>CM038145.1:208011191-208682081 GCA_021437245.1 Aegilops speltoides | reverse complement strand
CTTCAAGTGCCATATGATCAGCTTCAGCCTACGAAGCCCTTCTCAGGAGTGACTGATGGCTCCACCACACCGATAGGGCAGGTCCACCTTCCTGTCATCTTCGGAGAATGCAACAACTACCGCACCGAGCTCATCGACTTCGACGTCGCTCACATCTGTCTGCTATACAATGCCATCCTCGGGTATCCAGCCCTGGCCAAGTTTATGGCAGTGACGCACCACGGCTACAATGTCCTCAAGATGCCAGGAAGCAGTGGGATCATCACAGTCCCCTGCGAGGAAAGAGATGTGGTGTGCTCTCTCGAGCGCGCCTTCCAAGCAGCATCGATCGAAGACCCCGGCAACAATGTATCTCAGTACCCTCCTGAGGTCATCCCCAAGAAGAAGAAGCAGCTACTCCGCACAGGGCCTCAGGGGAGCGGCGCCTCAAGCGGTGCCACGTCAGGATCGGCGCACGCACCTAGGGCGCCTCCCTCTATCGCATAGGAAGGCGCACCCAGCGCCCTCCTCGGGCAGGGCTCGGGGGATCTCTTCTGGAGGGCCTCAGACCTTGCCAAGGTCACGAGGGAGGAGATCGGGCACCACTTGGAGGCGTGCTTCACGGCACACCTCCTTCAGGAGGACACGGGGCGAGGAGCGCCCGGCGCTCAGGAGTTCATTGCCAAGACCACTCAGGAACTACAGGATGCAAGAGCCATGCGCGGCGACCGCCCCTCATCGGGCGCAGCTCCCCATCCAAGGGAGGATGCCGGGCTACGCGTCTGCATCAACATCCCAGGGCTCAACAGGGCCGCATCTCAGGAGCTCTTCTGGCCTTCGCGCATGGGGCGCTGTGAGGGCCCACCTCACAGCTATGTTCGCATGCCCTTTGGCCTGCCGAGCGTGGCGTCCGCCTTCCAGCGCGGCCTGCGGAGCATCTTGGTGGCTCAGGAGGCCAGGCACCACGCAGTCCTGGCGGAGATGGAGACGGTCCTCAAGGAACCGCCTGGACCCCCCAGGGCTTCCCGAGGCTCAGGATCCCGGTGGCTCATGAGGAGCAACCCCTGCACCAGCCATCTTCAGCTGCCCCAACACCCCTTCTATGATGGAACTAGGAACCTCCCGAGGATAACAGCGGGCGGTACCGCGGGCTCCCTCTCTTCCCATGCGATTCGCTTGCGCGTTAAAAGGGGGGCTCCTGAGCATCGCGACTCAGGAGCTCTTACTGGTTCTCCAGCCCTCACCCCCTGGCCTTGACCACGGCGTCGCGACCTGGCATACCAGCGGTGGCTAAGCTCGCTCGAGGGTCGAGACTTGAGGACGTAGAGCAAGGAGGAGATTCGTACGGGCCTGACCTGGCCATGCTACGATCGCATACGCACGAGTCTGGCACCTCACAAAGGAACAGCCCTGGACTGCCAAGATAAGTTTCACGCTCGGGTCAACCAATCGCTATGGCATAGAGTTCTCATTGGTGTTGCCCCGCTACGGCAACATAATCTACCTTTCCTACCTCTCGGCGGTCGCTTGCGTGCTAAAGGGGACCTCCTGAGCATCGCGTCTCAAGGGCTCTTACTGGACCTGGGGCCGCTCACCTCCTGGCCTTGACCACGCAATCGCCACCTGGCATACCAGCAATGGCTGCAGCTTGCCTGGGGACCGGGACCTGTCAGCGTAGAGCACCAAGCCGTCGTGAGATTGGAAAGGGGAAACCTAGCCGAAACGGGTCACACACGCGCACAATTTCATAATAAGGATAATATCAACAAAGGACATTGCGGACCCTTTACACGCCCCCACGGGGTACCTCTCGATTCCTCGCAGGGAACAAAAGGAAACAACTTCTAGGAGCCCTATCTACACGCACCCGGTGGGCGACACCATCATCAACAGTGGGCCGCGGGAGGTTGGCGCCAACCTCATCCAGATCAGCGGCGGCGACAGCCGGACGCTGCAGCCTTGCTCCGAGCGCGGCGAGAGCTTGGGGGCACGTAGCTATTGTCGCTTGTCTCTGGAGTCTCATAGGGCTCGGGAGATTCGCTGGACTCCCAAGGGGCACCATTGCTGCTAGATGAGTTGCTGGCGAGGTGGGCGGCAGGCCCAGCTCCTGCAGCGGCACCATTCAGGCGGCCCACTTAGGGCCAGCACTCCAAGCGACGGCCTTCTGCATCGAAGACCTTGAAGAACATGGTGGAGGCGCCGTCGTACCTGAAGTGGATCGCCAGGGCACCTTCCGGGCGGCACACTCGAGCAACCTCACCCCAGCCTCGGGTCATGAAGATCTTGCCCGGGGAGACGGCCTCAACTTTCGCTCTGGTCGCCGGCGCGTCGCAGTCGACGTGCTGCAGCCAAAGCTCGAGGCCCCCCTTGATACGTCTCCAATGTATCTATAATTTTTGATTGTTCCGTGCTATTATATTACCCCTTTTGGATGTTTATGGGCTTTATTTTACACATTTATATCATTTTTGGGACTAACCTACTAACCGGAGGCCCAACCCGTATTGCTGTTTTTTTACCTATTTCAGTATTTCGAAGAAAAGGAATATCAAATGGATTCCAAACGGAATGAAACCTTCGGGAGCGTGAGTTTTGGAACGAACATGATCCAGAGGACTTGGAGTGCAAGTCAAGAAGCAGCCAAGGCGGCCACGAGGGTGGGGGGCGCGCCCACCCCTACAGGGCGCGCCCCCCTGTCTGGTAGGCCCCTCGGGCGGCCACCGACGTACTTCTTCCTCCTATATATACCCATGTACCCCGAAAACATCCAGGGAGCCAACAAAAAACAATTTCCACCGCCGTAACCTTCTGTATCCGCGAGATCCCATCTTGGAGCCTTCGCCGGCGCTCCGCCGGAGGGGGAATCGACCATGGAGGGCTTCTACATCAACACCATAGCCCTTCCGATGAGTTGTGAGTAGTTCACCATAGACCTTCGGGTCCATAGTTATTAGCTAGATGGCTTCTTCTCTCTTTTTGGATCTCAATACCATGTTCTCCCCCTCTCTTGTGGAGATCTATTCGATGTAACTCTTTTTGTGGTGTGTTTGTCGAGATTCGATGAATTGTGGGTTTATGATCAAGTTTATCTATGAGAAATATTTTAATCTCCTCTGAATTCTTTTATGTGTGATTGAGTTATCTTTGCAAGTCTCTTCGAATTATCAGTTTAGTTTGGCCTACTAGATTGATCTTTCTTGCCATGGGAGAAGTGCTTAGCTTTGGGTTCAATCTTGCGGTGTCCTTACCCAGTGATAGAAAGGGTTGCAAGGCACGTATTGTATTGTTGCCATCGAGGATAAAAAGATGGGGTTTATATCATATTGCATGAGTTTATCCCTCTACAACATGTCATCTTTATTAATGTGTTACTCTGTTATTATGAACTTAATACTCTAGATGCATGCTGGATAGCGGTCGATGTGTGGAGTAATAGTAGTAGATGCAGGCAAGAATCGGTCTACTTGTCGCAGACGTGATGCCTATATACATGATCATGCCTAGATAATCTCATAATTATTCGCTTTTCTATAAATTGCTCGACAGTAATTTGTTCTCCCACCGTAATACTTATGCTATCTTGAGAGAAGCCACTACTGAAAACTATGGCCCCAGGTCTATCTTTTATCATATAAGCTTTCAATCTACTTTTATATTCATCTTTACTTTTCTTATTTATATTATAAAATACCAAAAATATATTTATCTTATCATACTATCTCTATCAGATCTCACTTTCGCAAGTGGCCGTGAAGGGATTGACAACCCCTTTATTGTGTTGGTTGCGAGTTCTTTGTTTGTTTGTGTAGGTGCGTGGTACTTTTGAGGAGCCTCCTACTGGATTGATACCTTGGTTCCCAAAAACTGAGGGAAATACTTGCGCTACTATTGCTGCATCACCCTTTCCTCTTCAAGGGAAACCAACGCAAGCTCAAGACGTACCAAGAAGGATTTCTGGCGCCATTGTCGGGGAGGTCTTCGCTCAAGTCAAGACATACCAAGTACCCATCACAAACTCATCTCGCTCGCATTTACATTATTTGCCATTTGCCTCTTGTTTTCCTCTCCCCCACTTCACCCTTGCCATTTTATTTGCCCTCCCTTTCCCAATCTTCTTGTCCTCTCTTTTTCGCTTTCCTTTTTCTGTTTGCTTGTGTGTTGGATTACTTGTTGCCATGGCGCAAGATAATACCAAATCGTGTGATTTCTCCAATACCAATAATAATGATTTCCTTAGTACTCCGATTGCTCCTCTTAATGATGTTGAGTCTTGTGAAATCAATACTGCTTTGTTGAATCTTTTTATGAAAGATCAATTCGCCGGCCTTCCTAGTGAAGATGCCGCTACTCATCTAAACAACTTTTTTGATTTGTGTGATATGCAAAAGAAGAAAGATATGGATAATGATATTGTTAAATTAAAGTTATTTCCTTTTTCACTTAGAGATCATGCTAAAGTTTGGTTTTCGTCTTTGCCTAAAAATAGTATTGATTCTTGGAACAAGTGCAAAGATGCTTTTATCTCTAAGTATTTTCCTCCCGCTAAGATTATCACTCTTAGGAACGATATTATGAATTTTAAACAACTTGATCATGAGCATGTTGCCCAATCTTGGGAAAGAATGAAATTGATTATTCGCAATTGCCCTACTCATGGTTTGAATTTATGGATGATCATACAAAAAATTTATGCCGGATTGAACTTTGCTTCTAGAAATCTTTTAGATTCGGTCGCGGGAGGCACGTTTATGGAAATTACATTAGGAGATGCTACCAAAATTCTTGATAATATTATGGCTAATTATTCTCAATGGCACACCGAAAGATCTACTAGTAAAAAGGTGCATGCTATAGGACAAATTAATGTTTTGAGTGGAAAGATGGATAACCTTACGAAGTTGTTTGCTACTAAAAATACTCCTCTTTATCCCAACGATATGCCTTTGTCTACTTTGATTGAGAATAATAATGAATCTATGGATGTGAATTTTGTTGGTAGGAATAGTTTTGGAAACAATGCTTATAGAGGAAACTTTAATCCTAGACCGTTCCCTAGTAATTCCTCTAATAATTATGGAAATTCCTACAATAATTCTTATGGTAATTTTAATAAGATGCCCTCTGATTTTGAGAATAGTGTGAAAGAATTTATGATTTCTCAAAAGAATTTTAGTGCCTTGCTTGAAGAAAAATTTGCTCAAAGTTGACGATTTGGCTAGGAACATTGATAGACTTTTGCTTGATGTTGATTCTCTTAAACTTAGATATACTCCTCCTAAGCATGATATCAATGAGTCTCTCAAAGCAATGGGAATTTCCATTGATGAGTGCAAGGAAAGAACCGCTAGATTGCGTGCTAAGAAAGATTGCTTTGTAAAGGCGTGTTCTTCTAGTTTCAATGAAAATAATGATGAAGATCTTAAAGTTATTGATGTGTCTCCTATTAGATCTTTTTTTTGCAATATGAATCTTAATAATAATGGGACTGGAGATGAGTCAACTTTAGTTAGAAGGCGTCCCAATAATTCAGAGTTTTTAGATCTTGATGCTAAATTTAGTAAAAGTGGTATTGGAGAGGTCATGACTTTAAATAGTATTGAACCCACTATCTCGTATTTCAAGGAATTTGATTATGATAATTGTTCTTTAGAAGGTTGCATTTCCTTGTTGCAATCCGTTGTGAATTCTCCTCATGCTTATAGTCAAAATAAAGCTTTTACCAAACATATCGTTGATGCCTTGATGCAATCTTTTGATGAAAAACTGTATTTAGAAGTTTCTATACCTAGAAAACTTAATGATAAGTGGGAACCTACTATAAAGATTAAAATTAAAGATCATGGGTGTTTTGCTTTATGTGATTTGGGTGCTAGTGTTTCCACGATTCCGAAAACTTTATGTGATATTCTAGGTTTCCATGATCTTGATGATTGCTCTTTAAATTTGCACCTTGCAGATTCCACCATTAAAAAGCCAATGGGAAGGATCAATGATGTTCTCATAGTTGCAAATAGAAATTTGGTGCCCGTAGATTTTATAATTTTAATATAGATTGCAATCTTTCTTGCCCTATTATTCTTGGTAGACCTTTCCTTAGAACGATTGGTGCGATTATTGATATGAAGGAAGGGAATATTAGATTCCAATTTCCATTAAGGAAAGGCACGGAGCACTTTCCAAGAAAGAAAATTAAATTACCTTATGAATCTATCACGCGGGCTACTTATGAATTGAGTGCCAAACATGACACTACTTAGATCTATCTTCGCTTTTATGCCTAGCTAGGGGCGTTAAACGATAGCGCTAGTTGGGAGGAAGCCCAATTTTATTTGTGTTTTTTGTTTTTGCTTCTATTTAGTAATAAATTTTGCATCTACCTTCTGTTTAGATGTGTTTTTATGTTTTAATTAGTGTTTGTGCCAAGTAGAACCTATAGGATAACCTATGGTGATAGTTAATTTGATTCTGCTGAAAAAACAGAAACTTTGCACGCACGAAATTAGTTTTGTTAAATCACAGAAACGTGATTTTGCGTTGATTCTTTTCGCTGATGATCAATAGACAAATTTCCCAGGACTTCCTATTTTGGTAGAATTTTTAAAGTTCCAGAAGTTTGCGTTAGGTACACATTTCTACAGACTATTCTGTTTTTGACAGATTCTGTTTTTCGTGTGTTGTTTGCTTATTTTGATGCATCTATGGATAGTATTAAATAGTATGAACCATAGAGAACTTGGAATAAAGTAGGTATAACACCAAAATAAATAAAGAATGAGTTCATTACAGTACCTTATGTGATGGTTTTGCTTTCTTTCACTAACGGAGCTTATGAGATTTCCTGTTGAGTTTTGTGTTGTGAAGTTTTCAAGTTTTGGGTAAAGATTTGATGGAATATGGAATAAGGAGTGGCAAAAGCCTAAGCTTGGGGATTCCCATGGCACCCCAAGATATTCAAGAGTAGACAAAAGGCTAAGCTTGGGGATGCCCCCGGAAGGCATCCCCTCTTTCGTCTTCATTCATTGGTAACTTTACTTGCAGCTATATTTTTATTCGCCACATGATATGTGTTTTGCTTGGAGTGTCGTGTATGATATTAGTTTTTGCTTTTTAGTTTACCACAATCATCCTTGCTGTACAAACCTTTTGGGAGAAGCCCACTTGATTAGAATTTATTAGAATACTCTATGTGCTTCACTTATATCTTTTGAGCTAGATAGTTTTTGCTCTAGTGCTTCACTTATATGTTTTAGAGCACGGCGGTGGCTTAATTTTGTAGAAATTGCTAGTCTCTCATGCTTCACTTATATTATTTTGAGAGTATTTTAGAACAGCATGGTATTTGCTATGGTTATAAAATTGGTCCTAGAATGGTAGGCATCCAAGTTGGGTATAATAAAAACTATCATAGGAAGTGAATTGGATGCTATGAACAACTTGATACTTGATAATTGTTTTGAGATATGGAGGTAGTGATTTTAAAGTCATGCTAGTTGGGTTCTTATGAATTTAAAGAATGCTTGTGTTGAAGTTGGCAAGTCCCGTAGCATGTACATATGGTGAAAGTTGTGTAACAAATTTATTCTATGAGGTGCTCTTTTGATTGCCTTCCCTTGAGTGGAGGTCGGGGGCGCGCGATGGTTAACTCCTACCAACCTCCCCCCTAGGAGCATGCATAGTATTAGTTTGCTTCGAGAGCTAATACAACTTTTGCAATAAGTATATGAGTTCTTTCGACTAATGTTGAGTCCATGGATTATACGCACTTTTACCTTTCCATCATTGCTAGCCTCTTTGGTACCGTGCATTGCCCTTTCTCACCTTGAGAGTTGGTGAAAACTTCGCTGGTGCATCCAAACCCTGTGATACGATACGCTCTATCACACATAAACGTCCTTATATCTTCCTCAAAACAGCAACCATACCTACCTATTATGGCATTTCCATAGCCATTCCGAGATATATTGCCATGCAACTTTCCACCGTTCCGTTTATCATCACGACACACATTACTTTTGTCATATTGCCATTGCATGATCATGTAGTTGACATCGTATTTGTGGCAAAGCCACCATGCATAATTTTTCATACACGTCACTCTTGATTCATTGCACCGTCCCGGTACACCGCCGGAGCCATTCATATAGAGTCATATCTTGTTCTAGTTTCGAGTTGTAATTCTTGTGTTGTAATCAATAAAAGTGTGATGATCATCATAATTAGAGAATTGTCCCAAAGAAAAAAAAAGAAAGGCCAAAAAGAAGAAAAAAAGAAAGGCCCAAAAAAAGAAAAAAAGAAAATAAATAAATAAAGGGGCAATGTTACTATCTCTTTTTCCACACTTGTGCTTCAAAGTAGCACCATGTCCTTCATATAGCAAGTCTCATATATTGTGCTTGAAAGTAGCACCATGTTTTTCATATAGCGAGTCTCATATGTTGTCACTTTCATATACTAGTGGGAATTTTTCATTATAGAACTTGGCTTGTATATTCCTACGACGGGCTTCCTCAAATGCCCTAGGTCTTCGTGAGCAAGCAAGTTGGACGCACACCCACTTAATTTCTTTTGTTGAGCTTTCATACATTTATAGCTCTAGTGCATCCGTTGCATGGCAATCCCTACTCCTCATGTTGACATCAATTGATGGGCATCTCCATAGCCCGTTGATTATCCTCGTCAATGTGAGACTTTCTTCTTTTTGTCTTCTCCACACAACCTCCATCATCATATTCTATTCCACACATAGTGCTATATCCATGGCTCGCGCTCATGTATTGCGTGAGAGTTGAAAAAGGCTTAAGCGCATTAAAAAGTATGAACCAATTGCTTGGCTGAAACCGGGGTTGTTCTTGATGGGAGTATTTTGTGTGATGAAAATGAAACATAGCCTAACTATATGATTTTGTAGGGATGAACTTTCTTTAGCCATGTTATTTTGAGAAGACATGATTGCTTTTATTAGTATGCCAGAAGTATTACTATTTCTTATGTCAATATGAACTTTTACTTTGAATCATTTGGATCTAAACATTCATGCCACAATAAAGAAAATTACATTAAGAATTATGCTAGGTAGCATTCCACATCAAAAATTCTGTTTTTATCATTTACCTACTCGAGGGCGAGCGGGAATTAAGCTTGGGGATGCTTGATACGTCTCCAACGTATCTATAATTTTTGATTGTTCCATGCTATTATATTACCCCTTTTGGATGTTTATGGGCTTTATTTTACACATTTATATCATTTTTGGGACTAACCTACTAACCGGAGGCCCAGCCCGTATTGCTGTTTTTTTTGCCTATTTCAGTATTTTGAAGAAAAGGAATATCAAATGGAGTCCAAACGGAATGAAACCTTCGGGAGCGTGATTTTTGGAACGAACGTGATCCAAAGGACTTGGAGTGCAAGTCAAGAAGCAGCCAAGGCGGCCACGAGGGTGGGGGGCGCGCCCACCCCTACAGGGCGCGCGCCCCTGTCTGGTGGGCCCCTCGGGCGGCCACCGACGTACTTCTTCCTCCTATATATACCCATGTACCCCGAAAACATCCAGGGAGCCAACGAAAAACAATTTCCACCGCCAGAACCTTCAGATCCATGAGATCCCATCTTGGAGCCTTCGTCGGTGCTCACCGGGAGGAATCGACCATGGAGGGCTTCTACATCAACACCATAGCCCTTTCGATGAGTTGTGAGTAGTTTACCATAGACCTTCGGGTCCATAGTTATTAGCTAGATGGCTTCTTCTCTCTTTTTGGATCTCAATACCATGTTCTCCCCCTCTCATCTGGAGATCTGTTCGATGTAACTCTTTTTGTGGTGTGTTTGTCAAGATCCGATGAATTGTGGGTTTATGATCAAGTTTATCTATGAGGAATATTTGAATATCCTTTGAATTCTTTTATGTATGATTGAATTATCTTTGCAAGTCTCTTCGAATTATCAGTTTGGTCCTATTAGATTGATCTTTCTTGCCATGGGAGAAGTGCTTAGCTTTGGGTTCAATCTTGCGGTGTCCTTACCCAGTGACAGAAAGGGTTGCAAGGCACGTATTGTATTGTTGCCATCGAGGATAAAAAGATGGGGTTATATCATATTGCATGAGTTTATCCCTCTACATCATGTCATCTTTCTTAATGCATTACTCTGTTTGTATGAACTTAATACTCTAGATGCATGTTGGATAACAGTCGATGTGTGGAGTAATAGTAGTAGATGCAAGCAGAAGTCGGTCTACTTGTCGCGGATGTGATGCCTATATACATGATCATGCCTAGATAATCTCATAATTATTCACTTTTCTATCTATTGCTTGACAGTAATTTGTTCACCCACCGTAATACTTATGCTATCTTGAGAGAAGCCACTAGTGAAACTTATGGCCCCCGAGTCTATCTTTTATCATATAAGCTTTCAATCTATTTTTATTTGCATCTTTACTTTTCTTATCAATATTATAAAATACCAAAAATATATTTATCTTATCATACTATCTCTATCAATCTCACTTTCGCAAGTGGCTGTGAAGGGATTGACAACCCCTTTATTGCGTTGGTTGCGAGTTCTTTGTTTGTTTTTGTAGGTGCGTGGGACTTTTGAGGGGCCTCCTACTGGATTGATACCTTGTTTCTCAAAAACTGAGGGAAATACTTATGCTACTATTGTTGCATCACCATTTCCTCTTGAAGGAAAACCAAGCAAGATCAAGACGTAGCACCCCTCGGTAGCATCTCGGCAAAGAAGAAGGAAGGGACACGGATCCAAGTGCCCACAGCACAAGTTCGCGCGAGGAGTCTGCGGCATGGACTCCAGGGGCGGCAACGCGTGCCACTGTGGTGCGGCAACCATGGCTGCGGCGCGCGCGGCGCTGCTTGCTGCCTCTTCCTCCTGAGCCCTCGGCTTGGGCATACAGGGGTAATGGATACCCAGGAGGAGGCCGCTCATACCAAGGCCTTGTCACCTCCTGCCTCACCACCATGTCGCGGCGGTGGACCGGCCTCTTCTTTGACGGAAGCGGCTCTGGCTCATCGTGGGGAGTCTTCCCTTTCTCCGAAGCGGAAAACCTTCGAATGGCGCATTGGTGTCACTACTGGCGATGGAGCGAAGGGGGAGAAGCGAGCGGAACGGGAAGAGATGGGCGAAGGGGGCTCTGCCACCCTCCCCATTTATGGCCCGGAGGAGGCCAACCGCCGGCCTCCACGATCATAGGTAATGATGGTTTTTCCTTGCATGCAGCAAGGGCTCGTCAAGTCGGGCAGTTGCCGAGGTAGCATGGGGAAGTGGAGACGCCCACGTCCAATCAACCGCCACGTGTCCACCAAGGCCACAGGCTGTTGGGGCCCGCGGCGCTCTGCACTTGCCCTTTGGCTTCGCCTCAAAGTCAAGTCCGAGCGCGCCTTGGGCCCGGGGGCTACTGTCGGCATTCTGGGAATGGGGGTCCCCAAACTTGCCTGCCTGCGGCCCACGGCGTGGCTCCACAAGCAGGCCCGTATGGCCCATCTTCACCAACAAGCACTCAAGACCCTCGCGAGGGGCCAAGCCTCGCGAGGTGGACGACACAATACCTCCTCGGGAGCGGCCTCACCACACTGGCTCGCGAGGGGCGGAGAGATCAAGGAAAGGCAAACCACGCGAGGTTCTCATGACGTGAGCCATGACGACCAAGGCCAGGCGGGCGCCAGGCGAGCGCCAGCATGCACAGTGTCCTTGCTTCCTCTTTGGTGCTAAGGAGGCAAGCGCATGCGAGGAGTACCGAGGCGTCAAGGAAAGGTTTCCATATCGGTGCAACGAGACCAAGACCAGCAGGATGGCAAGACGGAGGTCATCATGGAGCCCAAGACGGTGTCACCACTGGAGCCTTTGGCAGGCGAAGACTACTTTTGTCAGGATAAGCTGTACTAGTTGTCCCCTTTCAAAATTGGCCGTTGTGGCATCCCTTCCCGCTCAATATTTGGGAAGAGGATCAGGGCCTCTATAAATAGGACTAGCCACCACAGTAGGAGGCAGGTCGAACTGATCTGGAGCAATCCTCACCTGCACACCAGCTCACCGAGCACAAGAACACCTCACCTCAGGAGGCTGTTCTTCCCCTTGTACTGTTCATCCTTAGCCCGAGAGGCAATCCACCGCCACCACACTGGAGTAGGGTATTACACCACAACGGTGGCCCAAACCAGTATAAATCTTGTGTCTCTTGTTTTGCGAGTTTGTCGAGCTAAGCCTTTGAGTTCGTAGTCAGGTTGAGGGCGTGATTAGGTAGGGGGAGATCTCCGTGCGCACCCTAGTGTTCGAACCTTGAGGGTTTTGCCGGAACCCAAAATCCGACAGTCGGCCACACTCCTCCACCACCAACCTTATAGTAAAATTGCAGTAGCTGAGGCATTTGAACCGTCTCCCTCCCTCGTCCACCACCATCTCCACCCACCATTACTAAAATTTTCAGTAGCCATGGCATAACCTCAAACACCCCCTCCACAGTCCCCCACCCACCCCCTCTCCCCCCCTCTAACCCTAGCACGCGGCCACCGCTGGTGCTGCCGTCAACCCCTATCGGTATGCCCGTTCCTCCTAGCTTAGATAATAAAGTTCAGGTTACCCAGCGATTCCCATACCGTCGCCCCACTCCCCTCAGTTTTTAGATGAAGCCTGCGGTGTCCCCCCGCCAGATCCACATCCCCTGCTCCAGAATGTCGTAGCCTAAGCTCGACCACATATTTCGGGAGCCCAACGAGCGTTCGGCCAAGAAGAGGTTTATCATGGCCTCTCCGATGGACGTTGGAGAGGTGGCCGCCGTTCACACCGATCTGTCGATCCCGGAGCAACACGTCACCGTGAAAGCCGGCAAAGACGTTGACTACATTGCCATGCCGAAGGCTTCATGTCAGCGGGCTAGCATATTACTGTATCTCGGGAAAGTTGGCTACGACATCAAGCTCGTCCACATCAACGGCTTCACGCGAGCCATGTCATAGGTTAAGTGATCCATCCCCAACCCCTCTGGTTCAGCCACCATCGATCTCTTCGACGGCCCTGCAGCTGATCTCCTCTGCCAAGCAGTCAAGGATTTGCGATCTTTATACACCATCGAGCCCATTTTATCATTTCTAAAGGACACGTTCTATGATGGCGGCTTGGGATCCTCAATTGCCAAGTCATATCTCATCGACCACGACCACGAGGATGGCACCGACGAAGGTTCTTCCAAGGTGAAGCATCCCATCTGTGGCATCAGAGAGCGCACCATGGGTCTGTGCTCTTCCAACTGGAAGGATCCCGTCCATGAAATGCGAGGCAACATTCTATCAGCAAATCTTACCTTTTCTAGCTTGCCAACCCGTACCCTTTGTTGTAGTAGCATTTGTCGTGCGGTGCTTTAACTGTGTCATGTTTAATTATTTCAGTTATGCAAAAATGTATTGTTCAATCGGGCAATGTGATGTTTAAGTATGAATTGTCCACTTCAGTTTCACAAATGGCTATATATGGTTGTTTATAGTGAGCAGATGCCTTGTTTATATGTATTTGGTTCTTAGTTTGGTTGCAGTGAGCATTTGTCCAGTTATCAGGCAGATGCCTTGTTTATCTGTATTTGGTTGTTATGTTACTTTTTTTAGAATTTGTCCAGTTATTAAGCAGATGCCTTGTTTATCTGTATCTGCTTGTTAGGTTGGTTGCAGTGAGCATTTGTCCAGTTTTCAAGCATATGCCATGGTTATTTGTATTTGCTTGTTAGGTTGGTTGCAGTGAGACTCTGTCTAGTTTTAAATGGATTTGGTTGTTATACTGGTCATTTATGCCTTGTTTATTTTAGTCATTCAATGTGCAAGTCGGAACTGTGCCGCTCGACTACATCAATACCAGTTTGAACGGCTATATTTGGTTCCAGTTATTCCTGGTGTAGTTAACACATGCCCTTTATTTCAGTTTTACACATTTATCCAGTGTGATGTTTAAGCATTACCTACGTTCTATTCATTTTCACCAATACCAGTTTGAATTGCAATATTTGATGTGCTGTCGGTAACATTGGCTTCCATTTTATATCTGCTTTAACAACATGCTGAAACCAACACATTCAAGCTATCATTTGGAGTGATGTTGTTTACCTTTTCTATATTTGTTTGATGTTAAGGCTGATGTACTTATCATGCCTTTCCACTACTTATGCAGGACAACAACGGGAGTGGCCACCATTTTCCGCCGAAGTTAGCTTCATCCCTCGGCTTGTACTCCCCCCGCCGTTCCATATGTAGTGCATATAGATTCAGGCCTGGACACTTGTTAGCTTCTAATATTGACTTGTTGCTTGTAGGTACATATGCCCTTGGCAAGGATCCATGCATCGACCCTTTTTGTGTATGGGGCAATGAGATATTCATGAACAAGCATCAAGTGAGGAAACTGATAACGATTATTAGCAAATAGATACGAATGGTGGCAAGCAAATTATTTGTTTATGCTCTATCCAACACAACAGTGAGTTGTAGGATGGTAACTACAAACTCTGCAGCCTTCTCTTTTTACTGCCCATAATGAGTTGTTAGACAACAATGTCTGAATCTTTTTGGTTCGCAGTGGTTCCCGAAGCAGTTCACTCAAGATTACCTCGCAAAGTACATGATTGGTGGACACGCAATGAATGTTAAAGTATTTCATCTAGACTACAATGAGCATCGAGAAGTCGTAATGAAGACAGTGAAGGATGGACGGGCAGCCATCACAAGGGGTTAGCCTAGAGTCGTGCACGCATTATGCATGGAGGAGGGCACAATATGGGCATTTCACTTCACCTTCTCCAGCAACCAGAATGTCTTTCGCCTCTCTCTTTACAGTCTTTAGTACAACTATGGTTCATCATTCTTTACTTGGTGCTTCTGTAGTTCTTTAGTATATGTACCTGTGCATCGAATTATGCATTCGTGGTTGAAGCTATATTTGTAATAAACATGGTTGGATATGAAATAAGTGATTGGCTACTTTAAAATTCAAAACATGTGAATTCTAAAGTAGGGAATAATTAGGGATTAATTAGAGATTACACCGCACATGGTTTGCGAAAGCAAAATGTCTGCGATAGACGTGGAGATGAGAAATGTTTCTAGGATCCACTACATGTGCGATCAATCTCCACTGTACACACGACATCCTCTTGAAAACTGTTTGCATTAGGCCACCTTGCGCAAATGTTTACCACATAAAAACTGTGTGTGATGGACAGCCTTTGCCACATAGTTTCTTCTACGCACTGTGTGTGATGCATTCAATAACACAAATGATAAAATTGTTAATATCGTGTGCAATGGCAATGCTATCACAAAGGATTTAACGGGGAAAATTGTGTGTGATGTACCCATGAACGGGAACGTTTTCCTTGGAGCGACTGTGTGGGATGTACATACGAACGGAAACGCTTAGCGGGGGGACTAACTGTGTAGGATGTACTTGCGACCGAAAACATTTCGCTTGTATAATTGTATTTTTTTAGCTCTACTGTATGTATTATAGTATTTGAGCGCTCACCCATCGCGCACGACCTCATTTTGCCGAGCGTGTGTGCCAGGAGGGCATATCCCCGACAGTTTCTGGGTCGTGTGGGAAGGACCCCCCTATCGCCGTCACTCACCTGGCGATGCTTCCGAACGCCGTCGTGGAAAGGGGTTAAAAACCGTTTGTATAGCACCGCCACGTACCAGTGAAAGAGCAACCACGTTACCATTGGAAACAGAAGTATTATTGAAACTGTGGGCATTCTACTAACCATTTACGTGCCGCCACGCATCCCCTTTTTATTGGATAGGAGGCGCGGTGGCTATTTGAGTAGACGGGTGGCGTGCGAGCAGGCCGCTGCGCAGGCTCACATGGAGTCGAGCCCTTTGACCTCAATCCTCCGCCCACCTCGTTTCCAACTTCTCCATTAATGGCGCCCAAGCCCCTATTTTATAGGCACTTAATGGTTTGGCTAGGCATCAATAGACTTATATTTAACCAGGTCTCAATCAAGTGACATAACATGTAAGATAGAAAAAAGAAAATTTTGCACGAATCTTGATGTAAAATCTCATGGATATTGCATCGACTGAGGCTTAACAAAGTCTCAGTCCGCTGAGACTTAGGAAGACTAATATATATGATGACAATAATGGCAATGGATAATACTTGTCTTACATATTCAGGAAGAAAATTTAAAATGCCACATGCAGCAACGCCTGAAAGACACAAGGGCAAAAGAAGAAGGAAGACGCAAACAATGATCTGGGTCGCTGCTCTCTACTTCATAATGGGTTGCTGTAGGCGGGCATGGAGTTCCTCCAACTCCTTCTTCATCGCCTCCACGACCTTCATCTCCTCTCGCCTCTCCTCTGCCACCTTCGCCATTGCGTCCCTGGCGTAGGAGTTTTCACGGTGACCGGCGATGATCTCTTTCATGTCCTCAATATGTCGCTTGACAGCAGCCATGAATCCCTCCATCAGCCTTTAGCGCTCGATGCGGAGCTTGGCATTGGCATCCATAAGTTCCTTGGCCATGGCGATCATCTTGTTCAACAAGGTAAAGGTCTTGTCATGCTCCTTCGCCCTGCCGATGATCTGCTTCCTCAACAGGTCGCGTTGGGTGTGGAGCTTCACCTTGTCATCAATTTGTCACCAGATGACATCGGTCGCCTCATCAAACGAGGCATTGATCTCCCCATGCAGCTTCGCCCAGCCGGAGATCTCATCCTTCAGCTTATTGAGCTCAGCGCACATGTCGTCGTGAATGCGCCTGTGAGAGCGCTCGCCTGCCCGCGAGAGATCTTTCCAGGCCGCCGCGGCGCGGCAGGACCTCTCTGTTGCTTCTGTGGCGTGGTGAGACATCTGTGCTGCTTCCGCGGCACGGCCAGGCCACTTTGCTACTTCAGCAGCGTGGCGGGACATTTGTGCTGCTTCGGCGGCACGGTGGAAACTCTGTGCTGCTTCGGCGGCGCAGCTGGACCTCTTGGCTGCTATCGCGGCGAGCGGGACATCTCTGCTACTTCTGCTTCTATGCTCGCCGCTCCCTGGTCATTTCTCGACCCAGAACTCCACCTACGGGCCATGACAGACGCAGGGAACGACGAAGAAAGACTTGTTTGTTTGTTGATGAGGGATTGAGGAGGAATGAACAGTCATTTTGGAGTAGGTGGTATTTATAACCTAGTAATAAGCTGCTAAGTTGGAAAACATTTAGGTTTTGATCGGTGTGAACAGGTTTACAATTAAATACAACATGGTAATTTCGAATGTTACGGGAAACAAGCTCAAAATTTATAAACAATTCCGGTTTCAAAGTACGGCATGATTCCCGGATGGCGTAACATAATACATGTGTGAATTATTTGTGAATTATTTATTTCCTTATTTCATGATAAATGTTTATTATTCATGCTAGAATTGTATTAACCGGAAACATAATACATGTGTGAATACATAGACAAACATAGTGTCACTAGTATGCCTCTACTTGACTAGCTCGTTAATCAAAGATGGTTAAGTTTCCTAACCATAGACATGAGTTGTCATTTTATTAACAGGATCACATCATTAGGAGAATGATGTGATTGACTTGACCCATTCCGTTAGCTTAGCACTTGATCGTTTAGTATGTTGCTATTGCTTTCTTCATGACTTATACATGTTCCTATGACTATGAGATTATGCAACTCCCTTTTACCGGAGGAACACTTTGTGTGCTACCAAATGTCACAACGTAACTGGGTGATTATAAAGGAGCTCTACAGGTGTCTCCAAAGGTACATGTTGAGTTGGCGTATTTCGAGATTAGGATTTGTCACTCCGATTGTCGGAGAGGTATCTCAGGGCCCACTCAGTAATGCACATCACTATAAGCCTTGCAAGCAATGTGACTAATGAGTTAGTTGTGGAATGATGTATTACGTAACGAGTAAAGAGACTTGCCGGTAACGAGATTGAACTAGGTATTGGATACTGACGATCGAATCTCGGGCAAGTAACATACCGATGACAAAGGGAACAACGTATGTTGTTATGCGGTTTGACCGATAAAGATCTTCGTAGAATATGTTGTAGCCAATATGAGCATCCAGGTTCCGCTATTGGTTATTGACCGGAAACGTGTCTCGGTCATGTCTACATAGTTCTCGAACCCGTAGGGTCCGCACGCTTAAGGTTTCGATGACAGTTTTATTATGAGTTTATGAGTTTTGATGTACCGAAGGAGTTCGGAGTCCCGGATGAGATCGGGGACATGACGAGGAGTCTCGAAATGGTCGAGACATAAAGATCGATATATTGGACGACTATATTCGGAGTTCAGAAAGGTGCCGAGTGATTCGGGTATTTTTCGGAGTACCGGGGAGTTACGGGAATACGGGGAAGAGTATTGGGCCTTAATGGGCCTTAGTGGGAAGGAGCCAGGAGGTGGCGCGCGCCCCTCCCAAGCCCAGTCCGAATTGGACAAGGGGTTTGGGGCGCGGCCCCCTTTCCCTTCCTTCTCCACTTCCCTCCTTTCCCCCCCTTCTCCTAGTTGGACTAGGAAAGAAGGAGTCCTACTCCCGATGGGAGTAGGACTCCCCTTGGAGCGCCCTCCTCCTAGGGCCGGCCTCCTCCTCCCTTGCTCCTTTATATAGGGGGGCAGGGGGCACCCCATGACACACAAGTTGATCTTCGTGATTGTTCCTTAGCCGTGTGCGGTGCCCCCCTCCACCATATTTCACCTCGGTCATATCGTTGCGGTGCTTAGGCGAAGCCCTGCGTCGGTAGAACATCATCATCGTTACCACGCCGTTATGCTGACGGAACTCATCCCCGACACCCTGCTGGATCAGAGTCGAGGGATCGTCATCGAGCTGAACGTGTGCTGAACTCGGAGGTGTCGTACATTCGGTACTTGGATCAGTCGGATCGTGAAGACGTATAACTACATCAACCGCGTTGTCATAACGCTTCCGCTTACGTTTTACGAGGGTACGTGGACAACACTCTCCCCTCTCGTTGCTATGCATCACCATGATCTTGCGTGTGCGTAGGAATTTTTTTGAAATTACTACGTTCCCCAACAGTGGCATCCGAGCCTATGTTTTATGCGTTGATGTTATATGCACGAGTAGAACACAAGTGAGTTGTGGGCGATACAAGTCATACTGCTTACTAGCATGTCATACTTTGGTTCAGCGGTATTGTTTGATGAAGCGGCCCGGATCGACATTACGCGTACGCTTACGCGAGACTGGTTTTACCGCCATGCTTTGCACACAGGTGACTAGCGGGTGTCCGTTTCTCCAATTTTAGTTGAACTGAGTGTGGCTACGCCCGGTCCTTGCGAAGGTTAAAATAGCACTAACTTGACGAACTATCGTTGTGGTTTTGATAGGTAAGAATGGTTCTTGCTCAGCCCGTAGCAGCCACGTAAAATTTGCAACAACAAAGTAGAGGACGTCTAACTTGTTTTTGCAGGGAATGTTGTGATGTGATATGGTCAAGACGTGATGCTATATTTTATTGTATGAGATGATCATGTTTTGTAACCGGTTATCGGCAATCGCAGGAGCCATATGGTTGTCGCTTTATTGTATGAAATGCAACGCCCTCTAATTGCTTTACTTTATCACTAAGCGGTAGCGATAGTCGAGAAGCAATAGATGGCGAACGACAACGATGCTACGATGGAGATCAAGGTGTCGCGCCCGGTGACGATGGTGATCACGATGGTGCTTCGGAGATGGAGATCACAAGCACAAGATGATGATGGCCATATCATATCACTTATATTGATTGCATGTGATGTTTATCCTTTATGCATCTTATCTTGCTTTGATTGACGGTAGCATTTTAAGATGATCTCTCACTACAAATTATCAAGAAGTGTTCTCCCTGAGTATGCACCGTTGTGAAAGTTCTTTGTGCTGAGACACCACGTGATGATCGGGTGTGATAGGCTCTACGTTCAAATACAATGGGTGCAAAACAGTTGCACACGCGGAATACTCAGGTTAAACTTGACGAGCCTAGCATATAATAGATATGGCCTCGGAACACGGACACCGAAAGGTCGAGCGTGAATCATATAGTAGATATGATCAACATAGTGATGTTCACCATTAAAACTACTCCATCTCATGTGATGATCAGACATGGTTTAGTTGATTTGGATCACGTGATCACTTAGATGACTAGAGAGATGTCTGTCTAAGTGGGATTTCTTAAGTAATATGATTAACTGAACTTAAATTTATTATGAACTTAGTCTTGGTAGTATTTTGCAAATTATGTTGTAGATCAATAGCTCGCGTTGTTGCTTTCATATCTTTATTTTGATATGTTCCTAGAGAAAACTGTGTTGAAAGATGTTAGTAGCAATGATGCGGATTGGATCCGTGATCTGAGGTTTATCCTCATTGCTGCGCAGAAGAATTATGTCCTTGATGCACCGCTAGGTGACAAGCCTATTGCCGGAGCAGATGCAGACGTTATGAACGTTTGGCTAGCTCAATATGATGACTACTTGATAGTTTAGTGCACCATGCTTAATGGCTTAGAATCGGGACTTCAAAGACGTTTTGAATGTCATGGACCATATGAGATGTTCCAGGAATTGAAGTTAATATTTCAAGCAAATACCCGAGTTGAGAGATATGAAGTCTCTAACAAGTTCTATAGCTAAAGGATGGAGGAGAATCGCTCAACTAGTGAGCAAGTGCTCGGATTGTCTGGGTACTACAATAGCTTGAATCAAGTGGGAGTTAATCTTCCAGATAAGATAGTGATTGACAGAGTTCTCTAGTTACCATCACCAAGTTAGTAGAACTTCGTGATGAACTATAGTATGCAAAGGATGACGAAAATGATTCCCAAGCTCTTCGTGATGTTGAAATCGACGAAGGTAGAAATCAAGAAAGAGCATCAAGTGTTGATGATTGACAAGACCACTAGTTTCAAGAAAAGGGCAAAGGGAAAGAAAGGGAAACTTCAAGTAGAATGGCAAACAAGTTGTCACTCCCATGAAGAAGACCAAAGCTGGACCAAAGCCTGAAACTGAGTGCTTACACTGCAAAGGAAATGATCACTGGAAGCGGAAATGCCCTAAATATTTGGTGGATAAGAAGGATGGCAAAGTGAACAAGGGTATATTTGATATACAGGTGTTTGATGTGTGCCTTACTAGTGTTTATAGTAGCCCCTGAGTATTTGATACTTATTCGGCTGCTAAGATTAGTAACTCGAAACAGGAGTTACATAATAAACAGAGACTAGTTGAGGGGAAGTGACGATGAGTGTTGGAAATAGTTCCAAGATTGATATGATCATCATCACACACTCCCTATATTTTCGAGATTAGTGTTAAACCTAAATAAATGTTATTTACCGCTTATGCTTGAGCATGAATATGATTTGATCATGTTTATTGCGTATACGATTATTCATTTGAAGTTAAAGAATAATTGTTATTCTGTTTACATGAATAAGACCTTCAATGGTTATACACCCAATGAAAATAGTTTGTTGGATCTCGATCGTAGTGATACACATATTCATAATATTGATGCCAAGAGATGCAAAGTTAATAATGATAGTACAACTTATTTGTGGCACTGCCGTTTGGGTCATATCAATGTGAAGCGCATGAAGAAACTCCATAAAGATGGATTTTTGGAATCACTTGGTTATGAATCATTTGATGCTTGCGAACCGTGCCTTTTGGGCAAGATGACTAAAACTCCGTTCTCCTGAACAATGGAACAAGCTACTGACTTATTGGAAATAATACATACCGATGTATGTGATCCAATGAGTGTTGATGCTCGTGGCAAGTATCGTTATTTTCTGACCTTCACAAGATGATTTGAGCAGATATGGGTATATCTGCTTGATGAAACATAAGTCTGATATAGTTGAAAGGTTCAAAGAATTTCAGAGTGAAGTGGAGAATCATCGTAACAAGAAAATAAAGTTTCTATGATTTGATCGCGGAGACAAATATTTGTGTTACGAGTTTGGTCTTCAATTAAAACAATGTGGAATAGTTTCACAAACTCACGCCACCTGGAACACCACAATGTAATGGTGTGTCCGAACGTCGTAATCGTATTTTACTAGATATGGTGCGATCTATGATATCTCTTATCATTTTACCACTATCGTTTTGGGGTTATGCATTAGAGACAGCTGCATTCACATTTAATAGGGCACCATCTAAACCCGTTGAGACGACACTGTATGAAATATGGTTTAGCAGTAAACCTAAGCTGTCGTTTCTTAAAGTTTGGAGTTGCGATGCTTATATGAAAAAGGTTTTCAACCTGATAAGCTCAAACCCAAATCGGAGAAGTGCGTCTTCATAGAATACCCAAAGGAAACTGTCGGGTACTCCTTCTATCACAGATCCGAAGGCAAAACATTCATTGCTAAGAATGGATCCTTTCTAGAGAAGGAGTTTCTCTCGAAAAAAGTGAGTGGGAGGAAAGTAAGAGCTTGATAAGGTAATTTGTACCTTCTCCCGAATTGGAAAGCATCACAGAAATCAGTTCCAGTGATTCCTACGCCAATTAGTGAGGAAGCTAATGATGATGATCATGAAACTTCAGATCAAGTTACTACAAAAACCTCGTAGGTCTTCCAAAAGTACAGTCCGCACCAGAGTGGTACGGTAATCCTGTTCTGGAACTCATGTTACTAGACCATGATGAACCTACGAACTATGAGGAAGCGATGATGAGCCCAGATTCCGCGAAATGGCTTGAGGCCATGAAATCTGAGATGGGATCCATGTATGAGAACAAAGTGTGGACTTTGGTAGGGGTTGCCCGATGATCGGCAAGCCATATTGTATAAATGGATCTTCAAGAGGAAGACAGATGTTGATATTAGTGTTACTATCTACAAAGCTCGACTTGTTGCAAAAAGGTTTTTGACAAGTTCAAGTTGTTGACTACAATGAGATTTTCTCAACTGTAGCGATGCTTAAGTCTGTCCAAATCATGTTAGCAATTGCCACAATTTATGAAATCTGGCAAATGGATGTCAAAACTGCATTCCTTAATGGTTTTCTTAAAGAAGAGTTGTATATGATGCAACCAGAAGGTTTTGTCAATCCTAAAGGTGCTAACAAAATATGCAAGCTCCAAAGAATCCATCTATGGACTGGTGCAAGCATCTCGGAGTTGGAATATACGCTTTGATAAGTTGATCAAAGCATACAGTTTTATACAGACTTGCGGTGAAGCCTGTATTTACAAGAAAGTGAGTGGGAGCGCTACAACATTTCTGATAAGTATATGTGAATGACATATTGTTGATCGGAAATAATGGAGAATTATTCTGCAAAGCATAAAGGAGTGTTTGAAAGGAGTTTTTCCAAAGAAAGACCTCGGCAAAGCTACTTACATATTGAGCATCAAGATCTATTGAGATAGATCAAGACGCTTGATAAGATTTTCAATGAGTACATACCTTGACAAGATTTTTAAGTAGTTGAAAATGGAACAGTCAAAGAAAGAGTTCTTGCCTGTATTGCAAAGGTATGAAATTGAGTAAGACTCAAATACCGACCATAGCAGAAAATAGAAAGAGAATGAAAGTCATTCCCTATGCATCAGTCATAGGTTTTATAAAAGTATGCCATGCTATGGACCGCACCTATTGTATACTCTGCCTGGTTTGGCAAGGAGTACAATAGTGATCTAGGAGTAGATCATTGGACATTGGTCAAAATTATCCTTAGTGGAATAAGGAAATGTTTCTCAATTATGGAGGTGACAAAAGGTTAGGTAAAAGGTTACGTCGATACAAGTTTTGGCACTGATCCATATGACTCTAAGTCTTAATCTGGATACATATTGAAAGTGGGAGCAATTAGCTAGAGTAGCTCCGTGCAGAGCATTGTAGACATAGAATATTTACAAAATACATACGGCTCTGAATGTGACAGACCCGTTGACTAAACTTCTCTCACGAGCAAAACATGATCATACCTTAGTACTCTTTGGGTGTTAATCACATAGCGATGTCAACTAGATTATTGACTCTAGTAAACCCTTTGGGTGTTGGTCACATAACGATGTGAACTATGGGTGTTAATCATATACAGATATGAATATTGATGTTAAATCACATGGCGATGTGAACTAGATTATTGACTCTAGTGCAAGTGGGAGACTGAAGAATATGCCCTAGAGGCAATAATAAAGTTATTATTTATTTCCTTATTTCATGATAAATGTTTATTATTCATGCTAGAATTGTATTAACCGGAAACATAATACATGTGTGAATACGTAGACAAACATAGTGTCACTAGTATGCCTCTACTTGACTAGCTCGTTAATCAAAGATGGTTAAGTCTCCTAACCATAGACATGAGTTGTCATTTGATTAACGGGATCACATCATTAGGAGAATGATGTGATTGACTTGACCCATTCCGTTAGCTTAGCACTTGATCGTTTAGTATGTTGCTATTGCTTTCTTCATGACTTATACATGTTCCTATGACTATGAGATTATGCAACTCCCGTTTACCGGAGGAACACTTTGTCTGCTACCAAACGTCACAATGTAACTGGGTGATTATAAAGGAGCTCTACAGGTGTCTCTGAAGGTACATGTTGAGTTGGCGTATTTCGAGATTAGGATTTGTCACTCCGATTGTCGGAGAGGTATCTCAGGGCCCACTTGGTAATGCACATCACTATAAGCCTTGCAAGCAATGTGACTAATGAGTTAGTTGCGGGATGATGTATTACGTAACGAGTAAAGAGACTTGCCGGTAACGAGATTGAACTAGGTATTGAATACCGACGATCGAATCTCGGGCAAGTAACATACCGATGACAAAGGGAACAACGTATGTTGTTATGCGGTTTGACCGATAAAGATCTTCGTAGAATATGTAGGAGCCAATATGAGCATCCAGGTTCCGCTATTGGTTATTGACCGGAAACGTGTCTCGGTCATGTCTACATAGTTCTCGAACCCGTAGGGTCCGCACGCTTAAGGTTTCGATGATAGTTTTATTATGAGTTTATGAGTTTTGATGTACCGAAGGAGTTCAGAGTCCCGGATGAGATCGGGGACATGACGAGGAGTCTCGAAATGGCCGAGACATAAATATCGATATATTGGACGACTATATTCGGAGTTCGGAAAGGTGCCGAGTGATTCGTGTATTTTTCGGAATACCGGGGAGTTACGGGAATACGGGGAAGAGTATTGGGCCTTAATGGGCCTTAGTGGGAAGGAGCCAGGAGGTGGCGCGCGCCCCTCCCAAGCCCAGTCCGAATTGGACAAGGGGTTTGGGGCGCGGCCCCCCTCTCCCTTCCTTCTCCACTTCCCTCCTTTCCCCCCTTCTCCTAGTTGGACTAGGAAAGAAGGAGTCCTACTCCCGGTGGGAGTAGGACTCCCCTTGGCGCGCCCTCCTCCTAGGGCCGGCCTCCTCCTCCCTTGCTCCTTTATATACGGGGGCAGGGGGCACCCCATGACACACAACTTGATCTTCGTGATCGTTCCTTAGCCGTGTGCGGTGCCCCCCTCCACCATATTCCACCTCGGTCATATTGTTGCGGTGCTTAGGCGAAGCCCTGCGTCGGTAGAACATCATCATCGTCACCGCTCCGTCGTGCTGACGGAACTCATCCCCGACACCCTGCTGGATCGGAGTCCGGGGATCGTCATCGAGCTGAACGTGTGCTGAACTCGGAGGTGTCGTACGTTCGGTACTTGGATCGGTCGGATCGTGAAGACGTACGACTACATCAACCGCATTGTCATAACGCTTCCGCTTACGGTCTACGAGGGTACGTGGACAACACTCTCCCCTCTCGTTGCTATGCATCACCATGATCTTGCGTGTGCGTAGGATTTTTTTTGAAATTACTATGTTCCCCAACAATGTCTGCACATGACTCCTTCCATCAACCATGGGCGCTTGTTATTACCATCACACATGATTCTTTTCATTTGTGTGTCCGTCCATCGCAGACTCCTTGATCTGGCTGGCCGTTTCTGGTATTTTTGTAAGTGCATCTAGTGCCACCCCTAGTTGGTTTTGGAGTATTGATGACAAAACTGGTTGAGGGACTAATGTGTTTGTGAGAATTGCAGGATAACACAGGTAGTAGTCCCTTATTGATTTGGTTTACCTACCAGAGATGAACCCTAAAAATGTGTGAAGACATTGAAGACAATGGTGGTTCGTGAAGACATTCACGATGAACATTATGACATGTGAAGACATTTATTTGAAGACTATGGAGTGCGAAGACAGTTGTTTTGTAGTTTCCTTTTCTTCTTTGTTGAGTCATAGGAACCACCGTGCTGTTAAGTGGGGTCCAAGTGAACAAATTCCGAGTGACTGATGTGATGCTCAACCAAAATCCTATGTCTTCGAGCGAAGACGATGAGAGTAAATCTTATCCAGAGTTGGATGAGTCAGCTTTACTTGTAGCCCTAGTCAAGCTCCCGTGTGTGTTTGAAATCCGACTGTTGGACATGTGTCGGTTCCGTAGTGACCCAGGGTCATTTCCAACATATCAGGTTGGGTTGCCTCCTTGCTATAAATAGCCCACCCCCTACACCATAAATTGGTGGCTGCTCAAAGTTAGTGCACGACTTTTGTCGTTTGAGAGCAACCCACCTCTGAAGCCTTTGAGAGAGAGAGATCCTTGCGAGGACAAAACCCAAAACACCCAGAGCCAAAGAGTGTTAGGCATCACTGAAGTCTTTCTGTCCGCGTGACCTGGAGACTTGTTACACTTGAGGACTGTGAATCCTCCAGTCAGTTAGGCGTCGCATTCTGAGCATCCAAGATTCATTGTGGATCGCCGGCGAATGAAGTCTGTGAAGGTTTGGAAGTCTACCTTGAAGACTTACCAGAGTGATTGGGCGAGGACTGGGTGTCCTTAGCTCAAGGGGAATAAGGTGAAGACGCGGTCTGCTGAGTTTAATCTCAGCCTCCCCAACCAGACATACAGTTGTCACATCAACTGGAACTGGTCTACCATATCCTTGTCTTCGCCAAGCAACTAGTTCTATCCCCCACTTCCCTTTACTTTATTGTTTGTCTTCGTGAAGGCATTGCTTGCCTGTCTGATCTGTTTGACTTCACTGTGTGAAGACTATTACCTGTTTAGCTTCATATTGTCTTCCATCCTGATCCATACTACCTAGCTGTTGATAGTCTTCGTACTTTCACTACATTGCTTACTTGACTATGGCTTTCCTAGTGTAGTCTATCTTCCGCTGCATATCAATAGGTTCATTTCATCTATTTCTCTTCAAAGACCTCGTGTTTTGAAGACTTTCATAAAAATCGCCTATTCAGCCCCCCCTCTAGTTGATAACTAGCACTTTCATTTGGTATCAGAGCATGGTGCTCCCTTGTTCTGTGTGATTCGGTTTAACCACCTCGAGTTTAACTATGTCGACTGGAGGGATAATCAAGGTCTCCGCTGCGTGCCCAGTCTTCGATGGCACTGATTACCCCTACTAGAAGAATAAGATGCGCATGCATCTTGAAGCCATTGATGTTGACCTCTGGTATGTCGTCAAGAATGGCATTCCCAAGGCCGGTGAAGGTGTCACTGCTGCTGATGTGAAGAGGTTCATTCAACTGGATTCGACCGCAAAGAACATCATTTGTGGTCATCTGACCAAAGGACAATATGGTCATGTGAGTGCACTGGAAACGGAGAAGTTAGTCTGGGACTTGCTCTCCAAGGTCAACGAAGGCGTCTCAACTCAAAGAGATTCAAGGATTGATGTTCTTCGCAACCTCTTCAACCGCTTCAAGAGAAACGACAATAAGAATGTCCAGCTCACATTTGATCGCCTCACTGATATCACAAATGAGCTTCGCGCTCTAGGCGCCACTGAGATCACCAAGCACAAAATCGTCAAGAAGCTGCCGAGATCACTTGATAGCTCATTTGACACCCTGGCCCTGATGATACAAGAACACCCAGACTTCAAAGATCTCGGTCCGTCTGACATACTTGAGAGGCTCAACACACATGTGTTCCAGCTATTTGAGAAGAGAGACATCTATGGCCCCAACTATGGTTGAATATGTGCTTTGAAGGCAAAGGTGGTTTACTCATCTGAAGAAGAATCTGACTGCAGTTCTGAGGATCCTGAACACATTGGAAAGGAGCTAGCTATGCTCGTGTAGAAGTTCCAGAAGTTCTCCAAAAAGAATCGCTTCAGAAAGTCTTCAAGAGCCAGCTCAAGAAATGATGAGGCTTCCACTCATGACCACAAGAAGATAATATGCCACAAATGCAAGAAGCTTGGCGACTACATCTCTGAGTGTCCTCAATGGGACAAGGAATCTAAGAAGAAGAAGAAGAAGAAGAAGAAGAAGAAGAAGAAGAAGAAGAAGAAGAAGAAGAAGAAGAAGAAGAAGAAGAAGATCAAGGAATATGATTCTGACGATAATAAGAAGAAGAAATCCTCAAAGTTTTCTTCCAAGTCTTCATCAAAGTCTTCGTCTCACAAGAAGAGCTCATCCACCAAGGCTTGTGCACTTGTTGGCAAGGAGATGGATTCAGAGGAGGAGTCTCCTTCTGAGGAGGCGGAGGTGGAGTCTCACTCGGGCGTGGCAAGCCTGGCTCTAGCTTCGGCATTCGTCGCCAGGTCCATCTTCAACACTGAAGACAATGGTCACATCGGCGACGCTGAAGCCAAAGATGAGGATGACTCTGCTCTGACCTACTGCTTCATGGCACGAGGTGCCAAGGTAAACTCATGCAATGCTTACTTTCAAACATCCAGTGAAGATGACTCTGAATGTGAATCCAAACTTAGCTACAAGACACTTGCTAAAATTGCAACTGAATAACAAACTGCTATGGAACATATTCAAAAGTTGCTAGACAAAAGCGATGACCTGTTGGACGCGGAAATGAATCAAACCCAGTCCTTAATTTAAGACATCAAAAATCTTCACATTAAGTATGAGGAACTTCAAATTCGTCGTGAAACTCTCTCAGGTACTCATGAGAAGCTTTCCTATGATAATCTTTCAAGGAAGCAAGAACTTGAGAATCTGAAAGCGTCTCATGAAGATCTTCAAAAGGATTACGATTCACTTCGCGGTCAACAGATTAGCTCCGCTCAGGAATACTTTGAGCCACCTTGTTTAAAATGTCTTGAACGTGATAATGTTGTCTCTGTTGCTGAACGTTCAACTGCTGCTACTGTTGCAATATCTTCAACTGATGATGTGGTTACTAACCCCTCCTTCGAGGATACCACTACTATTGCTGATGAGAATGCTAGGTTGAAGACTTTGCTTAAAACGGGGATGTACAAAAGCCTCAAAGGGCATCAGACACTATGTGATGTCCTCAAGAAACAGATCCTAAACCGAAACCCTAGGAAAGAGGGTGTTGGGTTTGAGAGGAAAATGAACGTTGATGGTTCATACTGGAAGCCGGAGTAGTACCCCAAAACCACATGGGTTGCTTCAAAGGGACCTTCAGTGGATCCATCTACCTTATCTGGCTTCACTTGTGCTAACCCTATTATCATTGATGAAACGTTTGATGCAAACTATAAACTATTTAAGAATCAGAATGGTGAAGTGTTTGCGAGGTATATCGGTACTAACTACAGGAATGCACCACCCATGAAGAACATCTGGGTGCCCAAAAGTTGTCTTGAGAAGCTTCCTATAAATGTCATCATGACACCACCTGGGAAGAAGACAAACCCCAGACCAAAGGCTTCATATGGTCCAAAGGCTTCATATAGACAGAGGACCCACCAGGGTCACCCTAACGCCTATGTTTTGCAGTGAAACCATTATCATACTTATGAATATGAGCGTGTTTCTTCAAACCGCTATGTTCGTAAGACCAAGAACTTTTCTACTTATTCTTATGAGTATTATTCACCTCATGCAAGGCTATTTGCTAGGGCTCCAAAGCCAAAGTTCTCAGATGATGCACTTAGACTCACTGCTTCTAAGCCACCCCTGAAGATGTGGGTGGTTAAGAAGAATTAACTCTCTTTTGCAGGGAATGGTCTCCAACCGGGAATCAAAGGCTTCAAGCGCTAATGCTGGGGACCTAAAACATCTTGTGGGACGCAAGATAAAGTGCTAAAATGGTCTTACTATGTATTTTGTCCCAGGATTTCTTGACAATCATTCTATCTACCCTAACAAGGATCTGAACTTTGATAGTATGCTTGTTCGACAAATGTTTATGCTTCACACTTCCCTTTGTGAAGCCTATCCCCCAAACTGCACTGTAGGGTACGACTCTGAAGGCTACTGAGTGGATCATGGACAGTGGATGCACTAACCACATGACTAGTGATCGAAGCCTTCTTATGGATTCAACCCTACCTTCGTCTGATAAAAGTCACATCACATTTGCTGAGACTGGTAAAAGCAAGGTATTGGGCCTAGGTAGAGTTGCAATCTCAAAGGATCAGCACATGGATAAAGTGATTCTTGTTGAATCCCTTGGTTTCAACTTAATGTCTATCTCAATGCTTTGTGATCTGAACATGGTTGTGATATTTGGCAAATATCATTGCCTTGTGCTTATGGAATTTGACAAATCTCTAGTCTTCGAAGGGTATCGAAAAGACAATCTGTATATGGTAGATTTCTCTGCACGACCACAGCTTGTCGTATGTCTTGTAGTAAAAGCTTCAGAATGCTGGCTCTAGCATTGGAGGCTAGGGCATGCGAGCATGAGGAACTTGCACACTCTCGCGAAGAAGAAGCATGTAATTGGCATCAAGGGCATCAAGTTCAAGAAGGATCATCTGTGTGGTGCTTGCGAAGCCGGGAAGATGACTAGGGCCAAACATCCCTCGAAGACAATCATGACAACAACACGCCCCTTCAAGCTGCTTCACATGGACTTATTTGGCCCTACTCACTACTCTACCCTTACTACCACTGCATGCCTCTAAGGCTTCGTCATTGTTGATGATTACTCAAGATATACATGGGTGCACATAATTCTCTACAAGACTGAAGTGCAGGATGTCTTCAAATGATTCACCAATCGTGTCATGACCAACTATGGCATCAAGATCAAGCACATCAGAAGTGACAATGGCACAGAATTCAAGAACACCGGCCTTGACACTTATATTGATACATTGGGCATCACACATGAGTTCTCTGCTCCATACACACCTTAGCAGAATGGCATCGTGGAGCGCAAGAACAGAACTCTCATTGAGATGGCACGTACGATGCTTGATGAGTACAAGACTCCAAGGAAATTCTGGCCCAAAGCCATTGATACCACTTGTCACATCATCTATCGTGTATGTCTCACAAGTTCCTAAAGAAGACATCATATGATCTCCTGACTGGTAAGAAGCCAAATGTCAGCTATTTTAGAGTCTTTGGTGCTAGGTGCTGGATCAAGGATCCGCATCACACTTAAAAATTTGCACCGAAAGCACATGAAGGTTTTATGCTTGGCTACCGAAAGGATTCGCACTCCTACAGAGTATTCAACCTCTTTCACTACAAAGTGGTTGAAATTGTGGATGTGCGGTTCGATGAGACTAATGGCTCGCAAAGAGAGCACCTGCCAAATGTGCTAGGTGAAGCTACACCAAGTGAGTCAATCGAGCTTATGGGTACTGGAGAAATCATACTTTCAGAAGAACATGCTGGAGGAAATCATCATTTCTGCACCTAACCAGCATGAAGACACTGCTCAACCTAAAGCTAATGCTGAAGATGAAGACAATGATCGGCAAGGGAAAAACTTCATCCAGTACATCCTCGGGTTGCTAACACTCGTGCACGTCAGTCCTAAACAAACGGTTTTTAACCCCTTTCCGCGATGGCATTTGGAACCATCACCAAGTGAGTGTGTGCGATAGGGGGCTCCTTCCCACACGACCCAGAAATCATCAGGGTAGGCCCTCCTGGGACCCAGGCTGGGGCCTTCTGCGATCGGGCGAGGCATCGAAACCAATCATTTCTGTAGGTATGTACATCCCACACGGTAATCCGAGAAAAACATTTTCATAGGTATGTACATCCCACATGGTGAATCCCAGAAAAACATTTCCGTAGGTATGTATATCACACACAGTCAATCCAAGGAACGCATTTCCGTTCTTATGTACATCTGAAAGTGCGTTATATCGACTAGAGGGGGGGTGAATAGGCGATTTTTATGAATTCTTCACTGAGCAATTTGCTGGTGAGGAAATTCCTTAGCGAAGAACTACATGCAGCGGAATAAGTACTCAGAAGTAAGCATAACAAAATACAAGCATGGTCATCATGATGAAATGAAGACTAGCACAGAGTATAGAAAGCGTAATCACAGGATAACACAAGATGAAGACAAACAGACTGAAGAAATTGAACTGAGGAATTTGAGAAAGCCTTCAGTCAAAGTCTTCAAGCATAGATATGAACAAACACTCAACACAGTAACGAGGAATGAAAGGGTTGAGGAAATAGAACCAATTAGTTGGTGAAGACAATGATTTGGTAAACCAGTTCCAACTGCTGTCTCAGTTGTACGTCTGGTTGGAGCGGCTGAGTATTTAAACTCGAGGACACGCAGTCCGGACACCCGATCGAAAGCACGCAGCTTAGGACACCCAGTCCTCACCGTATTCTCCTTGAACTAAGGCCACGCAGACCTCGTCCCAATCACTCGTGGTAAGTCTTCAGTGACTTCCAAACCTTCACAGACTTGGTCACTCAACGATCCACAATTCCTCTTGGATGCTCTAGACCATGATGCCTAACCGTCTGGAAGAAGCACAGCCTTCAAAGGTAATAAGCGTCGGATCCACGCAGATCAATTTCTTCATGATGCTCAATCACTTTGGGTTTGTGGGGGTTTGGTTTTGGGTTTTCCTCACTTGATGATTTTCACCAAAGTCCTCTGAGGATGGGTTGCTCTCAAATGACAAGTGTCAAGTTCTCTCGAGCAGCCAACCAGCTAGTGGTTGTAGGGGCGGCTATTTATAGCCTAGGGAGCAGCCCGACATGATAAGACATAAATGCCCTTCAATGATATGACCGTTAGGTGGATAGGATATTTTGGGACAGCTCGCAAGAAGAGACAAGAATGGTCGGAAATTTGGCTCTCAAATTCCTCGGGGCTATCATGTTCTCATCGTAGGCAATTCAAGACTGGCGAATTCCTAAATCTCGATCGAGAAAGTCCTCAAGGACTGTAAGAACTGCGTCTCACATCAAGAAATTGACTGAATCAGTATGAGATTTCCAATGGCTTCACTCAAGGGATTGGTAGGTGTAGGATTTTGAGTTGAGCATCACATGGAAATTTTTCCTTAGTATTTCCTCGACCCCTTTAACAAAGACGGTGTTTCCTATGACTCAAGAAAGAGAAAATGAAACTACGAAAACAAAAGTCTTCACGCTTCATGTTCCTCAAATGAATACCAAGTCTTCAAGGTCACACCAATTTCTTCACTTTCAAAGTCTTCAAAATATCAAAGTCTTCAGTCGAAGAACTTCATTTTAGGGTCGACTTTCTCTGTAAATATCAAACTCCTCATAGACTTATAGACCTGTGTACACTCACAAACGCATTAGTCCCTTAACCTATAAGTCTTTAATACACCAAAATCACTAAGGGGCACTAGATGCACTTACAATCTCCCCCTTTTTGGTGATTGATGACAACATAGGTTAAGTTTTCAACGGGGATAAACATATGAAGTGTAAATACTGATATTGAGGAATTTGATTGCAAGATATAGAAGAACTCCCCCTGAAGATGTGCATAGTGAGGAATTTGCGCTTGAGGCAATGCACATTTGAAGAGTTGAATCATGGAGATCTCCCCCTATATCTTGTAATTCATACACGCATTTGATATATAATATGAAGAATTTGAAATGCATGATGAAATATGGTGCCTGATGAAATTCAGCATGCGGAATAATATTATCGAGGAATAAGCATGCAGAATAGCACATCAAAAGTATCAGAGCACAGTGCATCAAAAATATCAGAGCAGCATCCAAAAGTATCAGAGCACCATCGGGTTTAAGATTACAACTTGATCCAATAAAAGTTTCGGAAGAACGAGAGTTGTAACTTAAGAAAAATGCCCTTAATATAGACCTGCTTGAAGACTAACTCAGATTTCTCCCCCTTTGTCATCAAATGACCAAAAGGATTGAATCTGAGGACTAACGCCCCTGAAGAATTTCATGTCGATGGAGGAGCACCAGCGTTGTCGGGGTTGTTTGTTGTAGTAGGGCCTGCCGCAGTGTCGTCCAAATCTTCATGCTCATCAGTGTCACGCGATGAAGAATAAGAGCTGGCCACCAGTGGAGGAACTTTGACCCTCTTGAATTTCTTCGAGGAGGTGCGCATCACCAAATTCTTCCTTGAGACCCATAGTCTTCGTGTCTTCAAATATAGACATGAGTGAGGACAACCCAAAAGCGGTTGAGGGTTTCATGAAGGTAGTAATGGTTCTTCTTCACCGCATTGTGTGTTGAGGTCATGTTGTGAAGAATTGCACCAAACCGACGCTTTACCCATTTGTGATTGCGATCAACCTTCCGATGAAGACCGAGGAGTAACTCACGGTCACCATCACCACGGTGCCGTGGGCTTGAGGATTTTGCTTAGCTGAGGTATTTGCGGCGGTGTCATGTGTGGCGAGTCGCCATTGGTAGAGTAAGATGTAGCTAGGCAAAATTGACCATCCAATGGACGAATGCCTTCATCGATCACAAAGAATGCCTTGCCTTTATCATCGATGATGAAATTGGCCGCTTGAGGACTTCAATGGGAGGCAAGTAGCTACCGTGGTTCAGAGTGTCGACTTTGTAACTCAAAGGAAGATCTTGCCCTTATGAATCTCATAATCCAAGGCGATAGGGCTTCAAATCAAATGGCGACATAGCAACATTTGCCAGAGTCCTCATGAAGAAATCATGGAAGTTGACGGGAACGCCATGAATGATGTTGAAAAGCATATTCTTCATGATGCCAACGACTTCTTCATCATTTGAGTCGTGGCCTTTGATAGGACTCATTGTCTTCGCTGAAATGCGATAGACAGTCCGAGGCACATAGAGTAATTCCTTGACGAGGAATTTGGTTCGAGGGCCTGCCCGAGCTTCAAAGGCTTCATGAGCACTTGCATATAGTGATTTGTCGATTCAGGGTCATTGTAGATGCAACGTGCAATCGTCATGGGGAGGATCGAGAGGAAGGACACGAAGCAATTCAGTTGCGGTGCCTTGTAGTGAGTGTTTTCAGTCATCCAATCCAACACCCATGAATTGACATCTTCAAAGATTCCAAAGGATATGCGAGTAGCGTAGAATCAAGAATGAGCTCTTCATTCCAATCACGTATGTCGGTCACGAAATTGAGTAATCCTGCATCGTGAAGAACACCGAGGACTGGCTCAAGCATGGCGAGATTCCATATCCACGTGAGGAATATGTTCATGATCAAGATTTTGTCTTTGTCAAACAGACCGAGGAATAGAAGTTGGCTTGACTAACAGTCCGTAAACGCCTCTTCCTTATGCGAGCAGAGTCATAGGGGTTGTAGTCGATGAAGAACACATGCTCGAAAAGAAGTCTTTAGCCTTGAACTTCGCTTGCTTGAGAATGGATTCTTCACTTTGGCGAGAGGGGTGTCGGTGAGTTGCAGGACCACCTTAGGAATCGCGAGCTCAGTTCTTCAGCCGAGGAATTTCTGGTTCCTCTTCTTGTGCAACCTTAAGATCAGCAAAGAAGGGTTCTTCAAAGACTAGTGGCTGAAATTTCTTCATGAACAGAGGGAGTGGGATGAGTTTCTTCAGAGCCCATTTGAACTGTTGATGCCGGGGACTGAGGGATCTGTTGGATAGGTGTGAATAGAGGAGTATTGGGATGCTGACTTTCCCAAAAGTCATCATTCATCACAGGTGTGGTGCATCCTATATCCACATCTTCATCTTTAATTTCCTCAACACCAGCCTCTTCAGTTGTGAACTGAGGCATAGGTGAGGAAATGACTGGCGTTGAAGGGATTGCGTCCACTTCAATTTCTTCATCAATCTGCTCTAACGAAGCAGCAGAATGATTTTCTTCATCAGATCCGCTTGGGATCACATAGTCTTCTCCAAAAGGAACAAGGTCCTTTGATGGCATGGAGGAAATTGGAACTGCATCGATTGGATTTTCAAGTGAGCTGGTCATTGGTTTCATTTTCTTCGCAGCCGAAGAATTTGACGCAGCTGATGCCTTCCTTTTCTTCACTGCAGCTCGCTCTATAGCCTTGGTCTTCTTCACCTCGTAGGCAGATGGAAGAATTGGAGTTGGTGTAGGCGCGAGAGGAGCTGAGGAATCTGGTTGATTTTCTTCAGCGCAATCGATGCAGCTGCCTGATCTCTTCGATTTCTTCAGCGCACCACTAGTGGATGCCCCGCAATTTCTTCAATGGCTGGAATGGAGTCATCAGCCTCGAACTAGCATTTTCTTCAGCAGGCTGAAAGTCATCAGCGGTGCTGGCATGTTCTTCAGCAGGCTGAGCAGAGTCTGCAGCCTAAAGATTTTCTTGTTAAGATGGAGCTGCAACATTTGTCATTTTCTTCGTCAGATTGACGAATCTCAGTTTGGCTCCTTGCCAATCAGCATAGTAGGCATCAAAGTCTTTGCTGAGGGCTTGAATTTCAGACTGAGCCTGGAGAAGTTTATCAGGTGTCATTCTGACAACATTTTTCTTCAGGAGCTTCTCCTTTCTGTATTGCGCTTTCTTGATTTCTCTTGCCTTTTCAAACTTCCATTTCTCTTGAGTGATGAAATGGGTCAGCATGTGACTTTGACCAGGTGTCAGATGAAAATTAGGCATGGGGGTGTTTGGATCCTTGTGCCAGAGGTCAATGTAGTCGAGGATTTTCCTCGGATCCAAAAGCAGTGGCACAGATGTGCCTTTGGCTCTAGGCATGGGGGTGTCTGTCTCTGATGATTTTTGCAAGTTCATCATCAGAAGCTTCATCATCAGAGGGCACTTGGAATGCGACCTGTTTCTTCCTTGGACTTGGCCGAGGACCGCGCCCAATTGTTGCTTTAGTCTTCAACAAAGTGGGTCCTGATGAGGACATTGGTGCAGCTGAGGAACTTGTTGAGACACCAGAAGCAATTGAGAAACCCGTAGTCCTTTGACATGTAGCCAGATGCACAGGAGCTGAGGACTTTGATGGAGCTGCTGAGGACTTTGATGGAGCAGTAGCAGTCTGAGGAATTTGCCGTGAGGGCATAGCTGAGGAACTTGGCCGTGAGGGCGCTGTTGGTGAAGCACTTGGCTTGCGAGCAGGCTTCTTTGGCATGGATTTCCTCGGCCTGACCGAGGTCTCAGCAGCAGCAGCAGCGGCAGAATCCTCATTGAATTTCTTCACTGCCTCCTTGGCTTGCCTTGCCAATTTGGCTTGGCGTTTAGCCCATTCTTCAGGAAAGTCCTCACCACTCTTGATGCTGGTGGGATCAGCTACTTGTCCAGGTGCCAATGGAGCTCTTGAGCATGGAGGATTGAGGGCGAATTTCTTCATGTACTTTGGAGTCACATATCTGTACTCCCTCCATTCTCTTGCCCATCTCCTTTCAATCCTCTGAATGCGCACCTTGCACTGATTTTTGTTCTCTTTGCCGAACTTGGCTTCATCAGGTGTGCAATAGTCCTTATATATGTCATCAGGGATCTCAAAAGCAGACATGACCTCAGGCTTCTTTCCTCCTTTCTGCGGTCTCTTACCTTCAGCCATATTCTTCAGATGAGGAATTTGAACAATTGAACACTCCAGAGAAGTATGCAATTTTTCTTCGAGGAACGCTGCAAATGAGTTAAGTTGATGAGAACCTAGTGATTCAGCAGCGGACATGAGTACCTATGAACAGAGTGTAGGTGCGAGGAATTTGGAGAGGTCATATGCGTTCTCAGAAGGTTTTTCGAAAAGACAAGTTTTGAGGAATTTGACCAGATGAGCCTTGAGGAATTTCACTAAGCGTTCTTTGTCTTAGGTTCCAGAGTTGTACAGATCGAAAATCCACACAATTGAGGAATCTTGAAGAAAATGATTGCTTAGAGAAATGGATCAAGAACATACAATGTGTGAGGTGTTCATATGTGTGAAGATTTGAAGAATAAACACCTTTGAAGATTTTCAGGAAAGTTTGAGAATCAAAGCGAGTAATAAAAGTAACTTTTAATTACCCGAAGTGAAGAACACGACGAACTGAGATGAACGGATGTGAAGTTCGTCAGGTTAGATCTCCCACGCCCTAACTTGGCAGAGGGAGACAGCTATGGCGGCGGCGGAGTGAAGATTTCCGCAACCGGCGCGAGTACGATGGCGACGAGGTCGAGGCAGCGAAGCTCTTCCTCACCGGTGACGATGGAGTAGCGGTGGCGCTAGGGTTTGAGGAGCTCGAGCGAGAGAGAGCGGTCGAGTGGAGTAAATGAAGTGAGGAAGGGGAGAGGGGTATTTATAGCCACGGTGAAAAATTGTTCGGCCGAAGATTTTGGGACGAACATGCCCCTACCCTTTCTCCTTCACGCGACATGTGTCACCCACGTACAGTGTAGTTGAGAACGTGTAAGATCGTGAGTGAATAAAATAATGCATCGTGGGATGCGGAACGGTTTGAGCGGCAAAACTGAAAATCTGGATAAGATTTGTTTTAAAGTTTCGTTCGCAATTTCTTCAGCTGACAAGGACACAGTGAAGCTTTTGAACGAGTTTCAAATAGAACGCACATGAAGAATTTGTGAATAGGTTGGGTTGAGTATAGCATAGAGGGGGAAGGGTCCGATCACATTCACTTAGCAGAGAAAGCAACTTGAAGAAATAGCTATAAGTGAATGCTGTAGAGGACATAAACTCATATATATATATATATATATATCCAATGAAGAAAAATGACGGAACTAGTGAAGATTTTGCAAGGTTGAAGAATTTGAAAAACTGAAGAATTTCAAAATTGAGGAAAAACTCAAATTGAAGATTTTCAACTTTTTGTGGTGGCGTGACCCACCGTATAAGAATGATGATTTCAGACACCGCATACAATTGTCGTAGGGTTCTGAGAATCAAATTCTTCATTGATTTCTTCACACTTAGAGTGTTATTCTTCATTGATTGAAGAAAACGTTTCTTCATGTGTTGCACATCTAAGTCATCAATTTTGCATAAGTGTTAGGATGTGTGTCCTTTTCAAAGAACATTCGAAGATCCTAAGATATTTAGCTCACACCGCAACTTGCTAAATCTCTTCTCATCCAAGGGCTTAGTGAAGATATCAGCTAGTTGTTCTTCAGTCCTCACGTACTCAATGGAGATGTCGCCCTTCAACACATGATCACGAAGAAAATGATGACAAATCTGAATGTGCTTTGTCTTCGAGTGCAGAACTGGGTTGTGAGCAATCTTGATGGCACTCTCATTGTCGCAGAGGAGAGGCACATTCTTCACGTTGACGCCATAGTCCTTGAGGGTTTGCTTCATCCAAAGCAGCTTGAGCACAAAGAAGAGCCAGCAGCAATGTATTCAGCTTCGCAGAGAGCGGTGATACGCAGCTGCTTTCTTCGAGGACCAATGCACCAAAGATCGTCCGAGGAAATGACAAGTGCCGATGTTGACTTGCGGTCCACACGATCACCAAAGATAGTCGAGTCGAATATCCAATGAGATCAAAAGCAGAGCCCTTGGGGTACCATAATCCTAGTGTTGGTGTGTGAGCTAGATATCAAGAATATGCTTCACACCTTATGGTGTGATTCCTTCTGCAGCTTGAAATCGGGCACACATGCAAACACTAAGCATTATATCTGGCCTAGATGCACATAAGTACAATAAAGAACCAATCATGGAGCGGTATACCATGTGATCAAGTCAATACCATTTTCATCAAGGCATAGATGGCCATTTGTGGGCATAGGAATTTTGACGCTTTTGCAATCTTGCATGCCGAATTTCCTCAAGACATCTTTGAGGTATTTCTCCGAGATATGAATATGCCATTGCGCTTGATTTAATTTGAAGACCTAAGAAGAATTTCAACTCTCCCATCATAGACATTTGATATTCTTCACTCATCATATAGGCAAATTCATCACTATAACGTTGGTCAAGACAGCCAAAGATAATATCATCAACATATATTTGGCACACAAACAGTTCACCATCATAAGATTTAGTAAAGAGAGTAGGGTCGAGTGAACTGGTGTGAAGCCATTCTTCACGAAGAATTCCTTCAATGTATCATACCACGCCCGAGGGGCTTGCTTGAGGCCATAGAGGGCCTTATTAAGTCTCAAGACTTTGTCGATTCTTTGGATCTTCAAAACCGGGGTTGAGCAACATATACTTCTTCCTCAAGCTTACCATTGAGGAATGCACTTTTCACATCCATTTGATATAAGATGATATCATGATGGTTAGCATAAGCAAGTAATATGCTGAATAGCCTCAAGTCTAGCAACAGGTGCAAAAGTTTCATCGAAATCAATTCCTTCAACCTGTGTAGCCTTGAGCTACCAGTCGTGCCTTATTCCTCACCACAAGGCCATTTTCATCTTGCTTGTTGCGGTAGATCCACTTTGTGCCAATGATATTATGCTTGCGAGGATCTGGGCGATCACCAGTTCCTGACATTGTTAAGCTCGAATCGATGTAATTCTTCTTGCATAGCCTGAATCCACTCCGCTCCATAAATGCTTCATCTACCTTAGTGGGCTCTGTGATAGAGACAAAAGCATAGTGCCCACAAAAGTTAGATAAATGTGAAGCTTTTGAGTGTGTGAGAGGACCCGTGCGCTAATGTCATCAATGATCTTCTCCACTTGCACTTCTTTTGCAACGCGAGGATGAGCTGGTTGTCGCCGAGGAATTTGATCAGCATTTTCTTCAAAGACCATTTTCCTCAAGATTTTCTTCAGTGCATCACTCGACGCTCTTCATGAACTAGAATGAATTCTTCACAGATTCTTCAAGAGGAATGACATCCTCGCTTGCCTTGAACTTGATAGAATCCTCGGTGCTGGTTCATCTAACACAGAAGGTAGGTGCTCTCTTTGCAGCCATTAGTTTCATCGAACCGCACATCTACAAAGGTCAACAATCTTGTGAAGAACAATGTTGAAGACTCAGAGGTGTGCGAGTCCTTTCCGTAACCAAGCATAAAACCTTCATGTGCTTTCGGTGCAAATTTAGAGTTGTGGTGAGGATCTCTAATCCAACATTTAGCAATCAAGACTTTGAAATAACTCACATTGGGTTTCTTGTCGTTGAGGAGTTCATAGGCCGCCTTCTTGAAGAATTTGTGAAGATATACTCTGCTGATGATGTGGCACTCAAGATCAATTGCATCAATCCAAAAACGCCATGGGGCGTTTTGTATTCATCAAGCATAGTGCGAGCCATCTCAACAAGAGTTCTGTTCTTGCGCCCACGATGCCATTTTGCTGAGGAGTATATGGAGCAGATAACTCATGAGTAATACCAAGTTCATCAAGATAGGCATCAAGACCGAATTCTTGAACTCGGTTCCATTGTCACTTCGATGTGCTTGATCTTCACACCAAAGTTGGTTGAAGCCCTCGAGGAAAATCGCTTGAAGACTTCCTGCACTTCATGTTTGTAAGTAACAATGTGTACCCATGTATATCGAGAGTAATCATCAACAATGACAAAACCATATAGAGATGCATCATTAGTGACTGCTGAGTAATGATTAGGTCCGAAGAGGTCCATGTGAAGCAATTCGAATGGACGAGTAGTGGTCATGATAGTCTTCGCTGGATGCTTGGCCTTGGTCATTTTTCCAGCTTCACAAGCTCCGCATAAGTGATCCTTGAGGAATTTGACATTCTCAATGCCAATGACATGCTTCTTCTTCGCAAGCATGTGCAAATTACTCATGCCTGCATGACCAAGTCGTCAATGCCATAGCCAGCCTTCTGAAGCTTTTTCAAGTAGACACATGGCTGGTTGTGGTCCTGTAGAGAAATCAACAATATACAAATCTCCTCTCCTAAAGCCTTCGAAGACTTTGGAATTGTCAGCTTCCATAATCACAACACAGCGATACTTGCCAAAGACAACAACCATATCAAGATCACACAGCATTGAGACTGACATGAGGTTGTATCCTAAGGACTCAACAAGCACGACTTTGTCCATGTGTTTATCCTTAGAAATTGCAACCTTACCAAGACCCAATACCTGACTTTTGCCTTTGTCAGCAAAGATGATATGCTTCAGATGTGACGGTGATAAAGGAGCATCCATCAATAGATTCTTGTCACCAGTCATGTGATTCGTACATCCACTATCGAGGACCCATTCAGTAGATTTGGGTTGATCATCGTGCAGATGAATTAGTGTAGCTTACAATCTCATATGCTTCATCAGTGAAGAATATGATATCAAGTTCATTAGATGAATTTCATCAAGCAATAAATGATATAGCAAGATGAGGACGTGTGAAATGAAGGTTCATTTCATCATGATTAGCCCGCGCCCTTCGTGCAATTTCGTCAGTCCCCAAAGAAATTCTTCAGACGCTTAAAGCACGCCCGAGACCTGACCCTGCAGAAGAGATTAGTTCTTTTCTTCACCACCCACATCCGGAGGGGTGGCAAAGAATTCATCACTCATGAAAGCACCATATGAGAAAGGTGGCAAAGATGCCAAACCATTTCGCTTTCACATAAGAGGGGTTAGGTAAGCATATGAATAAGCGAGAAATTCTTCGAGGACTTATGAACATAATGGTTTGAAGAATAATGCACATATTCATAGCCCTTAGCTCTACCTCGCGAGACAGAGTTGTTAGCACGATGATAATCATATGAGGACTTTGATCCTTTTGAGGAATTTGATCCACGTGAGGAATTTGGTCCAGATGAGGACTTGGATCCATATGAAGAATTTGGTCCATATGAAGAATTTGATCTGGGGTTCTGTTCTTCACGTGTGGTGTCATGAGGACATTCACCAAGACTTTCAAGGCACTTCTTGGGAACCCAGATTTTCTTCATAGGGGAACCGCTCTGCAGCTTAGTGCCAACATATCTAGCAAATACTTCACCATTCTGATTTTTGAACAGTTTATAGTTGAGTCAAATGACTCATTAGAAGAATGAGGAGATTCACATGTAAAGTCAGATAAGTTAGATGGATCAATCGGAGGTCCCTTTGCAAGAACCCATGAGGTTTTGGGGTACCGCCAAAGCTTCCAATATGTTCCATCAAGATTGAGTTTCCTCTCAAAGGAAATACCTCTTTCCTAGGGTTTCGTTGAGGATCTGCTTTTAAGCACATCACAAAGAGTCTGATGCCCTTTGAGGCTTTTGTACATGCTCGTCATGTACAATTCCTTCAACCCTGCATTGTCAAGGATACTAGCAATGTCCTCGATGAGGAATTAGTGATACAAGAGGCAGGTGAAGAATTTGTAACAGTTGAAGCATTTGAACATTCAGTGAAGAATTAGCGATTCACGCTCAATGCACTTTAAGCATGGAGGAACAAATTCTTCCTGAGAAGCGCTGATTTGTTGAGCTAGTAATGAATCGCGCTCCTTCTGAAGATCTTCATAACACACTCTTAGCTTTTCAAGATCTTCCTTTCTTTGAAGAGATTCAGAAGAAAGCTTCTCGTGATCTTGCTTTCCTTGAAGAAATTCATGAGAAAGTTTCTCATGATCGATAAGAGAGTGTTATGATGACTTTGAAGGTTATCAAACCTAGATCAAGTCTCTGAAGATTTTCACCGTGGCTTTAGTGCGATCCATTTCTTCACCCAACATATCATCACTTTTTTCTAGCATGTTTTGAACCTTTTCAAAAGCCCATTGTTGTTTCACAGCAATCTTAGCAAGTTTAGAGTAGCTGGGCTTGAGATCCTCATCAGATTCATTTTCACTAGATTCAGAGGAGTTGTATTTGAGTACCTTTGCACCTTTCGCCATGAAGCAATAGGTGGGAGCGTAGCCATCATTATCTTCGTCAGGCTTGTCGGTGGGATCTGTTTCTTCAGTGTTGAAGATGGACTTGCTGACGAAAGCAGTAGCGAAGGCCAGACTCGCCACACCAGATTCGGAGTCTTCAGACGCCTCCTCTTCCTCATTTTCCTCAGATTCAGCTTCAGAGTCCATTTCCTTGCCAATGAATGCCCGAGCCTTCTTGGAGCTGCTCTTCTTGTGAGATGAAGACTTCGAGGATTTTCATGACGAAGATTTTGACGATTTCTTCTTCTTCTTCGCATCATCAGAACTGTAATCCTTGTATTTCTTCTTCTTCATTTCCTTTTCCCAATCGAGGACAATCTTGAATATAGTGACCAGGTTTCTTGCATTTGTGGCACAGCCTTCTCTTATAGTCACCGGATGAGGAATCACCGCTTCTTGAGGATTTTCCAAAGCGACCACGCCTTGAGAACTTCGAATTTCTTCACGAGCGAGGCTAGCTCCTCGCTCAATTCTTCAGATCACCAAGGCTACTACCGTAATCCTCACATTCGAGTCGACACAGCCTTGGCCTTCGTGGCACGTGGTTTGCCATAGCTTGAACCATAGAGATCTCTTTTTCAAAAAGTCGAACTCGTGAGTATTTAGCCTTCGAGGATATCGGCAGGATCAAGAGACTTGTAGTCAAGACGTTCTTGTATCATCACCCCAGAGTATCAAATGAGGAATCAAGCGATCTCAACAGCTTTCTTCACCACCTCATGATTAGTGATGTCAAGGCACCGAGGGCTTGAAGCTCATTTGAGATGTCAAGGAGGCGATCAAAGGTTTGTTGGACATTTTCATTGTCGAGTCTTTTGAAGCGGTTGAAGAGATTCAAGAACATCAACTCGAGAGTCACGCTGAGTTGAGACTCCTTCATTCACTTTGGACAGCCTATCCCGTATAAGCTTAGCAGTTTCCAAAGCACTCACTCTTCCATATTGTCCTTTGCTTAGATGGCCACATATGATATTCTTCGCTTGAGAATCGAGTTGCTTGAATCTCTTCACATCGGTAGCGTTCAGTGAGGGTGAGACAGAGGGAACACCATTTTCCACAACATACCGTAGATCATTATCAATTGCCTCAAGATGCATTCAGCATCTTGTTCTTCTAATAGGGGTAGTCCGTCCCATCAAAGGTAGGACACCCAGCCGAGACCTTGATCATACCAAGGGTCGACATAACTAAAACTCCAGGCGGTTAAACTAAAATCACACGTACTAAGGAGTACCTTGCTCGATACCAATTGAAAGTGCGTTATATCGACTAGAGGGGGTGAATAGGCGATTTTATGAATTCTCCATCGAGGAATTTGTCGGTGAGGAAATTCCTTAGCTAAGAACTACTTGCAGCGAATAAGTACTCGTAAGTAAGCATAACAGTAATACAAGCATGGTCATGATGATGAAATGAAGACTAGCACAGAGTACAGAAAGCGTAATCACAGGATAACACAAGATGAAGACAAACAGACTGAAGAAATTGAACTAAGGAATTTGAGAAAGTCTTCAGTCAAAGTCTTCAAGCACAGATATGAACAAACACTCAACATAGTAATGAGGAAATGAAAGGGTTGAGGAAATAGAACCAGTTAGTTGGTGAAGACAATGATTTGGCAAACCAGTTCCAACTGTTGTCTCAGTTGTACGTCTGGTTGGAGCGACTGAGTATTTAAACTTGAGGACACGCAGTCCCGGACACCCAGTCGCTGAGCACGCAGCTCAGGTCACCCAGTCCTCACCGTATTCTCCTTGAACTAAGGCCACGCAGACCTCGTCCAATCACTCGTGGTAAGTCTTCAGGTGACTTCCAAACCTTCACACACTTGGTCACTCGGCGATCCACAATTCCTCATGGATGCTCTAGACCATGACGCCTAACCGTCTGGAAGAAGCACAGTCTTCAAAGGTAACAAGCTTCGGATCCACGGAGGATCAATTTCTTCAGTGATGCTCAATCACTTTGGGTTTGTGGGGGTTTGGTTTTGGGTTTTCCTCACTTGATGATTTTCGCTCAAAGTCCTCTGAGGATGGGTTGCTCTCAAATGACAAGTGTCAAGTTCTCTCGAGCAGCCAACCAGCTAGTGGTTGTAGGGGCGGCTATTTATAGCCTAGGAGCAGCCCGACATGATAAGACATAAATGCCCTTCAATGATATGACCGTTAGGTGGATAGGATATTTTGGGACAGTGGCGCCAAGAAGACAAAGAACGGTCGGAAATTTGGCTCTCAAATTCCTCGTATTATCATGTTCTCATCGTAGGCAATTCAGACTGGCGAATTCCTAACTCCTCGATCGAAAGAAGTCCTCAAGGACTGTAAGAATCTGCTCTCACATCAAGAAATTGACTGAATCTGTATGAGATTTCCAATGGCTTCACTCAAGGGATTGGTAGGTGTAGGATTTTGAGTTGAGCATCACATGGAAATTTTTCCTTAGTATTTCCTCGACCCCTTTAACAAAGACGATGTTTCCTATGACTCAAGAAAGAGAAAATGAAACTACGAAAACAAAAGTCTTCACGCTCATGTTCCTCTAATGAATACCAAGTCTTCAAGGTCACACCAATTTCTTCACTTTCAAAGTCTTCGTAATATCAAAGTCTTCAAATAAGAACTTCATTTTTAGGGTCGACTTTCTCTCAGAAATATCAAACTCCTCATAGAATTATAGACCTGTGTACACTCACAAACGCAATAGTCCCTTAACCTATAAGTCTTTAATACACCAAAAGCACTAAGGGGCACTAGATGCACTTACAACATCCCACACAGTCAATCCAGGGAAAATGTTTCCGTTCGTATGTATATCACACAGAGTCAATCCAAGGAATACATTTCTGTTCTTATGTACATCCCACACAGTCAATCCAGGGAAAACGTTTCCGTTCGTACGTACATCCCACATAGTTTTATGTGTAGGCTCGCGTGTGAAAGGTGTAACTATCACACACGGTCTGCCTTGGTTAACTGTTTGATGAAGAAAACTGTGTGGCATTGGGCTATCCATCGCAAGTGCTTTTACTACTAGAACCATTTGCAAAGGTCCATGACACATTTAGCAGGTTTATTAGTTTACAATTAATAGTTCTAGTATTATACAAATTCACATTTCATATCGAACATCTGTTTGCCAATTTCATATCAGGCACATAAATATATTACAGTAGCTACATGAAAATAGCACAGTACAACATATAGCTAGTTCAACTTCATAAGAACAATATATTCATTTCTATAATCGAGATCATCCAGGATCGTCTTATCCACCTCTACTTTCAGTTCAGTAAGAACCTGTTTTGCACGGTCCAACTGGGAAAGTGCCTCCTCCTTCGCCAACACCATCTTAGCAAAGTATGATTTAAAAAATCTGAGCTCATTCTCCACCTTCAACTTTTTACCCTGCAACTTGAAATATTCTTCAGCATTGACAACAGTTTCTCTAAGCCTACGTCTGTTCTCTTCCTCATACATGCTCCAGAGCTTCGCTAGGCACATCTTCAAACACTGTGGCCACTCTTGATCAACCCACTCCAAGTAAGAACACTTTCGTTCATCCTATAATATTTAAAACTAGATCAATAACAATTGTAGGGGAAATAAGTTTATAGCAACATAGAAAATCACCAATGCTTATTTTGAAAAACTGAAGAAACATGTTAATTATGACATATCTTCTCAAAAAGATCAATGTGCAAATAAAATAATTGGTACTGAGACAACAACCAAATTCTGGAACATCAGGAGCTATAATTAACTACAATGATGCTACAAGTTCTTACTCATGTACAATAAATAACAAATTGAACATTTTATGAGGAAGGTAAATATAATTGCAAGAGCATAGCGACAGTGTTTGGACAGCAAATTGATACTAACAGGTGTGTACATGCACCAATTTTGTAACATAGAACTAATAGCACTAAGCTCGTCCACTATATAAGCCAAAACTGGGGTAAAGACAACTGTTGCTACATCTCGCACCGGTGCCCTGCACTAGCGAGCCGATGCAGCGGAAAAAATCAGGGACCTGGACTCCGAAGCACGTAGTTCCTCCGATGCCCAGTTCCTTCGTGCCATAAGGATGTAGTATTTTACTGCTTGGCTGCTCGGATGTGTGGACCAAAGTTGGCTGCACAAACTGCTAAAGCGGTGCCAAATAATTTTCTAATGGCACTGCTGATGAGATGGCAACAATTTAAGATACTAGGTACAAACTATGACACTGTCTTAGGATGCCTTTGGTTGAAGGTGTGGTATGAATGGGTTGGGACCGTGACAGTGTCTGAATCACATCTAACAAATGATTTGTAACAACGAAAGAGGGTCTAACCTTCTCTGCACATGCCAGAAACTTCCTCCCACTGTCCACAGAATCAAACGCAGCTAGCTTTACGCATGGAGATTGATGGTGACAACGAGCAGATAGATCTTCAGCCACCCCGCTCCATTCATTGCCATTGATGGTCCTAGGGAGCTACAAGAGGAAGAAATGACTCAAATCGACCGCCGAGTAAAAATCCTGCATTCCAAGTCATAGCCCGAGAGAGAGAAGAGAGGCATACCCGGGTGGTGAAGGAGTAGTCGCCGGAGGAGGAACCGCTGGAGAGGTCTTTGAAGAAGACCATGGCGACCCCGGCGGTAGGATGCGAGACGGTGAGAGCGAGGAAGCGGCTATAGCTTAGCAAGGAAGGAGGAAACAGGGGAAATGTGACTTGTGGTCGGGGAGAAAAGGGGGTGGGGAAGGGGGAAGGGGGGCGGGTAGATATTTTGGCGGTAGGCCAAAATTTTGGAAATGTGGAGGGAAACTTTGTGCGTGGTGCCACCGGACCATTCACTTTGAACGATTGTGTGCATCATAAACGATTCTTCAGCTTTACACGCATGGGATGAGTTTGATAATTCAAATTTTGGTGGAAATTTCCCCGGGTATGTCATTGCATAATTTATCATCGCTTGCTAATTTGGGCACACAAAACAGCATACAGCAGACAGACCACAGTTAGTGAATCGAGCAATTTTAGTAATTAAACAGAGCCAGTTGACCTAAACATTGCTCTAACAAAAGACCAACATTAAAAATAAAACCTAAGTACGCATAATTTTAACAAATTTGTCGTCGTGCCGGCCTATGCATCGCCGGTGTGAGATGAGGCATCGATGACTTGTCCTGGCGACATGCCGCCGTTGGTGGACTCCGCGCCCCCCTGCTGAAGTTGACCGCACTCGTCCTTGTCCTCGTCCTCGGCGCCGCCCTCAAGGTTGTAGTACTCGTAGTAGTGGCTTCGCCAGAGCTCGCGTTGGTATTCCACCACTGCTTCCTCGACGGACAGACTCTTCTCTACCCCAACCTCGGCCACGCGCAACTCCTCCTCCCGCCGCTCCTCGATCTCCACCGCCTCCTGCATCTCCAGCTCCCGCTCGGCGACCTCATGAGGAAGCAGGTGCTCCATGGACACCATCGCCTTTTCAGATGTGGGTTGCATGCTGGAGTTTGAGGTGGCCTGGAATATCTTGGCGTGTGCATCCTCGATCTTGGCGTGGATGGCCTCGACCCAGGCCAGGGTAACATTGGCAGCACGGACGGCAGCTCGAGCGCTCTCGGCATTTGCAGCCGCCGTTGCAGCAGCATCTGCAGCCATCTCGGCTGCTGCAGCTGCCCTGTCGGCTATCGCAGACGCCCTCTCGACGGAAGCGGCCGAGCTCAATGCGGATGCGGAGGCACTCTCGGCGTAGGCGGCGGTGCTCGGGGGGAGGGGGGATGCGGCCATTGTACGGGCCTTCACGAAGCGTTTCCATGGCGTCATCTTTGCAAGAAGGGGTGCGGAATGGGGATCGGGATTCGTGGATTCAGGGGTCGCCTTCACTGGAGCAGACGAGCCGGCGAAGCTTAAGGAGGGAGACTTAAATACACCCAGATATTTTCATAGCAAATGGTTCCTAGAAAACAACTGTGCCTGATATTGTAGATATTTTTTATTAGCTGTGAAAGACGAATTTGGAGTAAACTGCCAACGGATGGTGTTTAAAATGAACGAGAAATTTTGTAGTACTAATACAACTGTCATGTCAAATTTTCAAAAATTTCAGGGGTCATTTGACCTTTTAAGACATTTAAGTGATTTTCTAGCCATTCAATGACCGTAATCGAATTTTGAACTACATGTACATGCAATAGCTAACCATAACGGTTTGAAAACTCATATTTCATGTACTTGTGTGCGATTTAATTCCATGTGCAGTAAATTGGAAGCAATTTTCAAACATATTGGTCTAACGGCTATGACACAATTAAGCATGGAGTGACATGGCATTTTAATTCCAAAAAAAATGAGAAACACATGAAACCTTGGTTGATGTAATGTCATGCCACCAAGATGATGTGGTAAAGAAATTGGCATGTTTGATGACAGTTTGGACACACACCCCTCACAAACCGGAGCAACTCACTAGAAGGCTCGTGGTTCCGAGAGGGAACAATGCATGTTTGATGACGAACGGGAGATAGCTTCCTCTTACGGCCTTCAATTTTTTTTCTACGTCAAACATGCACTACTACAACTGTAATGTGAAACTTTGGAAAATTCTAGGGGTCATTTGACCTTTTAAAGACATTTAAGTGATTTTCTAACCATTTAATGACCGTAATTCAAATTTGAACTACATCTACATGCAACTCTAACCAAAACGGTTTGAAAAATCATATCTGTGTACTTGTTTGCGAGTTAATTCCATGTGCAGTAAATTAGAAGGAATTTTCAAATATATTGATCTCACAACATGGACACATGCATACGTATGCATGGAGTGACATGGCATTTTAATTCCAAAAAATAAAAAAAATTATCAGAAAACATGAAACCTTGGTTGATGTAATGTCATGCCACCAACATGATGTGGTAAATAAATTGGCATGTTTGACGAACGTTTGGACACACACCCCTCACAAACCGGAGCAACTCGCTAGAAGGTTCGTGGTTCCGAGAGGGAATAATGCATGTTTGATGACGAACGGGAGATAGCTTCCTCTTACGGCCTTCAAATTTTTTTCCTACGTTTAATGTGCACTAATACAACTTTCATGTGAAAAATTGGAAAATTTCAGTTGTGATTTCACTTTTTATAGACATTTAAGTGATTTTCAAACCATTTAATGACCATAATTCAAATTTGAACTACATCTACATGCAACGCCTAACCATAACGGTTTGAAAAATCATATTTTTGTGTACTTGTGTGCGAGTTAATTCCATGTGCAGTAAATTAGAAGGAATTTTCAAACATATTGGTCTCAAGGCATGGGCACATGCATGGAGTGCCATGACATTTTAATTCCAACAAATTAAAAAATGATCAGAAAAACATGAAACCTTGCTTGATTTAACGTCATGCCACCAAGATGATGTGGTAAAAAATTGGGCTGTTTGACAAAAGTTTGGACACACACCCCTCACAAACCGGGGCAACTCACTAGAAGGTTCGTGGTTCTGAGAGGGAACAATGCATGTTTGATAATGAACGGGAGATTGCTTCCTCTTACGGTCTTCACATTTTTTCCTACGTTTAACATGCACTAATACAATTGTCATGTGAAAAATTGGAAAATTTCAGGGGTCATTTGACCTTTCAAAGACATTTAAGTGATTTTCTAACCATTTAATGACCGTAATTAAAATTTGAACTACATCTACATGCAATGCCTAACCAAAACAGTGTGGAATATCATATTTTTGTGTACTTTTGTGCGAGTTGATTCCATGTGCAGTAAATTAGAAGGAATTTTCAAACATATTGATCTCAAGGCATGGGCACATGCATGGAGTGCCATGGCATTTTAATTCCAAAAAATTAAAAATGATCAGAAAAAGATGAAACCTTGCTTGATTTAATGTCATGCCACCAAGATGATGTGGTAAAAAATTGGCATGTTTGACGACAATTTGGAAACACACCCCTCACAAACCGGAGCGACTCACTACAAGGTTCGTGGTTCCGAGAGGGAACAATGCATGTTTGATGATGAACGGGAGATAGCTTCCTCTTACGGCCTTCAAATTTTTTTCCTACGTTTAACGTGCACTAATACAACTATCAGGTGAAAATTTGGAAAATTCCAGGGGCCATTTGTCCTTTTAAAGACATTTAAGTGATTTTCTAACCATTTAATGACCGTAATTAAAATTTGAACTACATCTACATGCAACGCCTAACCAAAACGGTTTAAAAATCATATTTTTTGTGTACTTGTGTGCAAGTTAAAAAATCATTAGACGATGTAAACATCCGGTGTTCAAAAAAGAAAACGTAAAGATCTTGCAACACAACCGGCCGCCACATGATTGGCACTCTATCTCGCGGCTCGAGGTTTGGTAGGTGAGTTGCGGGGATCATTAATCAGACACGGTTCTGTATTGAAAACCGTCAGCTATTACGTTCACACACGGATTTTGCTACGGGAATTGTGTGTAATTCGAACTACGGTACTCGTAAATTCCGGCGACCGGCATGTGTTACTGTCCCCGTCGATCTAGATTCCGGCCACCAATAAATACTACCTTGCTCACGTTGTCCCGCCTGCATTCTCATCTACATCTTCCCCTCGGTCGCCCTCTCTCTCTCTCTCTCAAATCTTTGCCATGGTGCCGCCAGTTTGCCCATGCGCCGACAAGGAGTTGCCGCCCCCTGAGGACGCTCACTCGATTAGCAGCGATGAGGACCCCTACGTGCCGCATAACGATGTTGCGCCGGACCCCCCAACTTTGGATTGGTTTTGGGGCCACTACAATCTTTGTCTGTGGAAGTCACTGCCGCCGGCTGAGAAAGCCAGGCAAGTGGTTTTCAAGAAGGAGATGGCAAAGGAGGAAGCCAGGTACCAGGTAGCCTGTGAAGCCCATGATGTCGCCTAGAAAAAGGAGGCGGAGGAGCTCTGGGGGTGGGCGCGTCATCGTGCTGAGGAGGTGTATGAAGACGGGTACTTCGCGAGGAAGGTCACAGGCGTTGGGAGCCTCATCGCTGCGTGGAGGTGGGCCGATAAGCTCCAGCATGCCACCGACGAGGAGCTCTGATGGGCGCCCAATGAAATGGAAAGATCGGTTGCACGCGTCCGCCAGCAAGAGGCAGATCGGTACGTCAAGCGCTATGAGGCGGAGGAGGCGGAGTACTACCTCCGCACTGGGAAGACGCCGCGCACCAGGGAGCTACTGGCGACGGGCTGCCAGAATACTGGCCCTAGGAGGGATTATTAGTTTTAGTATTGTTCGTTTTCAATTTTACGCATTGTACCTAGTAGTTAAGTCATCACGTATATGTGATGATATTATATATATATATATATATATATATATATTATGAGTTCCATTTTCTATCTGTTTTTGTATACTAATTTGAATCTAATTGTTATCATCCACATATACAGAATGGAAAGCGTATATACACACATTGAAACAGAACATATAAGATGAAAAATAGAGTACACACATTGAAACAGAGCAATAAACAAAGCAATACTATGATTGATGTGAATACATGGCTATCCACATCGAAACGACTTTTCAAAATAAAATGCGTCCATGAGACCATGACCAGCAGCCCTTGCCTACGGTAGCTCTTGGCTCTGCCTGAACTCGTGCAAGCATTCGTCCAAGTGGTCGACACGCTCGCGGTACATCTGGAGCGCGATCTCGAGCTCCAAATTGGCTATTTCATCGGAGATCATCGGCTCAAGAATGCGACGGCCATGTTCCTCTACTGCGCCCAGGTGGACACCTGGGCCAAGGAGGCGGTCGCGCCTAGGACCAACGCATTAGCATCCAGCGCGCCACGGACAAGGCGAACGGTGACACCCATGCGAACGGCGCGGATAGCGTCCGATGCAAGTACAGCGCGGCCGGCCTCTGGTGCAAGTACGGTGCTGAGGGCCTTTACCCACTCCTGGCGAGGAATGGGGGTACTTACGGGACGTGTACCCAGCTGCGATGCCGTGTCGACAGCAGGCAAGCGCCGATGGATCCGCTCTTGTTGTGCAGCATGTTGTGCCTCTCGCTCTGCGGTGCTCCAACGGTCTCGCCGTGCGGCGAGCCGCAGCCTATCGACGCGGACGCGCCTAGCTTGCTCTGCGGCGCGCCATCAATCATGTTGTGCGGCGAGCTGCAGCCTGTCGGCGCTGACATGCCTATCTTGATCCGCGGCACTGAAGCGCCATGCGCCAAAGGTCTGCTCAACCCTGGTGATTACGCGCATCATGGCATCATCCATCGCGTTACCGGGGAGCGCCTTGGCCTCGACGGGCCGTTGCGCCTGCTCGTTTTCCTCGTCGACGAGGTTGATGGCAGAGGCGGCGCTTTGGTGGGTTGGCATGCTTGGAAAAGGTGGATGTGCTACAGGCTACGCTTGTCGCCTCCGTGCGTCGCGCGCCGCCTATGCACAATATCGCTGGGTGGCGGGAAACAGGTGAGAAAATGGCGGGAAATGGTGGCGTGTTCATAAAACGCCATCAATTAATGGAAACTTAGCATAGAAGGAACATCGAGCTAGCACAAGAAGTAGATGATGATCAGATGAACACAGACCACACTAGGGAACCCGTCGGTGATGAATTCATCAATCCTGGTTGAATACTAGCAAGCGTTTGCCCACAACACACACGGCATATTCCATCACAAATAGGTCGGATGGATCAATTGTATGCCACGTATCGCACATTGTCAAAAAGTAATGCGGTAGACCTTCTTTAACATGTGTTAAAAAAATAAAAAAAATAAAAAACAACGACCTCGAGGTTAAATTAACTAATGGGATGGGTCGTATCAGTCATTTAATTTGATAGATATGATCCATCCAGTCACCCATCTCATGGCTGCTCCAGTCTAAGCACACTTAACTTGAGAGTTTTCTTACATGTGCAACTGGTGGAACAGCTAGTCCTTGCTGATAGGATGCCTCTTTGCATCCTTATGGCATATCGGGATGACCGCCCGTCCCCAATGGCCAATAGATGTTGTGTAGACAGAGCATATCACATACGTCTTATTAGAAGCAATCGTCTGTGTTATTATTGGTCTTCGCACACATTTCTGATTACAGACCTGTTTGCCGCGTATCACACACATCTTGTTATATTGAACCGTTTATGTTCTCTTGTCTCAACCAAACAGTTCATCCGAGTGAACCGCATGCCGTATATCACACACCAAGCATTGTCTTCCCTGCCAGCATGACTAGCTTGATGCCAAAGGTCCCCTCAACAGCTTCTGAGCAGAAGAAGACTAGGCAGGCCGAAGCCGAAGTCAGGAAGAGGAAGCTCAAAGACACCTCTGATGATACTCCCTCCAAGAAGAAATTGAAGACAAAGGCTTCAAAGTCTTCAATAAAATAGTGTGCTGCTACCCCAGAGCCCCTCAACATTGAACCAATCTTTGTCGCTCTCCCTGCCTCTGCCAACCGCGAACGCTGCCTGGTGATTCATGAGCCTGCTTCCACAGAGGCTCCAGAAAGTGAAGAGATTCCAGCTATTGACCCCAATGCAGCTTAAGACATTGGTCATGAAGACAATGTTCATGATGATGAATTCCTTCCTCAGCTCGAGCCCTAACCGATATCATCGCCTACTCTAGCGAGAAGTGAACTCATTAGTATTGGTCGTCCTTTGACGCTTGTTGCTCAAGATGATTCATGGGTAGAGCAACAACAAGACACCCCCTTGCAAGACAAGACCCCACGTACTCCACCAGCTCAAGTCACCACTCCGGTACTTGATGTTGATGACAACTACATGGACCAGACCACTCCCTCTCCAAAGGCGTCACCAGCATTCCGCAGGCTTCGCAAAGGCCTCAGGCCTAAGGTCTCCATGTCTAGCATTCCAGAAGAGGATGTGCAACACACAAGATCAGTAGCATGTCAAGTGTTTCCTGAAGCCATTCCTTCTGTGTCTGCTTCTAAGTCTGAAGCTAAAGCTACTGAAGACATTCTGGCTACATCAGCCGATGAAGAAGAAGAGAAAGAAGAAGAAAGAGAAGCCACACCCCCTGCTAGTGATCCAGACCAACCAGACGAGAATGTGATCATGCTCGACCCTAGTTGTTGATGACATGGATGTTGAAAACAATGAGGCTTCCACCACCAACACTACTGAAGCCAATGACACTATCATGGCTGAACACAATATGGAGCCTGAAGCCAATGCTGCAACTGACACCATTGTGCAGCCAATCACTTCAGATGACGATGTTCCTCCACCAAGGCCTCATACCATGGAACACATATTCAATCATAGTGGCGAGCTTATCACAGTCAGATAGCCTATCATGGTTCCTCCCACTGCTCCTGGCCCTCAATGTGATTATCACGTGGAGCAGAGGCCTCAGGTTCAGAAGCCAAAGCCAAGATTGCCAAGGCTTCCCAGCGCTGCAACAACTCAGGGCTCGTTCAGTGTGCTTGGTTTCAGAGAGCATAACACTTTCTTTGACAGCGCCAAGGACCCATACTCGAAGCCCAAGATATCCTCTGGCAGGTTTTGGAGCCATCAGCAGCGAAGCTACTACTCCTACATCCTATACAACCAGGACCTGATTTTTCCTCATAAGCATCTGGATTGTGATGCTATGGCTGGGCTGCCATGCCTTGAGGAGGCACTGGATTGCTTCGGAAATGTTAGGCTGCCGCCTTTTGTGACTGATAAGTAGCACTAGAACGAAGAGCTTCTACTACAGTTTTATGCTACACTGCACATTTGAGGCTACAACAGGGATCCGAAGACTTGGATCTTTCAATGGATGATAGGCGACATTCATCACAAAGCCAAAGCTCAGGAGATCATTGATCATACTTCCCTGCCCACTCCAGGTGAGTTGTATGAACCTGGTTGTCAGCTTCATCAGAATGAACTGCAAATCATCTTCCAGAAGCCAGAGCCCAACATGAGCCAGATGTTGAGTATGATGAAGCCGTTGCCCCATGAAGCTGAATATCCCAAGGAATTTTTTGTTAAGGACCTTGAGTACTTGCCATGCACAGTCTATCACATTCTAAGGCGTACTCTCTGGCCTCTCAAAGGCAATTCCTCTGAAGCTAAACTTGAAGGCGCCATGAAGACATTGGTTTTCTATATCATCAATGGCATCAAATTCAACACTCGGGATTTCTTCATCAGACAGCTTGCGGCCTCTAGGATTGATCTTTTTGGACTAAAATTCTATGCTCCATGGGTGATGTGTTTGATCAAGCTTCATTCAACCATCAACCATCAACTATCAACCTTCAGCGCGCAACCACGTTGTATTTCTGCCTGATGTGGATATGTCCATTGAAGCCATCTACCCTGAGCCAGCAAAGAAGCCACTCCGCCTTCAGAATGCAGAATTCCAAAGCTTCACGCAGCCTATTGAAGGGATTCATGTGCCAAACTCTGCAACTCCTGCTTATCCTCTGGCTGGCAACTTGCGTATGCCGCACCATGCCAACACTAAAGCCACTGCTAGCACCATTGCTTAAAGGCCTCAAAAGCATCCCCGTGTCCTCAATACCCGCGAGCTTTTGGTTTCTTTGCATCAAAAGAAGGATAGGCATCATGACTGGCTGAAGCGTCAAATGCAGAGTCTCTTGGTGGATATTAATCGCATTCACAACTTAGCCACCAAGAACTCATTCGTCGCGCATGAAGCCTGTCGGCGGTCCTGGAAGAGCCTCACATAGCTCTGCTCTGAAGATGATCTTTGCGAAGATGGCTTCACCGAGAGCTTCCAGTTTGACTCCAGGCCTCCACATTCTGCAAGCTAGCGTCGCACACCTTCAATTGAAGATTCTGAACATTCGTCTTCGGCTGCAACTGTTGTTGCGAGAGTCGTCGATGAATAAGATGATGCCACTTCGCCAACACTGGTTGCACTGCACCACGATTCTGCTTCAGGCCCGTCAGCACCACCCAACTCCAACGTTGACCCTGCTCCAACATCGTCTCCTACTGGGAGCGAGTAGATACTCTATGTCTTCAAACCTTTTTGGTCCTTACTAACAAAAGGGGGAGAAGCATATGAGGTTGATAAAGCATATGAGGTTGATAGTATTCAAGCGGGTCCACATGGGGTGGTTGATTTTTTTTTGCTAAGTTCTTACAACTCTCGTTTTGAAACTATTTGGGTCTTAAGTTGTAACACTTAAACTTGATGGTCGTCTGCTACTTTTTCTGCTACTTTGTGATGCGATGATAAATTCCGCATGAAGTCATTCTGCAGATGCCCATTTCTCATTATGCATGTCATTATCTATGTTATTCTTATATATGCATGATGAATTGTCTTTGCAATTTAAAGAGGATCTCCACAAAGTAAAACATGCCATGTGCATTTGCATTCAAAAGCAAACTACTTATATGCACATCTTTAGGGGGGACTTTTGCAACTTATGAAGACAATGACTTTGATCTTTAACTTTCACATACTTTTATCCCCGTTGAAAACTTCAACCAGTTTGTCATCAATCACCAAAAATGGGGAGATTGTAAGTGCATCTAGTTCCACCCCTAGTTGGTTTTGGAGTATTGACAACAAACTTGGTTGAGGGACTAATGTGTTTGTGAGAATTGCAGGATAAAACAGGTAGTAGTCCCTTATTGATTTGGTTTACCTACCAGAGATGACCCCTAAAAATGTGTGAAGGCATTGAAGACAGTGGTGGTTCGTGAAGACATTCACGATGAATATTATGACATGTGAAGAAATTCACTTGAAGACTATGGAGTGCAAAGACATAGTTGTTTCGTAGTTTCCTTTTCTTCTTTGTTGACACCATACTATTAAGTGGGGTCCAAGTGAACAAAGTCAGAGTGACTGATGTGATTCTCAACCAAAATCCTATGTCTTCGAGCGAAGACGATGAGAGTAAATCTTATCCAGAGTTGGATGAGTTAGCTTTACTTGTAGTTGTAGCCCAAGTCAAGATGTCGCGTATGTTTGAAATCCGACCGTTGGACACGTATCGGTTCCTTAGTGACCCAGGGTCATTTCGTACATATCAGGTCAGGTTGCCTCCTGGCTATAAATAGCCCACCCCCTACACCATAAATTGGTGGTTGCTCAGAGTTAGTCCACGGCTTTTGTAGTTTGAGAGCAACCCACCTCTAAAGCCTTTGAGAGAGAGAGAGATCCTTGCGAGGACAAAACCCAAAACACCGAGAGCCAAAGAGTGTTAGGCATCACTGAAGTCTTTCTGTCCGCGTGACCTGGAGACTTGTTACACTTGAGGATTGTGAATCCTCCAGCCGGTTAGGCGTTGCATTCTGAGCATCCAAGAGTCATTGTGGATCGCCGGTGAACGAAGTCTGTGAAGGTTTGGAAGTCTACCTTGAAGACTTACCACAGTGATTGGGCGAGGATTGGGTGTCCTTAGCTCAAGGGGAATAAGGTGAAGACGCGGTCTTCTGAGTTCAATATTAGCCTCCCTAACAAGACGTACAGTTGTCACAGCAATTGGAATTGGTCTACCAAATCCTTGTCTTTGCTAAGCAGCTAGTTCCATCCCCCACTTCCCTTTACTTTTCTGTTTGTCCTCGTGAAGTCATTGCTTGCCTGTCTGATATGTTTGACTTCACTATGTGGAGACTATTACCTGTTTGGCTTCATACTGTCTTCCATCCTGATCCATACTACCTAGTTGTTGATAGTCTTCGTACTTTCACTACATTTCTTACTTGACTATGGCTTGTCTAGTGTAGTCTATCTTCCGCTGCATATCAATAGGTTCATTTCATCTGCTTGTCTTCAAAGACCTCATGTTTTGAAGACTTTCATAAAAATCGCCTATTCACCCCCCCCCCCCTCTAGTTGATAACTTGCACTTTTAGTTTTGGCTAATAACAAATAGTTCATCCGAGTGACCTGCATGTCGTCTATCGCACACACCTTGATCTGGCTGACCATTTCAATTGTTTTGGCTAATCGCAAACAGTTCATTCGAGTGACATGTATGTCGTCTATCACACACAACTTGATCTGGCTGACCGTTTCTGTCGTGGTTTTGTCACGGCAGATGTCCTCGTGAAAGTACTTAGTCATGAGACCATTGCTGCTAGGTGATAGCTTGAATGGGGTTGGTCAGTATCGAGAGACGCGAGTTTTACCCAGGTTCGGCCCCTCGGTGATCGAGGTAAAAGCCTACATCCTGCTTGGTTATATTGATGATGATGATGATGATCTTGATTACAAAGGTGCTATTTCCCTGCCTCTCATCTTGAGAGTCTCTACTTTGATCTTGTCTAAGACTTGTCTCAGGCAACTTATCACAGGCTACTTATCACGGGCGACTTATCACGGAAGGCTTATCGATGGCGACTTACCACGGGTTACTTATCGCGGGCGACTTATTCGTGGCCACTTATTTTATCTCCCCTTTCTGATGACCCATGGACTCGCTTTATATAACAGTTGTGTCCATGGGGTTACGAGAGATTCCAGGTTATACCCGCAGTCAGATTCCTACTCTAAGTACTTAAAATCCTCTATGTCTTCCAAGTTGAAAGTCTCCTTCTTGTATTTGGACTCCAGGTCCTATAGCAGGTCGGGTCTCGTCGCAGGCCGGGTCAAGGTTGTAGCTCGCTCATTTGTCCCGCTTATATGTCTCGCTCATTATCTGAGCGAACTTAACTCCAGAGGTGGCTTATCCTCAAAGATGACTTATCTCAGAGATGATTTACCTTAGAGATGACTTATCTTAGAGATGACCAGAAGTGAGTTATCTCATAGATGAATAGAGATGACCAGAGATGACTTATCACAAAGATGACCAGAGATGATTTATCTCAGAGTCGGGTCTTGGTCGTGGGGAATATCCCTAACAGTTTCTATTGTGCAAGCTCATTGCAAATAGTTTGTATGGATCAATTGTATGCCACATTTCGCACACGCAATTCTTTTCTGAAACGTATTTGATGGATCCACCCTCATGCATAGTTTGTTTTATTGGTAACGGTTTTATTTTGATACTGTGTGTGATTCATACATCGCACACAGTTTGGTCGAGTGGTCTCCTATACATGTGTCATGTTAGGACCTTCCTATGGTAGTGAATTTATTCTACACATATGGGATGTTAGTTCAAAGTACTTCTATCGACCCCTCCAACAAATACATCAGGTTACAAGGCCTTGCCTCAACCCATGACCTTACCGAACTACTCACACATGGAGATCGAATCAAATGAAGATATCATTGAAGAACACATCATGAAGATTGATTGATAATATGTCTTACAATAGATGCATGGTGTGATACACCATTACAAACTATGGCTAGATGGTTGAGAACTATGGCGGTGATGAAGGTGGTGGCTATGAAGATGTAGATGGGAAATGGCGGCTGCTAGGGTTGATGGAGATGGTTGCTGTGAAAATGACGATGTGGCGACTTAGTCTGTTAATCATTTGGCATCGAGCCTTTTATACCTCTGACTTGATCTCCTCTATCTCCATGTTACTCTTTTCCATGTATTGGCTTGATTTCATCCATAAATAGCCATTTCCCATGGAAAGAAAATAAAGATTGGATATTTGGAATCCTTTGCATTCAATAGTCAACAATATGGGACTGAATACCTCGGTTTTAATGAAATATCTCATGTTAAAACTCAGGTTAGATGAGTGTAGAAATATCACTCGTCAAGAATCCAAGGAGAGCCACGTAGGTGAGGAGCGCATTTACGGGGAAAATGTAGCGACCTGACCTCAGATGGTCAAATCTCTGTGCATAAGTGTCATCCCTGGATCAGTAATGCTGACACACACAGTACTCAAGGATTTATAGCAGAGTTCAATCACACACTTATTACATCGAATGTCTCAAAATAGAACTTGTTACAAAAATATGGCTTAAGGCCATCGAAATAAGATAACTACGGAAGCATCGAAGGTAAATGAGTCAACTCCAACGGCATAGCTGAGTGCATGACAACGACCTAGCACACCTTACTCTTCGTCTAAAAACTCTGCAACATAATACGTTGCAGCCTGTGTAGGTCAGAACAAGGAATATGCTGGCAATATAACACTATAGAGCAAAGAACAAGTAACAGCTATAACTATATGCATATATGGCTGGTGGAGGCTCTATGGTTATCATTTGCATAAAGCTAGTTTTTCCCTACACCAAAGGAATATATTTTATTAACTACAAAGTTGATGAAAATATTGAGAAGGTTCCTCCAACTCAATCCCAAAATAATAATAATAACCCAACAAATTAATTAAGTAAAGAGATGAGATCAAATCAATAATTCAAGTACCAGATACTCAAGATGACCATAACCGGGGACACAGCTAATCATGATTAGTTTGTACACTTTGCGAAGGTTTGCACAATTTTCCCCACAAGACTAGATCTCCTCCGTTGTATTTCTCGCACTGCATGATGTTTGAGAAACGGATGACCGAGACACGGTCTTTCCGAAGAGGTCCCCTTAAACGATAGATAGGCCAGTACACCTGCAATCCCCTACATCTGCTATCCCATCATGGAAAGGTTTCCCACAACTTACTCAACTATGCCAGAGCCCATAATGGCTTGTGGCTGCACATGGAAGTTTCTAGCATGAATAATCTTATGATCGCTTTGAGCCTGGGTGGCGAACCATAGGATGATCACACGGGTACTCCGGGATATCCCAGGATAACGTTGGATTGCTCCAGGTGCCCAGACAACCACTGGGTGCTCCAGGGTGCCTCAACCAATCCACCCAGATGTGTATTAAAGTAGCCACCTTAAGTTTAACTATTAGTAATTAACAACTCTCACATCTGTCATGGGTCACTCAAACCAAGCTATGTCTACGAGCATAGCATAGCAGTATAAGCATAACATAGAAGTAACTCCCAGGGTTTGATAAAAGACAATACGTTCTACCTCATCAACTACTTCCCAATACCCACATGTTAATCAGATCCTAACCATGCAATGTTTGAGGGTTGAAACTAATGCATAAAAACTGGGTAATAAAAGCAATATAATCAAAGTGTTACTTGTCTTGCTGACGATCTGAAAACCCTAGTGACTCGTAGTAGCACGCTTTGCACTCAGGAAACTCTATCATGAACAATCAATAGCATACATAAGCACTCAAGGATAAGATGCAAGGTAAAACTCAAGAGAAAAAATCCAACTTGAAAGTTCAACTGAAGAGCTTCGATTTGCAAAAAGAATCAATCGAATTGGAGCTACGAAACTCAAATTACGATCAAAAGAAGTTTGAATTCAAATCTGCTTGAAAACAAATTTTAAATTGTCAAAATCATGTTCAAGTTGGTTATCTGGAAAGAAGGGAACAAGACGAAGATTTTGGCGTTGGTTTTACTGGATTTGGACTAACGAGCAAAAAGTGGCGACGGTTTGAAGTTCAGGGACTAATCTGTGACTAAAGTAATCACGGATAGGTCACTGGCCGAAAATAAACAGAAAAAGAAAAAACTAACGAACGAAGGTTCGCTAACAAAAACTAACGAACGAAAACGTTCGCCACCGCGGATTAATGGACGAACGTCCGCTAATTAGATCCGATAAAAAAACGAGAAAAACCCTAACCCTAAAAAAACTGATTGGTCTTTTGCGGGTCAATGATGGCGACGGGTCAATAAAGAATAGGGAAATCAAGGCACGGGCGGGCGAGGCAGGGTTTCATGACGGCGGCGAATAAGGGCACATGGGCAAGAAGAAGAAGGCGCTGCGCGATCAAGGCAAAGAAGGAGGCGAGGCGGCAAGCGGCGGGGCGGGGCGGCTTTTAAAGGCCCAAGGGGGGCGACTTGCGGCAGGGGCGGCGATTGGGCGTCTGGCTCGGACTCCCTCGAGCGGCAGCAGCGCACGGGATTCCTCCTGCGTGGAGGAAGGCGGCAGGGCGAGCGGGCCGGCCTGGCTCGGCTGGGCCTTTGGCCCAGTCGGGCAATATGTTTTTTTATTAAATTTCGCCCGAAAGAAAAAAAATCCAAATAAAATATAAAAAAAATCTAAAAATACCAGAAATAATTTTCACCGTCCAAACCTAATATTTAGGACAAGATGAACATTTTTCTGGCCTAAAATGCAATTTTTCAAAAATGCATATTTTTCCAATTTAAATAAAATAGCAAATAAAATACGAATAAAATAATAATTTGATTTTAAAATTTCTTCTCCAATATTCGTCTCTTTTGAAGAAGTCATTTTATCTTCTCTCATTTATTTTTATTATTGGAAATAATTTGGAGAGAAAAATATTAAAATCAAATTGATCCTCTTTTCAAATTTGAGAGAATTCAAATACGAAAATTTGTGAAATCTCCGACTCTCTCCTTGGGTCCTTGAGTTGCTTAAGAGTTCTAGGATCACAACCAAAATGCAAATAAAAATATGATATGCACATGATGACCTTTGTATAACATCCAAATTGAAAATTGGGATGTTACAAACCTACCCCCCTGAAGATGAATCTCGCCCTCGAGATTCGGGTTGGCTAGAAAATAGGTGCGGGTGGACTTTCCGTAGGTCTTCTTCTCGCTCCCAGGTGGCTTCTTCCTCGGTATGGTGGTTCCACTGAACTTTGCAAAACTTGATAACTTTGCTGCGTGTAACTCGGCTGGCAAACTCCAGAATCTTGACTGGTTTCTACTCGTTGGTTAGGTCACTATCCCACTGAATTGCTTCCAGGGGCACTGTATATCTCAGAGGAATATCGGCCATCTCAGCATGGCACTTCTTCAACTGGGAAACGTGAAACACATCATGAACTCCTGACAATCCTTCGGGTAACTCCAATTTGTAGGCCACCTCTCCCATACGTTCCAGAACTCGGTATGGTCCTACAAATCTCGGGGATAACTTTCCCTTAACTCCAAATCATTTAACTCCTCGAAGCGGTGACACACGAAGATACGCTCTATCTCCAATCTCATAGACTACCTCCTTGCGTTTAGTATCGGCATAACTCTTCTGCCTGGACTGAGCTAGCTTCAGTCTATCCCGAATCAACTTAACCTTCTCTCCAGACTCCTTGAACAAATCTAGTCCAAACAGCTGGCGGTATCCAACTTCATCCCACATCAATGGTGTCTTGCACCTTCTTCCATACAAAGCTTCGAAAGGGGCCATCTTCAAACTAGCCTGATAACTGTTGTTGTGTGAGAACTCTGCGTAAGGCAAATTATCATCCCAACTAGATCCATAATCTAGCGCACAAGCTCTCAACATGTCCTCTAGAATCTGATTGACTCTCTCAGTCTGTCCATCTGTCTGTGGATGAAAGGTTGTACTGAACTCTAGCCTGGTACCCAAAGTCTGGTGTAGTTGATTCCAAAACTTCGACGTAAACTGTGTTCCTCTATTTGATACGATGGTCCTCGGAACTCCATGCAGACATACGATCCTGGTCATATATATCTTGGCCAACTTCACGCTCGTGCAAGTAGTTTTCACGAGGATAAAGTGAGCTACCTTGGTCAAGCGATCAACTACTACCTAGATAGAATCATATCCTGATCGTGTCTGGGTAATCCGGTGATGAAATCCATGCCAAGCTTGTCCCACTTCCATTCTGGTATTGGCATAGGCTGAAGTAATCCTGCTGGCTTCTGATGTTCTGCCTTCACTCTCTGACATACATCACATACTGCTACATACTCGGCGATATCCTTTTGTAGCGACCCGACCCGAATGGATCAAGTCTCTATGCTTAAGTGTCATCCCTGGATCGGTATGCTGACACACACAGTACTCGAGGATTTATAACAGAGGTAAATCACATGTATAAAATAACGTAAATACTATTACCTCAATCCAAATAGCGGAAGTAACAAGGTCGTGGATTCCCATCAACACCAACGGCAAAGTTGAGTGTAGTAACCCTAATGTATCACTTACTCGTCGTAAGAATCCTGCAACATGAGACGTTGCAGCCACAAAGGGTCAGTACATTGAATGTACTGGCAAATTCACACCATAGAGAAATGATGAATAAAGGCTATCACTACATGCATATTTGGCTGGTGGAGGCTCTATGGTTATAATGTTTTTGCAAAAAGCCAAGTTTTCCCTACTGCAAATGAATAAAATTATTTAACTATCATGGTGGTTGTTAAACATTGAGAATGGTTGACAGCATTCTCAATCCCAATTAAATATCATGATTAAAAACCCAACAATATTAATTAAAGTAACATGATGAGATTCACATGATAATCCAAGTACTAGATACTCAAGATGTCCATAACCGGGGACACGGCTAATCATGATTAGTTTATACACTCTTTAGAGATTGCGCACTTTTCCCCACATGACTCGATCTCCTCCGTTGGTTTTCTCGCACTACATGGTGTTTGAGAAACGGATGACCGAGACATAGTCTTTCAGAAGCGCTAGCACCTTACGATGGGTAGACCGTACCAACCTACATCCCCTACATCTGCTAGTCTACCTGTAAGTGCATCTAGTGCCCCTTAGTGATTTTGGTGTATTGAAGACTTATAGGTTAAGTAACTGATGCGTTTGTGAGTGTACACAGGTCTATAAGTCTATGAGGAGTTTGATATTTACAGAGAAAGTCGACCCTAAAATGAAGTTCTTCAATCAAGACTTTGATATTCAAGACTTTACAAGACTTTGAAAGTGAAGAAATTGGTGTGACCATGAAGACTTGATATTCATTCGAGGAATATGAAGCGTGAAGACTTTTGTTTTCAAGTTTCATTTTCTCTTTCTTGAGTCATAGGAAACACCATACCGTTAAAGGGGTCGAGGAAATACTAAGGAAAAATTTCCATGTGATGCTCAACTCAAAATCCTACACCTACCAATCCCTTCGAGTGAAGCCATTGAATTCTCTTACGATTCAGTCAAATTCATCGGTGACACGAGACGCAGCTCTTACATTCACCGAGGACTTTGCTCGATCGAGGAGTTAGGAATTCGCCAAAGGCGAATTGCCTACACAAAGAGGAACATGATAGACCTGAGGACTTTGAGAGTCAAATTTCCGACCGTTGCTGTGCTGCGCGCCGGCGGACCAAAATATCTTATCCACCTAACGGTCATATCATTGAAGGGCATTTGTGTCTTATCATGTCGGGCTGCTCCCTAGGCTATAAATAGCCGCCCCCTACAACCACTAGTTGGTTGGCTGCTCCGAGAGAACTTGACACTTGTCATTTGAGAGCAACCCATCCTCCGAGGACTTTGAGCGAAAATCATCAAGTGAGGAAAACCCAAAACCAAACCCACAAACCCCAAGTGATTGAGCATCATCAAGAAATTGATCTGCGTGGATCCGACGCTTGTTACCTTTGAAGATCGTGCTTCTTCCGACGGTTAGGCGTCAAGGTCTAGAGCATCCAAGAGGAATTGTGGATCGCCGAGTGACCAAGTCTGTGAAGGTTTGGAAGTCACCAAGACTTACCACGAGTGATTGGACGAGGCCTGCGTGGTCTTAGTTCAAGGAGAATACGGTGAGGATCGGGTGTCCTGAGTTGCGGCTCGAGATCGGGTGTCCGGACTGTGTGTCCTCGAGTTTAAATACTCACCGCTCAACCAGACGTATAACCGAGACAAAGCAGTTGGAACTGGTTTACCAAATCATTGTCTTCACCAACCGACCGGTTCTATTTCCTCAACTCATCCAATTCCTCATTCTCATGTTGCATGTTGTTCATATCTGTGCTTGAAGAGTTTGATCAAGACTTTCACAAATTCCTCGCTCAATTTCTTCATCTGCTTTGTCTTCATCTTGTTATCCCGTGTTTACGCTTTCCGTACTCTGTTCTTAGTCTTCATTTCATCATGCCGACTATGTGTGTATCCTGTTATGTTTACCTCTGAGTACATATTCATTGCTAGTAGTTCTTCGCTAAGGAATTTCCTCACCGCAAATTCCTCGATGAAGAATTTCATAAAAATCGCCTATTCACCCCCCCCCCTCTAGTCGATATAACGCACTTTCAATTGGTATCAAAGCAAGGTACTCCCTTGTTCTATGTGATTTTGGTTTAACCACCTGGAGTTCTAGTTATGTCGACCGCAGGTATGATCAAGGTCTCGGCTGGGTGCCCTACCTTTGATGGAACGGACTACCCCTACTGGAAGAACAAGATGCGAATGCATCTTGAGGCAATTGATAATGATCTCTGGTATGTTGTGGAAAATGGTGTCCCCGCTGTCACTGAAACACTGACCGCTACCGATGTGAAGAGATTCAAACAACTCGACTCTCAAGCGAAGAATATCATCTGTGGCCATCTGAGCAAAGGACAGTATGGAAGAGTGAGTGCTTTGGAAACTGCTAAGCTTATCTGGGATAGGCTGTCCAAAGTAAATGAAGGAGTCTCAACTCAGCGTGACTCTCGAGTTGATGTTCTTCGTAATCTCTTCAACCGCTTCAAAAGACTCGACAACGAAAATGTCCAACAAACCTTCGATCGCCTCACTGACATCTCAAATGAGCTTCAAGCCCTCGGTGCCACTGACATCACTGACCATGAAGTTGTGAAGAAACTGCTAAGATCGCTTGATTCCTCATTTGATACTCTGGGACTGATGATACAAGAGCGTGCTGACTATAAGTCGCTTGATCCTGCTGATATCCTCGAAAGGCTTAACACTCACGAGTTCCAGCTTGCTGAAAAGAGAGATCTCTATGGCTCAAACTATGGCAAACCACGTGCCCTAAAGGCAAAGGTTGTGTCTGACTCTGAATGTGAGCATTCTGGTAGTAGCCTTGGTGGTCCTGAAGAACTGAGCCAGGATCTAGCTCTGCTTGTGAAGAAATTCCAGAAGTTCACAAGACGTGGTCGTTTTGGAAAATCCTCAAGAGGAAACGATTCTTCATCCAGTGACTACAAGAGAAGACTTTGCCACAACTGCAAGAAGCCTGGTCACTATATTCAAGATTGTCCTCAGTGGGAAAAGGAAATGAAGAAGAAATACAAGGACTACAGTTCTGATGATATGAAGAAGAAGAAGAAATCATCAAAATCTTCGTCTTCAAAACCATCAAAGTCTTCATCTCACAAGAAGGGCAGCTCCAAGAAAGCTCGGGCATTCATTGGCAAGGAAATGGACTCGTGAAGCTGAATCGAGGAAAATGATGAAGAGGAGGAGTCCAAGAATCTGAGTCCGTGTGGCGAAGTCGGCGTTACTCTTCGCTTTAAATCGAAAGTCCATCTTCAACATCAAGAAACCGACTCCACCGACAAGCATATGAAGATAATGATGGCTACGCCCCACCTATTGCTTCATGGCAAAAGGAGCTAAGGTACTCAAATACAACTCCTCTGACTCTAGTGAAAATGAATCTGATGAGGATCTAAAGCCCAGCTACTCTAAACTTGCTAAAATTGCTGTGAAGCAACAACGGGCCCTTGAAAAGGTTCAAAACATGCTAGATAAAAGTGATGATATGTTGGGTGAAGAAATGGATCGCACTAAAGCCCCGATCGAAAATCTTCAGAGACTTGGTCCTAAGTATGATAACCTTCAAGGTCATCATAACTCTCTTGTCTCGATCATGAGAAACTTTCTTATGAATTTCTTCAAGAAAAGCAAGACAATGAGAAGCTTTCTCTTGAAGCTATTCAAAGAAAGGCGATCTTGAAAAGCTAAGAGTATGTTATGAAGATCTTGAGTAAGGAGCGCGATTCATTACTAGCTCAACAAATCAGCGCTTCTCGGAAGAATTTGTTCCTCCATGCTTAAAGTGCATTGAACGTGAATCGCAAATTCTTCACCAATGTTCAAATACTTCAACTGTTACAAATTCTTCATCTACCTCTGCTATCACTAATTCCTCATCTGAGGACATTGCTAGTATCACTGACAATGCAGGGCTGAAGGAATTGTACATGACAGGCATGTACAAAAGCCTCAAAGGGCATCAGACACTTTGTGATGTGCTCAAAAAGCAGATCCTCAACAGAAACCCTAGGAAAGAGGGTATTGCCTTTGAGAGAAAACTCAATGCCGATGGAACATATTGGAAGCCTGAGAAGTATCCCAAAACCTCATGGGTTGCTGCAAAGGGACCTCCAGTTGATCCATCTAACTTGTCTGGCTTTACATGTGAATCTCCTCATTCTTCGATGAGTCATTTGACTCAACTATAAACTGTTCAAAAATCGAATGGTGAAGTATTTGCTAGATATGTTGGCACTAATCTGCAGAACGGTTCCCTATGAAGAAAATCTGGGTTCCCAAAAGTTGTGTTGAAAGTCTTGGTGAATGTCCTCATGACACCACCGTGAAGAACAGAACCCCAGATCAAAATCTTCATATGGACCAAACTCTTCATATGGATCCAAATCCTCATATGGACCAAATTCTTCACGAGGATCAAATTCTCAACTGGATCAAAGTCCTCATATGATTATCATTGTGCTAACAAATCTGTCTCATGAGGGGCAAGCTAAGGGCTATGAATATGTGCATTATTCTTCAAACCATTATGTTCATAAGTCCTCGAAGAATTACTCTGCTTACTCATATGCATACCCTAACCTCTCTCATGCTAAGCGAAATGGTTTGGCATCTTTGCCACCTTTCTCTACTCGCAGGATGATGAATTCTTTGCCACCCCTCCAGATGTGGGTGGTGAAGAAAAAGAACTAATCCTTTCTGCAGGGTCAGGTCTCCAGACGTGCTCTAACGTCTGAAGAATTTGTTTGGGACCCGACAAAATGCTCGAAAGGACGCAGCGAATCATGATGAAATGAACTTTCATTTCACACGCCCTCATATCGCTATATCTGTTTCTCGCTTGATGAAATTCATCGATGAACTTGATATCATATTCTTCACCGATGAAGCATATGAGATTGTAAGTTATACTAATTCATCTGCAGGATGATCAACCCAAAACCACCGAATGGGTCCTCGATAGTGGATGTACAAATCACATGACCGGTGACAAGAATCTATTGATGGATGCTCCTTATCACCGCCACCTCTGAAGCATATCATATTTGGCCGACAAAGGCAAAAGTCGTATTGGGTCTTGGTAAGGTTGCTATCTCTTAGGATAAGCACATGGACAAAGTCATGCTTGTTGAGTCCTTAGGATACAATCTCATGTCGATCTCAATGCTTTGTGATCTTGATATGGTTGTTGTCTTTGGCAAATATCGCTGTGTTGTGATTATGGAAGTCGACAATTCCAAAGTCTTCAAGGCTTTAGGAGAGGAGACTCAGATATTGTTGATTTCTCTACAGACCACAACCAGCCATGTGTCTACTTGCAAAAGCTTCGTAGGCTGGCTATGGCATCGACGACTTGGTCATGCAGGGCATGAGGAATTTGAACACGCTTGCGAAGAAGAAGCATGTCATTGGCATTGAGAATGTCAAATTCCTCAAGGATCACTTATGTGGAGCATGTGAAGCCGAAAATGACCAAGGCCAAGCACCCAAATAAGACTATCATGACCACTACCCGTCCATTCAATTGCTTCACATGGACCTCTTCGGACCTAACCATTATTCAGCAAATCACTAATGATGCATCTCTATATGGTTTTGTCATTGTTGATGATTATTCTCGATACACATGGGTACACATTGTTACTTACAAACATGAAGTGCGGGAAGTCTTCAAACGATTTTCCTCGAGGGCTTCAACCAACTTTGGTGTGAAGATCAAGCATATCGAAGTGACAATGGAACCGAGTTCAAGAATTCTGGTCTTGATGCCTATCTTGATGAACTTGGTATTACTCATGAATTATCTGCTCCCTATACTCCTCGGCAGAATGGCGTCGTGGAGCGCAAGAACGTAACTCTTGTTGAGATAGCTTGCACTATGCTTGATGAATACAAAACGCCTCGGCGCTTTTGGATTGATGCAATTGATACCGCCTCGCCACATCATCAACAGAGTATATCTTCACAAATTCTTCAAGAAGACGCCTATGAACTCCTCACTAACAAGAAACCCAATGTGAGTTATTTCAAAGTCTTCGTGCTAAATGTTGGATTAGAGATCCTCACCACAATTCTAAATTTGCACCGAAAGCACATGAAGGTTTTATGCTTGGTTACGAAAGGACTCAGACACCTACAGAGTCTTCAACATTGTTCTTCACAAGATTGTCGACATCAGATGTGCGGTTCGATGAAACTAATGGCTCGCAAAGAGAGCACCTACCTTCGTGTTAGATGAACCAGCACCGAGGATGCTATCAAGCTCAAGGCAACCGAGGATGTCATTCCCATCAAGAATCTGTGAAGAATTCATTCCTGCTCGTGAAGAACGCCGAGCTGATGTACCAAGAACATGATGAGGAAAATGGTGTCAAGAAAATGCTGATCAAAATCCTCACGACAACCAACTCATCCACGCATTGCAAAAGAAGTGCAAGTGGAGAAGATCATCGATGACATCAGCAAGACTAGGTCCTCTCACCCGCTCAAAAGCCTCACACTTATCTAACTTTTGTGGGCACTATGCTTTTGTCTCTATCTCAGAGCCCACTAAGGTAGATGAAGCATTTCTAGAGCCGGAGTGGATTCAGGCTATGCAAGAACAATTACATCAGTTCGAGTTGAACAATGTCCGGAATTGGTCAATCGCCTGATCCTCGCAAGCATAATATCATTGGCACAAAGTGGATCTACCGCAACAAGCAAGATTAAAATGGCCTTGTGGTGAGGAATAAGGCACGACTAGTAGCTCAAGGCTACACACAGTTGAAGGAATTGATTTCGATGAAACTTTTGCACTGTTGCTAGACTTGAGGCTATTCGCATTTTACTTGCCTATGCTAACCATCATGATATCATCTTATATCAAATGGATGTGAAAAGTGCATTCCTCAATGGTAAGCTTGAGGAAGAAGTATATGTTGCTCAACCCCTGTGTTTTGAAGATCCCAAGAATCGACAAAGTCTTCAGACTCAATAAGGCTCTCTATGGCCTCAAGCAAGCCCCTCGGGCGTGGTATGACACATCAAGGAATTCTTCGTGAAGAATGGCTTCACACTCGGTTCACTTGACCCTACTCTATTTACTAAATCATATGATGGTGAACTATTTGTGTGTCAAATATATGTTGATGATATTATCTTTGGCTGTACTAACCAACGATATAGTGATGAATTTGCCTATATGATGAGTGAAGAATATCAAATGTCTATGATGGAAGAATTGAAATTCTTCTTAGGTCTTCAAATTCGCAAATCGGCAAGAATGGCATATTCATATCTCAGAGAAATACCTCAAAGATGTAATGAGGAAATTCGCATGCAAGATTGCAAAGCGTCAAAATTCCTATGCCCACAAATGGCCATCTATGCACTAATGAAAATGGTATTGATTTCGATCACAAGGTATACCGCCCATGATTGGTTCTTTATTGTACTTATGTGCATCTAGGCCGATATAATGCTTAGTGTTTGCATGTGTGCCCGATTTCAAGCTGCACCAAGGAATCACACCATAAGGCAGAAGCATATTCTTCGATATCTAGCTCACACACCAACACTAGGACTATGGTACCCCAAGGGCTCTGCTTTTGATCTCATTGGATATTTTGACTCGACTATGCTTGGTGATCGTGGACCGCAAGTCAACATCCGCACTTGTCATTTCCTCGACGATCTTTGGTCCGTTGGTCCTCAAGAAACAGAACGTGTATCATTGTCTCATCTTTGAAGCTGAATACATTGTCTGCTGGCTCATGTTGTGCTCAAGCGCTTTGGATGAAGCAAACCTCAAGGACTATGGCGTCAATGTGAAGAATGTGCCTCTCCTTTGCGACAATGAGAGTGCCATCAAGATTGCTCACAACCCGTTCAAGACTCAAGACTAAGCACATCCAGATTCGCCATCATTTTCTTCGTGATCATGTGTTTGAAGGGCGATATCTCCATTGAGCATGTGAAGACTGAAGAACAGCTAGCTGATATCTTCACCAAGCCCTTGGATGAGAAGAGATTTAGCAAGTTGCGGTGTGAGCTAAATATCTTAGAATCTTCGAATGTTCTTTGAAAAGGACACACATCCAAACCCTTATGCATAATTGATGACTTAGATGTGCAACACATGAAGAAACGTTTTTCCTCAATCAATGAAGAATAACACTCTAAGTGTGAGGAAATTAATGAAGAATTTGATTCTCGAACCCTCGACAATTGTACGCGTGTCTGAAATCATCATTCTTATACTGATGAAATACGCCACCACAAAAGTTGAAAATCTTCAATTTGAGTTTTCCTCATTTTGAAATTCCTCGCTTTTCAAATTCTTCAACTTTGCAAAATCTTCAATGTTTCCGCTGTTTTTCTTCATTGGCTATATATATATATGAGTTTATGTCCTCTACAAATTCACTTATTGCTATTTCTTCAAGTTGCGATTTACGCTAAGTGAATGTGATCGACCCTTCCCCTCTATGCTATACTCAATCCAATCTATTCACAAATTCTTCATGTGCGTTCTGATTGAAACTCGTTCAAAGTCTTCACTGTGTCCTTGACAGCTGAAGAAATAGCGAACGAAACTTTTAAGCAAATCTTATCCAAGTTTTCGGTTTTGCCGCTCAAACCGTTCCGCATCCCACGATGTATTAGTGTAATCACCCACGATCTTACACGATCTCATCTACACAGTACGTGGGTGACACATGTCGCGTGAAGGAGAAAGGGCAGGGGCACGTTCGTCCCAAAATCTTCGGGCGAACAGTTTTTCACCGTGGCTATAAATACCCCTCTACCCTCCTCACTTCATTTACTCCGCTCGATCGCTGTCTATCACTCGAGCTCTCCTCAAACCCTAGCGCCGCCGCTACTCCATCGCCGCCGGTGAGGAAAAGCTTCACTGCCTCGACCTCATCGCCGTCGTACTCGCGCCGGTTGCGGAAATCTTCACTCCGCCACCGCCGTAGCCGTCTCCCTCTGCCAAGTTAGGGCGTGGGGGATCTAACGTGACGAACTTCACTATAGTTCATTCCTGTTCGTCGTGTTCTTCGGTTCGGGTAATTAAAATTCACTTTTATTACTCGCGTTGATTCTCAAAACTTTCTGAAAATCTTCAAAGGTGTTTTTGGTCTTCAAATCTTCACATATGAACACCTCACACACTATATGCTCTTGACTTATCTCTCTAAGCATTCATTTCTTCAAGATTCCTCAATTGTGCGGATTTTCAATCTGATAACTCGAACCTAAGACGAAATGCTTAGTGAAATTCCTCAAGGCTCAACTGGTCAAATTCTCAAAACTTGTTCTTTTGAAAAATCATCCGAGAACGATATGACCTCTCCAAATTCCTCGCACCTACACTCTGCTCACAGGTACTCATGTCCGCCTTTGAATCACTAGGTTCTCATCAACTTAACTCATTTGCAGCTTCCTCAAGAAAAACTGCATACTTCTTCAGAGTGCTCTATTGTTCAAATTCCTCACCAAGAAAATGGCGTAAGGCAAGAGACCATGAAGGGAGGAAAGAAACCGAAGTCATGACCGCCTTTGAGATTCCCGAGGAAATATACAAAGACTATCGCACACACCGATGAATCCAAGTTTGGCAAGGAGACTAAAAATCAGCGCAAAGTGCGATACAGAGGATAGAAAGAAGATGGGCACGAGAATGGAGGGAATACCGCTATGTCACTCCCAAGTACATGAGGAAATTCGCTTAAACCCTCCATGCCCAAGAGCTCCACTGCACTGCCAAGTCACGATCCCACTAGCATCAAGAGTGGTGAAGACTTTCTGAAGAATGGTCCAGCGCCAAGCCAAATTGGCAAGACAGGCCAAGGAGGCAAGTGAGGAAATTCAATGAGGATTCTGCTGCTTGCCGAGCCTCGGTCAAGCCGAGGAAATCAATGCCAAGAAGCCTGCTCGCAAGCCAAGTGCTTCACCGTCAGCGCCCTCACGGCCTAGTTCCTCACCGCGCCCTCACGGAAAATTCCTCGATCGCTGCTGCTCATTCAAAATCCTCAAGAGCTCCTCCAAGTCCTCAACACCTATGCATCCGCTACTTGTCAAAGGACTCGTGGTTTCTCAATTGCTTCGTGTCTCAAAGAAGTTCCTCACCGCACCAATGTCCTCAACAGCCCCACTCTGCTAAAGACAAAGGCAACAATGGACGCGGTCCTCGGCCAAGTCCAAAGAAGAAACAGGTTGCATTCAATGTGCCTTCTGATGATGAAGCTTCTGATGAAGAACTTGAAGAAATCATCAGAGACAGACTGACCAAGGCCGCTAGAGCCAAAAGAACAAGTGTGCTCTCGCTTTTGGATCCAAGAAGATCCTTGACTTCATTGACCTATGGCATCAGGATCCAAACACTCCTATACCGGATCTGCCACTGACTCTGGTCAAAGTCATATGCTTAACCATTTCATCGCTGAAGAGAAATGGAAATTTGAAAAGGCTCGTGAATTGAAGAGAGCAAAAGCCAGAAAGGAGAAGCTTCTAAGGAAGAACTTAGTCAACTTGACTCCTGAAGAACTTCTCAAAGCTCAATCTGAAATCCAAGCCCTCAGCAAGGATTTCAAGCTTATAATGCCGATTGGCAAGGAGCCAAGGTGAGATTCGCTCACTGACGAAGAAAATGTCAACTGCTGCAGCTCCATCGCAACAAGAAAATCCTCAGTCAAGACTCTTCTCACTCGCTTTGAAGAACATGCCAAGATCTGCCGATGACTTTCAGCGGCCGATGAGAACACAAGTTCCGGGCTGATGACTCCATTCCACCGCTAAAGAAATTCCTGTGGCATCCACTAGTGGTGCGCTGAAGAATCTGAAGGAAACAGGCAACCGCACTGGCCATACCAAGAAACTGTACCACAATCCTCAGCTCCTCCTGCACCAACACCAACTCCAATTCTTCCTTCTGCCTATGAAGTGAAGAAGACAAAGGCTGCAGAACGAGCTACAGTGAAGAAGAGGAAGGCATCAACTACGTCAAATTCTTCGGCTGCGAAGAAAATGAAGCCAATGACCAGCTCGATTGAAAATCCTATTGATGTCATTCCCATTTCCTCCATGTCGTCCAAGGAGATTGTTCCTTATGGAGAAGATTACAGGATCCCAAGCGGATCTGATGAAGAAAACAATCTGTTGCTACCTCGTAACAGCTTGATGAAGAAATTGAAGTGGAAGCTTTCCTTCAACCCCGCTTGTTTCTCACCCATGCCTCGGTTCACAAATGAAGAGGCGGTGTTGAGAAAATTGAAAAGAAGATGAAGACGTGGATATTGGGTGCACTACACCAGTGATGAACGATGACTTTTGGGAAAGTCAAGATCCCAATACTCCTCTCTTCACTCCACTTCAACAAGTTCCTCCGTCCCCGGCTACAACTGCTCAAATGGGCTCAAGAAACTCATCCCACTTCTTCATCAATGAAGAAATTCCAGCCACTAGCGCTTGAAGAACCCATCACGATCCTCAAACCGCACAAGGAGAGGAACCAGAAATTCTCACCAAGAACCCGAGATCGTGATTCCCGAGGTTGTGCCGCAAATCACGATATTCCTCTGCCCAAGCCAAAGAATCCGCTCTCAAGCAAGAAAAATTCAAGGTCAAGACTTCTTTTACGAGCACGTGTTCTTCATCGCTTATAATCCATATGACTCGCTCGAATGAGGAAAAGACGCTCGACTCCAACACAAGCAAACTTCTATTCCTCGCTATTTGACAAGGACAAGATCTTCACCATGAGCATATTCCTCATGTGGATATGGAATCACTACCGTGCTTGAGCCAAGATTCGTGTTCTTCACGATGCGAGGGCTGCTGAATTTCTGACCGATATATGTGGTCGGAATGAAGAACTCATTCTTGATTCTATGCCACCGCACATCACCGGAGATGTCAAGATATCAACTCATGGGTATTGATTGATGACAGAATACTCACTACAAGGCACCAAAGAATGAATTGCTTCGTGTCCTTCCTCTTGATCCTCCCCATGAATCAGACGTTGCATCTACAATGACCGCGAATTGTCGATCACTTTATGCAAGTGCTTATGAAGCCACCGGCCGTGTCAAGCCCTCGAACCAAATTCCTCGTCAAGGATTTGTCAGATGTGCCTCGGATGTTTATAGAATCTTGACGAAGACAATGAGTCCCATAAAAGGCCACGACTCAAATGAAGAAGATGTCGAGGCATCATGAAGAACATGCTTTTCAATATCATTCATGGCATTCTGTCAACTTCCATGATTTCTTCATGAGGACTCGCCAATGTTGCAATGTCACCTTTTGAGCTGAAGCCATATGCGCCTTTGGATCATGAGATTCATAAGGGCAAGATCTTCACCGAACTACAAGGTCGACACTCAATCATGGCGCTACTTGCCGCCCATTGAAGTCCTCAAGCGACCAGTTTCATCATCGATGATAAGGGCAAGGCAGCAATTGTAATTGATGAAGGCACTCGCCCATTGATGGTCAATTTCGCAAGGCTGCATCTTACTCCACCAATGACGATTCTCGCAACGCATGACACCGCCAAGAAATACCTCAACCAAGCAACAGCCTCAAGCAATCGCACCTGTGGTGATGATCGATCGTGAGTTACTCCTCGCCTTCATCGGAAGGTTGAACGCAATCGTAAATGGGTGAAGCGCCAATTTGCTGCAATTCTTCACAACATGACCTCAACGATAATGCAAAGAAGAAAATCAGACTACCTTCATGAAACCCTCAACCGCACTGGGCTGTTCTTACTCATGTATATTCCGTGGAAGAATTGAAGACTATGGGTCTTCGTGAAGCTTTGACCGGTCTGCGCCACCTCCAAGAAATTCAAGAGAGTCAAAGTTCCCGATCCGTGGCTACTCTTATTCTTCATCACGTGGCCCGATGAATATGAAGATTTGGGCGACATCTGCGGCAGCCCTACTTCAACAAACAACCCCGACAACGCTGGCGCTCCTCCATCAACTTGAATATCTTCAGGGGCGTTAGTCCTCAATTTTGATCCTTTTGGTCATTTGATGACAAAGGGGGAGAAATCTGAGTTAGTCTTCAAGCGGGTTTATACTATGGGCGTTTTTTTAAGTTACAACTCTCGTTCTTCCGAAACTTTTATTGGATCGAGTTGTAATCTTAAGTCCGATGGTGCCCTGACACTTTTGAATGGTGCATTGTGCTGACTTTGCACTGTGCTCTGATACTTTTGATGTGTTATTCTGCATGCTTATTCCTCGTTAATATCATTGCACGCATGCTGAATCTCATCAGGCACCATATTTCATCATGCATTTCAAATTCTTCATATTACATATCAAATGCGTGTATGAATTACAAGATATAGGGGGAGATCTCCATGATTAAATTCTTCAAATGTGCATTGCCTCAAAAGCAAATTCCTCATTATGCACACATCCAGGGGGAGTTCTTCTATATCTTGCAATAAAATTCCTCAATATCAGTATTTGCACTTCATATGTTTATCCCCGTTGAAAACTTAACCTATGTTGTCATCAATCAGCAAAAAGGGGGAGATTGTAAGTGCATCTAGTGCCCCTTAGTGATTTTGGTGTATTGAAGACTTATAGGTTAAATAACTGATGCGTTTGTGAGTGTACACAGGTCTATAAGTCTATGAGGAGTTTGATATTTACAGAGAAAGTCGGCCCCTAAAAATGAAGTTCTTCAACTAAAGACTTTGATATTCTGAAGACTTTCTAAAAACTTTGAAAGTGAAGAAATTGGTGTGACCATGAAGACTTGATATTCATTCGAGGAATATGAAGCGTGAAGACTTTTGTTTTCGAAGTTTCATTTTCTCTTTCTTGAGTCATAGGAAACACCGTCATCGTTAAAGGGGTCGAGGAAATACTAAGGAAAAATTTCCATGTGATGCTCAACTCAAAATCCTACACCTACCAATCCCTTCGAGTGAAGCCATTGAAATCTCATACGCTTCAATCAAATTCATCGATGTGACGCAGCTTTTTCTTACATCATCGAGGACTTTGCTCGATCGAGGAGTTAGGAATTCGCCAAAGGCGAATTGCCTACACAGTGAGGAACATGATAGCCCTGAGGACTTTGAGAGTCAAATTTCCGACCATTGCTGTGCTGCGCGCCGGCGGACCAAAATATCTTATCCACCTAACGGTCATATCATTGAAGGGCATTTATGTCTTATCATGTCGGGCTGCTCCCTAGGCTATAAATAGCCGCCCCCTACAACCACTAGTTTGTTGGCTGCTCCGAGAGAACTTGACACTTGTCATTTGAGAGCAACCCATCCTTCGAGGACTTTGAGCGAAAATCATCAAGTGAGGAAAACCCAAAACCAAACCCACAAACCCCAAGTGATTGAGCATCACTGAAGAAATTGATCCTGCGTGGATCCGACGCTTGTTACCTTTGAAGATTGTGCTTCTTCCAGACGGTTAGGCGTCAAGGTCTAGAGCATCCAAGAGGAATTGTGGATCGCCGAGTGACCAAGTCTGTGAAGGTTTGGAAGTCACCAAGACTTACCACGAGTGATTGGACGAGGCTGCGTGGTCTTAGTTCAAGGAGAATACGGTGAGGACGGGTGTCCCGAGTTGCGGCTCGAGATCGGGTGTCCGGATCGTGTGTCCTCGAGTTTAAATACTCACCGCTTCCAACCAGACGCATAACCGAGACAAAGAGTTGGAACTGGTTTACCAAATCATTGTCTTCACCAACCGACCGGTTCTTTTCCTCAACTCATCCAATTCCTCATTCTATGTTGCATGTTGTTCATATCTGTGCTTGAAGACTTTGACTGAAGACTTTCACAAATTCCTCAGTTCAATTTCTTCAGTTTGTTTGTCTTCATCTTGTTATCCTGTGTTTACGCTTTCCGTACTCTGTTCTTAATCTTCATTTCATCATGCTGACTATGTGTGTATCCTGTTATGTTTACCTCTGAGTACATATTCCGCTGCTAATAGTTCTTCGCTAAGGAATTTCCTCACCGGCAAATTCCTCAGTGAAGAATTTCATAAAAATCGCCTATTCACCCCCCCCCCCCCACTAGTCGATATAACGCACTTTCACTACCACTGTAAGAGTTCACACGACTTAGTCAACTATGCTAGAGCCCATAATAGCATGTGGCTGCACACGGAAGTTTCTAGCATGAATAATCTTATGATCCCTTTGAGCACGGGTGGCGGTCCTTAAAAAACAGTAATCTGGTCTGCCCAGTGCCTAGACAGGCAATCCTGGAATAACTAGGTACCTCAATCCACCCAGATGTGTATTAATGTTGCCACCTTAAATAAACCATTAATTCACAATCTCACATCTGTCATGGATATTCACTCAAACCCAATCCACGTCTACGAGCATAGCATGGCATAATAAGCAAACATATAAGTAACTCCCAAGGGTTTGATAATAAAACAGGTAATAGGTACTACCTCATCTACTTCCCAAAACCCACAATTTAATTAGATACTAACCATGCAATGTTTGAGGATTGATCTAATGCATAAAAACTAGGTAATAAGGAAGTATGATCAAAGTGTGAACTTGCCTGCAATGTTGATGAAGATGATTCGCACTCAAATCTCTTGATAGTTCTACTTGTCACACTCCGGTCAATCTATCGTGAGCAAGCAATAGTAACCACACATAAGCAATCACTCAAAAAGATCGGAAAGAACGAAGAGTACGATTTGGAAAACATCAAAACCAAGCGAATAACTCTTGCAACATAAAACAATTCCTAACAGTACCAAAATTATGTGAATTTGGCCTTATCAGAAAGTTTAGGTCAAGAGCTTCGATTTACAAAAAGAATCAACTAAATCGGAGTTATGAAACTCAAGTTATGATCAAACGAAGTTCAAATACTAAACTGTTTGAATTCAAATTTTAAAACTTTCAAAAACATGTTTAAGTTGTTTTATTGGATAGAAGAGAACATACCGAAAAAGTGGGCGTTGGTTTCGTCTAATTCCGACTAACGAGTAAAAAGTAGTGATCGTTTTAAGAACAGGGACTGATGTGTAAATAAAATATTCATAGATGGGTCCTTGGCCGAAAATAAAGAAAAAGAAAAAATTCTAAATAACGAATGTTCGTTTATAAGGTCTAAACAGTGGACGTTCGTTGTTTAATAAAACCTTAAAAAAATCTAGTCTAGGTTTTTTTTAAAAAAAACAAACTTAAAATAAAACCGGATCGGACGGCGGTTATACCGGTTCGCAACGGTTTGGCGGTTTTCGAGAGAAAACTGGCGGCGGCGAGGTTGAACTCCGGCGATAGCGGGCGGCTCGGGCTTGACCGGAGCGGTGGCTCTGGTGGCCGGCGGCGAGGGCAGAGTGGACGGGGACGGGCGACGCGGCAAGGCGAGGTGGATGGCGGCGTCGGCGGCGGTCCACGGCGAAGGTACGGAGCGGCAGCAGCGAGTGGATCTCGTCGGCGGCGAATCCCGCAGAATCTTGGGCGGTGGCTTGGCGAGATGTGGGAGGACAAGGCGCGAGCGAGAGGAGGGGGATTTATAAGAGGAGGGGGGCGACGGCCTTGGGGAAGGGGGCACGGAGGAGGCCGGAGGCGGGCGGGCGGCGGCGATGCCGTGGCGGCTCGGGACTTCGTCCCGAGCTCGGGGACGAGCGGCGCGGGCGACGTGGGCTGGCTGGTCGTGGCCTGGCTGGCTAGCTGGGCCAGCCCAGTCGGCGGAAGTCTTTTTTTAAAACACACAAACAAAATAAAAACAAACTAAAATTAGAAATATTATATAGGCATATAATATATCAAAATTTTCAGAAAAAGATTTCCTACATGTTGAACATTTTTCTAGAGTCAAATCAAATACACACAAATTCAAATAAAGCAAAGAGTGCTTCTGCCCTAGTAAAATCCAGTAAAAATCATTTTAAAAATACCAAAATTAATTCAAATTTATTTCCCTCCAATTTTCTGATGTAGGGAATCATGTTACCCTAATTTTTGTATATTTTATTTTTGGAGAAAAATAATTTAAATAAAACTCAAATAACTCTCTTCTCTCATGAAAATCATTGAGTTGCTTGAAGTTTCTGAATTGGAAATAATTTCAAATGAAATTCAAATATTTTCAACACCCCTTGTCATTTAAATAAATGGAAGAAGTCATGTCATCTTCTCTCCAGGGCTTTGTGGTGAAAAGAATTTGAATTCATTGAGATTACAAATGCAAAATGAAAGTTTGGGAAAGTCCTTTTATTCCCTCTCATTTAACTTTCAAAAAGTTTCGAATTGCACTCATTTTCAGTCAATCAATCAAACAATCAAACCAAACTATCTATTTGTTTATAACATTCCAAAATTTAGAATTTTGGGATGTTACATCCTTCTTCATACCTGCCCACCAGAAACGTTCCTTCAAATCCAGATACATCTTGGTGTTTCCAGGGTGAATCGAGTATGGCGAGTCATGAGCTTCCTGTAGTATTAACTTCCCGACTCCGCATTATTGGGCACATATACACGATCCTCAAACCATAATGTTTCATACTCATCCTCACGAAATCCCTTGGCTTTTCCTTTGCTCATCTTCTCCTTTATCTCGGCAATTTCCTTATCCTCTTTCTGAGCTTCTCGAATCTTTCCCAATAATGTAGACTGAACCTCCATTGCTGCAACAAAACCTCTTGGAACTATCTCCAAACGGAGTTCCTTGAGATCATCGACTAACTCCTGCGGTAGTCCTCCACTTACAAGGGTATTGACATAACTCTTCCGGCTCAAAGCGTCTGCTACGACATTGGCCTTTCCTGGATGATAATGAAGCTTCATATCGTAATCCTTTATTAATTCCAACCATCTCCTATGCCTGAGATTCAACTCCTTCTGCGTGAAAATGTACTTCAAACTCTTATGATCCGTGTATACATCACAATGGTTTCCAATAAGGAAATGTCTCCAGGTCTTGAGCGCGTGCACTACGGCTGCTAACTCCAATTCATGTGTGGCATAATTCAACTCATGCGTTCGAAGCTGACGTGAAGCATATGAAACAACTCTTCTGTCCTGCATAAGTACTCCTCCAAGTCCTAGGCAAGAGGCGTCACAATACACTTGGAAATCCTTGCGTATATCCGAAAGAATCAGCACTGGGGCTGTAACTAAACGTTTCTTCAACTCCTGAAAACTGGCTTCACATTCCTCGGTCCATTTGAACTTGGTGTCCTTCTTCAACAACTCTGTCATGGGTTTCGAATCTTGGAAATTTCTCAGTGAACAGTCTATAATATCCAGCGAGTCCCAGAAAACTGCGGATCTCTCCAATTGAGGTGGGTGCCAACCACGCAATGACTGACTGAACCTTGGTAGGGTCTACTGCTATACCTTCTCCTGATATAACATGTCCAAGAAATCCAACTTCCTTCAACCAAAGCTCACATTTGCTGAACTTGGCGTATAGCTGATGTTCCCAGAGCTTCTCGAGAACTAAAAGCAAATGCTCCTTGTGTTCGTCTTCATTCTTCGAGTACACCAAAATATCATCAATGAACACCACAACGAACTTATCCAAAAACTCCTTGAACACCTTGTCCTTATTCATCATACTCATAAAATAGGTAGGGGCGTTAGTCAATCCAAAAGATATGACCGTGTACTCATATAGCCCGTACCTTGTGGTAAAAGCTGTCTTGGGTATATCCTGTTCTCGGATCTTCAACTGGTGGTATCCTGATCAAAGATTAATCTTGGAGAATACTTTAGCTCCCTGTAGCTGGTCAAACAAATCATTGTTCATTGGTAGTGGGTACTTGTTCTTGATCGTCACTTCATTCAACGCCCGATAATCAACAACCATTCTCAAAGATCCATCCTTCTTCTCAACTAAGAGTACTGGGGCTCCCCACGGTGACGAACTTGATCAGATATAACCTTTCTCCAATAACTCCTTAATCTGCTTCTTGATCTCCTCCAGATCATTAGCGGGCATCCAATACAGTCTCTTTGATATTGGTCCGGTTCCTGGCAACAACTCTATTAAAAATTCTATGTCACGATCTGGCGGCATGCCTGGTAATTCCTCTAGAAATACATCCGGGTAATCCTTCACAACAAGCACTTCCTCCTGAACAACTCCTGAGAGTGAATTTACTTGAGTCCTCCTTGGCGCGTGCCTAGATACATACTTGCATTTACCCTCCGGGGTGGTGAGCAAAATTGACTTACTAGCATAGTCGATGTTTCCTCCATACATTGATAGCCAATCGATGCCCAGTATCACATCCAATCCTTGTGACTCCAGAATTATTAGGTCTGAGGGGAAAACATGCCTACCTATGGTCAATGGCATCTGAAAACATCCTCTGCTTGCCATATACTCCGCTCCTGGCGAGCTTACTAACGTATGTGTCTTAAGGACTTTGGTGGGCAACTTATACTTATCCACAAATCCCCTCGATATGTATGAATGCAATGCACCAGTATCAAAAAGAACAATTGCAGTAAATGAGTTAATCAAAAACTTACCTATAACTGCATCTGGCTGTTCTTCAACCTCCTCCACGTTAACGTGGTTCACCTGTCCTCTGTTGAAAGGGTTGGGCTTCTTCCCAGAACTTCCATTGCCATTTCCATTCTTTGCTTCAGGACATTCAGTGGCGTAGTGTCCAGTCTTCCCGCACTTGAAACAAGTAATGTGACTTAGATCCTTCTTGGCGGGTGTAGTGGGGTTGGAACGGTTTTGTTCGTTGTTTCCTCCATTCCCATTACCATTCTTAGGGCCACTATGGTTGTGTGAGCTTCCTCCATTGTGAGTATGGCCTCCATGGTTATGATGGTATGTCCTCCCGAGTTCGGGGTAAAACGAGGCTTCTGCTGAGCTCCCGAACTGTACTTCCCCTATCTATACTTCCTCTTGCGGCTCTCCATCTGCTGCTGCTTGCCTTCAATCATCATAGCCCTATCTACCAACTCCTGGTAATTAGAAAATGTTGCCACCATCAACTGCATGCTCAGCTCATCATTCAGTCCTTCCATAAACTTCTCCTGCTTGGCGGCATCTGTGGCCACATCGTCAGGGGCATAACAAGCTAACTTGCTGAACTCATCCACGTACTACGCCACAGTACAATTTTCCCTGGTGTAATTTGCAAAACTCATGCTTCTTCATGCTCATTGCTCCAGTTGAGACATGAGCTATGCGGAAAGCTTGCTGAAACTGATCCTAAGTGACATTTTCTATGGGGAAAGTGGTTGTATAATTCTCCCACCATGAGGCTGCGGGTCCATCCAGTTGGTGTGCAATAAAGCGCACCTTCTCAGCATCTGTGCAACCTGCGGTGGTCATCTCCCTTCCAATCCTGCGGAGCCAGTCATCAGCAACAATCGGCTCGGTGCTACTGGAAAACACCGGCGGATTCAACCTCAGAAAACGGGCTAAGTTGTCAACTGGGGTGGTGGCGGCGGGTTGTTGTTGTTGTTGCCTTGGTTCTGGACTAGCAACTGCATCAAGGCATTCTGCTGTTGGATCAACTGAGTGAGCTCTGGTGGGAAGACAAATCCGGGGTCACATCTCGGAGGCATCTGATGGGTTTAGAGGAGAGAGATTAGAATAGAGTGAGGTCTAGAGAGAGATCACTACCCATATGCACATGAGACAATCACATCCATATCACACCAATCAATTCAAACAAAGGCATACAAACGATCTAACTATCGTTACAAAAGTACTTGGACTATTACTATATATATGGGGGAATACTACTGATAATTTGGTGGTCGACTAGAAGTTTTGATCGGTGGAAGATTCCATGATATCTGCTCCAGCTTCGTCTTCATAATCATCATCACTATCGGGTCGGAGTCGGTGTCGTCGATAATGATGTAGTCTTCTGGGTGATTGTCCTCCTCTGGCGCAGGATCTCCCATGAATATTCCTAGCTTCTTCTTCAGGTCTTCATTCTTCTCCAGTAGTACTGCAATATCCTCTTCATATCCATCGCGTGTAGACTTGAGTTCCTCTTCTAGATCCATGTTCCTGGTCATCACCTTCTTCATGTCTAGCATGCTGGCGCACATCTGGTTCTCCTGACGGCGAATGTGTTGGTTTAACTCCTGGATGTAGGCTGCAATGGATTTATCCCTCCTGGTGCAAATCATCTCCCATTGCTCATCTCGTCGTCCACATATCTGGTAGATAGTGTCCTTAAGATCCTTGTGGTATACTATGCCGATGCATCCCATGGCGATGTGGGCTGCCATGCTCTTTCCTAGACTCCAGGTTGGTGCATCAAAGGAAAACTCTATGCGCTCAGTAACTGGCGTGAATGTCCTTCCCAGAACATGAACTTGAATCATCCAACGCTCCTCTTCTGGTAAAGTGGCGGTGTAGATCCTGGTGAAGCTTGGTATTCCGATGTTCAGGAATCTAGTGGCTTCCTTCAAGTGTCGTCCAAAAGGGGTGTCTTCATCCGGTTGAGCAAACTTGTTCCTTGGGTCCGCCATCTATAGAGTAGAAAATGGAGAAGAGTCAGAAATGAGTAGAGAGGAGGTCATATGGCTTATCTTATTGGTCGCGTCCTAAAGTCAGCGTGTGCTCTAATACCATCTTGTAGCGACCTGACCTCAGATGGTCAAATCTCTGTGCATAAGTGCCATCCCTGGATCGGTAATGCTGACACACACAGTACTCGAGGATTTATAACAGAGTTCAATCACACACTTATTACATTGAATGTCTCAAAAGAGAAATTGTTACAAAAATATGGCTTAAGGCCATCTAAATAAGATAACTGCAGAAGCATCAAAGGTAAATGAGTCAATCAACTCCAATGGCATAGCTGAGTGCACGACAACAACCTAGCACACCTTACTCCTCATCTGGAAACTCTGCAACATAATACGTTGCAGCCTGTGTAGGTCAGCACAATAAATATGCTGGCAAGATAACACTATAGAGCGAAGAACAAGTAACAACTATAACTATATGCATATATGGCTGGTGGAGGCTCTATGGTTATCATTTGCATAAAGCTAGTTTTTTCCTAAAACAAACGAATATATTTTATTAACTACAAAGTTGTTGAAAATATTGAGAAGGTTCCTCCAACTCAATCCCAAAATAATAATTATAACCCAACAAATTAAGTAAGTAAGTGATGAGATCAAATCAATAATTCAAGTACCAGATACTCAAGATGTCCATAACCGGGGACACGACTAATCATGATTAGTTTGTACACTCTGTGGAGGTTTGCGCACTTTTCCCCACAAGACTCGATCTCCTTCGTTGTATTTCTCGCACTGCATGATGTTTGAGAAATAGATGACTGAGACACAGTCTTTTCGAAGAGGTCCCCTTAACCGATAGATAGGCCGGTACACCTACAATCCCCTACATCTGCTAGCCCATCATGGAAAGGTTTCTCACAACTTACTCAACTATGCCAGAGCCCATAATGGTGTGTGGCTGCACACGGAAGTATCTAGCATGAATAATCTTATGACCCCTTTGAGCCTGGGTTGCGAACCATAGGATGATCACAAGGGTACTCCGGGATATCCCAGGACAACGCTGGATTGCTCCAGGTGCCCAGACAACCACTGGGTGCTCCAAGGTGCCTCAACCAATCCACCCAGATGTGTATTAAAGTAGCCACCTTAAGTTTGACCATTAGTAATTAACAACTCTCACATCTGTCATGGATCACTCAAACCAAACCACGTCTACGAGCATAGCACAGCAGTATAAGCATAACGTAGAAGTAACTCCCAGGGTTTGATAAAAGACAATAGGTTCTACCTCATCAACTACTTCCAAATACCCACATGTTAATCAGGTCCTAACCATGCAATGTTAGAGGGTTGAAACTAATGCATAAAAACTGGGTAATAAAAGGGATATGATCAAAGTGTTACTTGCCTTGCTGACGATCTGAAAACCCTAGTGACTCATAGTAGCACGCTTCGCACTCCGGAAACTCTATCGTCAACAAACAATAGCATACATAAGCACTCAAGCATAAGGTGCAAGGGTAAAACTCAAGAGGAAAGATCCAAACTGAAAGTTCAACTAAAGAGCTTCCATTTGCAAAAAGAATCAATCGAATCAGAGCTACGAAACTCAAACTGCGATCAAAAGAAGTTTGAATTCAAATCTGCTTGAAACCAAATTTTAAATTGTTAAAATCATGGTCAAGTTGGTTATCTGGAAAGTGCGGAACAAGACGAATATTTTGGCATTGGTTTTACTGGATTTGGACTAACGAGCAAAAAGTAGTGAGGGTTTGAAGTTCAGGGACTAATCTGTGATAAAAGTATTTGTGGATAGGTCCCTGGCCAAAATTAAACGGAAAAAGAAAAAATAGCGAACGAACGTTCGCTAACAGAAACTAACGAACAAAAATGTTCACTGCCACGGATTAACGGACGAACGTCCGCTAATTAGATCTGATCGAAAAAAACCGAGAAAAATCCTAACCCTAAAAACCGGGAGAAAAACTGAATGAAGCCAAAAAACGATCGGTCTTTTACCAGTCAATGACGGCGACGGGGTCAACGGCGGCGGCGAAAATCAAGGGGGCTAAAGGGTTCGCAAGGCGGCAAGGCGGCGGCGGCAAAGACGCGGCAAAGAACGACGGCGGGCGGCGAGGCATGGCAATGGCGACAAGGAGGCGAGCGGCGGGCGAGGTGTGGCGGGCGGCTTTTAAAGGCCCGAGGGGGGCGACTTGCGGCAGGGGGCGGCGATGGGGCGTCCAGCTCGGACTCCCTCGAGCGGCGGTGGCGCGCGGGATTCCTCCCGTGAGGAGGAAAGCGGCGGGGCGAGCGGGCCGGCCTGGCTCGGCTGGGCTTTGGCCGAGTCGGGCGAGAATTTTTTTTGATAAATTTCGCCCGAAATATAAAAAATCTTAATAAAATATAAAAATATTCTAAAAATACCAGAAATAATTTTCACCGTCCAAACCTAATATTTAGGACAAGATGAACATTTTTCCGGCCTAAAATGCAATTTTTTAAAAAATGCATAATTTTCAATTCAAATAAAATAGCAAATAAAATACGAATAAAATAATAATTTGATTTTAAAATTTCTTCTCCAATATTCCTCTCTTTTTAAGAAGTCACTTTATGTTCTCTCATTTATTTTTCTTATTGGAAATAATTTGGAGAGAAAAATATTAAAATCAAATTGATCCTCTTTTCAAATTTGAGAGAATTCAAATATGAAAATTTGTGAAATCTTCAACTCTCTCCTTGGGTCCTTGAGTTGCTTAAGATTTCTAGAATCACAACCAAAATGTAAATAAAAATATGATATGCACATGATGACCTACGTATAACATCCAAATTGAAAACAGGGATGTTACAACAAATTTGTATGAATATAATGTTGGAGGAGCCACAATGCATGATCCCACCGCGAAAGTTCTCTAATCCCAATGCCGGTGCCACTTGTGGTAATTAGGGAGCACTCATGGGAGTGTGCGCTGAAGGAGAGCGCTGAAGGAGCGAAGCGTTGGGATTGCCTCGTTGAACATAATATGTGCACGTCGGTGAGCATCCGCTGCCATGGATTTTGGATGAATCCGGGTGTCCAAAGTTCCTGTAGCATCCTTGTGCGAAGAAGAGTAGAATCCTCTGAACAATCCCTGCACCTATAATGATTAGGGTGTATGATGTATGAACCTCATCATGATGATGGTGAGGTTTTTTAGTTAATTTGTTCATTTTAGTTTGTGAACTTTTCTACGTGTCAACTCAGTAATTTGTCTTTCTATTTATTTTAAATTTGGAAACAGGAGACTCCTTTGACCAGTTTAATTTGTCCCCCACCTGTATACTCCGTTCTATGGAGAATAGCAACGAGGTTTAAGATATCATCCTTGGTCGAGACCATAAATATTGTCGTATCATCCGCATAAAGGGAGATCCTAATCATGTGTGTCCTCTAATGCTTGAGAGAAGACCGTGGGCGGTTGCAAGCTCAATGAAGTGATTCAGGGGATCAATAGCCATGACAAATAGCATAGGGGAGAGGGAGTTCCCCCTTCTCAGCCCTCTGCCATGCATAATGGAGCTATGGGTGATGCCATTAAGCAACACACGAGATGACTCATGGCAAGGAGCACGGATACCCACTCACAGAATATACTCTAGAAATCAAAGTGCCTGAGAAGATCCATCAAGTAGTCCCATCGCTAGGAGTCAAAGCCTTCTTGATGTCAAGCTTGAGAAGGAAGAAGGCGACTTTGTGCGGTGGATGCGTCATTGCAAAAGGTTCCAAACGTATATGAAGTTGACGTGGATGTTGTGTTCCTGGATGAAGGCACTTTGGGTGTTGGAGACGATGTTGCCCATGAGTGGCACAAAGTGGGAGACTGGATCTTGGCAATGATTTTTTCTACAACGTCGATTAAGCTAATGGGCTAGTAAACGAGAATGTCCTAGGCTCCATTGTTCTCTAAAATAAGGGAAATGTTAGCGGAGTTGAGACATTGCAGGTTTTCGTAGTGGAGATTCTTCAAGAAGTGCACCATGGCCATGAAGTCAGCCTTGATGATGTGCCAAGCCGACTTGAAGAAAGCCCCTGTAAAACCATCGGGCTGGGGGTCTTGTCTCCTGGTAGCTTCCCAATGGGGTCACGGACTTCAGCTTCAGAGAAGGGGTCGTGAGGGCATTCAAGCACACGTTAGGCTTGGCGATGGCCTCCCAATGCAAATTTGACTACTGTCGCGGGCCCCTCACAAAGATTGCCGAGAAGTGATCATGGACCACACATTCTCCTTATCCTCATGTGTTGGGGATATTACCACTAGGTGTAAACCGGCCAGCTTGGGCCGAGTTAACTCCATTAGTGGTACAAGCAGAGAAAGGCCCAAGGCCTATAGTCGGTTTAGAACTTGTAGCCGTAAACCGGCCTGATGTATAACTTGTGTTGTAAGTTAGGAATAGAGAGATACCAACCGGATACAGTATGAACCGTTGGGACTCTATGAACCGACAGGCGCCACTGTGTATATAAGGGACGACCGGCGACGGTTCAGGGACGATAACCACAACTCGAGCCTAGGCGGCTTGTTTGCTCCTAGCCATCGAGACTACATCAATTCCATCACAACTAGACGTAGGCTTTTACTTTCATCGAAGGGCCGAAGTAGTATAAACCCTTGTGTCTTTGTGTCCACTTTAACCCCTTCAAGTAAACCCGTAGCGATGGCTCCACGACTAAGTCCTTACGCTAGGAAATCTGCCGTGACAAATCCACGACAGTTGGCGCCCACCGTGGGGCTATCGCACGATGGTTTGACGATCTTGGAGGGCAAGCTCAAAGGACTCGAAGGCTACGTCGTGGGCCGGATGACCAAGAGTCGCCGCGTCGATCTACATCGACGACGCCGGATGGGGTCCCGAGGCCGATTCAATCGAGTACGGATACCGGGTCCCCTTCGGCGGCATACAGGTTTTCATCGGCAAGATCTGGGAGCCTGGGCCTGAGCCGGACATCTGCACCGACCTCGTCGAGACGGCTCAGCGTGCACGACCTGCCCAGGTTAAACCGGCCGTGAAGCATGTCTTAGTTGGAGTCATCCACGGAGGACACGACGCCGGTTCAGAACACGATAGTGAGACCGTCGTTTATTCCGGCGATGAATCTTCAACAGGAGAGACCGAGTCATTGTACCAGCTGCAGGGCGATATGATCAGGGGCTGTTCCGACGGCGATAGTATTCCGGACCCCCCGAGCCAGTTCAACCAGGTTGGGATATTCATGGCCGGTACGCAGGCAGCGAACCACTCTTCAACCGCAGCAGCGATGCTTTCCGGATCAGCGACGGCAGCGGCAGCAGGGGCAGGAGGCCCGGTGCGCCCGTCGGTTCAAGTTCTATCAGATCTGTTTGATGCACTAGCTGCGCTTATGGCGGAGGACAACCCGGCGGATCAGGAGGCTCATAATGCAGAAATTGCGAAGGTGAAAGAGCAGATCACGCAAGCCAAAGCGTATCTAGCGTCGGAGAAGGAGTGCATGGCCGCAGAGCGGGCCGCTCTGGACGCCCAGGCTTACAAACTCATGCTTGACCAGAGTGCGTCGCAGGAGGTGTTGAAGCGGAAGTATAGATCACGCCTGCCATTAGGATTTGATCCTAGAAATCTATTTCAGACCCCGGGAGCCGGACCCAGTAATCCGCCCCAGCACAGGGAGGTAAACCGGATTGAGGCACCAGGAGCAGGAGCGACGGTCCAACCACGCCTGATAGAGCCTCCTCAGCAGAACATGGTGGTTCCTCCACCGGTACAGACACCCCCAGGTCATTACTCTAATCCTATGGACAACCTTGTTGCGGCCGCCGCACGATTGGAGGCTATCCCAGTAAGGAGATTCCCCTGGCGCGCCGAGACACGCCGGTTAAGGAGCTTCTCGGATCTGCGCCGATCCAAAGCGAGGCGATTCATATAGCCGTGATCGGATTCATTCTACGCCCCGTCCAAGCCGGAGCTATAGCAGGCGTATGGATGAACCGGCCATATCCAGCAACGCACGGGACCATGAGGCGGCCCGAGGCAATCACCAGATGGGTGGCATTCGTGATGCTCAGGAGGTGGTGGACCGGGCCCGGGCACGCAGGGAGGCCGAGTTAGCAGCGCAGTATGACGCGGGTCAACATACACCGTTCACCCTACCACCTTCGCTGACCAGAGCCGCATCCGCTTTAGGGGTGCCTGCTTGATCCCCGCTTTACGCAATGTGCTTTGCCTAAAGACTTTAAGGGTCCACGCAAGGTGCCGAATTACACCGCCGATCCGTCCCTGAAGCGTGGGTTGAAAGTTATGAGATGGCCATGGAGATGCTAGATGTCGATGAGACGCGTGTGCAAAGTACTTCACCATGATGCCGAAGGCACGGCTCGTACTTGGTTGAAGAGCTTACCGCCCAATTCTATCAGCTCATGGGCCCGCCACGGGCCCGGTTTATTCGTAACTTCAAGGATACGTGTAAGCAGCCCAAGTCCATAGTAGACCGGGCGGCTTGTGTCCGTGGAGGAAGGAGTCAACAACCCTGGGTACGCCGTGTTTCGAGATTTTGCACTCTCCGACAGATCAACGCCGACTCGCGATCTTAACATTAGAAGGCAATCGCCGGTTTGAGCCTTTAAAATTAAAAGCGGGCGCATGAAGCGGTTCAGAATGACATGGGAACCCTCATGGCGCTGGTGAAGTACGCTGATTCGATAAAGCACCAAGGATCCCGAGGCTGATGATGATGAAGCGAGGAAGGGAAAGAAGAACGGCAACTCCAAGGGGCAGCAGACAAACCGGCGTGTCATGGAAACGGAGGCAAGCGCAAGGCGATGGCAACCCAATTTCAGAGCCAACACTAATGCACAGATGAGGGCGCGGCGCAGAGGCAAGGCGAATTGGGGTCAAAATCCTAATACGAGCCGCTTGAATTACTTATTGAATCAACCTTGCCCCAAGCACGGACGAAGGAGTCCCCATCGAACCATCTCTGGAAAGATCATTATATTATGCAGAGTTTAAAACTCCAATGCTTTCCGTATGACCAGGGTCGTGGCGGTTCAGATCCGGTTTCCATGGGCCGGGTCACGACGGAGCTTCCTTCAGGTCTTAATCAAGGCAGTCACAATAGTCGAAATAATCGTGGTGGCGGCAGCGAATAAAAAGATCGGGTTATCGAGCCAACCAAAGCAGTTGAATAGTGGGCGATATCATGTTTTCACAACTAGTTTGGACAAGCGCGATCGAAGCTTCACAAGCGAGCAAGAACTCTGTTGAACCGCCTTGCCGCGTTATTTACGCTGGTCGGAGCAGCCTATCGTGGGGCGTAGAGGACCATCCCCGGGTTGATAATCCGGTCACCGGCATTGGTGGTAGACCCTCGGGGGGGCTATAAGTTCACTAAGGTACTTATGGATGGAGGAAGCAGATTAATATATTATATTATGAAACTTTCCGTCGCATGGGTCTAACAGATAAGGATCTCGCACCATCCAATACGATGTTCCATGGCGTAGTACCGTGCAAATCTGCTTATCCTGCTGGTAAGATAGCCCCGATGTGGCTTTTGGAGACGAGCACGATTCCCGTCCGAAAAGCTAACTTTTGAAGTAGTAAAATCCGAGTCCATATCATGCTTTGTTTGGGCGGCGACTTATGCTAAGTTCATGGCACGCCCTTGTTATATCTACTTGCAGCTCAAAATGCCGGGTTACAAGGAACGATAACGGTGCATGGAAGCCGCCGGTTGCTTTGGAATGTGAAGAAGGTGATGCAGCTTATGCAGAGGCGGTCTCGTACTCTGGAGGAGTTGAAGTTCTATAAGGACAACGTTGATCCGGCAGATATGACCCTTTAAAGAAGCCAACTACAGAGCATGAATCGGATCTGAAGTTTAAATCGGCAATGAGACCAAGCTTGTTGACTTCGTGCAAAGCGATTCGTCCAAGCAGTTCACTGTCGCTGCCAACCTCGATCCCAAATAGGAAAGCGCGCCATCGAAGTTCATCCGTGAGAACCGGATATCTTTGCATGGAAGCCATCCGACATGCCGGTGTACCGAGGAACTCGCCGAGCACACACTTAATGTGGATCCTAAGTATAAACCGTGAAACAGTTCCTCCGCGGTTTAACGAAGAAAGGCGCAGCCATTGAGAGGAAGTAGCTGTGCTTTTGGCGGCTGGCTTTATTATTGAGGTGTTTCATCCAGAGTGGCTTGCTAATCCGTGCTGGTCCTTAAGAAAATGGCACTGGCGATGTGTGTGGACTACATGATCTTAACAAAGCCTCGTCCAATGGATCCTTTTGCCCTCCCGCATTGATCAGATTATTGATGCCACGGCAGATGTGAGCGTTTAAGTTTTTGGATGCGTACTCGGATATCATCGATCAAAATGGCGGTTAAGGACCAGGAGAAAACAGCGTTTATAACTCCCTTTGGAGCCTTCGCTATGTATCTATGCCTTTTGGGCTCAAAAGCGCCTGTGCTACTTATCGTGTGTACAGAATTGCTCGCATACACGATCGGCTGCAATGTGCATGCTTATGTGGATGATATTGTGGTGAAATACACCGGTGGATTTATTTGAAGGAAACCTTCGACAACTTATGCGCATTTACAAGATGATGCTTAATCCGCCAAGTCGTTTTTGGTGTTCCGCAGCAAGTTATTGGGGTTTCGTGTCTAACAGAGGAATTGAGGCTAATCCGAGAAAAATTAAGGCTATTACTTCCTTGGCTAAACCAAAGTGTATCAATGATGTTCAGCGTCAAGGGGCGTAATCGCCGCGTTGAGCCGGTTTATCACCGCCTCGAGAGAAGGCCATCCCTTATACCGTATGCTTTGAGGAAAATAGATAATTTCGCTCGAGTCCATTTCTTGACGAAGCATTTGAGGATCTAAAGCGGCAATTGGCCAAACCGCCTGTTCTTGCGGCTCCGGTTGACAAGGAGCCGTTGTTGTTATATGTGGCAGTCAATGCTTGAGCAGTAAGCGTGGCCATTGTGGTGGAGCGCAAGGAGGCAGGCAAGGAATATCCGGTTCAACGGCCGGTTTATTATATCAGTGAGGTGCTTATTGAGTCCAAGCAAAGGTATCCGCATTGGCAGAAGCTAGTCTATGGTGTTTTTATGGCCAGTCGGAAGCTGAAGCAATATTTCCAAGGGCACCCCATCACAGTGGTTAGTTCAGCTCCTTTGGGTGATATCATACAGAACCGGGAGGCGACTGGCCGGATTGCCAAATGGGCCATAGAGCTTGGGCCGCATGGACTAAAGTATATACCACGCACAGCAGTGAAGTCTCAAGCTCTTGTTGATTTCATTAATGACCGGACGGAGTTACAAGCACCGAGGAGAAGCCGGATCACACATATTGGACTATTCATTTCGACGGATCCAGCAGTTGAAGGCTCGGGGTGAGTCGTTTAACTTCCCCACGAGGTGATAAGTTTTGTTACGCTCTCCGCTTAATGTTCCTTGTACTAATAATGCAGCCGAGTACGAAGCCTTGCTCCATGGCCTCCGGATGGCTAAGGAGATGAACTTAAGCGGGTTAAGTGCTTTGGTGACTCGGACCTAGTGGCTCGGCAAGTATCCGCACTTGGGACTCTAAGGACCCGCTTATGGCCGATATCGTCGAGAAGTGGATAATATTGCAGGTTGCTTCAAGGGTTATCATGGATCATGTGGATCGCCGAAGAACGGCGGCGGACGCTTTAAGCCGGTTGGGTTCTCAAAGATAAACCGTCCCGCTTAATGTCTTTTTGGACGCCTTGCACAACCCGTCACCCGGCTCCTGGTGAAGCGGATTTGGCTGTTCCCGATCCGGAGGCTCGATTGGTGGCAGCATTACATGCTATTCCGGATTGGGCGATTCCTTTTCTTGCGATATGACTCGAGGAGTTGCGGAAGATGAGATTCGGCCGACGGATAATCTGGCGCCCAAATCTATGACGATTCTTAATGGTGAGTTGCATCATTGCGAAGGTATCGTATGCTTTCAACGTTGTGTCTCCCCTGAAGAAGGCTGTGAAATCTTAAGAGAAATCCATGAAGGAGATTGTGGACATCACGCCGGTTCAAAGTCCCTGGTGGCAAAGGCGTTTCGTCACGGATTTTACAGGTTGACCGCACACGCTGATGCGGAGGACTTGGTTAAACGGTGTGATGGATGTCAGAAATTTTCAAGGCGTGCTCATGTACCGGCACAAGAGTTGAGGATGATCCCAATAACGTGGCCGTTTGCAACTTGGGGGCTAGATATGGTCGGGCCATTTAAACGATCCAAGGATAAGAAGACCCACCCGTTGGTGGCAAGTGGACAAATTTACCAAGTGGGTTGAAGCGAGCCAGTCGGCCAAGTGTGATGCGCAACAATGGTGCGATTCATCAAGAAGGTGATTTTCGGTTTGGCTTTCCACACAATCATTATCGACAATGGCACTAATTTATCCAAGGGGGCTATGAAAGAGTTCTGTGAACGTGAGCACATCCGACTTGATGTATCGTCAGTGGCTCATCCCCAGTCCAACGGGCAGGCAGAACGGGCTAATCAAGAGATCTTACGAGGCATAAAACCTCGGCTTATGGTTCCGTTACAACGAACACCAGGGTGTTGGGTTGAAGAGCTACCATCGGTGCTATGGAGTATCAATACTACGCCAAACCGGTCCACTGGATATACAGCGTTTTCATGGTCTACGGAGCAGAGGCGGTCCTTCCCAAAGGATATCCAAAGACGATTCGCCTGTAGCGGCTTATGTTGAAGCGACAACGAGACGGCATGGCAGGACGCTTTGGATCTATTGGATGAAGAGCGTGATATGGCAGCTGCTCGTTCGGCGATTTACCAACAAGATCTTCGTCGTTATCACAGCGCCGGGTTAAAACCGTAACCTTTCAAGAAGGAGATCCGTGCTTTGCCTCATCCAAGACCGCATGACATGCACAAGTTATCCCGCCTTGGGAAGGACCTTTGTGGTCAAGAAGAATCTACACAACGGCTCATACTATCTCGATTGATATTTGAGAGCGCCAAGACTCACGTACATCGAGGAGGAGACCAACAGCCGTGGAATATAGCTCATCTTCGCCTTACTACACTTGAGTCATCTCGCTTCGCTTTATGTACATATCATGACAATGTATATATTATCTTCGATATAATAAAACCGAGCCTCAGCTAAAGAGGGGTCTCTGCTTTTCTTATCATGCGTGGTTACATGGGGTGCTTCATTATAAAGCGGCCTCCGGTTTACCCTTGACATTTGTTTTATCACTTGGGGGCTTGGTCGGTGTCCAACCAATGCAACACCTCTTGATAGGCGAAAGCCACCAGATCATTTGGGGACACGGTCACGCTCTGAACCGTCACGCCTCTTGGTCGGCCAATAGGGCCAGAGTCATTTGGGGGCTTGGTCGAACCCGAACCAATGTCATGCCACTTGGCCGGCGTACTCGCCAAGAGTCTTTTGGGGACCTGGCCGACTTGCACCATCGCTACGCCTTTGGGGAGCTTGGTTGCGTCTGACCATGGTAATGCCATCTGACCAGCTCAGTAAAGCTTTTCTTTTGCAAAGAGTTATTGCCTTTGTTGCCATATTTTTCCATAATTGGTATTCGATTTTTTGTTGTGTTTTTAAACCGACAAACGTTTTTATCCGGTTCAACTGTCAGTTACATATTGACATGATACGGTTTAATCTTACGCCGGAGTTTTATCTGCCCGGTTTACTTTCTTCCTGTTAATCATCATTGAATAACAGGGGCTTGTGCTGATTCAAAGACGGTTTATATGGGAGTTATTCTCTCCCGCTTCTGTACGGTCATGGTTTTTAAGGCCTCCGCTTCAAGTTTGGCTACGCTTAGCTTCATGCCCGCACCACGGCGGTATTTGTATCACATACTTATTGGATTTCGATATATATATTGAATACTATAAACCGGTGGGCGGTATTATCGCCACCGAGGTTCAACTTTTTCTGGTTGCAGGAAATACGAATCAAACAAAAGTTTCACTTCTTATGCACGAAGGCATATTCAGGCAGAAAGTTTTAACTAAAGTTATTACAAGCCAACACGGTGCCCAAGTGAGATCATTGTTCTTTGGGTAAACCGCCACTGATAGATATTTAAACCGGCCACCGGTTCAAGCCTGCTCTTCATCTTCCGCTGCTTCAGCCTCTTCGTCTCTACCCATTGGCTGGAAATCAACAAAGGGTCCAACGATTCCCATTAGCGCTTGGAAAACAGCCTCTTCGTGGATCGAGAAGACGGTTCAATATCGAGCGTAAGTATGCTTACGGATTGAGGGATCAGATTTTCCGCTTCAAAGGTTGGGGCAGCACTCGCTTGTTTTGGTCATTGTATTGCGCTTGGTAATGCTCCAAATCGCTTCTTCGCCAATCGACAAGCTAGCGGGCGATCGCACGGTTTATAGCCCGTGAATCCTCTTCATTGAAATCGAGCCATCTTCTTTCACACCGATAGCCTTGAGCTGCTTCCACAGATCAAAGTTCGTACCCATGCCTTGGCTCGATCAAGGCATTGATAGCTCCGCTTCGAGCGGCAGATTTTTTTCACCTCTTCAATCCGGGCAGAAGCATGGACAGCCGGTTCGAGTATCTTGAATCAAGGAAGGTGCCGGATTGTTATGTGACGCTGTGGTGATGATGCGCTGGCTCCGTATACAACTGTTCTACCAAGGTATAGACAGCCTTCGCTTTTTCCGCACATCGCTTCCTAAGTGCCCAATGCGGTACTCTACAACAAGAATCGTTAGTTTCAAACCGGAGTAATGATACAGCAGGGGCAACATATCACAACTGTTCAAAGAAAGCTTACCAAAGATTGCCGCGGTCATAGAGTGTACTTGCCGCTTTACGGCTGTCAGATCATCTACCACCGGTTTAAGGGCAGCTTCAGCATTTTCTACCCGTTTGATCAAATTGGCCTTCTCAGTGGCCCAGTCCGCTTGTTCTTTCTTCAAGTTTTCATTCACTTGTTCAGCAGCGTTCAAAGCACTGGTTAGCTCTTTCTTGGCCTTCTCTGTTTCGGCCTGCTGGGTTTTCAAAGCCGCTTGTAAATCGGCAATCCGGTCATCTTTGATTTTCACCTCAGCCTGTGTATCAATAGTACGTTCAGCCAGATATTCAAGACAGTCAAAGTCCCAACCACACAACACAGTTATATGCTTGGCACTTGGGGGCTAATGGCTATTCGATCTGGCAATGTTTCTAAAGGCAGTTTTTATTGAAGTACCGGTTTAAATATGCACAATTCAACCGGCCCCTGGAGCTATGCAGGTAGGTTAAGGAATATAGTCAAGTCCCGGTTTGATCAAGATTACAAACCGGCCCTTGGGGGCTACAAGAACTGATATACTGGCGGTAAGGAAAGGAGTGAATTACCTCAAACTTGTCCTCATTAACTTGACCAAAGCCAGCTTCATAGTCTCGCTAGTATAAAGCCGGTTTAAATAGCCGTAATGAAGGTCTTGGGCACTTAAAGCAGCATATGTTTCAGCTCAACATCCCATTTTCCTTTGTTCAAGGTGGAAAAATCCTTTTCACAAGGTGCCCGGTTAAAGTTGCGGATTCCCGGTTCGTAACGGCCCATACCAAGAATCACAACGCCATCATCTTTCGACTCGACGGATTGTGTGGGCACGGCCGCTTTAGTAGCAGGATCGCGAGGTTTCTCAAACCGGACGGTCTTTGGCAGTGGATCAGCAGAGATTGAAGTATTGATGTGCCTCTCTTCAGAATAACCTCCTCTTGAACCGAGGATCATTGGGAATATCTTCAGAGGCAAAATTTTCAAGATCCGTGCTCTCTCATGATCTCGAGGCGGCAGCTTCTTCACTCTTTGTCCAAGCGGCCTTCTTGCTGGGTTTTGGTTTGGTTCTAAAGAGACAAAGAGTCAGGAAAAAGGCATATCCATTACAGAATATATCAGAATGCATATGACCGGTTTGACTTACCCGGCGGCTATCTTCAATGGTGGTAGCTGAGTGGCTGAGGATTCGCCAGAGGATGAATGGGAAGTAACCTGATAATCGGAGTCGGACGGATTAAGAGGTTGACGGAAGAAACCCGCTTTGGAATTTAAAGCAATAAAAAGGTCGGAAACCTCGGAGTGGCGCTTTCGAACCGGGCTGTCTGCTAAACCGGCAGAGGTAACTACCTGACCACTGTGCCGGGTTGTGCGGCGAGCTTCATGTTGCTGTGTCTTCATAAGAAATTTGGGATCCAAATAAGCAAGAGGGTGAGAAAATTAACTTTCCGGTTTGCTCGGGCGAAATTTTGGTAAAGGCAAATTTGTGAATCGAAGAGAGAATAGTTACCTCAATAATCCTGCATTGTCGGGCTTCAAAGATCATCCCGACAAGCATCATCATCAATAAGGCGTAAAAAGCAAGCCAAGAGAATCAAGTTCGAATTACCCACATCATCGCCAATGGCCGGGTCGATGAAGCAAAGGGTCTTTCTCTTATGGGCTGATTTCTTGACAATTTTGTTTTGGGCGGGTTGGCGCCTCGCTTTATCCGCTTTGTCTTGTGAAAGTTTCTTGCTCCAAAACGGATTATCACCCGGATCGAAGTAACTAAATGATTGGATACATGAAGCAATAACAGGTTTAATAATGAAGCAACTAGAAACTTACCGCAGTGGTTTGTTGGTGGTACAAGAAGGAGCTAGACCAGTTTGAGAACAGAGGTGCTCCGGTTCATTCAAAGATCCTTTTATCGAGTCCGTAATTTCATCATCGAAAAGTTCGAAGTTTTGTGTGTCGGAGTGGGTCGTCGACACTTTGCCAAGATAATCGACACATCAAACCGAACGCCGCCTCAAAGGCAAGATACCCCATGATAACCAAAGAAATGTAAGATCAATTCCACTCAAACCATTGGCCATAAAGGCTCGGAGCTTGGACAGTTGCGGGGCATATTTGCTTCTATCTTTGGCGCTTAATCTTTGAGGAAACGGATGAGTATTGCTTAGCCGCTCTGGACGAAAACCAGGTAAGGGATTTTCATCTTCAGGAGAAGTGTCCTTGCAATAAAACCAAGTCGCATTCCACTCTTTGGGGTGAGTATGGAGTTTGACGTGGGGATAGGTGATCTCTTTCCTCTTCTGAATAGCCATACCACCCAATTACAGATTGGGGCCGGTGAATTCAAGTCTGACGGTTTAGGTGGAAGAGGTCTCTAAACAGTTCAATGAAGGTTCCTCTTGCAGATATACTTTAGATAGTACTTGAAAGTGGCATAAATTGGTGACGGAGTTAGGGCCAATGTCCTGGGGACGGAGCTGAAAATTGGCCAACACATCCCGGTAAAATTTTGAACCGGGCGGTTTGAAGCCCCGGCCGTGATCTCGCAAAGACCACAACTTCTCCTTCCTGGGGTGTGGAGGACATTCTCTCCGTGGACCCTCCAAAGGACCGTATCTTTGTCATCTAAAGCGCCAATCAAGACCAGATCATTCACCGCGACTTCGGTGACGCGAGAAGGAACCCAGTTGCATTCATACACTTGTTTGGCCATGATAAGATCTACAAAAGTAATTGATCCGGTTCAAGAGCGTGCTTGTTACAAGGTGATTGATCTAAGTTATGATAAACCGGAGGCAGTGTCCATAAATCGGTTCCTTGGGATATGATATCAGATGGGCTCTGGCGGTTCAACAAGGGGACTAATGGTGTGCCTGTGCCGGTTTAGCAGTTTTTTCTTATGGCGAGTTAAACCGCCTAATCTAGGCTTTGGAAATAATTGAAGCTATGGATAGTTTGCAGAAACAAGTTTCACAAGATCCCATGATAGCTACGGATCAAACGCAGGTTTACGTAAAATGTAAAATATTTCACGGAAGTAAAGCGTAAACGAAGTGGACTATGAGGCGATATGTATGCGTAAGATCCATGGGTTTAAGATGAGAAAGTACAATGGATGCGAGGAATCGCTATTTATACAAAGATGATTCACAAAGTGGTTCAAGTTAAAAGGATAAACGGAAGCGCACGAAGAACACAAGATGAAGTCGGAACCCTAAAAACAGATCTAAGTTGAGAAGGGAAGAAGCTCACCGGAATGGAGAAGTCGGAAAGAGGCCGCAGATTCGCACGATCAGGTTGATGCAGCGCCCGTGACGAGGCGTAGGTCGATTTACGATGGTGGAGCTCCGTGAGCAGCGCGCGAGAGGAAGACGAAGAAGAGGAGACGAAGGAGGAAAGAAATGACCTTTCGGTCCTATTTATAAGGCAGCTGGCTAGGTCAAGCACGTGGATCCGTGAACCGCTATTAAAGAAGGCATTATAAAGGATCAAATTTCAGGATGACGCCATGCCGTTTACAAAGGACTGTAAGTAATGACGACATGGCGTTTACTAGACAATAGAAGATGTCCAAGATACAAGCTTTGTGAAGGATTGACATGAACTATTTCAAATCAACTGGGCCTAATGTTAGATATTACCACTAGGTGTAAACCGCCAGCTTGGGCCGAAGTTAACTCCATTAGTGGTACAAGCAGAAAGGCCCAAGGCCTATAGTCGGTTTAGAACTTGTAGCCGTAAACCGCCTGATGTATAACTTGTGTTGTAAGTTAGAATAGAGAGATACCAACCGGATACGAGTATGAACCGGTTGGGACTCTATGAACCGACGGGCGTCACTCGTGTATATAAGGGGACGACCCGGCAACGGTTCAAGGACAGACAACCACAACTCGAGCCTAGGCGAAGCTTGTTTGCTCCCTAGCCATCGAGACTACATCAATTCCATCACAACTAGACGTAGGCTTTTACCTTCATCGAAGGGGCCGAACTAGTATAAACCCTTGTGTCTTTGTGTCCGCTTTAACCCCTTCAAGTAAACCCGTAGCGATGGCTCCACGACTAAGTCCTTATGCTAGGACATCTGCCGTGACAAATCCACGACATCATGTGTGGTCACACACCCTCCATGATGGGGAGGCGTCGGATGAAGTTTTGTCGACGACAGCCGTTGGCGCGGAGATGGAAGTAGCGGGTATTAGCGTCGCCCTCCCTTAGGTAAGAATTCCATGAGCACTGTCTCTTCATAGCCCTCTCCATGATGGCAAAGCCAACAAGTCTCTTCTAAAGACGGGAGCGAAGGTCTCACTCCTCTGAGATGCGAGGTCTTCGATCTTGGGTGGTGTCAAGGCGAAGGATGACTTCAATGGCCATGTGAAATTGGAGCTGTGTGGTAGAGAATAATCTACTACTCCATTGCTTGAGACATAGGCGGAACATTGCTTTCCCTGAACACATTCATTAAACCATATCATCGTCTTTGTTACAGCCCTGCCCCCTACTCCTTGCAAGCTGCAATGGACCATTGCGCCCTAGGTCGTTTCACTTTGAATTTTTTTTGGAGCAAGATGCCTGGGTTTATGAGAGTGGTGTCCAAGGCTTGGAGCGAGCCGACCAACCAGCCATGCCACGTCTTGCACCACAAGATGAGAAAAATCAGGATGAACTATCATCTTGTTGCTTTATTTCCCTTGTTTGTTGTTAGATTTAATACGATTTTTATTCTGTTATCTGTGTCCATCCTTAAATTCATGTCTAATTCATGAAGATCAGGTACCTTGTATCATAAAGGCTGGGAGCAAAAAAATCGAAAACACTAAAAAATTAACATCAGATTTTCAGGTATAAAAAATTTAATGTTTTTCATGATAGTTTTTTTACCACAAATAAGACTTTATTTCTCAAACAATAGACATATCGTTTACAAGATGATTGGAAATAAAGTCAGGAATCACATCCCAAACCCCAGAAGCTTTGTTCGTAAAGGAGTTCTTAGCTAGTTCATCTGCCACTTGGTTTGCTTCTCTATAGAAATGGTGAAAGATACTGACCCAAAGTCCAGCATGAGTTGCTTGCACTCCGCGATGATGGATACTTCCGGCCCCAAATATTCATGAATTTGGTTCATCAGGTCCACCACAAAGGAAGAATTTGATTCCAGCACAACCTTGTTACACCCAATATTGCCTGCAAGGTATAGACCGTTCCTGATAGCCATTAGCTCTGCAGAGTCAACCCCGGTTACTATAGGGATATACCAATTTGCTACTGCAACAAAATCACCCCGGTCATCATGAGCCACTGCACCACTTGCACCCGAGAGTGTATCATAATGGAACGAAGCATCAACATTAATCTTCAGTATTCCAAAACCCGGCTTCTTCCACATATGATCACTTGTCCTTGTTGGGCCCTTAGAAGCCATTGATCTCAAGAAGTTCGTCGTCAGAACTCTGATCGCTAAGGCTGTTTTCAATGGATCTTGGACCGCTATTCCCTTAACGATCTGCCGCCGCTACCACCATATATACCACGCCGTAACCAGCGACAGTTCAGCTCTTTGCAACTCATGATCATCGCCCTGTAATTTAGACAGGATTTCCATGGTGATGGAGCCTGACCTGTCTTCTGCCACCGCTTCTTTTACAAAACTCTCAAGACCCAGTTGTCTCCATATTGATGTTGCTCGCGGACACAAAAAAACAGTGTTGTATATCTTATGCTCCAGTCTTGCAAACCGGACAGAGCCCTGAGCATGGAATATGTCTATTTGCCAAAACGCCCAAGCAAGGAAGTGAACCATGCAAAACTTTCCAACCGAAGTGTTTTATCTTCCCAGGTATCTTTAGTTTCCACATGTCCTTCCACACTGGATTAATATTTTCTAAACCTTGCCCATCAGCTCGCCTCCACCTCGTGCCATACTGGTGTTCGAACTCCTTATGGTAAGCTGAACGCACAGTAAAATTGCCTGACCGTGTGAAGTTCCACGCCACAAAATCTTCCACCAAGTGAGTATTTAAAGGGGTCTGTAGAATCCTGTTAACATCAACCGGGGAAAAGATGTCCAGGATTAGCTCCTCATCCGACTGTCCCGTATGCGGGTCTATCAACTCATCAACCTTTGATAGCATTGTTGCACCTCTATTTGTGATCAGTTTTCTAGTGGCACTTGCTGGTATCCAAGGATCATCCAAATACTGATATTAGATCCACTTCCAACTTGCCAAATGCAGCCCCTCTTGAACGTCTGAATACCTGCAACAATACTTTGCCAAGTGTAAGAAGAGACCCTCTTGGGGCCAGCCTTTAGACTGTCCCCATCTGGGTAATATTTTGCCTTCAAAAGTTGAGCACACAAAGACTCCGGGTTCTGGATTAGTCGCCAGCACTGTTTTGCTAATAAAGCAAGGTTAAAACTGTGCAAGTCTCTAAAACCCAATCCCCCCTCCTTCTTTGGTATGCACAACCTCCACCAGGCAAACCAATGCATTTTCTTTTTCTCTTCATCATCTCCCCACCAAAAACCAGCAATTACATCAGTAATTGATTTGCATATACCTTTTGGAACTTTAAAAGCTGACATGGCATAAGAAGGAATTGCTTGAGCAATCGATTTCACCAAAATCTCTTTACCTTGCAGTGAGAGTGTCTTCTCCTTCCACCCCTTCAATCTCTGGCATACTCTATCTATCAAGTGTTGAAAACAGTCACTTCTGTCCACTCCCACCATAGTGGGTAAGCCCAAGTATGTATTAGATAGAGCTTCTGTTACAATATTCAACTCTCTGCAAGTGTCGTCCCTGGTTTGGACAATAGTATTCAGACTGAAGTATATACTAGATTTTTGTATTACTGATTTGCTGCCCTGAACTAGAACAATAGGTTTCCAGGACTCTTTTTAAAGTAGATGCATTATTGTTATCAGCCTTCATAAGAATCAAAGAGTCATCTACAAACAACAAATGTGAGATTGGGGGGCATTCCTACATACCCGCACCCCATCTAGTCCACCAATTTCTTGTTCATGAGCAAGCAGACTTGAGAGGCCCTCTGAACACAATAAAAACAAATAGGGTGATATTGGATCACCCTGTCTCAGTCCTCTGGAGGGAGAAAACTCATCAGTATCAGTATTATTAAATCTGACTATGTACGTCACTGTTGACACACATTCCATGATGAGCTCCACCCAATGTGCATGAAAACCCATCTGCAGCATAATCCTCTCCAAAAACCTCCATTCAACACGATCATAGGCTTTATTCATATCCAACTTTACCGCACAAAGCCCACTCAATCCATGAGTTTTTTTCTTGATTGCATGAAAACACTCATAAGCTACCAACATGTTGTCAGTAATTAGTCTCCCCGGCACAAATGCACTTTGTGTTGGAGAAATAATATCAGGGAGGATCCGCTCAAGTCTATTTGCGATCATCTTAGAAATGATTTTATAAACCACGTTACAAAGGCTAATTGGTCAGTATTGAGTTATCAACTCAGGAGAGTTTACCTTAGGTATGAGAGTGACATTCGTTGAGTTCCACCGTGTAGGAATTTTCCTGTGATGAATAGCGTTCAGCACCTCATCCGTCAACTCCTCCCCCACAATATGCCAAAATCTTTTAAAGAAAATTGCATGAAGCCCATCTGGGCCCGGAGCCTTCAGATCACCTAATTGAAACAAAGCTTTGCGTACCTCTTCCCTGGTATACTCGGCCATAAGCATATTATTCATGTCATTGGTCACCACAGGTTTTACAGAGTTTAACAAGCCCTGGTCTACCTCCCCTAAATCTGATGTAAAGAGGCCATGGAAATAATCACGTATCAATGGCTTCAGATTGTCATTTCCTTCTACCCAAGTATTACTACTTCTTTTCAGCTTTTTTATCAAGTTCTTCCTTCTACGAGCCGAAGCGGATTAATGGAAATAAGTGGTGTTTCTGTCTCCTCGCTGCAGCCAGCTGACTTTGCCTCTTTGCATCAAGTAAATTTCATCTTGTTCAAGCAAGTTTTCTATAAACAGAGATAACTCCTTTTGCTGCATTCGGACATCAGATGTTGGGCTTGCCCTTGATAGCAGCTCGAGCTCCCTCTGTGCTTTCCTGAGCCTTGAGCGAGGCTCTTTCAAAACCCTCCGGTCCCAAGCATGCAAAACTCTTGGTGTACCGCAGACAGTTTGGCACCCACACCCAGTCCCACGCCCCGGGCGGTAGCCTTACTCCATGCCATTTTTACAATCTCTTTGACTGTTTCCTCAGCTAACCACCTTGACTCAAATTTTCTCCCAAACGTTGGTGTCTTTTCTGCCACTCCAACCAGATGGTTGGTATCCAAACAGATCGGTCTATGATCAGATTTGCCAAGCTCCAAGTTGCAAAGACCTGCCAATGGGTGTAGTCTCATCCATTCCGAGTTTGATACTGCTCGATCGAGCCTTTCTCACAGTCCACCATGGAACCACGTGAAACATATCGCCCTCGTACCCCAAATCTTCTAACGAGCAATCCGACAGAGCATCTTGAAAAGCCTTCAGGCGCGACTGCTGTCGAGGGGCACCGCCATCCTTCTCTGAAGAGAGAAGAATCTCATTAAAGTCTCCGATCACAACCCATGGCAGCCTGGATTGGGCATGAAGATCTCACAGTAGCTGGTATGTGCGATTTTTATTGTCCCAGCTTGGTTCACCATAGATCCCATTTAACCTCCACATCTCTCCATCGTCACCCTCAACCGAAACATCAATGAAATCAAGGGTAGCAGCCCGGGAGTAGATCCTCACCTCCTTCTTCCAGACTAGAAGCAAGCCACCCTTTCTTCCATCTATGCTAGGGACCACAATTCTGTGATCCATCCGCAGTCTTTTCATTAAAACGTTAGCCCTTGCGTCATCCAAATGCGTCTCGGACAGAAAAAACGCATCCGGTTCATGTCGCCTCTACATGTCCAGAAGCGAGCGAACTGTCGGGGCCCCAGGATACCCCGACAGTTCCAACTAATCATCTTCATTGGTTCCGGCGATCACCCTCATGGGGTGTCGCCGATGTACTTGTTGAAGCAATCTCGCTCTCAGGTCCTGCTCTCTTGCATTTTGGATCATGTATCTTCTGCGGGGTGTTCATCATACTCTTATCAATAGTTTCATTCCCACTGTTCTCCAACAATTGCACCTTATCATTCACAAAACCAGGTGGTGGGGGGCTCCCAGCAGCCAGGGAGAGGCACCACTTGGGCTATTAACCCTGCCATCTTGTCCAATTAACCTTTTTCGTGCACTAGGCACCAAAGCCCCCTGATTTAGATCCACTTCCATGTCTTTGTCCTCGATCATATTCTGCTCTCGAGGACGTGAATCCCTCCTGTCAAAACCCCTTCCATCTCCGGCGTTCCTATCTTCTCGGCCTCCTCCTCTGCCCCGTCCACTAGGAGCATCAAAATTCACAAGTAACCATTCTCCCCACTCACATTCTTCGGGCCTATGTATACCATCCCCACATTCAGTAACTGTGTATCCAATAAGCCCACAAAAATCACAGAAATCGAGGAGTTTTTCGTACTCCACCGGGTATCTCTTCAGTTCCTTTAGGGTTAGGGGAACAAAGCGGACCAGGGGTGTATCTAGCTTAATAAATATCCGAGCTCGCAGATACTTTGTTGGATTTATTCGACCTTCATTCACGACAACCTTGATGGGGGGGGGACGCCCACCTTCTTTACAATCTTTTCAGCGATCTCATTTTTTTTCATCAGGCCCTCTGGGAGACCCATGATCCTTGCCCATACCGGAATATGGTCTAATTTATACTCTTCTACGTTCGTCAATCCGTCATACTCCTCCAAGACAATAGCTGACTTCCTGAATAACCATGGACCACCGTTCATCACTCGATTCCAATCCCCCAAACACATAAACTGAGCCAAGAAAATATTATCCTTCATTGCCTTGAAAGTCACTCCCTGTTCCGCGGTCCATGTGTTTCTCATAGACTTGTACACAACAACGTTTTTTTAGAAAAGGAGGATGACCCCCGGCCTCTGCATCTGGGAGATGCATACGGCCACTTTATTGATTATTCTCGAGTACCTTACAAAGTATTACAATAATGTGCCTGAATCCACCATCTTGGCAACACATGCCGCTACTCCTATCCAAAATGATGAAGGGGTGCTAGCTGGGCCACTACCTAAACCACTCACCTAAACCTAACATCAAAAGCCGGAAGCCGAAACATATTCGGAAGCCCCAACCGAGCCACATACCGGGTCTGGGGCACAATCCGGTCAGACGCACTCGTGTGTCATTGCCGCCATCTTCCACAGGTTCGTCTTCAGATCATATTGAGGCTTCTACCTTGTCTGGCCACTCTGCCATCGACGTCACCATGACGCCAGACAGCAACCTCCTCATGCGTGAGTCCACCTCCGTGCATCGGACGCCGAGCCTCCACAGCGCCAATGCCGCCGATATCCGCCTGTGACGCCCCCGATTTAATCGTACACTAATCATGCACGCAACGTGTACGATCAAGATCAGGGACTCACGGGAAGATATCACAACACAACTCTAAAAACATAAATAAGTCATACAAGCATCATAATACAAGCCAGGGGCCTCGAGGGCTCGAATACAAGTGCTCGATCATAGACGAAGTCACCGAAGCAACAATATCTGAGTACGTACATAAGTTAAACAAGTTTGCCTTAAGAAGGCTAGCACAAACTAGGATACAGACGAAGAGGCGCAGCCTCCCGCCGGATCCTCCTAAACTACTCCTCGGTCGCCGCCGCAGCTGCACGTAGTAGTAGGCACCTCCAGTGTAGTAGTCGCCATCGACGGTGGCGTCGCCCTGGGCTCCAACATCTGGTTGCGACAACCGTAAAGAAGGGAAAGGGGAAAAGGGGGAGAAAGCAACCGTGAGTACTCATCCAAAGTACTGCAAGCAAGGAACTACACTACATATGCATGGGTATATGTGTAAGGAGGCCATATGAGTGGACTGAACTGCAGAATGCCAGAATAAGAGGGGGATAGCTAATCATATCGAAGACTACGCTTCTGGCAGCCTCCGTCTTGCAGCAGGTAGAAGAGAGTAGACTGAAGTCCTTCAAGTAGCATCGCCATGTAGCATCTCCAAGAAGCATCTCCAAGTAGCATCGCATAGCATAATCCTACCCGGCGATCCTCCCCTCGTCGCCCCGTGGAAAAGCGATCACCGGGTTGTCTGTGGAACTTGGAAGGGTGTGTTTTATTAAGTATCCGGTTCTAGTTGTCATAAGGTCAAGGTACAACTCCGGTCGCCCTTTACCGAGGGACACGGCTATTCAATAGATTAATCTTCCTGCAGGGTGCACCACATAACCCAACACGCTTGATCCCATTTGGCCGACACACTTTTCGGGTCATGCCCGCCTCGAAGATCAACACGCCGCAGCCCCACCTAGGCACAACAGAGGTCAAGACGCCGGTCTAAACCTAAGCGCGCAGGGTCCGGGCCCATCGCCTCGAGCACACCTGACGCTATTGAGGGCGGCCGGAAGCGTAACTAGCCCCTAATACAAGCGCAGCTTACGCCCAATCCGCCGCCGCCGCCGCCGACGCCAAGAAGGCTTCGGTGATACCACGACGCCGGATACCCATAACTACTCCCACGAGATGGTTAGTGCGATAGACCAAATGGCCGACTTAGATCAAATACCAAGATCTCGTTAAGCGTGTTAAGTATCCACGAACGCCGAACAGGCCAGCCCACTGCCTCCTAGGTGGTCTCAACCTGCCTGCCGCTCCGCAACAAAGTAACAATGGGGCCGTCGGGAACCCAGGCCCACCTCTACCGGATGGAGCCACTGTCCTTTCAAATTTCCTCATCGTAATCACTTATGGGTACTCCTCGAGTGACCCGACTTTAGTCACCATCTCAGATAGTATGTATGTATGTATAGTATATACCGTGATCACCTCCCGAGTGATCACGCCCAATAGTATAGCAAGGCGCATCGACACGAATGTAGGGCCAATGATGATAAACTAGCATCCTATACTAAGCATTTAGGATCATGGTAAGGTATCAATGATCGTAGTAACAATGACAAAGCTATGCAATGTAATAGGAGTAATCGAACAAGAATATGCTACACTACTCTAATGCAAGCAAGATAGAGAAGAATAGGCGATATCTCGTGATCAAGGGGGGCTTGCCTGGTTGCTCTGGCAAGAAGGAGAGGTCGTCGGTGTAGTCGATCACAGGGTACCGCAGATCGGTCTCGTGGTCTACCGAAAGAAGTAACAGAGGGGGAACACAATAAATAACAGAGCAATCAAATGTAACAAAAAGCAAGAAGCGGTATACGTTGTGCTAGAGGTGACCTAACGTAGGGATAGGTGATACCGGAAGGGGGAAACATCCCGAAAGTATCCCTGTTTCGCTTTGGACCGTGAACCGGAGGGGAAAAGTTGCGTGTTCGGTATGCTAGGGGTGTGTGGCGACGAACGGGCTGCGATCCGATTCGCCTCGCTGCTCGAGCAACTTTCATGTACAAAGTTTTTCCATCCGAGCTACGGTTTATTTATTATTAATTTTTAAAGATTTAATTCATTTTTAGAATTAACAGAATTAATTTAATTAGGAAATGCCATTATGACGTCAGCATGACATCGGGGTGATGTCGTGATCAACAATCGATTGACTTGGTCAATCGACGCGTGGGTCCAAAGGGGGACCCACCGTCATTCTCTCGTTAGGTTAAGTAGGTTTAGTTAAACTAATTATTGTTTAATTAACTTAACATGTTAATTAGATTAATTAACTAGGATTAATTAACTTAATTAATTTAGTTAATTAATTAATTAATTAAATTTATTTTTATTATTATTATATATTTTTTTTCTAAAAACGTTACAGGCGTGGGGCCCTTTTGGCAAAGGGCTCAGGGGCCTAGCGGGCGACACTAGCGGCAAGGGATGAGCGCCGAACGGGCACGAGCCCGAGACGGCGCTGGCACGCACGACGCACACCGCTTGCCGGCGCCCGTGAGCATCGCGTGGCGCGCGAGCGGCGGCCAGCCGAGGTGTTCGGGAGGAGCGCTGCGGTGCACGCAACCGAGGATGGTCGGGCACGAGCGAAGGGGACGACCGCCGTGGCGGCCGGAGATGATGCGCGGTGCGCCGCGCATGAGGGTGCTGAGGAGTGCGGCGAGCTTCTGGGGGAACAGCGCCCGCGGGCTGTGGCGATGGTGGTTGGCACACGCGGCGGCAGCGAGGAGCAGCGGGAGCCGGGCACGCCACCACCGTGCGTGGAGCGGCGCTAAGCGTGGCGCGCCTAGGCGCGGCAAGCGGGAGAGGGAAGGAGGGAGGGCGGACGGGCTCACAAATGGGCGAGGGAGGCGGCAGGGCTCGGGAGGCGGACGGGAAGCGACGCCGACGAGTTGGTGGTGAGCGTGAGCGGCGACGGTGCTGCGGCGGGGCTCGTGGCGCCATGAGGTCGAGCCCCGATCCACTCGTGTCGGGGGCGCCCGTCTTGGAGGAGACGGGATGGTCCGCGAAGTCGGGAGGCGGTCCGACGAGGGGGCGTGGCGGCGGCGGTTGTTGCGGCGACGGAGAGCGCCGGGCGCTCGGGGTCGGGCTGGCTCGGGCGCCCGCCCAGATCCAGATGGGAGGAGAAGGATCGTGGGAAGAGAGGAGGGGCGAGTGGGGAGTGAGGGGAGACGGGCTAGGGTTTCAGGATAAGGGTGGGGCGGGCGGTCAAAGTGGGCTTGCCAGCTGGGCCGTTTGGCCCAGTTGGCCCGGGGGGCTCTTCTCTCTTTTTTTTAGTTTTGTTTTCTGTTTTTATTTTTTTTCTTTTTCTTTACTTTCTCTACTGTTTTAGCTCATTTTAAAAATATAGGACTTATATAAAAACATGGTTTCTTCATGACAAATAGTTAAGGAATATTTTCAACACATCGAACATTTTAGTCTTGACTTTTGAAAACTTTAATTGTTTTAACTTTAATTCAAATTTAGAATTTGAATCTGTTTTGATCTAACGTGGGATTATCAACAATAACCGAGGTGACGTGGCATCGTTAACACGGGATTATCAGAGCTTGATTACCCAAGGCGTCACAATTCTCCTCCATTACAAGAAATCTCGTCCGAGATTTAAGAGGTAGTGAAGGGGGAAGGTTTGGTAACTAATCTAGCGGGTCTTCTCATCTTGGCTTGCTCTTCTCAAGATGTCGATCCATACCATTGATGTTTCCATTCCTATGCGCCAATGCATCATGATGAAGTTGTTGTCCTTTCTTCGGGGTTCCATCGCATTACGAAAGAATAAGGGTATTCCGGAGAACGAACCTCTACAAGGTTTACTATCCGGTCGATATCATTGGGGAAGGTGGCGAAAGCAACTCTCGAATTGAAACTTAAGAAAATATCGAGAGCAAAGTAATGAGGCTTCATGGGAAGTTTTCGAGCGAAAGCAGCAACCATTCGATGCCCGAAATAGGGCGTGAAAGGGCTCAAAGCAATCAGAATAAGTATTGCGTCCGCATCAGATTTGATGATCCTCGGAAGATGGCTCGTGAATTACATACGAGGCCACACGCGAGGAGCAACCTTGGGAACAGGGGTTGCAGGAGAGTCAGGTTTCGATCCTGTGGAACTGTGGGTTATGGGCCCACCATGTGGTTCAAAATAGGAAGGGTGGTGACATCTTGCATAGCCGCCGACAGGAGGCATGTCGGTGAATATCTTGCCAAATATGCCGCCAACAATGTCGATACCAATGACGGGAACGAAGGGAGCAATTTTATGCTCGCTGAACGAGGCGAACCAATTGGCAAAGTTATCACCCATCGGTGGTTACCTAATGTCATCAACAATAGTAACAGGTCTTACTGCATGTAGTGGTATTAATAAGGTGCTTACCTAAGCAGGAATTATCTCGCCGCTTAAGTCAACAGACAAGAGAGGTTAAAGAAAACAATGGAAGGGAAAATGTGTTTACACACATTTTAGAAGGGTATATCCTTCCCAAGGACAAGCAGAGCATGTTATCCATGTCATGATATAATGTAGAAAACCCGTAGGTAAGGGAGAGAAATTTCATGACATTACCCATACAACGGTGTTTGGATAATAGAGCGTAAAACATTTAGCATTGGGCTTCAAATGTCCTTGTTGAAATTCAGAGTACCATAGACATGCTTTGAGATAGCATTGACATGGTCATCCTGTGAAGATCGACTTTGGATACACAAATGATCCATCAGAGCAACTTTTAAAATAAGTTTTACAGCTTCCTCCAGAGAATGGTTATCCTTGCAAAAGAAATTATAATGATAGGTCCTCCACCGGGGGGTGCTAGGCATGACATCATATTACCGGTCATCAAAGGATGTTATAACTCCGAAATATGTTCCAACCACCATATCCGCCGAGATTCAGATCTGATTGGTGTTAGGATAACTCGGACTTAGGATGCCCGAGAAGAAAGGTGCAACACGTGATTGACGAGATGTCATTGTAAGATTCCTGAAATGAACTATGGCGCAAGTTCAAATAGGAGCTCATCATTAAACCAATGAAGGATAAGGTGGTAGCCGATGAACTCAGCAACAATTCATCGAGGTTTCCAAAAGATGTATTTCTACAAGTATGTGAACAAGGATATAACATTTGTCAAAACAAAAGATATAATGATGTATGCTCGAGGAAAACATACACAATTAAACATTGGTTGAAAGGTGCTACCAAATATGGGTAGGGTTGCACGACCAATGTCGTAATGGTGATTCAATAATCAATAGTCTACGAATGAACGGCCGACCATTAACTTCAAGGTAATAGGGTTGCTAGAAGGGCAGAATCCAAACAACACCGTTCACTTGTTGGCATCCCGGTTAGAATCAACACGGGGACCAAGAAATGAACGAAGATGGCGAGAAGTATTTCTATGTCAAGAATTCTCAAGAGGTGGAACAATCCTCATGACATTCTTGACATAAAAGATGGCAATACACCAAGGTAAAGAAGAACAATGCTGGGTAGCAAGGAACTCAAGGTATAACACAAAACACGAACAAGTTTGTGTTGGAGGGAAGGCAATAAAGTGGTTGATGATAACACAAATCATCGAGGCAAGGATGGTATTTCCCATCATGAATTTGATTGGTATCCTGGAAGGAGTTAAAATGTTGATCATGATCACGACACATTTGTCGAGAGATTTCATGAAGGTGTAATCGATTGGCGATAACATCAAGTCAAAGGATTTATGAAGCAAAAGGTTATTGAACCATGCGCATTTACACAAACTCAAAATCAAGCTTGTTGTCCAAAGCAAAATGATATGATGAGGAAGATCGACGTAAGCTTAGCTCATTGTCAAAAATTATGCTCGGGAAGAGGACCGTAGCACAGCTTAAAATCGCACGACAAGGATATATCCAAACAAAGCTAGGAATGACGGATTGAGTTCAAACTCGTAAGTAATGAAGGTTACCAAGAGTTGCTTAATCGCGATGCGGACTCGAGTTTGTTATCGGTGTCTTTGAGTGTTAAATAACTTAGAGTCCGTGAAAAATTGGAATCAATGAGAATGTAGCACTTGATGAAGAACTCATAAGAAGTTATGCGCTCCGTGATAATCTTGAGATACCGTGGGGTAATACTCGACGACAAATCAAAGTAGAGGTTGGACTGGGTATTATCAGAGAAGGCAAGTGCTTAAACTTGCACGAGAAATGGTATTTAAAGGAGAACATGGTCGGAAACCACGATCATAAATGATCAAATCCCAGATATAAGATGAACTTATACCAAGGGAATAGTTATTATTTCTATGAGCAGCTTCCATGATAAGTTATACATCGTGCCCATGGGCATGAACGCAAGGTTCAAGGTCGACTCCCACCTTTTCAATGTATAACCTCCCATTCACTTCTCGCTTTGATAAAGGCATTAGTGTTGAAAGTTTTACCTGGTGTAATACCAGAGGAGTATGACTCGTGAAAACTTTCGAGTTCACACATATTAAGGAAGTCATAGGTTCAACCCGTCAGGGTATCGTGGAAGCATATACCATAAGCTTCAATAGTAAATAACACAAGCCCGATAGTAGAGCATGGTTGACAAAAACAGAGGATACAATTTACTTAAGGCATTATGTATCAGGGAAAGAACTTCTCAAGGTTTTTGTATACGAAGGACACTGTCGGATGATATTTTAACAAAGGATCCGATGGTCCTTAGTGAAACTGATGTGAGTATCGGCACACAACCAGAGGAAGAAACAATGCGAAGGCATTGGATTATAGAAGCAACTGACTAATTCAAAGCTCACATGTAAAGGAATTATGATTACCAAATCAAAGGATCAGAAGCAAACGCTCTGATTAAGGATGGATAAGTTGAGTAAGTTTAGGGGTAAAATCGACAACAATTTGATTGGTCGAGATCAAGCTCATGTTTAAAATGACGTCTGAGTCAGAAAGATAATTAAAAAGGATCAACTGATGATTGCGTGCATTCGCACTCATGTTGAATCAATAGGACCAAAATGACGGTGCCTAAGGATACTAACGAATATTGCCAGACATATGGAAAGCATCCACAATGCAAGCAGACAAGTATTGCAGAGCAATAAGCTACTAAGGATTTTTGGAGGATCGAATAGTATTTCGAGGACCATTGTGGAACACATGAACAACGGTGAAAGAACGGATACTCGGTAAGTGTGAGGAATTATCCATAGGGGGTATTCATGTGGCAAAGATCTACAATACAATAGCTCAAAAGATTCTTAAAAGTCGAAGAACAATTCGATGCATCTTGTAGTAACAAGAGCAGCTAGGGATGAATGTAAGAATGGCAAGGGTAATAAGTTATCCATAAGGATTTATCGGTGGTAGGGAATTGCAAAAGAAGTGGGCACAAAGTCTCGAGAGAACTTCAAATAGTATCTTCGAATCTTCCGTGTAGCAAACGATCATCGGGAGTGAGGGGCTCTCCGGGAGAAAGTATTTTCGAGAACCTAAAGTTAGTTTTGTTTTTAGCAAAATCATTTAACCCGAAGAGAAGAGAGATTAGAGTCCCAGAGTATAGATGAGGAATAAAAGATCCTAATATCACCCAATTGGCAACGTGGGCCCATGGGCCGCACAGCCATGTTAGTAAAACAGTTTTCATCGACTAGACTCAACTTCGGCCAAGGAGTGTGGAAGGGGGATTCCTACAGGCAGTCGGCTCTGATACCAACTTGTGACGCCCCCGATTTAATCGTACACTAATCATGCACGCAACATGTACGATCAAGATCAGGGACTCACGGGAAGATATCACAACACAACTCTAAAAACATAAATAAGTCATACAAGCATCATAATACAAGCCGGGGCCTCGAGGGCTCGAATACAAGTGCTCGATCATAGACGAAGTCACGGAAGCAACAATATCTGAGTACGTACATAAGTTAAACAAGTTTGCCTTAAGAAGGCTAGCACAAACTAGGATACAGACGAAGAGGCGCAGCCTCCCGCCTCGATCCTCCTAAACTACTCCTCGGTCGCCGCCGGCACTTGCACGTAGTAGTAGGCACCTCCAGTGTAGTAGTCGCCATCGACGGTGGCGCCTGCCCTGGCTCCAACATCCTGGTTGCGACAACCGTAAAGAAGGAAAAGGGGAAAAAGGGGAGAAAGCAACCGTGAGTACTCATCCAAAGTACTCGCAAGCAAGGAACTACACTACATATGCATGGGTATATGTGTAAGGAGGCCATATGAGTGGACCGAATCGCAGAATGCCGTAATAAGAGGGGATAGCTAATCATATCGAAGACTACGCTCGGGCACCTCCGCCTTGCAAAGCAGTAGAAGAGAGTAGATCAAGTCCTTCAAGTAGCATCGCCATGTAGCATCTCCAAGAAGCATCTCCAAGTAGCATCGCATAGCATAATCCTACCCGGCGATCCTCCCCTCGTCGCCTCGTGGAAAAGCGATCACCGGGTTGTTCGTGGAACTTGGAAGGGTGTGTTTTATTAAGTATCCGGTTCTAGTTGTCATAAGGTCAAGGTACAACTCCGGTCGCCCTTTACCGAGGGACACGGCTATTCAATAGATTAATCTTCCGCAGGGTGCACCACATAACCCAACACGCTTGATCCCATTTGGCCGACACACTTTTCGGGTCATGCCCGCCTCGAAGATCAACACGCCGCAGCCCCACCTAGGCACAACAGAGAGGTCAAGACGCCGGTCTAAACCTAAGCGCCAGGGTCCGGGCCCATCGCCTGAGCACACACTCAAGACGCTATGAGGGCGGCCGAAGCGTAACTAGCCCCTAATACAAGCGCAGCTTACGCTCCAATCCGGCGCGCCGCCGCCGCCGACGCCAAGAAGGCTTCTACCGATACCACGACGCCGGATACCCATAACTACTCCCACGTAGATGGTTAGTGCGATAGACCAAATGGCCGACTCGGATCAAATACCAAGATCTCGTTAAGCGTGTTAAGTATCCACGAACGCCGAACAGGCCAGCCCACTGCCTCCTAGGTGGTCTCAACTCTGCCTGCCGCCCATAACAAAGTAACAATGGGGCCGTCGGGAACCCAGTGCCCACCTCTACCGGGATGGAGCCACCGTCCTTTCAAATTTCTCATCGTAATCACTTATGGTACTCCTCGAAATGACCCGACTTTAGTCACCATCTCAGATAGTATGTATGTATGTATAGTATATACCCGTGATCACCTCCCGAGTGATCACGCCCAATAGTATAGCAAGGCGATCGACACCTAATGTAGGGCCAATGATGATAAACTAGCATCCTATACTAAGCATTTAGGATCATGGGTAAGGTATCAATGATCAGTAGCAACAATGACAAAGCTATGCAATGTAATAGGAGTAATCGAATAAAGAATATGCTACACTACTCTAATGCAAGCGGATAGAGAAGAATAGGCGATATCCGGTGATCAAGGGGGGCTTGCCTGGTTGCTCTGCAAGAAGGAGAGGTCGTCGGTGTAGTCGATCACAGGGTACCGCATCGGCCTCGTGGTCTACCGGAAAGAAGTAAATGAGGGGAACACAATAAATAACAGAGCAATCAAATGTAACAAAAAGCAAGAAGCGGTAATCGTTGTGCTAGAGGTGACCTAACGTAGGGATAGGTGATACCGGTGAAGGGGAAACATCCGGAAAGTATCCCTGTTTCAAGCTTTTTGACCAAGTGAACCGGAGGGGAAAAGTTGCGTGTTCGGTATGCTAGGGGTGTGTGGCGACAAACGGGCTGCGATCCGGATTCGCCTCGCTGCTCGAGCAACTTTCATGTACAAAGTTTTTCCATCCGAGCTACGGTTTATTTATTATTAATTTTAAAGATTTAATTCATTTTAGAATTAATGAATTAATTTAATTAGGAAATGCCATTATGACGCCAAGATGACATCGTGGTGATGTCAGCAGATCAACAATCGATTGACTTGGTCAATCGACGCGTGGGTCCAAAGGGGACCCACTGCCATTCTCTCGTTAGGTTAAGTAGGTTTAGTTAAACTAATTATTGTTTAATTAACTTAACATGTTAATTAGATTAATTAACTAGGATTAATTAACTTAATTAATTTAGTTAATTAATTAATTAATTAAATTTATTTTTATTATTATTATATATTTTTTCTAAAACGTTTCAGGCGTGGGGCCCTTTGGCAAATGGCTGGGGCCTAGCGGGCGACACTAGCGGCAAGGGGATGAGCGCCCGAACGGCACGAGCCCGAGACGGCGCTGGCACGCACGACGCACACCGCCGCCGGCGGCCAGAGCATCGGGCATGCGCGCGAGCGGCAGCCAATGTGGTGTTCGGGAGAGCGCTGCGGTGCACGCAACCGAGGATGGTCGGGCACGAAGCGAAGGGACGACCGCCGTGGCGGCCGGAGATGGGGCGCGGTGCGCCGGCATGAGGGTGCCAGAGCGCGGCGAAGCTGGGGAATGCGCGCGGGCTGCGGCGAAGGTGGTTGGGCACGGCGACGGCAGCGAGGAGCAGCGGCGGGCGAAGCGGGCACGGCCACCGTCGCGTGGAGCGGCGCTAAGCGTGGTGCGCGCTTAGGCGCGGCAAGCGGGAGAGGGAAGGAGGGAGGGCGGACGGGCTCACAAATAAGCGAGGGAGGCGGCATGGGCTCGGGAGGCGGACGGGAAGCGACGCCGACGAAGTTGGTGGTGAGCGTGAGCGGCGACGGTGCTTCGTCGGGCTCGGGCGCCCTGGGTCGAGCCCCGATCCACTGTGTCGAGGGGCGGGCGCCGTCTTGGGAGGAGACGGGATGGTCCGCGAAGTCGGGAGGCGGTCCGACGAGGGGCTTCGTGCGGCGGCGGTTGTCGGGCGACGGGAGAGCGCCGGGGCGCTACGGGGGTCAGCGGGCTCGGGCGCTCTGCCCAGATCCAGATGGGAGGAGAAGGGGATCGTGGGAAGAGAGGAGTGGGGCGAGTGGGGAGTGAGGGGGAGACGGGCTAGGGTTTCGGGGATAAGGGGTGGGGGCGGGCCGGTCAGGCCAGTGGGCTTGCCAGCTGGGCCGTTTGTCTTGGGCTCTCTTCTCTTTTTTTTGTAGTTTTGTTTTCTGTTTTTTTTTTTTTTTCTTTTTCTTTACTTTCTCTACTGTTTTAGCTCATTTTAAAAATATAGGACTTATATAAAAACATGGTTTCTTCATGACAAATAGTTAGGGAATATTTTCAACACATCGAACATTTTAGTCTTGACTTTTGAAAACTTTAATTGTTTTAACTTTAATTCAAATTTAGAATTTGAATCTGTTTTGATCTAACGTGGGATTATCAACAATAACCGAGGTGACGTGGCATCGTTAACACGGGATTACTGTAGCCTGATTACCCGGGCGTCACACCGCCGCCATCGATGTGTGAGATGAAGCACCGCTCCACCATCCCCCCAGCCAGCACTTACTCCAAGACGATGCCCCCGGGAGGGAAAGCGATAAAACATCATCATCGTCCGATCCGGAAGACCCAAATCTAGGGTTTCCCCTGGAGCATCCCGAGCCTGATGATGCAGACTGCAACGACGATGCCTCGACAAGGGAACGACATTTAAGACGCCGCCATTGTCCGCCATGACCATAGTCGGCGCAATTTTCATTGGCAGTTGCTCCACCAGACGTGCGCCGCCGACGTCACTGGTCCCTTCAACCGGAGCAAACTCCAAAACAATGCCCTAAAGAGGGACTACGACGCAAAAGCGCTGCCATCGCCGATCCCAAGGAGATCTAGGGTTTCCGTAGTCGCCCGCTACCGCCAAGGGCCGCATAAGGTAGAATCCCGCAGACCGCCAACCGCCGACGAGTCGCACCGCCACCGCGCCGACAGCCAACCAATGATCAATCCGCCGCCGCCCGCGAACCGATCCGGTCCACGCCGCCGCCCCTGGCGGCCGCAACGCACTAGATCGCAAGGCCTCTCGCCGTGGGGAATCGACCGCCCGCCGCCATGCTCGGCCCGGCAGCGCCATCCACGCAAATTTCACCCGAGCGAGAGGGCTGAAGTCTCGCCGCCGCCGGGCGACGGCTAGGTTGCCGGCCGCGCCCTTGGGCGGTGGCGAGGGAGGAGGAGGAGGAGTGGGGGAGGTTCGGCGGCGATGGGATCTGGGGCCTCCCGGTCGCCCACGCGGGGGGCGGCTCGGGAGGGAGACGTACGGGATGGGAAGTGAGAAGTATCAAGTGGTCGATCGGTGGAGAATGCGTAACTGAACGGCTTTTGGGTGTGAACCCTAAAAATCGCCACCCATCTTGTCTCAGCTATCAGATCCTCAATCTCTCCCGAGAGGTCAAGCTCTTCTTCTTCCTCTCCATGGAGGTTAAGTCCCGCAAACCCGTCCTCGAGCACTGCACCATGATCACGAGCCTCATCATCCTTACCACTTCCAGATGTGTTTTCTGATGCCGCCGCCGACGCCGCAACGGCCTCCGGGGCCATCGTTTCCTTCCCAGCAACCGACATGCAATCGCCTCTTCGAGGAGCGCAGACACGGGGGATCACACCAGAACCTTTACAGGAGGGTCCGGGTGAGATAAGCGTTGGGTTGGGGTAGATTGAAGGGAACCCTAGCGAAGCCGCCAGGGGATGAAGGGAACCCTAGCGTAGCCGCCAGGGGAAAAAGTAGGGATTAGCAGGGATAACCGAATTAACTACATGTTTTTCATGACAGTTTACGCAAAAGACGTTTAGATTTTGGCCCGTGCTACAAATTAGCCGGGCGATAACTGCGAACTTTAAGCCGCCTCGAGAGCGTGCGATCAGCCCACAGCCAACCGTTGGATTCTCGCATGACTCGATACAGCTGGATGCATCGCGTGGGATATTTTGGCCTTATGGCCCTGGCACGCCGCTGCTGCAAAGTACTAGTGTCAGAGACGTGCGTCACCTAGAGGTAGATGCATTTCCCACAGTTTGTGGAGCCCACCAATACTAACACAAATCATCTTTTTTTCTCGTCTTTTTCCGGTTACGAAGACGCCTAAGCTGTACTACCTCTGTCCTGGTTATCGGCCCTCTTTGTAATTTGTGCCAAATTTTGACCAAATATTTAACTAACAAAATGTTAATGCATGTTAAGAAAAACTACATTGTTGGATTCATATTTAAATATAGTTTTCAATGATATAATTTTTGGTGACATGCATAAACATTTGTTAATTAAATTTATGATCAAAATTTGACACAAAATACAATAGAGACCAATAAACCAGGACGGAGGTAGTAGTTGTCACTCTTATGTGCAAAATTACTAGGGCCGTTGCAATATAAAAATGTTGCAATATTTTCCTTTTTTTCGAGTGTGTACAACATGGCCGCAAATGTTTTACTATAAAAGTATATTTAATTTTTCTATCATATATGTGCACTAAATCTTAATTCATTGCAACAAAAATAATTCAAATAATGGCCACAACATAAAAGGTTGACTCCGGTCGCGTAGAAAAATACACATAAGATTGCATGTTATTTGAGAAATGATTCTTTACGGCAATGACATGCCTAGGAGCATGGCGGCCCACTTTGTAGAAAAAAAATAGTGGCACTTGGTTGGAGCAGGGCGGACTAGCTTTGCAACATCACTTGCCCCCTACATTGTTACGCCAGCCATTCGATTACAATTATGTCAGCCGTTTAGGTGCGACCCGCCGTTTGCAACACGAGTACACGACCCATGTTACGCTCGATGGTTTGCAACATGAACCATGTTGTGCTTGCGTTCCAAACACTCGTTATCCATCCAAGCATTTTCCGGTCATTTGCAATATGAGCCATGTTGCACTCGAGAGTTTGCAACATGTCCTCTCATTGCAAATACTCCATGGTTGTCCAAGCCTTTTCTGACCATTTGCAACATGACCCATATTGCACTCGGGGATGGCAGCATGAGACATGTTGCGCTCAAAGGTTTTGCAACTTGGGACATGTTGCGACAACTGCACTGTTGGTGATGTTCCCACTGCAACATCATCGATGTTGTTCGGCAATGACTGCAACTTGCGAGATGTTGTGACTGCCGCAAGGTTGGCAATGTGTGAGGCGATGAGTGTTTGCAGCATCCGTCGAGTTCCAAACTTCCCAAGCGCAACATCATGTTGCAAGCGGTGAGTGCAGCATGAGTCATGCTGCAAAACAGTGGTCACAGCTAAATGGCTAACATTAGGGACCAACCAAGCAGTCTCGCACGCATTGGAACATCAAGCATTTGCTTTGCAGCAAGTTGCGCCCCGCGACCGGCTTTGCAGCACGGCAGTTCGGTTTTTTCATCGACCGCCTTGCAACACTAAGCGTCCAGCTTGCAACATGCATGGTCACACGATCGACTTTGCAACACGGCAATGCGGGATTGCTGTCGATTTGCCTTGCATTGTCATTACCGTCCCTCTTCGGCACGCAGCACTGTGCAGTGGGCTTTGCAGCGTGACCGCTCGGTTTTACAGCAAAAAAAAACAAGCGGCGGTTGATGGCGACCTTTTCATGCTTTCATCTTGTACAAGTTGTGTAAGTGCATCTAGTGCCACCCTGTTGGAAATATGCCCTAGAGGCAATAATAAAAGTATTATTATATTTCATTGTTCATGATAATTGTCTTTTGTTCATGCTATAACTGTGTTATCCGGAAATCGTAATACACGTGTGAACACTTAGACCCCAATATGTCCCTAGTGAGCCTCTAGTTGACTAGCCCGTTGATCAATAGATGGTCATGGTTTCGACTATGGACATTGGATGTCGTTGATAACGGGATCACATCATTAGGAGAATGATGTGATGGACAAGACCCAATCATAAGCATAGCATAAAAGATCGTATAGTTCGCTTTGCTAGAAGCTTTGCCAATGTCAAGTATCTATTCCTTCGACCATGAGATCGTAACTCCGGTTACCGTAGGAGTGCCTTGGGTGTATCAAACGTCACAACGTAATCGGGTGACTATAAAGGTGCATTACGGTATCTCCGAAAGTATCTCAAGGTTGACACGGATCGAGATCGATTTGTCACTCCGTATGACGGAGAGGTATCTCTGGCCCACTCGGTAATGCATCATCATAATGAGCTCGGTGTGACCAAGGTGTTGGTCACGGATCATGCATTACGGATGAGTAAAGTGATTTGCCGATAACGAGACCGAACAAGGTATTGGGATACCGACGATCAAGTCTCGCAAGTAACGCATCGATTGACAAAGGAATTGTATACTGTGGTTTGATAGAATCCTCGACATCGTGGTTCAACCGATGAAATCATCGAGGAGCATGTGGGAGCCAACATGGGTATCCAGATCCCGCTGTTGGTTATTGCCCGAGAGTCGCCTCGGTCATGTCTGCGGTTCTCTGAACCCGTAGGGTCTACACACTTAAGGTTCGGTGACGCTTAGGGTTAGTAGGAAGTCAAGTATGTGACTACCGAATGTTGTTCGAGTCCGGATGAGATCCCGGACGTCACGAGGAGTTCCGAAGGGTTCGGAGGTAAAGAATAATATATAGGAAGTGGTGTTTCGCCATCGGGAAAGTTTCGGGTTACTGGGAAAATCACGGACCACCGGAAGGGTCCCGGGTCCACCGGTGGGGCCACCTATCCCGGAGGGCCCCATGGGCCAAAGGGGAAGGAACCAGCCCACAAGGGGCTGGTGCGCCTCAGGCCCACCTCGCGCCTAGGGTTGAAACCCTAGGGGGGGGGCGCCCACCGGCTTGGGGGCACTCCACCCCCTTGTCCGCCGCCCGGAGATTGGATCTCCAGGGCCGCCACCTGGGGGCCTATATAAAGGGGGAGGAGGGGGCTGCTGTACCAACTCCTAAGGCGCAGCCCTCCCTCCCCAACACATCTCCTCCTCCGTAAGAGCTCGTGAAGCCCTCGCCGAGTCTTGCTTCTCCACCATCACCACGCCGTCGTCTTTGGGTGGAGCTGTCTTCCTCAACCTCTCCTTCCCTTGCTGGATCAAGAAGGAGGAGACGCCGCCGTCCCGTGACGTGTGTTGAACGCGAGGTGCTGTCCGCTCAAAGACTTGGCATCGGTGATCTGAATCACGCTCGAGTACGACTCCATCATCACCTTGCAAGCTTCATACGCGATCTACAAGTGGTATGTAGATGCAAACTCTCTCCCGTTACTCGTTGCTTAGATGAACTCATAGATGGATCTTGGTGAAACCGTAGGAAAAATTTTAATTTTCTGCAACGTTCCCCAACACACCCCTAGTTTGGTTTTGGAGTATTGACGACAAACGTGGTTGAGGGACTAATGTGTTTGTGAGAATTGCAGGATAACACAGGTAGTAGTCCCTCCTTGATTCGGTTTACCTACCGGAGATGACCCCTAAAAATGTATGAAGACATTGAAGATAATGGTGGTACGTGAAGATATTCACACTGAAGACTATGACAGAAGAAGACATTGAGTGAAGACTATGGAGCGCGAAGACTTAGTAGTTTCGTTGTTTCTTTTCTTCTTTGTTGATTCATAGGAACCACCGCACTGTTAAGTGGGGTCCAAGTGAACAAAGTCAGAGTGACTGAAGTGATGCTCAACCAAAATCCTATGTCTTCGAGCGAAGACAATGAGAGCAAATCTTATCCAGAGTCGGATAAGTCAGCTTTACTTGTAGCCCAAGTCAAGTCGTCGCGTGTTTGAAATCGACCGTTGTGACACGTGTCGGTTCCTTAGTGACCCAGGTCATTTCGAAAAATCAGGTCGGGTTGCCCGGTGGCTATAAATAGCCCACCCCTACACCATAAATTGGTGGCTGCTCGAGTTAGTGCACGGCTTTTGTCGTTGAGAACAACCCACCTCCAAGAGTTTGAGAGAAAAATCTTGTGAGGACAAAGCCCAAAACACCCAGAGCCCAAAGAGTGTTTGGCATCATCAAGTCTTCTGTCTCGCGTGATCTGAAGACTTGTTACACTTGAGGACTGTGAATCCTCCAGCCGGTTAGGCGTCGCATTCTGAGCATCCAAGAGTAATTGTGGATCAACAGTGAACGAAGTCTGTGAAGGTTTGGAAGTTTGCCTTGAAGACTTACCAGAGTGATTGGGCGGGGACTGTGTGTCCTGAGCTCAAGGGGAATAAGGTGAAGACACGGTCTTCTGAGTTCAATCTCAGCCTCCCTAACTGACGCATAGCTTGTCACAAAGAATCGAACTGGTCGAACAAATCCTTGTCTTCACAACACACTGGTTCTATCTCTTACTCTCCTTACTTAAAGTTTGTCATTGTGAAGTCATTGCCTAATTGCTCTGCCTGATTGCTCTGCCTGTGTGACTACTTGTTCTGACTTTGACTTCACTGTGTGACTACTTGCTCTGATTGGCTTCATACTATCTTCCATCCTGATCCTACTACCTAGCTGCTATCAGTCATCATGCTTTAGCTTCATACTTGTTTGACTATGGCTTGTCTAGTGTAGTTCATCTTCCGCTGTAAGTTTATAGGTCCAGTTTTCGTGTTTGTCTTTAAAACTTTCATGTTTTGAAGACTTTCATAAAAATCGCCTATTCACCCCCCTCTAGTCGATAACTAGCACTTTCAATTGGTATCAGAGCAAGGTACTCCCTTGTTCTATGTGATTCGATTTAACCACCTGGAGTTTTAGCTATGTCGACAGCAGGGATAATCAAAGTCTCCGCTGCGTGCCATGTCTTTGATGGCACTGAATATCCATACTGGAAGAATAAGATGCGTATGCATCTTGAAGTCATTGATGTCGATCTGTGGTATGTCGTCAAGAACGGCGTTCCCAAGACTGGTGAAGGTGTCACCCCTACTGATGTCAAGAAGTTCATTCAACTCGATTCTACTGCGAAGAACATCATCTCGTGGTCATCGACCAAAGGGCGATATGGCCGCAGAGTGCTTTGGAAACGTCGAAGCTAGTCTGGGACTGGCTCTCCAAGGTCAATGAAGGCGTTTCAACTCAGAGAGATCAAATAATCGGTGTCCTATGCAACCTCTTCAACCGCTTCAAGAGAAATGACAATGAAAATGTCCAGCTCACGTTTGATCGTCTCACTGACATCACAAACGAGCTTCAGGCTCTCGGCGCCACTGAGATCACCAAGCAAGAAATCGTCAAGACGCTTCTGAGATCTCTTGATAGCTCATTTGACACTCTAGCTCTTATGATTCAAGAATGCCCTGACTTCAAGACACTCGATCCATCTGACATACTTGAGAGGCTCAACACACATGAGTTCCAGCTATCTAAGAAAAGAGATATCTATGGTCCCAACTATGGCCGAACTCACGCTTTGAAGGCAAAGGTTGTTTCCTCATCTGAAGAAGAATCTGACTGCAGTTCCGGTGAAGCTGAAGACCTTGGAAAGGAGCTTGCTATGCTTGTGAAGAAGTTCCAGAAGTTCACTAAGAAGAAAGGCTTCAGAAAGTCTTCACGATCCAGTTCAAGAAATGATGAAGCTTATTCCAATGACCACAAGAAGAGAACCTGTCACAAGTGCAAGAAACCTGGTCACTACATCTCTGAGTGTCCATAGTGGGACAATGAGAAGAAAAAGAAGAAGAACAAGGAATATGATTCTGATGACAAGAAGAAGAAGAAATACTCAAAATCTTCTTCCAAGTCTTCATCACACAAGAAAAGTTCGTCTGGCAAGGCTCGTGCTTTTGTTGGCAAGGAAATGGATTCAGAGGAGGAGTTTGCGTCTGAGGAGGCAGAAGTGGTGGAGTCTGAGGAGGAGTCTGACTCTGGCGTTGTAAGTCTGGCTTTAGCTTCAGCCTACGTTGCCAAGTCCATCTTCAACACTGAAGACAATGTATCCATCACCAACGTTGATGCCAGTGACAAGGACGACTCCGCTCCCACTTACTGCTTCATGACACGTGGTGCCAAGGTAAACTCACGCGATGCTTACTTTCAAACATCAAGTGAAGATGACTCTGATTGTGAATCCAAACCCAGCTACAAAACACTTGCTAAAATTGTAACTGAACAACAGAAAGCTATGGAACATTCAAAAACTGTTAGACAAAAGCGATGATCTGTTGGACGCTGAAATGACCCGATCTCAGTCCTTAATTGAGGATATAAAAAATCTTCATGTTAAGTACCAAGAGCTTGAAGGTCGTCATGAGTCACTCTCAACAACCCATGAAAAGCTTTCCTATGATTATCTTCAGAGGAAGCAAGAACTTGAGAAGTTGAGAGCGGCTCATGAAGATCTTCAAAAGGAAAACGAGTCACTTCGCGCTCAACAGTTCAGTCCCACTCAGGAAGGATTTGAACCACCATGTTTAAAATGTCTTGAGCGTGACAACGCTAATTCTGCTGCTGAGTGTTCTACTGCTGCTACTGCTTCAATATCTTCAACCATCGATGTGGTAACTAACCCCTCTGCAGAGGATGTCACTGCTGTTGCTGATGAAAATGCCAGATTGAAAACATTGCTTGAAACAGGAATGTACAAAAGCCTCAAGGGGCATCAGACACTATGTGATGTCCTCAAAAAGCAGATCTTGAATCGAAACCCTAGGAAAGAGGGTGTTGGGTTAGAGAGGAAAATGAATGTTGATGGTTCTTACTGGAAGCCTGAGCATTACCCCAAAACCACATGGGTTGCTGCAAAGGAACCTTCAATGGATCCATCCACCTTATCTGGATTTACTTGTGCTAATCCAATTGTTATTGATGAATCCTTTGATGTAAACTATAAACTGTTTAAGAATCAGAATGGTGAAGTGTTTGCCAGGTATATTGGTACTAACTGCAGGAATGGACCACCTATGAAGAAGATCTGGGTACCTAAACAGTGTATTGAGAATCTTCCTGTGAATGTCATCATGACACCACCAAGGAAGAAGACAAACCCCGGACCTATGGCTTCATATGGCCCAAAGGCTTCATACAGATACATGACTCACCTGAGTCACCCTAACGCCAATGTTTTGCAGGGAAACCATACTCAGACTTATGAATATGAGTGTGTGTCTTCAAACCGCTATCTTCATACAACTAAGAACTTTTTTGCTTATTCATATGAGTATCGTTCTTCTCCTGCAAGGCCATTTACTAGGGCTCCAAAGCCGAAATTCTCAGATGCTGCACTTAGACTCATTGCTTCTAAGCCACCCCTGAAGATGTGGGTGGTTAAGAAGAATTAACTTTCTTTTGTAGGGAAAGGTCTCCAGCCGGAAATCAAAGGCGTCCGATGCTATTGCTGGGGACCTCAAACACATTATGGGACGCAAGATAAAATGCCCAAATGGTCTTACTATGTATTTCGTATCTGAATCGCTTGCCAGTCATACTATCAGTCCTAACCTTGATCTAAGCTTTGATAATCCTCTTGTGCATGAAATGTTTATGCTTCACAATACTCTTTGTGAAGCCTATCCTCCTAACTGCACTGTAGGGTACGACACCTCGTGCTTCAGAATGGATTATGGACAGCGGATGCACTAACCACATGACTGGTGATCGAAGTATTCTCATGGACTCAACCTTACGTCCATGTGATAAAAGTCACATCACATTCGCTGACACTGGTAAAAGCAAGGTATTGGGCCTAGGTAGAGTTACAATCTCAAGGGATCAGCACATGGACAAAGTGATGCTTGTTGAATCCCTTGGTTTCAACTTAATGTCTATCTCAATGCTTTGTGACTTAAACATGATTGTGCTATTTGGAAAATATTGTTGCCTTGTACTAATGGAATCTGACAAGTCTCTATTCTTCGAAGGGTACAGGAAAGATGATCTGTACATGGTAGACTTCTCAGCAGGACCACATAAGGCCGTATGTCTTCTAGCCAAGTCCTCAGAGTGCTGGCTCTGGCATCGGAGGCTAGGGCATGCTGGCATGAGGAACCTACACACTCTCGCCAAGAAGAAGCATGTCATAGGCATCGAAGGCGTCAAGTTCAAGAAAGATCATCTATGTGGTGCTTGTGAAGCTGGGAAGATGACAAGGGCCAAGCATCCCTCGAAGACAATCATGACTACATCTCGACCTTTTGAGTTGCTCCACATGGACTTGTTTGGTCCCACTCTACTCTCACTGCAACTGCTTGTCTCTATGGTTTCGTTATTGTTGATTATTATTCAAGATACACTTGGGTGCACATAATTCTCTTCAAGACTGAAGTGCAGGATGTCTTCAGACGCTTCACCAACCGCATCATGAACAACTATGGCGTCAAGATCAAGCACAGTAGGAGTGACAACGACACAGAATTCAAGAACACAGGCCTCGACCTTTATCTTGACACCTCAGGCATCACTCATGAGTTTTCTGCTCCTTACACACCTCAGCAGAATGGCATCGTGGAGCGCGAGAACAAAACCCTGGCTCGGAAGATGCTTGACGAATACAAGACTCCAAGAAAATTCTGGCCTGAAGCCATTGATACTGCATACAATGTCATCACCCATGTTTATCTTCACAAGCTTCTGAAGAAAACATCCTATGAGCTTCTAACTGGTAAGAAGCCAAACGTAAGCTACTTCAGAGTATTTGGTGCTAGGTGCTGGATCAAGGATCCACATCACACTTCAAAATTTGCACCGAAAGCACATGAGGGTTTTATGCTTGGTTATGGAAAGGACTCGCACTCCTACAGAGTCTTCAACCTCTTTCACTATAAAGTGGTTGAAACTGTGGATGTGCGGTTCGATGAAACTAACGGCTCGCAAAGAGAGCACCTGCCAAATGTGTTAGATGGAGTACCTGCCAGTGAATCAATCAAGCTAATGGGAACAGGAGAGATCATACCATCAGAGGCCCAGCCTGAAGAGGAACTTATTATTTCTGCACCTGATCAACCTGAAGACATTGCTCAGCCTGAAGATAATCCTCCAAATGATGACAATGATCAGCAGGAGCAAAATCTTCGTCCAGTTCATCCTCGTGTTGCAAATGAAGTACAAATTGAGAAGATAATCGATAGCATCAATGCACCTGGTCCACTCACTCGTTCAAGAGCAACACAGCTAGCAAATTTCTGTGGGCACTCTGCATTTGTCTCAATCTCTGAACCCAAGAAAGTTGTTGAAGCCTTCATGGAACTTGAATGGATTCAAGCTATGCAAGACGAGCTTCAACAGTTTGAGCTGAACAATGTATGGGAACTTGTCAAACGTCCTGATCCTCGCAAGCACAACATAATAGGCACAAAATGGATATATCGCAACAAACAAGACGAGCATGGTCAAGTAGTCAGAAACGAAGCACGGCTCGTTGCTCAAGGATACACACAAGTTGAAGGAATTGACTTCGATGAAACATTTGTCCCAGTGGCTAGGCTCGAAGCCATTCACATACTGCTAGCTTACGCAAATCATCATAACATCCTTCTATATCAAATGGATGTGAAGAGTGCCTTTCTCAATGGAAACATTGAAGAAGAAGTGTATGTTGCACAACCGCCTGGCTTTGAAGACCCAAAACATCCTGATATGGTATACAAGCTCAACAACGCACTGTATGGCCTCACACAAGCCCCTCGTGCTTGGTATGACACACTCAAAGACTTCCTGAAGAGCAAAGGCTTCAAACCTGGTTCTCTAGATCCCACTCTCTTCACGAAGACATATGATGGTGAACTGTTTGTGTGCCAAGTCTATGTGGATGACATTATCTTCGGTTGCACCAACAAGAAATACAGTGATGAATTTGGTCACATGATGCAAGAACAATATCAAATGTCCATGATGGGAGAGCTGAAGTTCTTTCTCGGTCTTCAAATCCGTCAGCAACGCAACGGCATCTTCATATCTCAAGAAAAATATCTCAAAGATTGCTTGAAGAAGTTTGGAATGCAAGACTGCAAAGGATACACGACGCCAATGCCAACCAAAAGTCATCTAAGCCCCGACGCCAATGGTAAAGATTTCGATCAAAAGTTATACCGCTCCATGATTGGCTCTTTACTTTACTTATGTGCATTTAGGCCAGATATCATGCTTAGTGTTTGCATGTGTGCCCGATTCCAAGCGGCACCAAAGCAGTCGCATCACTTAGCTGTGAAGCAAATTCTTCGATATTTGGCTTACACCCCAACACTAGGATTATGGTATCCAAAGGGCTCAGAGTTTGATCTGGTTGGATTTTCGGATGCTGATTATGCTGGTGACAAGGTGGATCGCAAGTCTACATCAGGCACATGTCACTTTCTGGGTCGATCTCTTGTCTGTTGGTCTTCAAAGAAGCGTAACTGTATCACTCTCAACTGCTGAATCTGAATACATTGTTCTTTGGATCTTCTTTGCGCCACTTCGTGGATGAAGCAAACTCTTAAGGACTATGGCATCCATCTCAAGCATGTGCCACTCTCATCGCAATAATGAAAGCGCTATCAAGATTGCCAATAACCCGCTTCAAAGACTCAAGACAAAGCACATTGAAATTCGTCATCACTTCCTCAGAGATCATGTTATGAAAGAAGATATTGATATCATTCACTTCAAGACAGAAGAGCAGTTGGCTGATATCATCACTAAGCCCTTGGATGAGAAAAGGTTTTGCAAGTTGCGGTGTGAGCTAAATATCTTGGAATCCTCGAATGTCCTGTGATTAGGCACACATCCTAACACTTATGCAGTTTGATGACTTAGATGTGCAACACACGAAGTAATGTATATCTTCAATCAATGAAGACATACACTCTAAGTGTGAATACATTAATGTGGAAATTGACTTCAGAGCGCCACGATAATTGTGCGCCATGTCTGGGTCTAATACTTCCTATACGGTGGGTAACGCCACCACCAAACTCTTATGAAGTGTTTCCTCATGGCGCCATATTTGCAAAGTCTTCGCAATTGATTTAACTTCAACATTAATTTGATTTCATGATTATTGATTTGGCTTTACTCATATATATATATATATATATATATATATATATATATATATATATATATATTGTATTCTGTCTCTCTGAAGATTCACTTATGGCTATGTCTTCTTGTTTGAATCTTTTGAACTAAGTGAATGTGATCGGACCCTAACCTCTCTATGCTTTCTACCTCAAGCTCTATCTATCCAAATCATATGCATTCTGTTGAAACTGTCGAATGTCTTCTCTGCGTCTTTGTCAGTAGAAGATACAGAGACAAACATTTATATCTAGCTTTAATGACATATCCTTTTGCCTGAAACCTGGAGAATTCGGAATGACCACCCCGACAATCCAGGCGTGCATGGGAACCTGGAACAACTCTCAATGAGTTGCATGTTCGCCATGTGCCCATCAGATGTGAACCGCCAGGGGCACCTACGTAATTGCGCTATGTTGTCTCTGTCCTTATAAATGCATGTCTCGTCTCGGTCAAAAATCCTTCTTCCTCCTTCTCCACCTCTCGCAAACCCTAGCGCCTACGCTAGCTCTCGACGACGCCGACGACGAAGCACTTAGCTGCCGCGACCTCCTCGACGCCGTCCTCACGCCGGTTGCGGACCTCGTCTTCTCCATCGTCGCTGTAGGTGTCTTCCATCGCCAAGTTAGGGCACGGGAGATCGAACTGCTCGGCATCGATCTTCGCTCCGTCTAGCAGTTCTTCGTGTGGTAATAAAAGTTTACTTTTTACCGTCTTTTTGATCTGATAGATTCATCCCTTCCTACGAAAAGTGGTTTCTAGATCTTCGAACATGAATCTATCTCTTTTTGCATCTCATATTCTGCCTAGTATATTCACTTATGCTTCTTCACAAGTTAGATTCCTCACTTGTACTTATTCTTGGATTTGTACAACTCGAACCAACTCTCATCATATAAGTGAATGTCTTGGCGCTTATGAGGTCAATGTCTTCAAACTGATTTATCTTCAAAATCTTCTGAGAATGCATATGACCTCTTCCCCTTCCCTCGCACCTTTAATGCTGTCATAGGTATATGTCCGTGGGAGAATCCCTTGGTTCTCATAGTCTGCATTCGTTTGCAGAATTCTTGCAGAGTCAGATCAACTCACCTAAAGCGAGTTCCTGTCAGTCCAGCTGTTTGAAGCCATTGCATGTACTGAAGCCTTTCAGTTTACACTTCATGGCAACTGAAAAGTCAGCAAGAAAGGGAGGCAGACAGCGTCGTGGTAACACTTCCAAGGACTTACCTCCAAATTTGCACGAGATGTACAAAACTGACCCAGAAGAAACCTATACTGAACGCAAGAATCGAATCCAATGGATTCGAAGATATTGGGCAGAAGAATGGTTTAGATATCGCTTCATCACTAAAGAATATGCAGAGAAGAATGCCATCAAGGCACCCCAGGGTGATATTTTGTACAAAATCTTCCACCGGGACTCAGTCAAGCTATTGAGCAAGGCTTCTATCCTTGCATGGTGCACGGACCACAGCCTGAGAATGCTGACCCTTCTTCACTACTCTGGTGTCGTGAAGATAGTCTGTTCAAGCGCAACTACCAATTCGCCAAAGACTCAGCTGCAAAGAACAAGAAGGATCTAGGGCTTGACTTAAACCCTGGTCCCACCTCACCTCGGGACAATGGCACCCGTGAAGCCAATGAAAACAGGATCGGCCCCTTCTACAACCTTGCTGGCCTCATCACTCACATTACTATTCAAGGTGCCAAAGTGGATCATTCTGATGATGATGCTGACACCGACGAAGCTCCAGCTCCTGCTCCAAAGCCTCAGGAGCAAAAGAAGACTAAAGCTTCAAAATCATCTGCTGCTCCAAAAGCTTCAAGAGCGAAGCCATTGGCAACTGCCCCTTCTGCTCCCAACAATAACTCTGAAGATCTCTCTCGCATCTCCATGAGGCGTGAGAAGCCACAGAAGACACCAGTTCAGCAACTGAGTCATTCACTGACACCTGCTGCCATCCTGAGGAATGAATCTGAAACCATTGACTTGTCTTCAGATGAAGAATTTGGTGAAGATGCTCTGGAGCAGCTGATCAAGAGAAAGCAAGAGGCGGAGATCTTCAACGATCTGCCCCTCTTTGATGTCAACATTCTGAAGAACTTCATTGATGAGTGGTTTGATAATCAAGATCTCAGCTTTGATGACCTTCAGCTTCCCATTGGCGTCAACGTTGCTTTCCAAGGCGCCATTGCTCCTGAGCTTGCTCTGGCTCAGCGCATAGTTGAACTGAAGTGGAAGATAGACTTCGAGAAGGAACAGTTCAAGAAGCATGTAGCCAAGCTGAATGTGGCTGGTGTGCAAAAGTTCAAGGTGATGCTTAATGACCTCAAGGAGTCGTTTCGGAAGAAACGCGAGGAAGCCAAAGGCTCAAGAGAGCGCATGAAAGCACTCGCAGACAAATGCGTTCAAGCCTACAATGAAGCTGAAGAGCGCAAGGCACTTGGCCGCCCTGGCATTGACCCCTCAATGGCTGCCAAGAAAAAGAAGTCATCTGAAGCCAACACTGAAGCACTACGGTAGGAAGAACCACACATTGTCTTTAATAAATGCGCGGCCCAAAGCCCAAGGCTCCTTCATTGGCTTCTGAACATAAGAAAACCAAGGCAGCTGAAGCCGAAGCCAGGAAGCAGAAAACCAAGCGCACCACTGATGAAGCACCACCCCCTAAGAAGAGAAAAACCAAGAAGAGAGATCGGGCTACTCCTACAAAGCCCCTTGTTGTTGAACCCCTTGCCTTTGTTCCCCCTCCGTCTGCAAACCAAGAGCGTCGAATGATTGTTCATGATCCTGCTTCCACAGAGGCTCCTGAAGCTCAAGAAGTTCTAGTCGTCGACCCCATCGCGATTGAAGACATTGTTCAAGATGATGTAGTTCTTCCTCAGATCGAGCGCACAACAGTGTCATCGCCTGTTCAAACGAACAGTGAGCTTATCAGTATTGGTCGTCCTTTGATACCAATCTCACAAGATGCATCGTGGACTGATCGCCCCCAGCAAGCTACCCCACATCAAGACTCACCAAGTACACCCCAACCGTCATCTATGCCCGTCAACAGCCCCATGTCCAATGATGACAACTACATGGAGACATCACCATCACCAAAGGCGTCGCCCATATTCCAACGGCTTCGCAAAGGCCTGAGGCCATCCGTCTCCATGACCACCATCACAGAAGAGGGCTCCAACTTGTCAAGTTCAGTGGCACGTCAAGTGTTCTCTGAAGACAATCCTTCTGTGACGGTCCCTGTGTCTGAAGCCAATGCTGCTGAAGACCCTCCGGCTGCATCAGCCGGAGCAACACAAGAAGAAGAGCATGTCGCTACTCCCCCTACAACTCAAGAAGAAGTTCATGAAGAGAACTAGTCTATGCCAGAACCTCCAGCTACTCAAGTGGAGGGTGAGAATCCTGAGGCTGCCACAAATGACATTCCTGAAGCCAATGACATTGTCATGGCCGAAGCCAATGTGGAGCCTACAGTGGCCAATGCACCAGTGGCCAATGAAGCCAATGAAGCCCATGAAGCAGATGAAGTCAATGTCGCACCTGACACAAATCTGCAGCCTGAAGTCAATGCCACTGCTCCTGTTCCGCCTCCAAGGCCACATACTATCGAGCAAGCATACAACTATGGCCAGCTTGTCACTGTCAGATGGCCTATTCTAATTCCTCTACCTGCTGCTGGTCCTCAATTTGACTACCATGTCGAGCACATGCCTCAGGTTGAGAAGCCAAAGCCAAGACTGCCCAGATTTCCAGGTACTGCCACTTCGCCACGATCTTTCAATGTCAACGGCTTCATTGCACACAACACCTTCTTCGATAGCGAAAAGAACCCCTACACTAGGCCCAAGATTTCATCTGATCGGTTTTGGAGTTATCAGCAGCGCAGCTATTATTCATGCATTCTGTACAACCAAGGCCGCATATTTCCGCATATGCGCCTTTGATCTCGGCTCATAGCTAGCCTGCCCTGCTTAGAAGAAGCTCTCGATTGCTTCAGAGAGGCTGGCTTACTGCATTTTGTCACTGATAAGGAGCACTGGAATGAAGAGTTGCTGCTTCAATTCTACGCCACTCTTCATATCAGAGGTTACAACAGGGATCCTAAGACTTGGGTCCTTGAGTGGATGACTGGAAATGTCCATCATGACGCCAAAGCATTTGATGTCACTGAGCTTACTGGCCTTCCCACTCCAGGTGATCTCTATGAGCCTGGTTGTCAGCTTCACAATGCAGCTTTGGAAAGCATCTTTCACAAGCCAGAACCCAACATGAGCCAGATGCTAAGCATGATGAAGCCATTGCCTCCAGATGCAGAATATCCTACGGAGTTCTTTGTTGAAGACCTTGAGTATCTGCCACGCACAATCTATCACATCATAAGGCGAACTCTCTGGCCTATCAAAGGACATTCTCTAAAGGCTAAGCTAGAAGGTGCAATGAAGACATTGGTCCCATATTCTTCATGGCAAATGCTTCAATGCACAAGATTTCTTCATCCGCCAACTTGCTGCATTAGGATCTGACATTTTTGGCTTGAAGTTCTATGCTCCATGGATCATGCGTCTGATCAAGCTTCACACTGCTTTCAACTATCGACCATCTCGCGACGCAACCACATTGTCTTCTTGCCAGATGTCGATATGTCTGTTGAAGCCATCTATCCAGAGCCTGACAAGGAGCCACTTTATCTTCATAACATTGATCGTCAGAGCTTCACTCAGCCCATTGAAGGTGTGTTGGTTGCCACTCGAGTCTATCCGTTGGCTGGTACTACACGTGCACCTCACCGTGCCCAAACCGAAGCCACTGACAGCACAATTGCTCAACGTCCTCGAAAGCGATCTCGTGTTCTCAATGACCGAGAGCTTCTCGTTGGCCTGCATCAGAAACAGGATAGACATCATGATTGGCTCAAGCGCCAGATGCAGAGCATCATGACTGACGTCAATCGCATTCGCAACCTTGCAACCAAGAATGCCTTTGTTGCGCATGAAACCTGTCAATGCACATGGAAAGGGCTGATGCTTATGTGTGCTAAGGAAGATCTTCAGGATGATGGATTCTCAGAACGATTCAAGTTTGATTCCACTCCGCCCAGAAATGTTGTTCTGCGGCGCACTCCATCTCTTGAAGACTCAGAATACTTCTCTTCTGCTGCAACTGTGAATGCTCGTGTGATCGATGATCAAGATGATGCTACTTCGCCATCTCCAACACGTATCAACACTGCTCCAAGTTCGTCTGCACTGCCAAACCTCGACACCAACCCTGCATCTTCTCCTACTCCTTCTGGGAACGAGTAGAGGCTCAATGTCTTCAACCCTTTTTGGTCCTTACTAACAAAAGGGGGAGAAGCTATGAGTTGATAGTCTTCAAGCGGGTTCATATGGGCGGTTGCATTATATTTTGCCTAGTGTTTACAACTCTTGCTCTTGATACATTTGGTTCTCTGAGTTGTAACACTCAAACTCGATGGTCGTCTGCTACTTATTTGCTATTTTGTGATGCGATGATAAATTCCGCATGTGCGATGATAACTTCCGCACTTAAATCATTTTGCAGACATCCATTTTTCATTATGCATGTCATTATCTTTGTTACATCGAATCATGCATGATGAATTGTCTTCATAAGTTGAAAAGGATCTCCACAAGTAGAACCTGCCATGTGCATTTGCATTCCAAAAGCAAATTATTTATATGCACATCTTCAGGGGGAGCCTTTTGCTACTTACGAAGACAATACCTCATCCTTTACAATTTCACATATTTATATCCCCGTTGAAAACTTCAACCAGTTTGTCATCAATCACCAAAAAGGGGGAGATTGTAAGTGCATCTAGTGCCACCCCTAGTTTGGTTTTGGAGTATTGACGACAAACGTGGTTGAGGGACTAATGTGTTTGTGAGAATTGCAGGATAACACAGGTAGTAGTCCCTCCTTGATTCGGTTTACCTACAGGAGATGACTCCTAAAAATGTATGAAGACATTGAAGATAATGGTGGTACGTGAAGATATTCACACTGAAGACTATGACAGAAGAAGACATTGAGTGAAGACTATGGAGCGCGAAGACTTAGTAGTTTCGTTGTTTCTTTTCTTCTTTGTTGAGTCATAGGAACCACCGCGCTGTTAAGTGGGGTCCAAGTGAACAAAGTCAGAGTGACTGAAGTGATGCTCGACCAAAATCCTATGTCTTCGAGCGAAGACAATGAGAGCAAATCTTATCCAGAGTCGGATAAGTCAGCTTCACTTGTAGCCCAAGTCAAGCTGTCACGTGTGTTTGAAATTTAACCGTTGTGACACGTCTCAGTTCCTTAGTGACCCAGGGTCATTTCGGACAAATCAGGTCGGGTTGCCCAGTGGCTATAAATAGCCCACCCCCTACACCATAAATTGGTGGCTGCTCAGAGTTAGTGCACAGCTTTTGTCGTTGAGAGCAACCCACCTCCAAAGAGTTTGAGAGAGAAATCCTTGTGAGGACAAAGCCCAAAACACCCAGATCCCAAAGAGAGTTTGGCATCATCAAGTCTTTCATCGTCGTGATCTGAAGACTTGTTACACTTGAGGACTGTGAATCCTCCAGCCGGTTAGGCGTCGCATTCTGAGCATCCAAGAGTAATTATGGATCACCGGTGAACGAAGTCTGTTGTAACGCCCTCGATGCGGCTATATCTCCCACGTGTCGAAGCACGACTTAGAGGCATAACCGCATTGAAAGCAATGTCGCAAGTGAGGTAATCTTCACACAACCCATGTAATACATAAGGGAAAGAGATAAATAGTTGGCTTACAATCGCCACTTCACACAATTACATGAATAAAGCATTACATCATCCAGATACAATCAAGGTCCGACTACGGAACCAAAATAAAAGAAGAACCCCAAATGCGACAAAGGTCCCCGATCGACCCCTACTGGGCTCCACTACTGATCAACTAGAACGAAACAACACAAAGGGCAAGATCATCATCGAGCTCCTCCTTGAGCTTGGGTTGCGTCACCTGCTCAGTAACATAGGCACCTGCAAACTGGTTTTGGAAGTATCTGGTGAGTCACGAGGACTCAGCAATCTCGCACCCGCAAGATCAAGACTATTTAAGCTTATGGGTAAGGTAAAGGCATGAGGTGGAGCTGCAGCAAGCGACTAGCATATATGGTGGCTAACAATCGCAAAAGAGAGCGAGAAGAGAAGGCAAAGCACGGTCGATAAAAGTATGATCAAGAAGTGATCCTAAAGCAACCTACGTCAAGCATAACTCCAACACCGTGTTCACTTCCCGGACTCCGCCGGAAAGAGACCATCACGGTTACACACACGGTTGATGTATTTTAATTAAGGTCAACTTCGGGTTTTCTACAACCGGACATTAACAAATTCCCATCTGCCACATAACCGCGGGCACGACTCTCGAAAGTTTAAACCCTGCAGGGGTGTCCCAACTTAGCCCATGACAAGCTCTCGCGATCAACGAAGGAATAGACCTTCTCCCAGGAAGACCCGGTCAGTCTCGGAATCTCGGTACATCAAGACATTTCAACAATGGTAAAACAAGACCAGCAAAGCCGCCCGATGCACCGGTAAGATTTGGAGAATGAGAGCTGAAAGCTTGAATGAATAATTCTGAGAAGATGGCTCCGGAGAATCAAACTGAAAAGACTCCTGAAATGCTCCTGATGGGTGAAAAAGATTCTCACAATCGAAAACAATTATGAGAGGATGGCAACAAGCTAGCACCATGAATCTTGAAGAGAATAGAGCAAGATTAAAGAGAAACTCTTCTTCGGTCTTCAAATGATGAGAATGACAACGAGAAACACCACCAAGAATTATTGAGGCACACCGGAAGAATCAAAAGCGAAGAGGTTGATCCAACTATGAAAAGAATTTGAAAGATCTTGGAGAAAAGCATTTGACTGATGATAACTCATTCTTACGTCAAACTTGGAGAAGAATTTAGGATAACTCTGGGAAAATAGAAGCGGTAAGATCACGAAAAGACACGTGGGTTAGGGCCCACTCAATGAACACCGTTGAAAAGATTTAAAAAGATGTTGCACGGTTGAATTAAATGACTTGAATGAGATACCAATCTCGAAAGAGCTTGAATGAATGCAGAGTGGAAACACGAATCTTGAGATATCTTGAGCACTCGGAATAACAAATAGCGAGAAGTAGAATGATAATGAGGTGCACCGGTATGAGAAGACATTGAAATGAGGAAAAGGTATGATCAACAAAACTTGACTTGAATCCAAATGGAGAAGAGAAAGGAATGAGGAATGACGAACTAGTAGAACATCTTCTTAAGAACCACCGGTAAGAACATAGACGGAAAAGAATGGAGAAACTTCACAAAAATAAAAGGATACTTGGTAAAGAAATCTTAGTCCTTGAGGAAAAAGGGTGGGTGGGCGGGAAAAACAAAGGCAACTTGGAGACGGATGAAACAAACACCGTTGAGAAAACTTAGAATTGATCTTGCGGATGTTGAAAATGATCGGATCCACTTGAAGAGAAGCACGCCGGTTGAAAAGGATTGACATGACAATCTCGATTGTCGAGAAGGATTGGTATTCACATCGGAGTATGAGAACACCATTTCGGAAAGGTATGGAATCAACACTTGACATTGAAGCAACTCGAATACCACAACTCAAAACAAAAACAAAGGACTGGCTTGCAGAATAAGCCGGAACAAATACATATGATAGAGATTTACCCAATCCCATATCATGCATCTGTCGAAAAGATATTCTAGGAGCTACTTGAATTCCCACCTATAAACTCCCAAACTTTACGGTTATGCAATCTGGTGTTGGGGATACAGGAAGCATAATATCTCACACAAACTAACAATCCCTACATCCAATTTGTATCCATCCGTTAACACATAACCAAGAAACCTTCGAAATCGTGTACCTCAACCTTGAAAAGCATCCGTTATACGAGTCATGGCAATACTCCGTACTCACCTCGATCTTTGGGTTAGCGGGTTATCTCACCAACAACTGCATAAAAGAGATTTTCGATGTCGGTAGACTAAACTCGTGTATTCCGAATCTGCAACGATAAAATTATGACGACAACACCTCGGAGCTCAACTCCCTAGGACACCTCCAAAAAAAAAACCTGCCGACGGAGGCAACCAAGACAATGTTGTCATCATAAAACCATCGGAACGATTCTAAGATACCCGCGTGATCCTAAAAAAATTAGTGAAATTTGAGAAGAGAAAAGTCAAAACTTCTACGTCGAGACCTCACCAGAGCGATTTAAGGGACCGAGGAGTAAAAAGAATTCCTAACTCTCCGATATATATAATCCTAAATGACTCAAAACATTTTTCTAGACACAACTCGCCGCTAAAAGCGATCTAGCAAAGGGGCTCCTAAGGTCGGGAAGGCTCGATTACCAACTTAGCGCCCTCGATGCGGCTATAGCTCCCACGTGTCGAAGCACGACTTAGAGGCATAACCGCATTGAAAGCAATGTCGCAAGTGAGGTAATCTTCACACAACCCATGTAATACATAAGGAAAGAGATACATAGTTGGCTTACAATCGCCACTTCACACAATTACATGAATAAAGCATTACATCATCCAGATACAATCAAGGTCCGACTACGGAACCAAAATAAAAGAATAACCCCAAATGCGACAAAGGTCCCCGATCGACCCCTCTTGGGCTCCACTCTTGATCAACTAGAACGAAACAACACAAAGGGCAAGATCTTCATCGAGCTCCTCCTTGAGCTTGGGTTGCGCCACCTACTGCATTAACATAGGCACCGCAAACTGGTTTTGAAGTATCCGTGAGTCACGAGGACTCAGCAATCTCGCACCCGCGAGATCAAGACTATTTAAGCTTATGGGTAAGGTAAAGGCATGAGGTGGAGCTGCAGCAAGCGACTAGCATATATGGTGGCTAACAATCGCAAAAGAGAGCGAGAAGAGAAGGCAAAGCACGGTCGATAAAAGTATGATCAAGAAGTGATCCTAAAGCAACCTACGTCAAGCATAACTCCAACACCGTGTTCACTTCTCGGACTCCGCCGGAAAGAGACCATCACGGTTACACACACGGTTGATGTATTTTAATTAAGGTCAACTTCGGGTTTTCTACAACCGGACATTAACAAATTCCCATCTGCCACATAACCGCGGGCACGGCTCTCGAAAGTTTAAACCTCGCAGGGTGTCCCAACTTAGCCCATGACAAGCTCTCGCGATCAACGAAGGAATAGACCTTCTCCCAGGAAGACCCGATCAGTCTCGGAATCCCGGTACATCAAGACATTTCAACAATGGTAAAACAAGACCAGCAAAGCCGTCCGATGTGCCGACAAATCCCGATAGGAGTCACACGTACCTCATTCTCAGGGCACACCGGATAGGTCAGCCTACGAGTAAAACCAGCCCTCGAGTTGCCCCGAGGTGGCCCCTGATCTGCCGCTTTGGACCAACACTCGAAGGAGCACCGCCCGGGGGGCTAAAATAAAGATGACCCTCGGGCTCCGTAAACCCAAGGGAAAAAAAGGGGCTAGGTGAGGCAAATGGTAAAACCAAGGTTGGGCCTTCTTTGGACAAGTTTTATTCAAAGCGAACCGTCGGGGGTCCCATAAATCACCCGACCGCGTAAGGAACGCAAAATCCGGGAACATAACACCGCATGACGGAAACTAGGGCGGCAAGAGTGGAACAAAACACGTGCATAAGGCCGAGCCTTCCACCCTTTACCAAATATATAGATGCATTAATAATATAAGAGATATTGTGATATCCCAACAAAACCCTGTCCACCATGGAGCAATCTTCAACTTCACCTGCAGCTAGCAACGCTATATGAGGGGCTGAGCAAAGCGGTAACATAGCCAATCAATGGTTTGCTAGGAATGGTGTCAAAGGTTAGAGGTTCATGGCAATTTGGGAGGCTGACAAGCAAATGGTAGGCATCGTAGCATTGGCATAGCAAAAGAGCGAGCAAACTAGCATAGCAAAGATAGTAGTGATTTCGAGGGTATGGTCATCTTGCCTGAGATCCCGCAAGGAAGAACGAGTCCATGAAGAAAAACAAACGGACGAAGTCGAACGAAACCTCACAACTCCGGAACGAAACCGAAGCTAACGAGAGAAGCAAACCGGAAAGAAGCAAACAATATGGTAAGCACACCAGCATAAACATGACATGATGCACAACCAAGTATGATGCATGTCCGGTTTAATGAGGCATGGCATGGCAAAATGCAACAAACAATACTACAAGTTAAGTGGAGCTCAATATGCAACGAGTTGCATATTGACAAAACACCACATCCATTATTTAGTTCTCTCTCGGTTATGCTACTCATCAATATTAAATGTTGTTAAACATGGCAAGAGGTGAAGCACAATTAAACTAACAATTTAGGCAAGTTTAAATGAGGCCGGAAACACAAACAACACTTCCGGAAAATCCCCATGTTATTTAGCAATTTAATGCAACAACAATTTTAAACATTAAAATGTTGTTATCATGATGCGGATGACATGCACAAGTTTTATGCAATTTTTATGAAAATGTTGACATAAGTATGTTATGAAGCATTTGGCCACCATGGCGGAACAAAAAGGGTGCCACGGCGGCGAAACAAAAATGGTGCCACGGCAACATATCCGAAAGTGATGCCACGGCAACATATCCGAAAATGATGCCACGGCAACATATCGGTTCCGGTAGCTTGAGGAGATACCGATGCAAACGAGAAGTGGGCGTGAGCGAGTCATGCAAGATGGTGGGGTGATCCCGACTACCGGGTTCCCACGGGACGGTGGCATGGCAATAGAGGAACGTGCAAAGACAATTCGGTCACGGTGCAAAACTCGAGCATCTCATACATGCAAGGACATCTCATCGCGGTCGTCTCGGGTTATACCTTCGAAGCGTGCGTTTCGGACGGAACGAGTTCGTCGAGGGAAGTAGTCGTTCATGCAGCGGTCGTAGTGGAAGTAGATGTACTCGTGTCGTAGTGGGAAGTAGTGGTACACGGCGGCGGCGGTAGTGGAAGTAGACGTTCACGTTCACGTTACACGGGTCTTCGATGACGGTCGTCGTACATGGTTCGGAGTGGTACTTGGCGAGTCCGCGTAGTCGTAGACGTTCCAAGGTACTTGACGCATCAGCCGGTGTAGTCGTACATGGTGTCGGTACTTGGCGATTCCAGGATGTAGAGGTACACTAGTTGTAGATGTGTAGTTGTTCACGTATCACCATGGTGTAGTCGTACTTGGCGCTCGTGGTACATGAATAATCCACGGAGGCAGAGAAGCATCGCGTCCCTGGCGGCAGGGAACTCAACGCGGCGATCTGGGGTCGCTGGGATCTGAAGCGACGGAGTCGAACTCGACCCGATCCAGTCAAAACGAGGCGCCTGGCTCGTCCTCGATGCAGAGGAGGGCCGGCGAGGGAGCTCTCGGCGGCGGCAACGCTGGCTTCTGCGCGGCTGCGAGGCGACGGACGCTGGGAACAAAGAAGCGCGCCGGTGGCAGCCGTGCACGGCTCCGGTGGCGGACTTGGCGCAGGGAACGGATGGCGCGGGCCCTCTGCTGGGCTGCTCGACGGCGGAGGGAGCCCCGTGGAGGTGGAGGCGCGAGGCGGAGAGCTCGGCAGCGGCAGCATGGGAGGCCGAGGCAGGGGCGACGGGAGCCGGCAGGGACGCGGGGTCGCGCGCTTGATGCGGGGTGCCATGGAAGGCAAGCGGGAGGCGTCGCGCGGAGGGACGATGCTCGGCAACGGGGCCGATGTCGAGGAGGAGATCGGGCGCGGGGGAGATGGGAATGCAGGGAGGAGAGATGGGGCGCAGAGGAGGCGCACAGGAGGGAAAGGGGAAGATCGGGGAGAGGGCCAGCGAGCGAGAGGATCGGGCGCAGGGAGCCCTTCTTGGCGCTCGATGCATGCGTGTGCGATGCGGAGGAGAGTTGCGGCGCAAGGGAGGACGAGGGAGAGATGGATGGGGATTGGGCAGGAGCGTGGTGATGGGCTAGGGTTAGGTAAGCGGGTCCGGCTGGGCCTAGGATTAGGTGGGCCGGCCTGGTTTGTTAGGTCCAAGAGGCGGGCTGGGCTCTCTCTGTCACTCTAAAGCAAAATAAAAACAAAACAGAGAAATAAGAGAAAGGGAGAAAGAGAGAAGAGAAGGTTAGAGGAAGAATTTGGGCATGTGGTAAATTCTCTTGGACTCACAAAAATATGCTTGGTCCAAGAAAATTAGAAAGGTCCAGATCGAACAATAAGAATTCAAACTCATTTGAATTTGATTCAAATGGGTTTGAACTAGGACGAGGTTTTAGGAGCAACCAAAAATGTTGAGAATTTTGGTAGAGCTCCGGAAAAAGGATGAAAGAATAAAAGACAAGGTTAGAGGTCGAGAGATGTGATAACAAAGGCATTGGGATTATTTTGCAAGTGGGTTATGGTTAATTCCAAATAAATGGAATAATTACTATAGCTCTCTAAATATCGAGAGGATATGTTTTAAAGAGAATCACCATGTGAATTCCCTCGATTTAAATAGATCAACGATCTATGCCATTTATTTAGTTGAGGTTTTAAAATTAATGAAATGGTGGCATGATGACATGATGCAATGCAAAAGATGACATGATGCAATGCAACAAGCAAAAAAAACACACGGCGAAACTCGGAATAGCTGGAAGTCTTCTGAAGCTCCGGTCTCGGGGCGTTACATCTGTGAAGGTTTGGAAGTCTACCTTGAAGACTTACCAGAGTGATTGGGCGGGGACTATGTGTCCTTAGCTCAAGGGGAATAAGGTGAAGACACAGTCTTCTGAGTTCAATCTCAGCCTCCCTAACTGCACGTCATAGGTTGTCACAAAGAATCGAACTGGTCGAACAATTCCTTGTCTCCACAACACACTGGTTCTATCTCTTACTCTCCTTACTTACAGTTTGTCTTTGTGAAGTCATTGCCTGATTGCTCTGCCTGATTGCTCTACCTGTTTGATTTCACTGTGTGACTACTTGTTCTGATTGGCTTCATACTATCTTCATCCTGATCCTACTACCTAGCTGCTATCAGTCATCATGCTTTAGCTTCATACTTGTTTGACTATGGCTTGTCTAGTGTAGTTCATCTTCCGCTGCAAGTTTATAGGTCTAGTTTTCGTGTTTGTCTTCGAAACTTTCATGTTTTGAAGACTTTCATAAAAATCGCCTATTCACCCCCCCTCTAGTCGATAACTAGCACTTTCAAGTTGTCGTCTAGCTTTGAAGTGTCACGTCTAGGTCGTAAAGTAGCGATGCCCTTTCGACATTGCTTATGGATCAACCTGGTGATTTGGGTCGTTTCTTTTTTTCGAGAGTACGCAAATTGCGTACCATAGCTTTATAGAAGAAGAGAATTGAAATTACAAGACGACTACCACTTGCTGCGAACAGCAAGTGTAGCACACACTCCACATCCGGCTAGTCCAAAGACAGCCACCAACAACCACACAACTACAAAGCAAGGAGCTTGCCCAAAAATGAAAAACCTCGCCGCGTCTCGAGTGACTCGGTCACCTCCGAAGAACGGTAGCTCCTGCCCAGCTTCCCTTGTCGACGCACCATCCCCCTTCATGCCAAAAAGAAGGTGGCAAGAGGATGGCAGGACTCGATCGACTCGAAGAAGGCACCATCTTGGATTCACCCGCGACGACCGTACATTGCGTCGAAGAAGAACAATCGTGGGCAGCGGCGAGCACTGGAGTAGCACAGCACAGGACTCCATGACATGTCCCCCGACACGATGCTCCCAACAGAGGAACGACGTCGAAGACGCCGCCATCGTGCCAATCCTGCCCTGATTCAAGGTTTTCGCCCGGAGACAACGACCAACACCAAGAAAGCTAGGACATGGCAACACACTCGGCGACGCCTCAAGGAAGGAAACGACACCCACAGGCACCGTCGTCACCGGCCCGACCAAAACTGGACAGGATTTTCATCCGTAATGTTGCACATATCCACACCTCCGAGGTTTGGGGCAGCCGATCCATGAAGCCTCACACTGCCGTCACCGCAGCAACCTGTCATTGAAGCTGCGATCCGGTCCTCCCACACCAAAGACCGCCGAGAGAGCGCCACCACAACCACCAACAACCCAGACGAGGAACCGCGCCACCTACCACGCCGTGCGAGGCCAGACCACCACGACGGCCTTCACCCACACCAGGGGACTACCACGCTAAGTAACCAGTTTCAGGCCCAAATCGGGACCGAGAATGGATCTGGATCTGACCCGCACCGCACCTCCATCCACCGCTCCGGCGCCAACGCCTCTGGGGGCATCACCGCCCGCCCACCACGCGGAGACAGTCGGCCGCCCGCTGCCCGCCAAGAACCCTACCTGGCTCGGCCTCCACACCGCCACCTCCATGGCAGAGGGCTTGCTCCGCCGCCACCCACTAGCGCCAGCACCCCGCCCTTCATCGCCTCTCTGCAGCCTCCCTCGCCTTGCTCCACATCACCACCGCTCCACCGCGCTCCTCGCCGTGCACCGACGGGCGCCACCAAGATCCGCGCCGCCAGCCACCCCGCCTCCAAGGCAGACCCAAAGACAACCTGCTCCGCGCGAAGAGGTTCGTCGGGGGCGCCGCCAGCACCCGCCGCCGATGGCGGGCGTGGCCGCCACCCGCCATCGGGCGGCGGCAAAGATGCTGTGGAGGAGATTCGGCGGCCTTCTGAGCTAGGTCTTCGGGGGCCTCCGGAGCTGCACGTGCGTGCGGCCCGGGAGGAGAAAGTGGGTTTTATTTGGGTCATTTCACCTATGCAACAACCTCATTTGGTTGTAGCCAAAAATGCCGAGAACAAAAACATTGAACGAACATAGCATGCAAGTCAAAAACAAAGGGCTTGCAACATAAACAATGTTGCAGCAGACACACGGGGCCATCACAACATGTAGCTCAATGCATTCGCATCAAACACACCCACTAATTTGTAAAAAAGAAAAAGTTGAAATGATAACCGTAGTGTCAATTCTTATAAATGCTAGTGGAGATATTCCTGCTGAGTACGACTACCCACAGTGGGTAACATAGGTGGTAACATCACACATTTTTAGATAAAATAGATGACGTGACAAGCATTTAATAAAGAAAGAGAGGCATATGGTAGCATAAGAGCAAGTACAATAGGGTGACATAAGCAGGCTGTAATGAATACAATAATGCTCCCTCCATCCCAAAATTCTTATCTTAGATTTATCTAAATACGAATGTATCAAGTCACGTTTTAGTATTAGATACATCTTATCTAGACGAATTTAAGACAAGAATTTTGGGCGAAGGGAGTATATTTTTACTTAGTTGGAGCAATGGGAAGAGGAGAGAATAGAGAAGCGGGCTCTTTGTTAGTATAGGCCAGCAAGAAATCAGTCTGGTAAAAAAATAATTTGACACAAAAACGTTTAGATTTTGCCATGATAAAAAATCTGACGTAAGCTGTCTTGAGCTGGAGCTTGATACTGCCCCTGAGTCAATTTTACAAGTTTGCAACTCAGGCGCGAATAGAATGGTAAAAGCTCAGTCAAGTGCACATTGTTAAGAGTTGCCAAAGCCAAATTCAAACTCAACTGACATTGTCATGAATAAGGGAAATCATAAGATTGTCTTCTCTTATTTAAGAGAAGGCAAGAGATGATCTCTTAGCACAATATGTGTCACCACGTTTTTAAGAATAGCTAGTTATTGAAGATAATGCTAAGAAATGACCCATTGTATTCTTTTGTCATATCTAAATTACATGCAGGATTTAAGATAAACGTCGCCACCAGAACAGGAAAAAATCAAACTCAATTGACATTGTCATGAATAAACGTCGCCACCAGAGAGGAAAAATTCCTGGCGGCAAAAAGAAATAAAGAACTATTGCCGCAAAAAAAAATATCTATATACCAGAATTCTCCAACTGACAGTCATAAGATGATAAGCAAGGGTCACAAAGTTTAGATATCATTATTCCATCAGATCATTTACTCGCTACACTGCAGTAAAATCTGAGGACATATCCATAATAACTAGCGTAGGTTTTAGAATGGTAACCGCGGATCCTATGATGACACCATAGGAAAAACTGCTCGTTTTGCAAAACTATAGATAGAATTATACATAGCCACCAAGCAACGTTTTGGCCTAGTCAAAAATCTGGCAAGCCCTGAGCAAAGACTAATTTTGCCTAGTCGTCCAGCTCAATGATCTTCACGACAGAGGAATCTCCCACTTTCTGGCACACGACAACGCGGTCATGCGACTTGATCACACCAGATGCTTTGCCGTGGTCAAGAGCAACCTTCAACACTGATTCATTTGTAGTGCTAGTAGATTCAGCCTGTAGGGCAGAGAAACAATGTCAGTACAGATCACCAGCCAGACCGAGCATGTTCTTAGTTGGGTCCATATCAAGGAATTCTAGCTACCCAATAATTCAAGGTGGATGCCAGATGAAAGACCTCCAAACATCAGCATCACTGGTGCACACGTGTTGCGTTTATAGTACACAAGAGTTAACAAACCAGCATACCACCAGTTAAGTTCGAAAGTGAACTGCAGTCTAGCGTTACCGTAATACTCCCTCCATCCGGAAAAGCTTGTCCCTCAAATGGATGTATCTAGCATCCGAACAAGTTTGGGACAAGCTTTTTCGGACAGAGGGAGTAGCTAATTTGTTAAGAGTAATACTAGAACATGATGCAAGCATAGACCCTATAGGCAGGATTAATAAGTTCACTGGCCTAGTGTATGTAAAGCATTCAGTTTTCACATATTTGGAATATGCACCAACGCCAATTGAGATTATATTCTCTTTATGTCCAGAACAAGGGCGTTCATATTCATAGGTAGTTCCTATTTTCATATTATTGTAAAAATTGAGAAGAACAACCAAAAAATGGTTTGCAAAAAATATGCTTATATTAATGTATCCAACTGATGCAAGGCAGGTTAACTCACCGGATGACGTGGATCAGCAAGCATGGGAAAGAGGCCTCTAACTATGAGTGATTGTCTTGCCTGCAGGAAGATAATGCAAGGAATATGAGCCAATCACAGAAGCTTACTGTTTCTTATCAGAGAAAATTATATGGTAGTATACATGTTAATTAGTGAGTCTAGCTGAACACCATGCTGTTCCTCATTAGGGAAAATTCTACAGAACATGTTAATTAGCAGTCTAGTTATACTCCCAATTTTTCGTTTTGTTAGGCACATAAGTATCTTCAGATCATCGATTTGGCCAGTGAAATATGAGGTATATGCTACAAAAGGTATACCATGACAAAGCCTGTTTCAAATACGATTTTTGATTGTATACTTCAGCATATAATACATATTTTGTTGGTCAAACTGATGATCTAGAAATACAGACGTCCCTTGTAAACTGAAACGGAGGTAGTAGGAATTATGCACCATGTAAAAATAAAGGACCAATACATACAGCAATCTTTTGCCAAGAGAAAAGATGGATCTAGAAATGAAGTGCCCTTTTCTAGCATTACATGGCAAATATCTAGATATATAGTTCCTCTGTATTGAGTTGCACAATTGTGCAAGGTTCAATGTTAGATTTGTCATAAACAAAAACTATAGCCTAAAGTTATCTTTCTAAGGTCGAAGATCAGCATGCTAGTTCTGAATCATTACCTAGATATAGCACATACAGAAGAAGGTAGTAAAAAGGTTACAAGGAAAAAGGCTGTAAACATACCTCAAATGCACCTGTGAAGCTCCACTTCAATTGATTTGTTTTCAGACGAGGAATGACAACAGAGAGGACAGGCATGGTGGGCCTGTACTTGGCAATTAGCCTGCATATACCAGATACGACATAATATATGAATCAATTGCCATTAATCTATAAGCCTGTTAAGAAGAAATACTCTTTTCTTTCTACCTTGCAGCCCGTCCAGATGAGGTGAAGCAAATGATGACCGAAGCCTTAACTTTAATAGCAGCCCGCACCTAGCAAATACGTAGCAAATTATTTCAGACTTATAAACCCAAGTGTCACCGTCTGATATTAAATCAATGAAGACAAAAATTGTTCCCCTGTAAACACTAACAAAAGGTTGGAAAATGAAAAGAAACAAAATACGCACTGCAGAGGAAGCAATAGACTCCAAGTGGGTCATGGGTTCTCCCACATATTTCACAGTTCGCTTGAAGTACAAATCTTGGTTGAAAACCTTCTCAGCCTGTGAAACAATTCATGAAAATATATCACCAAATATGAAGAGAGAAGGCAGAAAGCAGTGGATTTCCATTAGATTCCATTAGAGTGCCAAAGATATACTCCCTCCGTCCCAAATTCTTGTCTTAAATTTGTCTAAATACGGATGTATCAAGTCACGTTTTAGTATTAGATACATCCGTATCTAGACAAATCTAAGACAAGAATTTTGGGACGGAGGGAGTACTTGTTGAGAACGCATTTAGGGGCTGTTCGGAAGAATAGTATTTATTTGCAACATTTTACTATTGAAGTCAGATTTGAACTATAAAAAGGAACTTATCAACAAATGCCCTCCCAAATAGGCTCGTGTTTATCAAGAGAACATATAGAACTCCAAAGAAAGTCACCTCAGCACAAATTCTGCCCACTGTTGAAATAGTCTCAACTGGATACAACCCACGGAGAGTCTCGGCACCAAGGAGAATGGCATCACTACCTGAACAAAACAATTGTGATTCATGTTAAAGCTTCTGTAATTATAGTTTGTTTGGGTGCAGTAATGCCAGCTGTACAGGATCACCAAAGTATAAGATATATGCAAGAGGCAAAAACTAACCATCCAGCACCGCATTTGCCACATCAGTTGCCTCCGCACGAGTAGGCCTTAGGTTGTCCGTCATACTGTCCACAACACGAGTAACAACAGCAGGCTTTCCAGCCATGTTGCACTTGTGCAGAGCAGACTTCTGAAATAAGAACACCTAAAGAACAAACAAAGTAGTACTCAATAGAGACCCTTGATTTTTTTTAAAGCAAATCTAACTAAAGCACATAAAATCATCACTAAGCGTCATGCAAATGGGAAAAATACATGTTAATCAAGCAAAAGGCCTTCACAACTGCCAAGGGCACTCACAATACTTGGCTCCGTAATTAAAAAAGAACGAGAGTGGAGCTGTATGTTCATATAGATACAGCTCTTAGCTCGTTTTCCTGTGCAGTGTAATTAATAGTCTGATCCTTTGTGGCTTATCTCCCTATTTCCTTCTTCTTTCCTTTTCTCCACAACTAGGCCACAATGTTGAGATGTAAAAATTATAATAAACTAATTAAATGCAATATCATTTAGATATGACCCTTAAGAAACAATGCATTGGGGTGATTGTCTCTATTTTTTCACTACCTAGGACAACAAGTTAAGAGATAATGCATTGTGAAGGTTGAGACAACCAACCTTTTCAGGTGGAAGATCAATTCCAAGGTTCCCTCTTGACAGAATGATACCATCCGCTTCCTCCAGGATCTCATCAAAATGGTTCAAGCCCTGCAAGGAATAAGGAGTCAATAGGTGGTAATCAAATCAAAGTTGCTCAGGAATGTTAAATGACTACTGTAAGAAGTGAATATGTAGTAAACAAATCAAAGTTGCTCAGGAATGTTGAAAGAATATCTTGAAATTACCTCCACATTCTCAATTTTGGCAAAAATCAGAGTTTGGCTAAGATCACCTAACTTAGAGAGGAACTCCCGTGCCTGCATTGCAGGAAAAATACCATCAATGTTAGGAACATTTTAACAAAGTATGATATGCAAACAAACATGTGATACTATTCAACAAAATATCAATACAAAAAAATTCAATCTGTTGGGAAAGATGGCACTGTGAAGTAGTACACTCTAAATATCCACGTAATGAGTTACTTACTTGCCGCACATCTTCTGCATGCCTTGTATAAGAAAGAGAGAGGAAGTCAATCTTGTTTGGAGCACCCCATTTTTTCATAACCTGAAAGTGGTGCATGCTCATAAAGTCATATAATGGATTACAGCAAGGAGTTACAGTTTAAAGAAAAAAATATTTTTTAACATGTAAAGTCTAGTCGCCAAGTTCTAATAAAGGGGAGAATACAAGGAGAGAGATATTCTTGGGAGGAGTTCCTTACATCTTTATCCTCATCAGACAGCGTGGGCATGTCGATATGGATCTGGGAGCAGTGCAATGTGAAGAGTGACCCAGCCAGGGTAGCTGAGTTCTTGATCACGCAAACCACGTCATCCCCTTGAACTTCAGAAACCTACATCAGGCAGTTGAGGGTTTTGGTATCAGAAATTGGTGAACACTAAGAAAGATCCTGCAACATGCATATAACACATCAAATATGGCAAAACGCTTAATTGTAGCATGTCAAAGATTTCTACCTCCAGCCAAACTGATGTAGTCTCACTGCCCGTGAACAAATATTGCCCAACGAATATTGTGGCTCCGGGCTTCACAGCCTGCAATGAACAAATGATAGCTCTGATTTAATCCATGCGGAGATACAAGTGGACATCTTAGTGCGACAACAAATGACAAACATTATAAAACAGACAGACAACTGTGGATCTGCTTACAGCTACCGTCGCATACAATTAAATACAGACAGCTCAAGATTCAGCGAGATGATGGAAGAGGGTTACCTTGGCGAGTCCAGCGAAGTTGATAGGGAGCAACTTGGAAGAGGCCTCCTGGCCCTTGTGAGGGGTGAGAACAACAGACTCGTTCTCTTCAAGCGAGATTGTGACTTCACTCTTGTTCACCACTTGCAACTCAGGGCCAACAGTGTCGAGCATAACCTGTCCAAAAAAATACCCAATCATCAAGCTCCACAGAACATATTTCACCTAGCTAACATCAGATCCACTCTGAGTGGCATGTTTGGGTGTGTGTAGGCAAAGTTGATTTCATCACGACTTATGGCCACAAATCAGCGTTGGTTGTGACAGCACTTACAGCACATAGCTTCTTGGTGGCCTTGATGGCGAGCTTGAGGTTCTCGAGTGTCTCCTGGTGGTACGCGGCATCCCCCCACGAGAAATCGAAACGGGCCACTGCAAGAAAAGAAAACACAGAAAATCAATGTTAGATTTAGAAAATAGAAGAACAATTAATTAAGAGAGAAAGACACTCCGCTGTCGCGGAAGAAGATACGATTATACGAACCAGACATGCCGGCCTTTAGACAGGCGGAGATGGCCTCAACGGACCGGGACTTGGGACCCAGCGTCCCCACGATCTTCGTCATCGCCGGGAAGAAGTTCTGATTTATACAAATAGAACATCAGTAAGGTTTGATCCAACACCGATCAGGAGAGTCGAGCGGCCGCAATTAGGGTTTGATCCCCACGCAGATCATCAAATCCGACGGAGAGAGCGTGGGGCGGGGATGGACGGTTACCGGCTTGGATGGCTCGAGGATGGAGACCATCCGGATGGGCTCCTCGAGGAGCAGATTGGTGGAATGCATCTTCGCTGGCTCCTGAGATCAGATCGGCGGCGAGGGGCGACGGCGTCGGAAGCCCTCTCTTCTTCTTCTTCTTCTTCTTCTTCCCCAAGCAAGGGAGAGAAAGAGGAATGTCCGAGACCTAGTGCGATGCGATGCGGGATGCTCCTCCTCCTCCCCTCCTTTCCTGTCTTTTTATTAACCCCGCGACCTCGAGCCAGGAGGCGGCATGTGGCTTCCGGTGGGCCGAAGAGGTGGTACAGCGACACGCGGGTTTTGACGGCCGCTGCCTGTTTTTTCTACTGCGATGGGCCGGACACCGGCGCGGCCCGACCCGGACCGGGCGGAAAGAAAGAGCGGGGGCAAGATCTTTGACTTTTCCAACAAGTTTTGACTCGTTTCTCATTCTCTTCCGCTGCAGGTCGCGTGGGTGGGACCGTTCTTCTCGTTGTTTGTTTCTTGGAGAACAATGTTTATGACCGTAGATAGATAGCGACCATTTCTTGGACGTGGAGTAATTGGTCCCGAGCACATATGCTCTCGATATCATGTGCGATCGCCGCTACGTTGGGATCTGGGCCAACCCTTTATACGGAGAGTTTAGAAGCGCTGGTAAAAGGGCACTGTTATGAAATACGTATGTGTCAGCCCGGTTTGTGGGCCATAATATGAGCGTGGTAGTAGTGGCTTTAGATGGCCGTCCGCCGACGGGCCGAGCCGTGGCCCAGATTCGCTTTTTTTCCGTCGACCGTGTGGCTCATTGAATACTGGTCGAGAGTCTTCTTCCCAAAGCGTCGCCATTCCTAACTTCGCGAAGGAGAGGTCGAGGAGCGGGAGAAACGAGCGACGGACACGCAATGGAGTTCCTCATGCGTAATTAGGAGGTATGTCGACCGAGTGATTTGTTATTTTACGCCTAGCTTGCGATTTGAAGATCGGAGCTCACCAAAGGTGACCATAGATCGACTCGATTGAAGAGGCCGGAGAGTCTGTCTTGGGATAGTACGTTGGCGGATGGTACGAGGTGGGAGTTGGTGGAGGTAGTCTTCGGGAGGGCATGGGTGTGAGCGGCGTGGGGCGGATCTCAAAGCGTCTGGACCACCGCAATCGCCAGAGAAAGTCGAATCTGCGGCTACTGCTCAAGCGGCGGCAGTAGAAGGGACCGTTTGGCCTCGACCTGCGATGTCGATGGGGCGATGAATCGCCAGTCGTTGGTTGGGACAAGAGGTGAGGAACTGAATTTAAATTGAGATGCGCCGTGAAGAATTTCAAGAACTTATATTTAGGCCGTCTATAGTCGTGCATTGTCGATGAATTTTTGGTAGCGAATCCATGGTGAAATTTGGAAGCCATAAGCAAGTCGTATATGAATCTCCCAAATGATGAGAACGCTTGATGTTTTTGGCGAGAGGCGGTTGAACACCTTGGCCGCAAGTATGTATTCGCACGGTTCCGAGACCGCCCACGAGCCGAGGTGCTTGTTTCAGATCCTCCACACGCAGATGTCCGGTAACTCTTCGGAACATTATTCGCCATCGCACCGACGGTGAAATTATGTTTGTCAATCATATGTCGCTGAGTATATCCTTGCGTTCGCATTTATGTTACAATGCTAACAATTTTTTCATCAAATGCAGCAATTTCCTTGTACACGAGGTTCCCATGTTCATCAAGATTATCGGCTACATGATCGGACCAGCTTGTGGGCGGCAACATGTTTCAAAGATGAACCGGTGCCGTTGCTTTTCCGTCGCTTTGTTCAACTTGATGTCGAAGCTGAATCTGAATGTCCTTACATAGGTTGGAGGCACCCAATTGAACACAATTCTCGGTTAGGACATTTTCTTCCTATGCTTCTTCAGTTCTTGACACATATTTTCTTTTCATTGCGCTAATCTATCGCTTACTCAAACAAGACTCTATAGGCTTGTGGGACTCGATTTCATTCACACCTGTCTATCCAAAAACAGTTCACAGTGACTCTTTGAAGTATGACATCACATCATCCCAAATGGTACGACAATGCTCGTAATTGTTCAATGGATCGGCAGTTTTCCATCCCCAACACCTAACAACTCTTGTCCCAATTTCTTATTAATTTGCGCTTATTATTCGGTGCCACGCCCGTAAGGCTGGATGGTGATAATATGGGACATGGTGACAAAAAATAAGTAACAGCCCGAGACCAATTCTCCGATTTTCTTTCCATAATTATTATTATAATGTTTGTGTCATATTATTTTTCATTGCTTCATGTCATCATGTCATTAAATAATTCACACCATTTTTAAAACCATGAACATTTTCGAAAATCATTTGTGCCTTGCTTCTATTTTATTTAAATGCCTTTTCAAATTTCTTTCAAACCTTTCCTAAAGTCCCTTTCCTTTTCGCATATTTGATCTCCAAAACTTGCACATAATTCTTTCATCACATTTCGAGCGCCACACGTAATCAAGATTTTTTGGACACTTCTAAACCTAGACCTAGATCAAACCAATTTGGCTCAACCTCTACATAAAAAATTGAGCTAATCATCCGACCAAGGAACAAGATGAGGCTACAACACAGAAGCTTCACAATGCAATGTTCGCATGTTTGAATGAGTTCTATGCTAGATGGGCGACGAGCAAGGAAATCTGTGCATCAAGTATGAACCAGCCACCGATGCCGACTTCACACCTTAAGTGTCGAAATCTTGCCACCGGGTTTCCGCAAATAGCCCAATATCTCACTAGCTATGCGCTATATGTCGTATTTCGGGGCGAGACAGGGGCATCGTCATCCACATCGCCGCCACTCAAGGAGAAAAGTCAAGCTTCACTTACAGTTTAGCTTAATTCACATCCTTACATGTTCACGATCTTTGTTACATTCATAAACACGATGATAGAATTTCGGTTGGGGTTAATAATTGGATGCACATATCTGCACGCATCCATGTTCTCAAGGATCATTTCCCTTAAATTAGTATTTCACAAAGACTAGCAATGCAAATGTGGAGGATTGGTACCAAAAAAAGAACAATGTTGTTTTTGTAAAAATGTGGGTACTTGACTTTATCTGTGAAGCGATCCTTAGAGGCCGAGACACATATGGTAGCGTTGCACTAGCGAAAACTAAATAGTACCTACAACCTCGAAGTCTGCTAGGTGTGAGAATTGTGGGGTTGAGGACCACAGAGAAACAATCGCACAAAACCAATGGATGTGAGATTAGGGGTGTCGATGCGGTGTGAAGTGCATGGTCAGAAGCAGAGCATCGATTATGACCGTGAAAACCAAGGAGAGCAAGAATGTAATCTAAGATATGTTGATGTGTTCGGGCAATATTTTCTATATCGTGTCTTGTGTGGCGCCGTCTGGTTGTCGGCAGACTATATATGTATCTATGCAATGCATTTCCGAGATCAGCGTTTGGATGAAGAATTCTTGTTATTTTCATGTGATTCATGGCCCCATCTAGTGTGTGTGATGCCTGTGACTAGAGTTGCATGTTGGGAGACCTAATTGCGGTGCTTCTCTTTGTAGCCCTAATCAATTCTTGTACTTATTCGGCTGAATTATGGCGCTTGTTTGTGTTGAATTGTCTTGACCGAGTATGTAAAATAAGTGGAATCAGCGGTGATGTGATCGTTAGGCGTTGAGTGGCATCAATTCGTGTTTTAGGGTATCAATTGTTTTTGTGTGATGTGCGGTCAACAAGAAGGTCAACAAGCAACAGAACGGCTAATTTCTTGAGTCAGCAGGCTAATTTCTTTGTGTTAGCTGGTTTTTGGGCAAGCAGTGGGGAATCTTGACATGGACGCCAATAAAATAAGCCGGTGTAAACGGCTGGCCTCCCATGGCGTCTGAGCCGTGGCCCATAGCATCCCCAGCCGTTATGTGCTGCGACTCATGAGACGGCGAACTCCACATTAAATAGGGTTAGTGGGTGGGCCATGGGCCAGAATATGGTTGCATATACTATTAAGAATACACTGACGTATTCATGGGCTGGTGGGAATCTTGGAGCCAACGAGTGGCGAAGATAAGGAGCTCATCTGAGCTCGCGCTCAGAACAACACTTCCGCCATTTCTTGCGACTAAATATTGCCTCAGGATCACAAATTTGTCTTCCCATATATATCGAGTAAAGTATATCAGCATCATTGTAGTTGTGTCATCATAAAAGAAATTACGTATACAAGGCTCTTGCTCGTATCACAAGTGTTGAGTATAATGTTTATGGAAAACGATTAAAAACAACCGGATGATTTTTCACTCGCGTAAACCGCGTCGCTCGCCAACCACGTGTCCCTCTGGACCGACATCTCTCTCTCGCCCCACCTTATCTCTTCACAGCCGCACGACCACGGGCGCTCTCTTTCCTGTATCTCATTCTCCTCCACCGCTAGAAGCATCCGCTAGCGCCGCCGCAATCCGCCGTAGCCGACGGCGCCTGCGCCGTCATAATCCGCTGTCGCACCACGGCACTTCCATAGCCGACAGCGCTGCACCGAATATTCCACCGTCGGAGTCGCAACTTTCTGCCATGGCCACCACGTTGCGTCGCAGCACCCGTCACCGGCAATGCAGCATCCGCCATGGCCGTCGGCGCTGCATCGCAGCTTTCGCCGTTGTCGCCTCGCACTACGTCGCAAACTTCCACCATGGCCGCCTTGCTACGTCGTCGCGCAATGCTGCATCGCAGCATCCGCCATGGCCCCCAGCGCTGCATCTCAGTTTCCGCCGTCGTCGCCGCCTGCCGCGCTGCAACTCCCGCCATGGCCGCCATGCTGCATCGCCGCACTCGTCGCCGTCGATGGAGCTTCATCGGGGAAGCCGGTGTTGCGATGAAGCTCCGTCGAGGCCGTCCAGTGCTTCAATGAAGCTTCGTCAACGGGCCACCAGTGCTGCAATGGAGCTTCGCCAATGGCCGTCGGGGCTGGGATGAAGCATCATCGAAGCGGCATGTGTTTCAATGGAACATCGCCGGTGGCGGCAAGTGCTGCGGTGAAGCGCCGCCTCGCCGATGTTGTCGTTGCAGTGAAGCGTCGCATCGCCTACAGGCTCGATGCAGGCGCTTCGCCAATGTATTTCTTTGGTCTTTGTGAGATCGGAGCTAGAGAAGGGGGCTATCTTACAATGTTAGGAAGAGATCGTGCGTGCGTTGACCATGCAGACCAGCTGAGAGGAAGGATCTGACGGGTGTGATGGGGCTGATCAAAGGTCAGCGAGGCGACTTAAATCTTCCTAGCATCGGCTGGTTGATTTGTAGCACTGGCCAATGTTTATTTAGTAAACATAGGTATCGAAGATGACCATGTACTCCTCTCTCTCTCTCTCTCTCTCTCTCTATATATATATATATATATATATCATTAATCACTCTCTAATCTCTTCTAACATGGTGTCAACCTAATTGATCCTAAACCCTAGCCGCCGCCGCTTCCGCACCCCCGCGCCGCCCCCGGGCGGTCGGCCTCCATGACAGCTGACGGAGGCCGTACCTAGGGTTCGTCCGCTGGTCATGTTGACCATCTGCCCTAAAGAGTCATTTTTCCGAGCCCTTGCTCCGGGCTTCTCTCTCAAGCCAGTCATCTTGATCGGAGATATCTTTTTGGTTTTCCGATCTACACCCGCGCGCCTCTACTCCAACACCGGCGCGACTGACCGGCCTCTTCATCGACTCGGCGGCCTCGCGCGACTAGCGGCCCCTAAAGGTCGTTGTCGGTGTCAAAACCGGCGGATCTCGGGTAGGGGGTCCCGATCTGTGCGTCTAAGACTAATGGTAACAGGAGGCAAGGGACACGATGTTTTACCCAGGTTCGGTCCCTCTCGATGGAGGTAAAACCCTACTTCCTGCTTGATTCTTGATGATATGAGTATTACAAGAGTTGATCTACCACGAGATCGTAGAGGCTAAAACCCTAGAAGCTAGCCTATGATGATTATGATTGTCCCTATATGGATCAAACCCTCCGGTTTATATAGACACCGGAGGGGGCTAGGGTTTACACAGAGTCGGTTACAAAGAAGGAAATCAAATATCCGGATCGCCAAGCTTGTCTTCCACGCAAAGGAGAGTCCCATCCAGACACGGGACGAAGTCTTGAGTCTTGTATCTTCATGGTCCAACAGTCCGGCCAAAGTATATAATCCGTGCATGTTCGATACCCCTAATCCAGACTCCTCAAGAGCCCACGAACCAGGCTTCAATGACGATGAGTCCGGCGCGCAGTTTGTCTTCGGCATTGCAAGGCGGGTTCCATCTCCGAATACTCCAAAGCAGATTTAAGGATTGCGTCGGGCTCTGTGAGATAATTTCCGCACACCATCGTAGAGGGCATAACACTTCACAAATCTGATCTGCTGATAATTTTTCTTGCGGGGAGCCCTTACACCGTGGCATGTCTTAATACGAACCGGTTTTCTTGGCCTGCCTCGACACACGTCATGAGGCGGTTTTATTGGCACGCCTTGCCAAAGCAGAGATCGTGTTCCTCTTATCGCGGGATCCTCCATCAATACGAGCGCGTGCAACCCTACGACGCCTGTTGGTATGACTCCGTGTTTTTAGGTAAATCCCAAGCGGTTACGCTGAGGACGCTTGATATTCACCCCCTTTATAGAGGGGCCAAGGCCTATCCCTCATTTCTACCACGCTTGCGCCTTTCCACATCTCGAGTTCCAACACCCGAAGCCCAAGCTTAAGCACTTCGGACCTTCAATCATGTCCGGATCCAACCTTCAAGGCCGGTGGATGGCCTCCTCCATCATAGAGGAGGACATCGCGAAGCTTAGGGAGGTCAGATACCTGACCGCCGACATCAAGCACAGGCTTCCTGCTCCAGGGCAGGTCATCCCTACTCCCGAGCCCAACGAGAGTGTCGTATTCGTTTCTCACTTCCTCCGCGGCTTAGGCTTCACCCTTGATCCCTTTGTGGGAGGGCTCATGTTTTATTACGGACTAGATTTCCATGATCTAGCTCCGGACGCCATCCTTCACATCTCGTCGTTCATTGTTGTGTGTGAAGCCTTCCTCCACATCACTCCTCACTTCGGCTTATGGCTCAAGACCTTCAATGTGAAGCCGAAGATGATTGAGGGGCGACACGCGGAGTGCGGCGGTGCCGTAATAAGCAGGAACGCCGACGCCCCATGGCCAGAGGGCTTCTTCCTGGAGGTGTCCGATCTATGGCAGCGGAGGTGGTTTTACATCACGGCTCCCAGAGGCACAAAGTGGGTGGCTGCCCCCGACTTCCGTTCGGGCCCTCCGCCTCAACTGGCGTCATGGGTCAATGTGGGACTGGATTGGGGGCCTGCTAATGATGTACCAATATTGCAGAGCCGCATCAGGGAGCTTCTTGAGAGGGATATTAGCCTTGTCAGCGTAATTCAGGTAATGCTAGTCCGACGGATGTTGCCGTGCAAACGCCGGCCACTCCGGATGTGGGAGTTCAATCCGAAAGGTCCGCGGACTATTCTGCACTTCTTCGGCATGACGCTCGAAGGGATGTGTAAGTTATTCTTCGGACCACAAGTAAAGTGTTCGGACACCACCGAGGATGCGGGCCTGAGCTGCAACCGCCCAGATACCCGAGTAAGTAACACAGAAACCGAACACTTCGTTTATATTTATCATAACACTATTCTGAAAACCATCCGCAGCCATGAATGGCTCAACAAGGCGGAGAGAATCAGGTGTCCGGCGCCACTTCCCTAAGGCTCGCCTAGCCCTGCCATAGCCAAGATGCTTTGTGTGTGCTAAGCCAAGTGCCCTCGGGGAAATACGAAGGGAAGAACAGAGAAGCAGAGCTTCACACATTGCACATCCAAACCGGGGGAATTACTACCTCCACGAAGGAGGATAGTCGGGGAGGGGAATCTAGGGTCTCCTCCCCCCGCGGGAAGAAGAGGGCCGCCTTCGAAGACATGGAGACGGAGGTGCCCAGACAAGGGAAGAAAACTTCGGCAGGGGGCCCTGCCCCGAAGGTTGTCCTCACCGCGCCATGCCCGCCAACGGGCCAGCCCTCAACCGAGCTGTAAGTTTTATTGCAAAAACTTCTGCTTCCTCCTCTAAAAACAATAACCAAGATCCATTATTGCAGTCCGGCTAGCAGCTCTTCTCGACAGAGTTCGTCTTCGGGGGATCTCCTTCCGGAGATGATGGAGAGTGAAACCCCACCAGCCTCTCCGCCTTATGGGGCGGGCGACCCCAAGGTGTCGTCACGGAGGAGTCTAGATTTGTCGAGGCCAAAAGCTAGTACTTCGGCCACCCTGAGCCCTGAGCGCTCGGCTCCCAAGGGGGGCAATAAGAAGGGTCTGGCACAGTTCAACGACCGGCCAGACACGCTGACGGGCCTTCTGGAGCAAGCCGCTCTCTCAGAGGATCACTGTTCAATAATGAGCACGGTGCTTGAGAAGATTTCATCCGCCACAAGCAGATTGAATGAAGCTTTTACAAGCCTGCTCAAAGGCTTTGAGGTATGTAAGAAAATACTTAATTTTTTGTTGTGGCGCACGCGCTAGGTGTGCTCCATATGGATAGTAGCCCCTTAGACTCTGGTTGCCAGCCCAAGGCGGCAAACGGAGGATCACATCATTGAGTAATGATCGCACTGTATTCATGCACAGGTGGCTAAGGGTCCGGCAGCCGACCGGTCCGTTGAAGTCACCGAACTGAGGCGACAGATTGGAGTTATTGATGCTGATATCACACTTGTGAACGAGCGGCTTAACGAGTCACAAGGTATGTGCTCTGCTTTCCTTATTTTTATAGGAAAAATTAAGATGAGCATAATGTTAATGTGATATGCTTGGACTGCAAACGGAGCTGCTGCCATGGAGCCCTGAGGGCGGAACTTGCCCTGACCAAGGAACAAGCCCGGGCTAGCAATGTGGCTGCCCTAAAGGCGGCCGAAGAGTTGAGAGCTGAACAGGCTGCTCATCGCCGAAGCGAAGACAAAATAGCCGAGATGGCTGTGGAGCTGAAAAACGCCGCCGGCCAGTATGAGCCCCTTGAAAAAGAGAATCAGGCTATTTCGGCTGACCTGAAGAAGGCCCTTGATGCGGCCAAGGAGATGCGTTCCGAAACTAGAGATGCGCGGGAGGAGCTTCGACAGGCCGGAGAAATTGCGGCTGGAAACCCCTATTTATTGCGGATGAAGTTCTTAGATCCGAGGTATGCTCCTCTAGATCGACGATGGAGCCCTGCAGACGCGTATGCGGATCTGGCGAAGAGTACGGCTGATGCGGCCAAGTTTTTCGAGGATCAAAAAGATAATGAAGTGGAAAAGCTGTTCTGGTCGCAATTCAGTGCTCCAACGCACCTGTTGCCATTGAGTGAGAGGATGGCTGCTGTGGCCGAGCTCCATAGGTTGTCCGGTCTTGCAATGAGGTCTGTAATAGACCATCTATGACCGAAGGGGCCGAAGCCGGACAGTTATTTTGGTTTAGTGCAACAATTCCTTGGTGCCGTATCTCGAATCGATGCCATGAAAAGGTCGGCGTGCATAGAGGGTGCACGGATGGCTCTTGCCTGTGTTAAAGCATATTGGACAGATATGGAGGCCACCATCATTGCGACCCGTAATCCGCGGAAACCAGGATCCGCCGAGCACTACTTGGGCAGTAATGTAAGGTGCTCGTTTAGTAGAGGCTCAGTGCTCGAAGAATGTCATGTTCGAGTGAAAAATCGTTTCACTGTAAAAACAATTTTATTTTAATCATGGAGGCTATGTTTATACTTATCGCCCGAAAGTGTTATTGTACCTCCTGTGCGGCCGTTTGATGTACGTATGTAATCTAAAAGTTAGCAGTCGTTGGCTTCAGCCCCCACGCATACAATGCGGGGGTGTTCGCGAGAATATGCATAATCACACCTGATCCAACATCTTGGTCCGTTAAGGAGGTGATCGCACGTCGAACTAGGCAACCAGACTATATAGCTTTAACACTTTCACTTAGCCATAGGAGTTTGACGGTGGGGCTACTATGTAGCCCCTGGTACCTTTGCATGCATCCGAATATGGGCGCGTGTGTACCTGACCGGGAAATGGTCCTTCGTTAATGTGGAGGAATCCTAAAGATTCCGATGAGTCCTCGAGTGGTTGACCAGTCTCTCGCTATATCATGACAGTCAGTTTTCGGCTTTCTCTACTCAGGTGCTCATCCGGAATAACCAGGGCACAATCGCAGTAGTTCTCCTTTGGCCGCCTTAGCCGATAAGAATGGAACGTAAGGCGGCAAACCCAGGAGCCGGGCAAACCCAACATTTGACCAAATACATGATTCGGAGCTGATGCATACAAGGCCAAACTCGCGAAGCTGAACACTCCCGAAGGTATTCAGACTTTTAGAACATATACTGGGCTGAAGAACGCCCTTTATTATGAACCATGTATTTCTAGGTACGTGCATTAGTATGTCGTGGCGAAATGCCAATAACGGCAGTATCCCCCGTGGGTGTAGTACCCATGGGATGTGTAAGCAACAAGAGATAATAAAGAAGGTTTACACAGGGGCTTAATCTAAAGAGAAACCTTTGAGCGGGGCCCTGTTGCATGTCTGCGCCTTTGTCTCCGTTGTGCCGTGTCCTGGGAGGGTATCGCACGAATGATGTTTGTAAAAAGGAAAACTCATGTAGAAGAGTATGACATAAGCGTGCGAAGAGTTGACTATTATCAATGGATAGCAGAAGTGCAAGACATTGGCCTGTTAATAAGGTCAAGCCAAAAGGTGGGCTTTATTGAATATTTGAATTACATGTATAGCGCCCAACTCAGGTTTATCTGGGCTGCCGGACTTGTCTAACCATGTCCGTGGTCTTAACGACCGATCATGCGTTCTGATATTAGAGGCCGCTTAGTGTCCGGCTGCCGGAGCCGTCGTGTACTCTTCCGCGTGTAAAGAACGCTCTGTATTTCCATTAACGGTGATGACGCCACGTGGACCGGGCATCTTGAGTTTAAGGTAGGCGTAGTGCGGTACTGCGTTGAAGCGGGCGAAGGCCGTTCTCCCGAGGAATGCATGATAACCACTTTGGAGGGGGGGCGATGGTGAAGAGTAGTTCTTCGCTTGTGAAGTTGTTTGGGGAACCGAATGTCACCTCTAGTACAAGGGAGCCCCTGCAGCGAGCTTCAACGCTTGGTATCACCCCTTCAAAGGTGGTGTTACTTTGGCTGATTCTGGATGGGTCTATCCCCATCCTGCGGACAGTGCCCTGGTATATTAGATTGAGACTACTATCGCCGTCCATAAGGATGCGAGTGAGATGGTATCCGTCGATTATGGGGTCGAGCACCAAGGCAGCTGATCCTCCGTGTCGCATACTAGTCGGATAGTCCCTGTGACCGAAGGTGATCGGGCAGGCCGACCAGTGGTTAAGTTTGGGGCGGCGGGCTCTATAGCATATCGTCTCTGGCCTTGGTTCGCGCCTTCTCTTGGGTATGTGAGCCGCGTGGATCATGTTTACTGTGTTTACCTCTGGTGGGAATTTTTTCTGTCCCCCAGTGTTCGGCTGGTGAGGCTCATCCTCGTCTTCGCTTGGTGTTTCCTTTCCCTTGTGTTCGCATTTAATTTGCCGCCCGCTTAAAGACCCAAAGATTCTCTCGTGAGTGTGGTTCGCTTGTTTTTCGGGTGCCATGAATTTGGCACACATTGTCGAGACTTTGTTCAGGCCGGACGGTCCCTCTTTGCTGCCTTTAAATGGCTTCTTTTGTTGACCGGGTCGAGAGCCCCTGAATCCGGCGTTGACCGTTGTGTTGTCCGGGCTATCTTCCATGTGTCGACATTTGTTTTTATTGCGCCGTGGCTTCCCGTTGCCATCCCTGATTTCGGATGTGCCTAGGTCCCTGGGGCCTCTACGGGCCAACCAGCTATCTTCACCCACGCAAAAGCGGGTCATAATGCTTGTTAAGGCTGCCATTGTCCTTGGCTTTTCTTGGCCGGGGTGTCTGGCAAGCCACTCGTCTCAGATACTATGCTTGAAGGCCGCTAGGGCTTCGGCATCCGGACAATCGACAATTTGATTCTTCTTAGTGAGGAATCTATTCTAGAGCTTGCCGGCGGACTCTCTGGGCTGTTGAATTATGTGGCTTAAATCGTCGACGTCCGGAGGTCGGACATAGGTTCCTTGAAAATTGGCCCTGAAAGCATCCTCAAGTTCCTGCCAACTTCCGATTGAGTTTTCGGGGAGGCTTTTCAACCAGTGTCGAGCTGGTCCCTTCAACTTGAGGGGAAGGTATTTAATGGCATGGAGGTCGGCCCCACGAGCCATGTGGATGTGAAGGATAAAATCCTTAATCCAGACCCCGGGGTCTGTTGTTCCGTCATATGCCTCTATGTTCATGGGTTTGAAACCCTGTAGAAATTCGTGGTCCAGTACCTCTTCGGTGAAGCACAGAGGGTGAGCGGCCCCTCTGTATCTGGACATGTTGTGGCGTGTTGTCAACTGTTGTTGTGTCCGGTGCTGATTCCTAACGGGTACTCGATCAGTCTGATCATTTTGGTGGCCATAATCCTGCACCGGAGCGTGTCCTCTAGATCCATAGATGGACCTGGTCGCGCCGGCCTTTTTATCCAGGAGCTCACGTAAATCATGTGCGGCGTCGGTAGCTGCTCTATTGCGGTTATGAAGTGGTTGATCCGGCCTACTGGCCGTATTGTTCTCCGGTGGAACGGCCTCATCATCGAATTTTGGTAGCAGCTTGCGCTTTGGATAGCTCTTTGTGTGGCGATCGTCGCCGTATTTTTCTTCAGTGCCTAGCACTTTATTCCATCTGCGATTGAGTGTTTCCTGTGCGGCCTTAAGCCTTTGCTTCTACTTCTTTAGACTTCTCGCAGTGGCCATAAGCCTTCTGTGGAGGTTATCTCATTCCAAACGTGTTTCCGAGATGATGAATGCGTTGTCGTCCGGACTGTGCTCCTGTCCCGGGGCAGTTTGATGAGTTCGGCCCTCGGGATCACTGTGATCGGGTGCCTGCTCCGGGCTGTTTTCGGCGTGACCTGGCTCATTCTCCTCCATCGCTGGGTCCATATGGTCGTTGTTGCCTTCAGAGTTGACTGGGGTGTCGATCTTTCTAGCGCTGTTATAGCTGTTTTTGCTGTGGCTGGACTTAGAGCGGCGTCTGCACTGTCGTTTTGGCTTTTGTCCGGGGGTTTTATCCTCCGTTTTGTCGCCATCGTCCTCCTTAGGCGTGTCCACCATGTATATTTCATATGATGTGGTGGCAGTCCAGCGCCCCGTGGGCGGTGGTTCGGAATCGTCCCCTGCGCCAAAGTCCATATCGTTGGTGTCATCAGAGTCGAAGTCAAGCATGTCTGTTACATCGTCGACAGTGGCTATGAAGTGGGTGGTGGGTGGGGAACGAATTTCTTCGACGCCTTCTTCCCCCTCAGGCCGGACATAGTTCGGCCAAGCATCTCCTGACAAAGAGAGAGACCTTAGTGAATTCAGCATGTCGCCGAGGGGCTAGTGCTGGAAGATATCCGCGGCGGTGAATTCTATTACCGGAGCCCAACCAGAATCGGCAGGCTCGGGGGTGCGCAATCTGGAACCTACAGCCGGACACTAGTCCGGGGGTCCGGAGACATGGGCTTCCTTGGGGGTGAAGTCTATGCTCGGCTCTACCGCCGATGAGTGTGTGGCTTTCGAGGCGGGGTCCATCCACCCGTCCTTGGACGATGCAATCTGCCCCAGATTTAGGTCCGGAGCTCCTGCAGGTACGATATCCCGAGTATTGTCTGACAACAGGTCTAAGCCGTGCTCGTCGTGACCGTTCGTTGCTGTTGGGGAACGTAGTAATTTCAAAAAAATACCTACGCACACGCAAGATCATGGTGATGCATAGCAACAAGAGGGGAGAGTGTTGTCCACGTACCCTCGTAGACCGTAAGCGGAAGCGTTATGACAACGCGGTTGATGTAGTCGTACGTCTTCACGATCCGATCGATCCAAGCACCGAACGTACGGCACCTCCGAGTTCAGCACAGGTTCAGCTCGATGACGATCCCCGGACTCCGATCCAGCAAAGTGTTGGGGATGAGTTCCGTCAGCACGACGGCGTGGTGACGATGATGATGTTCTACCGACGCAGGGCTTCGCCTAAGCACCGCAACGATATGACCAAGGTGGAATATGGTGGAGGGGGGCACCGCACACGGCTAAGGAACGATCACGAAGATCAACTTGTGTGTCTATGGGGTGCCCCTGCCCCCGTATATAAAGGAGTGGAGGAGGGGGAGGGCCGGCCCTCTCTATGGCGCGCCCTAGGGGAGTCCTACTCCCACCGGGAGTAGGATTCCCCTTTCCTAGTAGAACTAGGAACCCTTCCATGTAGTAGGAGTAGGAGAGAAGGAAAGGGAAGAGAGAAGGAGAAGGAAGGAAGGGGCGCCTCCCTAGTCCAATTCGGACTAGTCCAAGGGAAGGGGTGCGGCCAACCTTTGGCCCTTTCTCTCCTTTCCCGTATGGCCCATTAAGGCCCAATACGATTTCCCGTAACTCTCCGTACTCAAAAATACCCGAATCACTCGGAACCTTTCCGAACTCCGAATATAGTCGTCCAATATATCGATCTTTACGTCTCGACCATTTCGAGACTCCTCGTCATGTCCCCGATCTCATCCGGGACTCCGAACTCCTTCAGTACATCAAAACTCATAAACTAATAATATAACTGTCATCGAAACCTTAAGCGTGCGGACCCTACGGGTCCGAGAACTATGTAGACATGACCGAGACACGTTTCCGGTCAATAACCAATAGCGGAACCTAGATGCTCATATTGGCTCCTACATATTCTACGAAGATCTTTATCGGTCAAACCGCATAACAACATACGTTGTTCCCTTTGTCATCGGTATGTTACTTGCCCGAGATTCGATCGTCGGTATCTCAATACCTAGTTCAATCTCGTTACCGGCAAGTCTCTTTACTCGTTACGTAATGCATCATTCCGTAACTAACTCATTAGCTACATTGCTTGCAAGGCTTATTGAAAGTGCAACTAATCCCCGGGTGGTTTTGGTAATTAATAACAACAAATATATCATTGAACTAATAGTTTCTTGAGAACATTTCAGAAAGTTCAGTGATATGGGTATGGCAATGACTGAAGATGTGGACCCCTCAAAATGCTAAGGAAAACATTGGCAAAAGCTCAAGACTCCATTTTTGGTTTAGTGATCCAAGATCACATTGAGTCTATAGGAAAGCCAATACTATTAAAAGGGATGAGGTTATGTTAATGATCCGGTTGCTCAAAGTGCTTAGTGATACATCTCCCAAACCATCAGCAATCTTTCATTCCAATATACACTCATAAGTAATCTCGGTCCCACCGATTCCATAAACTCAGTCACACCGAGATGAACCACCTCACCATATACCCAAACCCTAGAAATTTCGGATTTTCCGATTCCAAACTCGGTCTCACGAAACTAGTGTTGCCAAGCTTCAGAACCTTCATCATCATATCGGTGTCACCGAGATGATAAAGTCGGTCCCACCGAGATTGGCAAACCCTAGTCTTTGGAAGAATCGGACTCACCGAGATTGTATTTTCGGTCCCACTAAAATCCCAACGTTCACAAGATTTGAACTTTCGGTCTCACCGAGTTGTCAACTTCGGTCCGACCGAGATTGGTCAAATGTGTGTAGCGGTTGGATTTTGTGTGGAGGCTATAAATACCCTCCACCTCCTCTTCATTCGTGGAGAGAGCCATCAGAAAGAACTACCACTCCTACCTTACATTTCTGAGAAGAGAACTACCTACCCTTGTGTTGAGATCAAGTTGCTTCACTCCCACCATATGAAACTTGATTTCTAGCCTTCCCAAGTTGCTTTCCACTCAATCCTTTCTTCCACCACAGCCAAATCAGTGAGGAGAGTTGAGTGTTGGGGAGATTATCATTTGAAGCACAAGAGCAAGGAGTTCATCATCATCAACACCATCTATTACCTTTTGGAGGGTGGTGCCTCCTAGATTGGTTAGGTGTCGCTTGGGAGCCTCCGTCAAGATGTGGAGTTGAACCAAGAAGTTTGTAAGGGCAAGGAGATCGCCTACTTCGTGAAGATCTACCCCGAGTAAGGCTAGTCCTCCGTGGGTGTATGCCATGATGGCATAGACAAGGTTGCTTCTTCGTGGACCCTTCGTGGGTGGAGCCCTCCGTGGACTCTCGCAGCCATTACCCTCTGTGGGTTGAAGTCTCCATCAACGTGGATTGACGATAGCACCACCTATCGGAACCACGAGAAAAATCTCCATGTCTCCAAATTGCGTTTGCTCTTCTCCACCTCTCTTTACTACATGTGCAATTTACTTTCCGCTGCCAATACTCTAGAATTGCATGTGTAGGGTGATACTTGACTTGATCATCATCTTGAAATCTGCCAAAACTTGTCTTAATCAAAAGGCTGAATTTTTATATTGTCAAGTAGTCTAATCACCCCCCCTCTAGACATACTTTCGATCCTACAAGTGGTATCGAGCTTTGGTCTCCATTGTATTTGTTTCCATTGCATTGGACTCCATAAGCTTGGTTTCACAACCTAGGAGAGTATGGCGTCTAGTGAGGGTAATTTTCAGAGAGGTCCTTACTTTGATGGTTCAAACTTTGCTAGTTGGAAGCATAAAATGAAAATGCATATTCTTGGACATAACCCCGCCGCATGGGGCATTATTTGTGTTGGCTTGCAAGGTGAGTTCTTCGAGGAAGGAAAAGTTCCGGATCGTGAAGCTACAAAGGATGAGTTGCGGATGTTGCAAAACAATGCTCAAGCTTGTGACATTCTCTTCAATGCTTTGTGTCCCGAGGAGTTCAACAAAATCAGCCGCCTTGAGAATGCAAAAGAAATTTGGGATACTTTGGTGAAATGCACGAAGGTACCGAGTCCGTGAAGGAATCAAAGCTAGATGTTCTTCAAGGTCAACTTGACAAGTTCAAGATGAAGGAAGGTGAAGGAGTCGCTGAAATGTACTCTAGGCTTGCTCTCATCACAAATGAGATTGCCGGCTTAGGAAGCGAAGAAATGACCGACCGATTCATCATCAAGAAGATTCTCAGAGCTTTGGATGGAAAGTATGACACCGTGTGCACTTTGATCCAAATGATGCCAAACTACAAGAATCTCAAGCCTACCGAAGTCATTGGAAGAATTGTTGCTCATGAGATGACACTTAAAGATAAGGAAGAGCTTCACAACAAGTCAAGTGGTGCTTACAAAGCTACAAGTGAAGCTCCCACAACCTCAAGTGACAAGCTAGTTTCCAATGAAGAGATAAGCCTAATGGTGAAGAACTTCAACAAATTCTACAAGAGTAGAAGCAAGGAAAGAAACTCAAAGTCTAGATCATATGATGAAAAGAGATCTTCTAGTCGTGATCGAAACTGCTATAATTGTGGAAGACCCGAACACTACTCAAATGAGTGCTCGGCTCCCCACAAGAGAAGAGAAGAATCTCCAAGAAGAATAAGCTCAAGAGAAGAGTCACCTCGGAAAGAGAGAAGGAGTAGAGATGATCGTTATGAACGAAGATCCTCTCGGAGAAGCAAGGATTCGGAGGAAAGACAAGTCATCAAGGAGCTACACAAGAAGAAAACATCAAGCTCATGTAGGTGAATGGGTCTCCGGCTCCGACTCCGACAATCACTCCGAAAGAAGCTATCACTCCAACTCCGAATACAGTCAAGATGAAGGTGTTGCGAGTCTTGCTCTCGTATCCTCCAACTCCAACTCCTATGACTTGTTTGATTCACCAAATGAGGGAATTGGAAGATGCTTCATGGCTAAAGGCCCCAAGGTATCACACCCTGAATTTATTGACTTTGATAGTGATGAGGATGACTTGCTTGGTGAAGATGAGCTTTTACATGATAAATCTAGTGAGCCTAGTAATGATGAACATGCTAGTAGTCTTTATAGTCGAGAAGAGTCGAATGACAATGCTATGAAGGAGATTGAGTGTCTAACTAAAGAACTAAACACTCTTAAGTTAGCTCATGAAACAACTCAAGAAGATCATAGAGAGCTCCTAAGATCTCATGAGAAGCTACGCTTCGAGAAGCTCAATCTAGAGCAAGAACATGAGTTTCTAAAGGCTATCAATGACGATCTTCGAAAGAAGAGTTCTTCATATCTTGCCAAACGACTTCTCTTGTCTAATTTCTTGCCACCTATTAAAACTAAGCATGACAAGCATAAGAAAAATTCTTCATCTAGTAGTAACAATAACCATGCTAAATCCAATGTTGTTACTTCTAGTAGTTCTCTTGATTCCACTAACAATGTTTCAAGCCAAGTTACACTTGAGCAAGAAAATAGTTTATTGAAAGGGATTATAGAGAAAGGTGTCTACAAGAGCCTTGCGGAAGCAAGAACTTTGAGGAAATTGTTCGCAAGCAAGGAAGGCACCGGAAGAATCAAGGAATTGGTTTTGAGCGAAAGTTCAACGCCGAGGGTGTTGAATGGGAAGAAGGTCAATATCCCACTCCAAAGTTTGTTTCTCAAAAGGAGAAGTATGATCCTACTTCTTCCAATGTGGAACAAGCTCAAGATGATCTTCCACCACAAGACCACAAGCTAAAAGGAAAGGACAAGCTTCAAGAGGAGATTGATGCATTTATTGAAGCACCTAAAGCCATGGTCAAGTGGGTTCCCAAGGAAACGTCAAGTTCTACTTCACAAGCTCAACTACTACCCCAAGGATTCCCATCAAGATGATGTGGATCCCAAGAAGAAGAACTAGAGAGTTCTTGAGGGTGACTCCGCCAACATACTTCACTCACATTCATTTTGGCAAGAACTTGTGCAATCAACTTCCACATCTTGCACTAGTTCATGGAGTCACAAACCCTCTAGTTGGTAAGTCAAGGGACAAGGTAATCATTGCTTTCATGGACATCATCAATTGTGTACTTCAATCTATGTCCATGGATATCCTTGTTTGTTCCTTGTGGGACTAACCCATGTAGGTATTGAAAGTGCCCAATCCAAAGGATTGCTCCCAACTCTTGATGATCTTCATCAACATTGAGCATCCACATCTTCAACATCTACATGAAGTCTTCTCGACAACCCAAGGTTAGTTTGACCCTTTAAAGGGGTTCTCACATCAAGGGAGAGCTTTGCTCTAAAGATTTGAGCTAAAGCATCTTCAAATGATGTGAACACATCAATGCTTTATGTAAAAGTGGTAACCCCACTTGTGCTTAAACGATGAGTATGACCTATGATCAAATGTTTTCATTTGACTCCTAAGTCAATATACTCATATATAGATGACCTAGTCATCGACAAATTGTGTGATAGTAGCTAGTGTTTTGTTTGTGCATGTTTGACACATATTTCATTTGCTATCTTATTGCGTGAGCATGTTGAATACATAATTTTATCCATTCAAGGACATCCATTTGTTGCTTTGGTCTTTTGGATTTTTCTGACCAAATGGATGGACAAGAATGCCTAAGTTCCTCCCCTAGCTATCTATGCTTTCTTGTCTCAAATTCTATTCATGCTTATATCACAAACTTTGGACAAGTCTTTTTCGGACCCACCGAGTGAGGAGCACTCGAAGCCACCGATCCGTCAAAAGCTTAACTTCCAAAACCTTCTAAGTGTTTTCGGTCAGACCAACCCACTCACACTCGGACAGACCGAAAGCACTTGGATTGATCTAGGTTTTCACCTCGGTGAAACCGAGTTGCAAATTTCGGCGTGACCAAAGTGTGTAACTGCTTGCAGTTATTCATCTCGGTGCCACCGAGTTTCACAACTCGGTCCCACCGACAGCTAAAGGGTATATATATCTAAGGGCAACGCGCGTTGATTCTTTCTTCAAAACGCCTCGCCCCCAAACCCTTTGCTGCCGTCGCCGTGGTCTCCGGATCGTCTTAAATTGCCGTGCGCAGGCGCCTCGCCAGTCTCCGTCGCCGTCAGCGGACATCTCTCCGCGCCGTTGTCGCCGTGAAGAACTCCACCAAGTTAGGGTGAGTTTGATCCTCTCGTGCTTCAACCTCCGATTCTATGCACGATTGGTTTGCCTAGCATCTTGCCACGTTTGAGATCTTCCTATCCAGCAGATTAGTTCTTAGAACGAAATTGAGTAAAAGTTTTAGGGTTAGGTTTCACGAACACATCTCGGTGTGACCGATTCTACATTCTCGGTATGACCGATTTGGCTTCGGCCATTGCCTTTGCACTTTTCGGTCCAACCGAAGTTGTGCAAATCGGTGCGACGAAATGAGGATTTAGTGAAACCCTAGTGTTCTCGGCTAGACCGAAACCCATTTCGGTCCAACCGAAAGTGGTGTGAATGGTTCTGTTTAGACACTTGGATTCACGAATTTTAGTCTCGATCCGACCGAAATGCATTCTGTGAAAACCTAAAACTGAAATTTGAACTCATTTTTTGCAAAATCTTCGCGCTTTGTGATAACTCTACTATTCGCCTATACCTAATCTATTCACGGGTTGTCACCATGTCGATGCCGGTGACAGCGAACAGTCCGAATCACCAATTGCTGAGATTCCAGAGGCGGCACTAGTCCCGAGGCCAGCAGCTTTTCCGATGATGGTGAGAGGAGCACACCAAGGGTTTGCCTCCTGCGCCACCAGGGCGGGAAGAAGAAGAATTACGATGAAGAAGATTCGATTTTATTCTTGAGGAAGAGATCTCCTCTAAGCCCAAGAGGAAAGTGGTTGCCAAAGAGCATCAAGGGCAACAAACCAAGAAAGGCACCGATAAAGTGAAGAAGTCCACTGTTGCCAAAAAGCTGAGTATGGAAGAGGAAACTTCCAAGCAAGGTGAAGAAAACTTCCAAGAGGAAGAGGATTGTGCATGATGAAGCAAAGTGATTACGATGATGATGAGGAAGCACCCAAGCCTCCTCGAAGCCTAAGTTGATGGGAGATGCCATCGTAGGTGAGCACCTTCAAAGTCTAAGCCATCTGCTCCAAAAAAGGCAGCTCGAGCCAAGCCTGCTTGCTAAGCCCAAGAAAACTGTGAGAAACATTCCCTTGAGAGAAGAAGAAAGACAATGTGCCACCAATGAGTCGATGATGAGGCACTGTGTTGCTAAAACTCCGTCGAAAATTGCCAATTCACAATGATGCTCATCCTCGAGCTGAAAACATGAAGGAAAGAAAGGATAAAGGTCTCGGGCTATGGAGACAAGCTGATCCATATCTTTGTGAGGAGAAGGACTGCTGTTGACCCAAGATTCCACACCGAGAGCAAAGCAGGATTTCTATGAGATCATGCTTATGGACAAGAAGCCCATTGTTGCGCACACTCGCTATGTTGATTGGGCATATATTGACATGAAAAGCACAGAGACTTCTTTCCACATGTGCATGAGAGCTTCACCGCATGTGGTGTTGCTGATTTCGTTGGTCGAAGTCGACAGACTTGGAATGATGAGATGATCATGCAATTCTATGCCACGCTCATTTCTATCCGGATGGCGAGGATTGTATGGATGATGAAGGCCGAGATTCTCTTCAACTGTTGAAGAATGGGCAGCCTTCTGAATGCTCCAAAGGCAGAGAGAAGATGATGTTGATGTCTATGGAATTCCCAAGAAGAACCATGAGTCTATGAGAAACATGAACAATGAGGTACCGGCAAAGGATGTGGAAATCTGGAAGCTCGGCTCGGTGTATCATCTCCGTGCAGGTCTCCCTACCACGAACACAATTACGAGGCATACCTTGATGCCCAAGTCCGAGATCATCGCATGATAAGAGGCTATTCTATCAACATGCTGCATATACTAGATCGAAGGCACCTTTCAAGGTGATGGACACGATAGTTGAGACTATCAAGAGGACTGCAGCAGACTGAAGAGGTCATGTGGATTCGCCCGCACATTCAGATGCTTATCAATGCCAAGTTTGGCATGGGCACCTACTTGTTGGATAGACCACACTTGCCATTGCAGCTGAGCATGAGGACAATGAAGTTGTGATGACTGAGGATGATCCCACGTCTGTTGAAGGTCAAGCAAAGTCTGAAGCCCAAACAAGCTAAAGCCGAGAAGGAAGCAGCAGCAGCAGCTAAACCCGAGAGTGTTGGAGAATAGCTCCTTGAAGCTACCGGAGGATTGAACAACGCCTGCCAAGATTGTGCGAGTCTCGGGAGAGTCTTGAGAGGATAGTTGAAGACAAGTTCCATGCTCTGGATGTCAAGTCGATCAAGTGCAAGTCACTTGTCAACAAGCTTGAGGAAGATATCGAGGAAGCTAAGAGGGAGAAGGCGAGCTCATGCGGAGATGCAGGATGACCTTGTCCAGATGACTATGAGCAGCCTGCTCTGGTTCCCACAAGACCCAGATCATTGCTATCCCATGGACAAACACCAGGGCTACAACATCAAGACCTCCCACAGCTCCATCGGTTCGGCTCGGCTCGGTGAACACTCCTCCACTCCACAGACTTCACCAAGCCTTTGCAGATGCAGCTATCTCAACTCCATCAACCTGCATAGAGGAGCCGCCAGCAGAGTCCCTAGTGACGTTTAGCTCTATACCTTTCGAACTTTTGGTAACTTGTTGCCAAAGGGGAGAAATTGTATAGATCATAGGACTTCGAGAGAGAGTGCTCGCTTTTGCTCTTTCGTTTATTTGCGGTCTTTTGAGATACTTTTGAGTTTTTGAGACATTCCGTGTGTTTGATACTACGTTTGCTCTACTTTGATGATTGCTTGATCGTACTATGCCTTAATGTGTGCTTAATGCTTATCATATGCTATTCATATCTTGTATGATCATCTACTCATGTCTTGGTGATTGGGTGCATGCTATTCATTCTTATCATTTTGTGCGCTCCACCAAGATGTATGTGACATGGAAGAGTGACCCATGATCCTAATCGATTGTGCATTTGCATTGAAACGCAAATCTTAAATAATGCACAAATTTAGGGGGAGCTCTTGCTTATCACATACTTCTCAAAGCGACGATATTATTCATTGATTATATCATTTGTGAAAGCTTTGATCTATATGTTGTCATCAATTACCAAAAGGGGAGATTGAAAGTGCAACTAATCCCGGGTGGTTTTGGTAATTAATAACAACATATATATCATTGAACTAATAGTTTCTTGAGAACATTTCGAAAAGTTCAAGGATATGGGTATGGCAATGATGAAGATGTGGACCCCTCAAAATGCTAAGGAAAACATTGGCAAAAGCTCAAGACTCCATTTTTGGTTTAGTGATCCAAGATCACATTGAGTCTATAGGAAAGCCAATACTATTAAAGGGGATGAGGTTATGTTAATGATCTGGTTGCTCAAAGTGCTTAGTGATACATCTCCCAAACCATCAGCAATCTTTCATTCCAATATACACTCATAAGTAATCTCGGTCCCACCGATTCCATAAACTCACCACACCAAGATGAACCACCTCACCATATACCCAAACCCTAGAAATTTCGGATTTTCCGATTCCAAACTCGGTCTCACGAAACTAGTGTTGCCAAGCTTCAGAATCCTTCATCATCATATCGGTGTCACCGAGATGGTAAAGTCGGTCCCACCGAGATTGGCAAACCCTAGTCTTTGGAAGAATCGGACTCACCGAGATTGTATTTTCGGTCCCACGAAAATCCCAACGTTCACAAGATTTGAACTTTCGGTCTCACCGAGTTGTCAACTTCGGTCCGACCGAGATTGGTCAAATGTGTGTAGCAGTTGGATTTTGTGTGGAGGCTATAAATACCCTCCACCTCCTCTTCATTAGTGGAGAGAGCCATCGAAAGAACTACCACTCCTACCTTACATTTACGAGAAGAGAACTACCTACCCTTGTGTTGAGATCAAGTTGCTTCACTCCCACCATATGAAACTTGATTTCTAGCCTTCCCAAGTTGCTTTCCACTCAATCCTTTCTTCCACCACAGCCAAATCAGTGAGGAGAGTTGAGTGTTGGGGAGATTATCATTTGAAGCACAAGAGCAAGGAGTTCATCATCATCAACACCATCTATTACCTTTTGGAGGGTGGTGCCTCCTAGATTGGTTAGGTGTCTCTTGGGAGCCTCCGTCAAGATGTGGAGTTGAACCAAGAAGTTTGTAAGGGCAAGTAGATCGCCTACTTCGTGAAGATCTACCCCGAGTAAGGCTAGTCCTCCGTGGGCGTATGCCATGATGGCATAGACAAGGTTGCTTCTTCGTGGACCCTTCGTGGGTGGAGCCCTCCGTGGACTCTCGCAGCTGCTTACCCTCCGTGGGTTGAAGTCTCCATCAACGTGGATTGACGATAGCACCACCTATCGGAACCACGAGAAAAATCTCCGTGTCTCCAAATTGCGTTTGCTCTTCTCCACCTCTCTTTACTACATGTGCAATTTACTTTCCGCTGCCAATACTCTAGAATTGCATGTGTAGGGTGATACTTGACTTGATCATCATCTTGAAATCTGCCAAAACTTGTCTTAATCAAAAGGCTGAATTTTTATATTGTCAAGTAGTCTAATCACCCCCCCTCTAGACATACTTTCGATCCTACACTTATAGTAATGTGCATTACCGAGAGGGCCCAGAGATACCTCTCCGACAATTGGAGTGACAAATCCTAATCTCGAAATACGCCAACCCAACATGTACCTTCGGAGATACCTATAGAGCTCCTTTATAATCACCCAGTTACGTTGTGACGTTTGGTAGCACACAAAGTGTTCCTCCGATAAACGGGAGTTGCATAATCTGATAGTCATAGGAACATGTATAAGTCATGAAGAAAGCAATAGCAACATACTAAACGATCAAGTGCTAAGCTAACAGAATGGGTCAAGTCAATCACATCATTCTCCTAATGATGTGATCCCGTTAATCAAATGACAACTCATGTCTATGGCTAGGAAACTTAACCATCTTTGATTCACGAGCTAGTCAAGTAGAGGCATACTAGTGACACTATGTTTGTCTATGTATTCACACATGTATTATGTTTCCGGTTAATACAATTCTAGCATGAATAATAAACATTTATCATGAAATAAGGAAATAAATAATAACTTAATTATTGCCTCTAGGGCATATTTCCTTCAGTCTCCCACTTGCACTAGAGTCAATAATCTAGTTCACATCGCCATGTGATTTAACACCAACATTCACATCTGCATGTGATTAACACCCATAGTTCACATCGTCATGTGACCAACACCCAAAAGGTTTACTAGAGTCAATAATCTAGTTCACGTTGCTATGTGATTAACACCCAAAGAGTACTAAGGTTTGATCATGTTTTGTTCGTGAGAGAAGCTTAGTCAATGGGTCTGTCACATTTAGAGCCGTATATATTTTGCAAATATTCTATGTCTACAATGCTGTGCACGGAGCTACTCTAGCTAATTGCTCCCACTTTCAATATGTATCCAGATAAAGACTTAGAGTCATCTGGATCGGTGTAAAAACTTGCACCGATGTAACTCTTTACGACGGGCTCTTTTATCACCTCCATAATCGAGAAATATTTCCTTAGTCCTTACTAAGGATATTCTTGACCAATGTCCAGGGATCTACTCCTAGATCACTATTGTACTCCCTTCCCAAATTCAGAGCAAGGTATACAATAGGTCTGGTACATAGCTGTCACGACCGGTTTTCCGGGTATTAATTTCCAGAAAACGGCCATTGTGCTCACCAGCCCCAGTATATCTTGTTAATGATGAGGCACCAAATTGATACTGAAATTCCAATTAAAATACAAAATATGTAGTACAAGACCATTCGGCTGCATGAGTACAACAAATGGTTTCTAGTGGTTGATGGCGAAGCGGTTTGTGGATCATCGGTGTCTATGGGATTCCATTTCCCACGAGAACAGTGACTGGTAACTCCTATCTTCGCGAGGCTGCTACCACCACTTGCTTAGGTTCGGGGCTGTCGTCGCATACGCTCCTCTCCGTCTGAAATCTGCCAAGACAATAGCCAGGGACAAGCTAGTGAGTACTTTGAATGTACTCGCAAACATTATGAACACGGGTATAATATAAATGATAACAGTGCGCTGAAATATTCTATGATCACATCGTCAGTCATAAAATAAAATCTCTGATGCATGCAAGTAAGTTATTTATATGCAACATGAACATGCAATAATGGGGTAGCAATAACATGCACCGATCGGGTGTCTGAAGCGACGCCTCGAAAGGGCCATGATATGAAGCATGCCTCAGTCGGGCGTCTAAGCGACACCACATAAAGGGCTTATAAAGAAAATAATTAGCATGCCACAGTCGGGCGTCTGAGCGACACCACATAAAGGGTTTATAAGAAAAATAACAAGCATGCCACAGTCGGGCGTCTGAGCGACACCACATAAAGGGCTTATAAAGAAAATAACAAGCATGCCACAGTCGGGCGTCTGAGCGACACCACATAAAGGGCTTATAAGAAAACAACAAGCATGTCACAGTCGGGCGTCTGAGCGACGCCACATAAAGGGCTTATAAGAAAATAACAAGCATGCCACAATCGGGCGTCTGAGCGACGCCACATAAAGGGCTTATAAAGAAAATAACCACAATGAATATCCAGGAGGTAGAACCGTCCCAGGGATACTCAATACTTCAAATAATATAAAGGGGTTAGTCCATAATAATAATCATCACAATCATCACAAGTCACAAATCATGATCCAAGTTCTGGTTTAGTAGTTTCTCCTCCGAAGACCGACACTAAGACCGACACTTGACCCGACCCAGACTGTAGTCCTTAACCATGGACGCGGCTATTCGAATAGGTTTAATCTCTGCAGAGGGTGTACTCTTTACCCACGAGTAACGGATTCCTTTAGTCCATCAAGACTAATTCCGTCTACGGTCTTTTAAATGAAAACACACCTAACTTGCACACACCAGCTTAACTCACCGGTGTCTGGAATCACCCACGACACGGTTAAGCAAAACTCTAAGTGGGGAGGCTACAACCTCGATTTAGCATGGGATCACAAAATTTATACCGTGTGCAAAACTGGGGAAGCTACCCCCTCGGCTACAACCGAAACACCCATGCCCCCTGACCGGATGACTGGCTTTAATCCATGGCCATGGTACCCTCATCCCGCCCCTACATGCAGTGTGTGCTATAAAGGGGTTGACAAATTACTGAACCGTACCCTACCTGTGGCAGGGACAAGTGGTAGCACGAACAAGTGTGGGGGTTACTGGAACAAGACTCGATCTACGGTCGACTCAGGAGGTTTATAACTTCCTGCATGACATGTATAAAAAATATATTTCAAACAACACAATCAACACTCATTATACCTTACTATGCCATACCGGACACACCCGTACCGATGGAGACCGGCGACAAGCTCACGCCTACCCAAGGCAGAGGCTTTCCGGGATTCCTTCCGGCATGCATGCAAGGCACATGAGGATGACCACCATCACAAGTGTATTCATTTCCAACAGCAAGGAAATCACTTATATGCATTCATGCAAATGATCATGTCACATGAAATAACAAGTTCTCCGAAATGAGGTGGTGTTATAAACGTGCCAACGAACAAACCAAAAATATTATGCCGGGGTTCAGAATGCTTGCCTTCAATGTGTGGAAAGGCAGGGTGCACTTCAAAACTTTTGAAAGTTTGCTTCTCTCTCTCCAAGGTCCTATTTTAAATAAATTTGAATCAACACACAAATTTCAAAAACAACACAAAAAGTTGTTTTGAATTTTTTTCAAATAAATCTTAAAATAAACTAGGTTAAATTTGAGAGAGGTAGGGAAAAGAATCAATTCATTTGGAGTTGTCATTAAAAAGTTACAAGCGGTTAAAGTTGTGCTCAAAATCTGTTTTTTTTAAATACAGAAAAAGAAAAACGATTCGGACTGACCACGTCAAAGGCGTATTCTAAAAATATGTTTCCACTTATGCCCGCGTGGATCGGCACTGGGTCGCTGACAGTGGACCCGCCTGGCCCACTGGTCAGGTTTGACCAGTCCACGCGCGCGTCGCCTCCTCCGGCCGAAACAGAGGCGGGGCTCCGGCGAGGCTCGCCGGCGAATGACGACACCGTTCGGAGAACGGAGGCCATCCGCGTGCTCAGGGGATCAAGACGGTCACTCCGGTGGTTGATATGGACTCTGGGGTGGACGGAGCTGCCGGCGATGAGCTTCGCGGCGGACGGTGGTCGTCGGGCAGAGTGATTTTTCTCTCGCAGTGAGTCCCAATCAAAATCAAGCAGGGGGATGGATTCACGAGGGGGAGAGGAAGCTCTTGGTGAAGAGAGTGGAGAGGGGGAGGCTCTGGTGGCGCCGGAATGGCCGGGGCAGTGGCGGCGGCTGCGGTTGCCGGAGATGGGGAAGAAGACCTCCCCGGGTCGATTGGCTGCCTCGGGAGAATTAGGGGAGCATTCGAAGGATGCCTCTGGAACGGAACATGCTCGGGGGCCTCTTATATAGCGCAACGAGGTCGATTTGCGGCGGCCGTGGATAAGGTCGTCGGCGAACCGCCTCCCTGTAGCGTCAGGGCGTCGTGCCGATGACGGGAGCTAGAGGACACTCGAGAGGATGAGGATGAGCTGTTCCAGGGGCAGGTGGCGAGCGGGAGAGGCCTGGGCGGCACCGACCTGGCAGAGGCGCGCTGCGGACGTCGGCGTGCCGCCAAGGGCTCTGACGGCCGTGCTGCGGGGCACCAGGGCTGCTTGGCACATTCTGGTGAGAAGGGGGAGTGCGTGGCGCGGCTCTGTGGCGCGGGCAAAACCAGGGGCGCGACGTGGCGGCTCGGGTGCGGCACGTGCAAAACGCGCGCTCTGCTCGCGCCCAGAGCACGCACGGGACGTGCTCGACGAAATGCCAGGGAGTTCTCGGGTGAGGCTGGGAATTAGCAGACCTAGGTTATGAGTAGCTAGGAGTCTATTGGACAAGGTAGTTGGGCAAGGGAAGCAAGATCACAGTGCAAGCTAAGACTCATGTCAAAACTGGTCATGCCTACAGGGTGCTCGACAGAATGCCACATGCACCTAGGCATCTCTTGGGGTGGCCAAAACTTCCAGAGTGGGGTCTCTTTAGTTGAAAGAGAGGGTGGTGAGGTTAGTTTGTTAAAAGGAGAAACTTGTCAGTGCAAGCTTTGCAAAACTTCAATTCTGGGTAGAAGGTGAAGGGCACTATTTCATGAACCAAAAATCTTCGAAAGGGTCCACTCTTCTGGACTTAAGGTTTTGGCAAGGTGCACTACAAGCAGGGGAAAGAATCAAGGGCCAAAGAGCAAGCAAGAGTATGGTTGCTGTACAAACCATCATGTTGAACCAGAATGAAGATGAGGTTGATTTACTCAAAATTTTCAAAGAACATCACTGGATTTTTGCATAAAGTTGAATCATAAGCTACTACCAGCATCCCATAATTTTGGTGGAGTGTAACGCCCTCGATGCGGCTATATCTCCCACGTGTCGAAGCACGATTTAGAGGCATAACCACATTGAAAGCAATGTCGCAAGTGAGGTAATCTTCACACAACCCAAGTAATACATAAGGGAAAGAGATACATAGTTGGCTTACAATCGCCACTTCACACAAATACATGAATAAAGCATTACATCATCCAGATACAATCAAGGTCCGACTATGGAACCAAAATAAAAGAAGAACCCCAAATGCGACAAGGTCCCCGATCGACCCCAACTGGGCTCCACTACTGATCAACTAGAACGAAACAACACAAAGGGCAAGATCTTCAACGAGCTCCTCCTTGAGCTTGGTTACGTCACCTGCAAACTGGTTTTGGAAGTATCTGGTGAGCCACGAGGACTCAGCAATCCCATTACCATGGGTATCAAGACTAGCAAAGCTTAATGGGAAAGGAAGTGGGTAAAGTGGTGAGGTTGCAGCAGCGGCTAAGCATATATGGTGGCTAACATACGCAAATGAGAGCGAGAAGAGAAACAAGTGGAACGGTCGTGAAGCTAGCAATGATCAAGAGGTGATCCTGAACACCTACTTACGTCAATCATAACACGAAACCGTGTTCACTTCCGGACTCCGAGAAGAGACCATCACGCTACACACACGGTTGATGCGTTTTAATTCGGATTTGGTGTCAAGTTGTCCACAACCGACATTAACAAATTCCCATCTGCCACATAACCGCTGGCACGGCTCTAGAAAGTTTAAACCTGCGCAGGGTGTCCCAACTTAGCCCATGACAAGCTCTCGCGATCATCGAAGAATAGACCTTCACCCGAGACACTCCGATCGACTCGGTATCCCGTACATCAAGACATTTCGACAATGGTAAAACAAGACCAGCAAAGCCGCCCGATCGCCGACAATCCGGATAGGAGCTGCACATATCTCGCTCGTGGCAACACCGGATAGGTCACCCTACGAGTAAAACCAGACCTCGAGTTGCCCGAGGGGTCCCATGATCTGCCGGTTCGGACCAACACTTAGACAAGCAATCGCCCGGGGCTAAAATAAAGATGACCCTCGAGAGCGACTCCCAAGGGAAAAGTAGGTGGTGGTGAGGCAAATGGTAAAAGTCAATGTTGGGCCTTCTTTGGACAAGTTTTATTCAAAGCGAACTGTCGGGGGTCCTATAAATCACCCGACCGCGATAGGAACGCAAAATCCGGGAACATAACACCGTATGACGGAAACTAGGCGGCAAGAGGAACAAAACACCGTGCATAAGGCCGAGCCTTCCACCCTTAACGAAGTATATAGATGCATTAATAATATAAGAGATATTGTGATATCCCAACATAACCCCGCCCACCATGGAGCAATCTTCAACTTCACCGCAACTAGCAACGCTATAAGAGGGCTGAGCAGAAGCGGTAACATAGCCAAACAACGGTTTGCATAGGAAAGGTGTCAAAGGTTAGGGGTTCATGGCAATATGGGATGGTTTGATAAACAGTAATAGGTAGCGCAGACATAGCGATAGAACGAAGCAACTAGCATAGCAATGATAGTAGTGAGATCCAGGGTAGCGGTCATCTTGCCTGAAATCCCGCAAGGAAGAAGAACGAGTCCATCATGAAGATGACAAACGGATGAGGCCGAACCAACCGTAGACGAACGAATCCTCACGATCGCAACGAAACAGGAACTAACAAGAAGAAGCACACAACATAGGTAAACTCACCACACATGAACAAGGCATGATGCACAACAAGCATGATGCATGTCCGGTTTAAATATGCATGGCATGGCAAAGTGCACAAACAATCCTACAAATTAAGTGGAGCTCAATATGCAACGAGTTGCATATTGACAAAACACCACATCAATTATTTAGGTCTCTCTCGGTTATGCTGCTCATCAATATTAAATGTTGTTAAACATGGCAAGAGGTGAAGCGTAATTAAACTACCTATCTAGGCAAGTTTAAATGATGCCGGAACTACAAACAACATTTCCGGAAAAACCTCATATGCAATTTATGAATTTGCTACTGTTCTGCCCTAAAACATATTTTAAAGTTGCTAAACAGGAAAATAAAGTGGACCATGTTAATCTAGGCATTTTTCCACCCCAAATACATATAAAGAACGTTTAAATCCGAGCTACGGTTATTTAGTTATGAAAATAAATCATTTTAGCATGGCATTTGAGCAAATTTAAACAAATCACATTTTAAACATTTTAAACATGGATGAAAGTGGCATATTATGAAACTAGATGAAATTCTAAGCATTTTACATGTTGGAATCATTTAAATCCGATGCACGGTTGTGGAGTTTTTATATGCATGAACAGCAGGGGGTTTCTGCAAAACTGAAAATCTATGGATAATGCTAAAATCGCAGGAAAGGGAAAAAAACAGAACAGGCTGAATCTGAGGCGAACTGGGCTGGGGTTCTCACCATGGGCCAAAACCCAGAACTATGGAGAGGCCAAGGCAGGCCGGGGCTTGCTGGGCCACAGCGGGGCCTTGGAGGCCGGCTTGCTGGGCTGACGGCGGTTTGCGGCCCACGTGGCCCACGCGGCCAACGCGCTCGGGCGCGCGGTCGTGAGCAGGAGACGGAGCAGGGCACCGGCGAGAAGGCCATGGACGGCGGCGGCGAGGGAGCTCGCGGATTCGGGAGATCGGCGAATGGACGGATCCGGGCGCGGGGGCGCCGGACCTAGTCTCAGGTGAGGCCGACGGGCCCCACATGGCCGGCGACGAGGCCGAGCACCACGGCAGCGGCGGGGTTTCCTGCGAGAAGAAAACGGCGCCATGGCCATGAGCGAGAGAGAGAGAAGGTGAGGAGGGAGGAAGGCGACGGGGCGCGACCGGCGAGGACGGCGGCCGGCGGGAGGCGCCAGGCGGCGGCGAGGCGACGCCAGCCTGGCGCGGCGCGGCTCATGGGTCCGCACGCTTCGAGGCGAGGGCGCGCTTCGGCCGGGCGGCGGAGCGCTGGTGGCGCGAGGGACTGTGGCCGCTCATGGTTGGACGGGGAAAACGGGGCGGACATGTCCGGCCGTCGCGGACGCGTCCGGCGGCGCGGAGAAGAGGAGGCTAGGGTTTTGGACCCGGATTTGGACGGAGAGGCACAAATATATAGGCATAGGGAGCTAGGAGAGTCCAAATGAGGTGCAGTTTTCGGCCACGCGATCGCGATCGAACGACCGAGAGCATGGAGAGGAGTTAGGTGGGTTTTGGGCCACTTTGGAAGGGGTGTTGGGCTGCAACTCAAAGAGGGCTTTACGGTTACCCGGTTAACCGTTGGAGTATCAAACGACCTCCAAATGGCACGAAACTTGACAGGCGGTCTACCGGTGTTATACCAAGGCCGCTTGGCAAACCTCGGGCCATTCCGAGAAAGTTTAACACCCGCTCACAACAGGAGAGAAGAAGGGGACGCCAGAGGACATAGGAGTGCCGGATTGCAAAACGGACAACGGGGAAAATGCTCGGATGCATGATATGAACATGTATGCAAAATGAAATGCACATGATGACATGAAAAAATGCAAATGATGACATGGCAAAGTGCAACACGCAAGCAAATGACATGGCAAAGACGGCGAATAACTGGCGGACACCTGGCGCATCGGATCCGGGGCGTTACAACACTCCACCACTACGAGAGGATCTCGTCCCGAGATCTAGGATGGCACCGGAGGGAAAATGAAGAGGAAGAGGAGAGGTAAAACTAAGTTGCTTCTTTGACCAATGAGTGAAACCACGAACCTTGAGAGGTTGAGGAAAAATGAAAGAAAGAAAACAACGAAGATGAACATAGTTGAAAACACTCCGTTTGAAAAGAGGAACAAGGAGTATTACGAGAATTAGAAGGTTGAAAGACATGGATCAAAAGTTTCACGAACGAAAAGAATATGACCACCTCGGTATAATGAGATAGCCAAGGAACAAGAATGGCAGAATTTGGACAGCACTCCGGTAGAAAAGAGAAGAAAACTTGATAAGATGAAAAGATATTGAATGAGAACACAACACTGCGGTTAAATGGATAAGCAAGAAAAGAGCACGATCCTCACAATTCGAGATGATGAGTGAAGAGCACAACATCACAATGCCTCCATAACGATAGAATAGAAGATAGATCACTGGAATAACAGAATGTAGGAGAAAATGCAAACTTCTGCCACAAATGGGCTCGGAAAGCACCCTTCCAAGAAGGTTATAACGGAGTTGTTGGAAAACCAACAACGAAAAGAATAAGCTTGTGGCGGGCTTATGAAAACATCTCAAAATTATGAGGTGAGCTTCTGCCACTATCAAAATCAATTGCTTGCTTGAGATCAATGAAGAGATGAAAACTGCTTCACCAAGATGATAGAGATATAACTTGGATCATTGATAAGCACCACAAATAGCAATATTCCTTAGGGAAGGCTTTAGGTGAAATCTATACCAAGATAACTCCAAAGAAAAGATTGATGGATCTAAAATACCTCATTCTTGACAACATGTGAATCATGAAACATGAAGGAAATTGTCAAGAGTGACATAACACCACCTCCAAAATATGGTAGAAAGAATTGCACTCCGGATTACCATATGAAGAAAGCTTGAGCGCCTTAGGAAAGAATCTCGATGAAAACTTTGAGAAGGGAATTAAATCTTTGATGAACCATCATGTAGAACCTCCATGAAGAACTTCGGTAGACAAAAGGAATGAAAAGAAAGAGAAATTGAAAACACAAGGTGAAGCCTTGCAATGATTTAGATGGATCTCCGTGATAATTAGAGCTTGGAACTCCGGGAAAAAGAGAAGATGAAACAAATGAAACCGAGAATTTTAAGGGCCTCCGGAATAAAGAATTAATCACTTGGATGAAACAAGAATAAGAATTATGTTATGCGTATCCTTCAGCAATTTAAATTGATGACAAGCAACGGATTTGGCATACTACTTATTCCCGTAGAAAGGATTAAAAGAGATATATCAAAACTTGAGAAGGTCTTCAACGAACCACCGGTAGGATTGGAAAGAACGAATGAATTAAATGATAACGAAACAGGTGAAATCTTGAACGAACCACCGGTATGATTAAAAATGAACGTAGCAAAGGCACAATTCACTGGGAAGAATTTGAAAAGGAATGAAGATATTTGAGGGGATTTAGATACATGAGAACGGAGAGATCATGAACTGATTAGAGGATATTTGAACGAATCACCGGTAATATAGGAGAATGATAACTGACAGCTGAGAATGAATAAACCTGAATTGATGGACTCTGGATGACAAACTGAGAAGACTCTTGAATATCTCCTGATGGGTGAAAAAGATTCTCACAATCGAAAACAATTATGAGAGGATGGCATCAAGCTAGAACCATGAATCTTGAAGAGAATAGAGCAAGATTAAAGAGAAACTCTTCTTCGGTCTTCAAATGATGAGAATGACAATGAGAAACACCACCGAGAATTATTGAGGCACACCGGAAGAATCAAAAGCGAAAAGGTTGAGCCAACTATGAAAAGAATTTGAAAGATCTTGGAGAAAAGCATTTGAGTGATGACAACTCATTCTTACGTCAAAACTGGAGAAGAATTTGGGATAGCTCCTAATAATTAGAAGAGTCGTAAGATCCTCGAAAAGACACGTGGGTTAGGGCCACTCAAAAGAAACACCGCTGAAAAGATTTAAAAGAGATGTTGCACGGTTGAATTAAATGACTTGAATGAGATACCAATCTCGAAAGAGCTTGAATGAATGTAGAGTGGAAACACGAATCTTGAGATATCTTGAGCACTCGGAATAACAAATAGCGAGAAGTAGAATGATAATGAGGTGCACCGTATGAGAAGACATTGAAATGAGGAAAAGGTATGATCAACAAAACTTGACTTGAATCCACCGGAGAAGAGAAAGGAATGAGGAATGACGAACTAGTAGAACATCTTCTTGAGAACCACCGGTAAGAACATTGATGGAAAAGAATGGAGAAACTTCACAAAAATAAAAGGATACTTGGTAAAGAAATCTTAGTCCTTGAGGAAAAAGGGTGGGTGGGCGGGAAAAAACAAAGGCAACTTGGAGACGGATGAAACAAACACCGTTGAGAAGAAATGATAATTGGTATTGCTGATGTTGAAGTGATCGGATCCACTTGAAGAGAAACACGCCGGTTGAAAAGGATTGACATGACAATCTCGATTGTCGAGAAGGATTGGTATTCACATCGGAGTATGAGAACACCATTTCGGAAAGGTATGGATTCAACATTTGACTTCGAAGCAACTCGAATACCACAAATAAAACAAAACAAAGGATTTGGCTTGCAGGATAAGCCAGAAACAAACATATGATAGAGATTTACCCAATCCCATATCATGCATCTGTCGGAAAGATATTCTAGGAGCTACTTGAATTCCCACCTATAAAACTCCCAAACTTTCTCGGTTATGCAATCTGGTGTTGGGGATACAGGAAGCAATATATCTCACCCAAACTAACAATACCTACATCCAAGTCAGATCCATCCGTCAACACATAACCAAGAAACCTTCGAAATCGTGTACCTCAACCTTCAAAAGCATCCGTTATACGAGTCATGGCAATACTCCGTACTCACCTCAAGATTTGGGTTAGCGGGGTTATCTCACCAACAACTGCATAAAAGAGATTTTCGATGTCGGCGAACTAAACTCGGTATTCCAGAATCGCAACGATAAAATTATGACGACAACACCTCGAGCTCAACTCCCGGACACCTCCACTAAAAAAAACCTGCGACGGAGGCACCAAGACAATGTTGTCATCATAAAACCATCGAACGATTCTAAGATACCCGTGATCCTAAAAAAATTTAGTGAAATTTGAGAAGAGAAGAGCCAAAATCTACGTCAGAGACCTCACCAGAGCGATTTAAGGGACCGAGGAGTAAAAAGAATTCCTAACTCTCTGATATATATAATCCTAAATGACTCAAAACATTTTTCTAGACACAACTCGGCTGCTAAAAACGATCAAGCAGTGGGGCTCCTAAGGTCGGGGAAGGCTCTGATACCAACTTGTAACGCCCTCGATGCAGCTATATCTCCCACGTGTCGAAGCACGACTTAGAGGCATAACCGCATTGAAAGCAATGTCGCAAGTGAGGTAATCTTCACACAACCCAAGTAATACATAAGGGAAAGAGATACATAGTTGGCTTACAATCGCCACTTCACACAAATACATGAATAAAGCATTACATCATCCAGATACAATCAAGGCCCGACTACGGAACCAAAATAAAAGAAGAACCCCAAATGCGACAAGGTCCCCGATCGACCCCAACTGGGCTCCACTACTGATCAACTAGAACGAAACAACACAAAGGGCAAGATCTTCAACGAGCTCCTCCTTGAGCTTGGCTACGTCACCTGCAAACTGGTTTTGGAAGTATCTGGTGAGCCACGAGGACTCAGCAATCCCATTACCATGGGTATCAAGACTAGCAAAGCTTAATGGGAAAGGAAGGGGGTAAAGTGGTGAGGTTGCAGCAGCGGCTAAGCATATATGGTGGCTAACATACGCAAATGAGAGCGAGAAGAGAAACAAGCGGAACGGTCGTGAAGCTAGCAATGATCAAGAGGTGATCCTGAACACCTACTTACGTCAATCATAACACAGAAACCGTGTTCACTTCCCGGACTTCGCCGAGAAGAGACCATCACGGCTACACACACGGTTGATGCGTTTTAATTCGGATTTGGTGTCAAGTTGTCCACAACCGGACATTAACAAATTCCCATCTGCCACATAACCGCGGGCACGGCTCTCGAAAGTTTAAACCCTGCAGGGGTGTCCCAACTTAGCCCATGACAAGCTCTCGCGATCATCGAAGGAATAGACCTTCACCCGAGACACTCCGATCGACTCGGTATCCCGTACATCAAGACATTTCGACAATGGTAAAACAAGACCAGCAAAGCCGCCTCGATCGCCGACAATCCCGATAGGAGCTGCACATATCTCGTTCTCGTGGCAACACCGGATAGGTCACCTCTGAGTAAAACCAGACTCGAGTTGCCACGAGGGGTCCCATGATCTGCCGGTTCGGACCAACACTTAGACAAGCACCGCCCGGGGCTAAATAAAGATGACCCTCGAGAGAGCGACTCCCAAGGGAAAAGTAGGTGGTGGTGAGGCAAATGGTAAAAGTCAATGTTGGGCCTTCTTGGACAAGTTTTATTCAAAGCGAACCGTCAGGGGGTCCCATAAATCACCCGACCGCGATAGGAACGCAAAATCCGGGAACATAACACCGGTATGACGGAAACTAGGCGGCAAGAGTGGAACAAAACACTGCATAAGGCCGAGCCTTCCAACCTTTACCAAGTATATAGATGCATTAATAATATAAGAGATATTGTGATATCCCAACATAACCCTGTCCACCATGGAGCAATCTTCAACTTCACGTGCAACTAGCAACGCTATAAGAGGGGCTGAGCAGAGCGGTAACATAGCCAAACAACGTTTGCATAGGAAAGGTGTCAAAGGTTAGGGGTTCATGGCAATATGGGATGGTTTGATAAACAGGTAATAGGTAGCGCAGCATAGCGATAGAACGAAGCAACTAGCATAGCAATGATAGTAGTGAGATCCAGGGTAGCGGTCATCTTGCCTGAAATCCCGCAAGGAAGAAGAACGAGTCCATCATGAAGAAGACAAACGGATGAGGCCGAACCAACCGTAGACGAACGAATCCTCACGATCGCAATGAAACAGGAACTAACAAGAAGAAGCACACAACATAGGTAAACTCACCACATATGAACAAGGCATGATGCACAACAAGCATGATGCATGTCCGGTTTAAATATGCATGGCATGGCAAAGTGCACAAACAATCCTACAAATTAAGTGGAGCTCAATATGCAACGAGTTGCATATTGACAAAACACCACATCAATTATTTAGGTCTCTCTCGGTTATGCTACTCATCAATATTAAATGTTGTTAAACATGGCAAGAGGTGAAGCGTAATTAAACTACCTATCTAGGCAAGTTTAAATGAGGCCGGAACTACAAACAACATTTCCGGAAAAACCTCATATGCAATTTATGAATTTGCTACTGTTCTGCCCTAAAACATATTTTAAAGTTGCTAAACAGGAAAATAAAGTGGACCATGTTAATCTAGGCATTTTTCCACCCCAAATACATATAAAGAACGTTTAAATCCGAGCTACGGTTATTTAGTTATGAAAATAAATCATTTTAGCATGGCATTTGAGCAAATTTAAACAAACCACATTTTCAACATTTTAAACATGGATGAAAGTGTCATATTATGAAACTAGATGAAATTCTAAGCATTTTACATGTTGGAATCATTTAAATCCGATGCACGGTTGTGGAGTTTTTATATGCATGAACAGCAGGGGGGTTTCTGCAAAACTGAAAATCTATGGATAATGCTAAAATCGCAGGAAAGGAAAAAAAAACAGAACATGCTGAATCTGAGGCGAACTGGGCTGGGGTTCTCACCATGGGCCAAAACCCAGAAATATGGAGAGGCCAAGGCAGCCGGGCTTGTTTGGGCAGGCGCGGGCCTTGGAGGCCGGCTTCTTTGGTCGACGCGGTTATGCCCACGTGGCCCACGCGCCAACGCGGCCGAACGGTCGCGAAAGGTGAGACGGAGCAGGCGCCGCGAGAAGGCCATGGACGGCGGCGGCGGGGAGCTCGCGGATTCGGGAGATCGGCGGAATGGACGGATCCGGCGCGGGGCACCGGATCTGGTCTCACGTGAGGCCGACGGGCCCCACATGGCCGGCGACGAGGCCGAGCACCACGGCAGCGGCGGGGTTTCCTGCGAGAAGAAAACGGCACCATGGCCATGAGCGAGAGAGAGAGAAGGTGAGGAGGAGGAAGGCAACGGGGCGCGACTGGCGAGGACGGGCGCCCCGGGAGGCGCCGGCAGCGGCGGCGAGGCGACGCCAGCCGCTGGCGCGCCTGCGGGCTCATGGGTCCAGACGCCGGGCGGAGGGCGCTTCGGGGCGGCGGCGGAGCGCTGGCGGCGCGAGAGGGACATGTGGCGGCCATGTTGGACGGGAAAACAGGCGGATATGTCCGGCCGTCATGACGCAACGTCCGTGGCGCGTGGGAAGAGGAGGCTAGGGTTTTGGACCCGGATTTGGACGGAGAGGCACAAATATATAGGCATAGGGAGCTAGGAGAGTCCAAATGAGGTGCGGTTTTCAGCCACGCGATCGTGATCGAACGACCGAGAGCATGGAGAGGAGTTAGGTGGGTTTTGGGCCACTCTGGAAGGGGTGTTGGGCTGCAACTCAAAGAGGGCTTTACGGTTACCCGGTTAACCGTTGGAGTATCAAACGACCTCCAAATGGCACGAAACTTGACAGGCGGTCTACTGGTGTTATACCAAGGCCGCTTGGCAAACCTTGGGCCATTCCGAGAAAGTTTAACACCCGCTCACAACAGGAGAGAAGAAGGGGACGCCAGAGGACATAGGAGTGCCGGATTGCAAAACGGACAACGGGGGAAATGCTCGGATGCATGAGATGAACATGTACGCAAAATGAAATGCACATGATGACATGAAAAAATGCAAATGATGACATGGCAAAGTGCAACACGCAAGCAAATGACATGGCAAAGACGGTGAATAACTGGCGGACACCTGGCGCATCGGATCCGGGGCGTTACATGGAGGCTAGAAAGAAGTTATTAAATGAGTTGTAGTGCAAAATTGCCCACTGGACCAGAGAAGAAAAATGGGTGTAGAGCTCAAAATATTTCATGAATAAAAGATATTTTTGCATAAAAGTGATTTAAAAACATCACCTGACATCTCCAAATTTTGGTTGGAATTTTAAGTGAATTTATCAAATGGTTGTAGTGCAAATATGGCCATATAACCTTGGAAAAACCATTTTTCAAGAAAATAAAGATCAAGCAAATTAATTATGTAATTAGTTCTACTCCCTCCGTCCCAGTTCGCAAGGCAAACTTTTCAAATATCTTGGCCCAAGGTGAATTTCCATTGGCTCTGATTTTCCACATAAAAACGTTAACCATCGGCGCTACAATTAATTTGGAAAGTGAAAAGAACTTTATTTTCTAGTCTTTAATTGATTTGGCGCGATATTTTCCTCTGCCCCGTGCGCTGTTTCTGCCTCGCGCGCTCCTTCCTCCTTCGGCGTGATATTTTCCCCTCAAATTTAGCTATCGCGCCCAGATTGCTTTCCTAAACCAGAGATTTGATTCCGCGTGCAAGGATTTCGTTACAAACTCAAACGAAAGCAGCGCCCAGATTTCTTTATATAGCCATGGACTTACGTAGACGAACAACCCAGTCTAGCGCCAATCTCATGTCCTCTCCTCCTCGATTTCATGGCGTCGGACGGGGGAGACGAGGGACATCGTTGTCCGCCGCCTCTTGGCCTCCGAGGCCTGACTCGCGCTGCCTTCCTTCCTCGTTCCGGCGATGGCAGCGGCCTTCCTCCACTTCGTACTCGTCATGGCGGCGGCCTTCCTCCACTCGATCTTGCAGGTCGAGGACCACTACCGTCGGTCTCCATTGGAACGGCTGCCTCTACACCGGTGTCTGGCCCCAGTGTCGGAGGGAGACGCCGCGTTGGTCTGTCGTGCCCACCTCGATCTCCTTCTCCAAATCAGGCAGGCTCGTCGAACTAGGCCACCTCGCCGGGCGGGACGGCAGTGAAAGCGCCGTCGAAAGGACGTCCTCCTACGTTGGCTTGAACATCATGAACGACTCCATCTACGTCGGACCAAATTCGTCCGTATTCTGCATGAGAGGAGTAAGTTTTGTGGTGCATGCAGATTTAGTGGAGTGGTTTCCCACGGTGAAAGAGGAGTAGATCAACTTTTGCATGCAAACATTGATGGACTACTAGTGCCAAATTGAATACAAATGTGCCTAGGGGTGGAAGATTTTGGGACAAATAGTTTTTGGGATTTTGCCTTGCGAACTGGGACGGAGGGAGTACTAATAAAAGAAAAGTTTTTCTTGAGAGGTTAAACAAGTCCAAAAACATATTTGAAAAGTTTTCACTTTGGGGAAAACTCCATAATAGCAAGGGAGAAAAATGTTCAAAAATAAAAAGGGAGCCCAGAAAATAAAAGTTTTAATTTCTTGGCAAAATTTTAATTAGTAAAACAAGGTCAAAAATTTTGGGGTGTCACAATAGCATAGCATACTTTATAGAACCTATGACTGAGGCATAGGGAATGACTTTCATTCTCTTTCTATTTTCTGCCGTGGTCGGGATTCGAGTCTTACTCAACTTCACACCTTGGAACACAGGAAAGAACTCCTTCTTTGACTGTTCCATTTTGAACCACTTCAAAATCTTATCAAGGTATGTACTCATTGAAAAATCTTATCAAGCATCTTGATCTCAATAGATCTTGATGCTCAATATGTAAGTAGCTTTACTGAGGTCTTCCTTTTAAAAAAAGCTCTTATTCAAGTATCCTTTTATGCTATCCAGAAATTCTATATCATTTCCAAACAACAATATGTCATCCACATATAGTATTTAGAAATGCTACAGAGCTCCCACTCACTTTCTTGTAAATACAGGCTTCTCCAATATGCTTTGATCAACTCATATTTATAAAACCATATGCTTTGATCAACTCATCAAAGCGTATATTCCAACTCCGAGATGCTTGCACCAGTCCATAGATGGATCGCTGGAGCATGCACACTTTGTTAGCACCTTTAGGATTGACAATACCTTCTGGTTGTATCATATACAACTCTTCTTTAATAAATCCATTAAGGAATGTAGTTTTGACATCCATTTGCCAAATTTCATAAAATGTGGCAATTGCTAACATGATTCGGACAGATTTAAGCATCGCTACAGTTGAGAAAATCTCATTTTAGTCAACACCTTGAACTTGTCAAAAACCTTTTTGCGACAAGTCGAGCTTTGTAGATAGTAACACTACTATCAACGTCCGTCTTCCTCTTGAAGATCCATTTATTTTCTATGGTTTGCCGATCATCGGGCAAGTCCACCAAAGTCCACACTTTGTTCTCATACATGGATCCTATCTCGATTTCATGGCCTCCACCATTTTGCGAATCTGGGCTCATCATCGCTTCCTCATAGTTCGTAGGTTTATCATGGTCTAGTAACATGACTTTCGTAACAGGATTACCGTACCACTCGTGCGAACTGCACTCTAGAGGACCTCGAGGTTACGTAGTAACTTGATCTGAAGTTTCATGATCATCATCATTAGCTTCCTCACTAATTGGTGTAGGAATCACTGGAACTGATTTCAGTGATGAACTATTTTCCAATTTGGGAGAAGGTACATTTACCTCATCAAGTTCTACTTTCCTCCCACTCACTTCTTTCAAGAGAAACTCCTTCTCTAGAAAGGATCCATTCTTAGCAACGAATGTTTACCTTCGGATCTGTGATAGAAGGAGTACCCAACAGTTCCCTTTGGGTATTCTATGAAGACGCACTTCTCTGATTTGGGTTCGAACTTATCAGGTTGAAAAACTTTTTTCATATAAGCATCACAACTGCTTAGGTTTACTGTTAAACCATAGTTCATACATTGTCGTCTCAACGGATTTAGATGGTGCCCTATTAAACGTGAATGCAGCTGTCTCTAATGCATAACCCCAAACGATAGTGGTAAACTGATAAGAGATATCATAGATCGCACCATATCTAGTAAAGTACGATTACGATGTTCGGACACACCATTACATTGTGGTGTTCCAGGTGGCGTGAGTTTGTGAAACATTCCTCATTATTTTAATTGAAGACCAAACTCGTAACTCAAATATTTGTCTCCGCGATCAAATCACAGAAACTTTATTTTCTTATCACAATGATTCTCCACTCTACTCTGAAATTCTTTGAACTTTTCAAATGCTTCAGACTTGTGCTTCATTAAGTAGATATACCCATATCTGCTCAAATCATCTTGTGAAGGTCAGAAAATAAAGATGCTTGCCACGAGCATCAACACTCATTGGATCGCATACATCGGTATGTATTATTTCCAATAAGTCAATAGCTTGTTCCATTGTTCCGGAGAACGGAGTTTTAGTCATCTTGCCCAAAAGGCACGGTTCGCAAGCATCAAATGATTCATAACCAAGTGATTCCGAAAATCCATCTTTATGGAGTTTCCTCATGCGCTTTACACCGATATGACCCACACGGCAGTGCCACAAATAAGTTGCACTTTCATTATTAACTTTGCATCTTTTGGCATCAATATTATGAATATGTGTATCACTATGATCGAGATCCAACAAACTATTTTCATTGGTGGGCCCTTTTTTTAACAAAAATTTTTAGGGTTTTTTCCAATTTTTAATGAAAAAACCCCTTTTTTTAAAAAAAAGTTTAAAAAATCCAAAAAATTTCATAAATTTAAATTCAAAATTTAACCAAAACTATCAAAGGGAATTTTTCGAAAATGGCCAAAAAATTTTTTTCAAAGGTAAAAAAAATTTAAAAACCAATAAAATTCCGGAATAAAATAATTTTTCATAAATAGTAAACTTTTCCTTTTAAAATTTTTTTTAAAAGGGAAAATTAAATTTTTTTTTAATTCAAAAAAGAACTCAAAAAATATTTTTTAATTTTGGGAAAAATTTCTTTGGGTTTAAACATAAAAACAAAGGAAAAACCAAAAAAAAAAAAAACCCGAAAAAAAACCCAAAAAGGGAAAAAAAAAAATTTTCAAAATTTTTTTTATGGGGAAAAATTTTCTTTAAAATTTAATTAATTTTAAAAGAAATTTTAAATTTTTATTTAAAGTTTTAATTTGCAGAAATTTTAAAAATTTTGTTTTTAGTTCTTTTTTTTTAAAAAAAAGGGTTTTAAAAAAAAAATTTAAATTTTTTCGTTAAAAACCTTTCCCTTTGGGCCCCCAAAAAACCAAAAAACCGCAAAAATCAACCCTTTTTTCCCCAATTTTAAAGGGAAACCCCTTCGGTTTTTAAAGGAAAATGGAAAAGGAAAAAAAAAAAAAAAAAAGAAAAGAAAATTTTTTTTTTTTTTTAAAGGGAAAAAAAATTTCCCAAAATTAAAAAATTAAGGGATTTGGAAATGCGGGGCCCAAAGGGCCCCGGGGGGGCCCCAAAAAGCAAAAAGGTTTTTAAAAATTTTATGGAAAAGGAAAAAAGGGAAAAAAGTATAAAAAGGAAAAAAAAAAACCTTAAAAAAACCCCAACCCCAAATTTTTTTCCCCAGGTTTTCGGAAAGGTATAAAGAAAAATAAAAATAAGTAAATTTTTATTGGAAAAGGAAATAAAGAAAAAAAAAAAAAATTTTAAAATTTGGGAAAATTTCAATTCCCCTTTTTAATTTGGAAAGGAAACAAAAAATTAAAAAAAGATTTTTTCAAAAAAAAATTGGAAAAAATAAAATTTTAAAGTTAAAGTTCCCAAAAATATAAAAATGAATTTTAAAAAGGAAATTTAAAATAAAAATCATGAAAGTGAATAAATCCCCAAAATTTTCCCCTTTTTCTAAAAAAACTAAAAATTTCCTTTAAGAAAACCCAAAGGAAAAAACAAGTTTAAAAGGGAAAAACCATTTTATAAAAAATAAAAATTTTAAATCCCTTTTGGAAAAGGGCAAAAGTTAAAAAAAGCCCCCAAATATGGATCCCCCAAAATAAAAAAAATTTATGATTAAAACCGGAAATTTTGGGGAAAAAAAAAATTTTGTTAAAAACAAAAACCGGGAAATCCCCGGGGGGGCAAAAGGAAGGCCCTCCCTTTTCCCCCTCCCCTTTGGGGTTTGGGGTTTGAGGAAAGGGGGCCTCCGCCATGCAGCGGCCCATCACAGCCACCGTTCGCGCGCCGGCCCGCTCATCGATCTACGTCGCCCATGTACGGCCGCCCTGCCGACCATCATTGACGCCTTCATCTTAGACTCCGCCGCCACGCCGCCTCCACCGAGCAGCGTCCCGGACCTCACGCACGATCGGATTGATCACCTGCCCGCCAATGCAATCCGCCTCATCTACGCCGTGCGATCGATCTGGCTCGTCGGTTGCGCGCCTTCGCAGGCCCTGTGAAGACCGTCCCGAGTTCAGCGCGCCCCACTACCGATCGAGCAACGGGCTGCCGTTGCGTCACCCCATCGGGCCGCAGCGCTGTCGCCTCGTGGTTCTTCTCCCGGCTGCACCGACCCACGTCACCGTTGCGTCGCCCCTTCGAGCCGTAGTATCACGGCCCGCGGTCCACCGCCGCCCCAAGGCCGTCCGCTCTAGGTCATTCTCGTGGCTACACCGACCCTCGCGCCACCGCTGTGTCGCCCCGTCGGGCCGTTGCGAGTGTGGCACGCGATCCATGCCGCCATCCTGAGACCGTTCCCGTGGTTTCATTGACCCAGTTTCCGTCGCTGTGTCGCCCCTTCGGGTTGTAGCGCCGCGGCCCGCGGTCCCTGCTGCCACCCTGAGGTCTTCCCGCCGTCGCCCTGACATGCCCGCCGCCGCTGTGTTGCCCCTTCGGGCCGTAGCGCCGCGGACCGCGGTCCACTTCATCGTCACCACGCGTCGACTTTTGTGGTATGTGCCACACTGCCCCCCTGGCACGGGAACACCATCGTCCGCGCCGGTCTTCGTCACACTGTCGGGTTCGTCGCCTACTTCGAGCATCACCGCGCTCCTAACCAAGCCATCGCCGCCACCGTCGGGCCACCGCTGCTACCCCCTGATTGTTTGTATCTGCGTTGGTTATTTCCTCGAAGAGGAGAGGATGATACAACACAGGAACGGTAAGTATTTCCCTCAGTTATGAAACAAAGGTATCAATCCAGTACGAGGATCCACCGAACTATGTAAGCAATACCTTCACACAACTAACAAAAACTTGCAACCCAGCATGTAAGAGGGGATGTCAATCCCTCCTCGGTATTGAGATAGATTAAATTGTATGAGATTGGATAAATAGATATAACAAAAACACACACAAAAATACATAAAGAAAAAGGGCAACACGCTATTTTTGAATCAATATGATAGAAAATAGACCCGAGGGCCGTAGATTTCACTAGAGGCTTCTCTCGAGAAAATAGCATACGATGGGTAAACAAATTACTGTTGGGCAGTTGATAGAAAAGCAAATAATTATGACGATATCCAAGGTAATGATCATGTATATAGGTATCACGTCCAATATTAGTAGACCGACTCCTGCCTGCATCTACTACCATTACTCCACACATCGACCGCTATTCAGCATGCATCTAGTGTATTAAGTTCATGAAGAAACGGAGTAATGCAATAAGAACGGTGACATGATGTAGATAGGACTTATTCATGTAGGAATAGACCCCATCTTTTTATCCTTAATGGTAACGATACATGCATGTCACTTCTCCTTTTGTCACTGAGATTGAGCACCGCATGATCAAACCCATCACAAAAGCACCTCTTCCCATGGCAAGAAAAATCAATCTAGTTGGCCAAACCAAACGAAAGTTTCAGAGAAGAAAATACGAGGCTATGACAATCATGCACATAAGAGTTCAACAAAGACTCAAATAATATTCATAGATAGATCTAATCATAAACTCACAATTCATTGGATCCCAACAAACACACTGCAAAAAAGAGTTACATCAAATAGATCTCCAAGAACATCGAGGAGAACATTGTATTAAAGATCAAAAAGAGAGAAGAAGCCATCTAGCTACGCCTACGGACCCGTAGGTCTGTGGTAAACTACTCACGCATCATCGGAGGGGCAAGGGTGATGATGAAGAACCCCTCCATGATCGCTGACCCCCACCCCCCCCGGCGGCAGAGTGCCCGAAAATGCCTCTAGATTGGATCACGTGGTTTTGGAACTTGCGGCGATGGAAACTCTGATCTCTCAACTCCCCTAGGGCTTTTGGGATTTTTGGGTATTTATAGAGCTCATAAGCGGTAGAGAGGCGACCCATGGGCCCCACTACCCACCAGGGCGCACCAGGGGCCTCTAGCGCACCCTAGTGCCTTGTGGGCCCCACAGGCCTCCCCTCGTGCACTTCCTTCGCTCCCAAGGTGTCTTCTGTCTAGAAAAAAAATCTCCAAAAAGTTTTCTGGCATTTAGACTTCATTTCGTATTGATATTCCGCGAAGTAAAAAAAGCAGAAAACAACAACTGACACTGGGCACTATGTCAATAGGTTAGTCCCAAAAAATGATATAAAGTTGCTATAAAATGAACATAAAACATCCAAGATTGGTAATATAACAGCATGGAACAATAAAAAATTATAGATACATTGGAGACGTATCAGCATCCCCAAGCTTAATTCTTGCTCGTCCTCGAGTAGGTAAATAATAAAAACAGAATTTTTGATGTGGAATGCTGCCTAACATGTTCATCTCATAATCTTTTCTTTTGTAGCATGGACATTTGGACTTTTAGATGATTCAAAGCAATAGTCTATATTTGACATGAAGACATCAATACTCAAGCATATCAACAAGCAACCATGTCTTTCAAAATTTTAACACTAAAGAAAGCTATCCCTAGCCCATCATGCTCAGTCATTGATCCATTTACGAAACACACTCAAATATTAACTATGCCCAATGCACAAGTATGATAATAGTGTTCCCTAGTTGGTGCTTTATAAGAGAAGATGGAGACTCAACATTTTTTTTGCGTAAAGTAGATAGATAAGCCCTTCGTAGAGGGAAGAAGAGATTTGTAGAGGTGCCAGAGCTCAAAGCTTAAATTGAGAGATAAAATTACTTTGAGAGGCATACGTTTCCCGTCAACGAAAACGACCGAGAATTTCCAATACTTTCCATGCTAGATAAATCATAGGCGGTTCTCAAACAAAAAAATAAAGTTTATTCCTTTTCCCACCATTCTTTCACAACCCATGGGTAGTCATATCCATGAGTGCCTTCCGTACCAACACTTTCCAAGGAATTTATAATGGAACAACATAAATAAAAAAAAACATTTCAGACAGGGCATCCCTATTTCCTTGCCACACTCCCGTGCAACGCCAAGTGAATAAACACTCATCTTGGGAAGAAAATATCTAGCATGGAAAATATTGGACACCCCCTGCCGCTTCCTGAGCGGTACGGACACACAAAAAGGAAATTTATTTTGAAAATTAGAGTTAGCACATACAAATTTACTTGGAACGACATGGAAATACCGCATATAGGTAGGTATGATGGACTCATTTGGCACAACTTGGTTTAAGGAGTTTGGATGCACAAGTAGTATTCCCACTTAGTACAAATGGAGGCTAGCAAATAGATTGAGAAGCGACCAACCAAGAAACGAAAATGATCGCAAAAGAGCATTAAACATAACTAACACCAAATAATGCACCACAAGTAGGACGTAATTCATTGCATAATTATTGACTTTTCTGCTTGCATAGGGAATCCCAAACCTTCACACCAATATTCTTACTAAAGCATAATTACACGCCAACATGACTCACATATTACTATCATCATATCTCAAAACTACTACAAGGAATCAAGTTTTTAATATTCAATGATCTTCATGAATTTTTTTATTATATCCGTCTTGAATATCTATCACTTTGGGTACTAGTTTCATATACTACAATTGCTACTAACAAAGTTCTCAAACAAATATAAGTGAAGAACGAGAGCACATATTTCTAATTTTCATCTCTCAAAATAAATATAAGTGAAGCATGAGAGGGCATTTCTTTAAAATTTTACTAACTCTCAAAATAACCTAAGTGAAGCATGAGAGCATATTTCTTCAAAAATTAAAGCACCACCGTGCTCAAAAGATATAAGTGAAGTACTAGAGCAATTCCATAGCTCAAGAAATTTAAGTGAAGGACATAGAGCAATTTTAACAAATTATAGTATCATTATGGCTCTCTCAAATAGGTGTGTCTGGCAAGGATGATTGCGACAAACTAAAAAGCAAAACAAGCAAAGACTCTTATAGTGCAAGACGCTCCAAGGAAAACTCATGATATGTGACGAATAAAAATATAGCTACAAGTAAAATTACCGATGGTCGTTAGAAGAAAGAGGGGATGCCTTCCGGGTATCCCCAAGCTTAGTTATCTGGAACTCCTTCAATATTAGCTCGGGGTGCCATGGGCTTCCCCAAGCTTAAGCTCTTTTCACTCCTTGTTCCTTCATCCATCGTGATCTCACCCAAAACTTGAAACTTCAATCACACAAAAACTATTAACAAAAACCTTCGTGAGACTCGTTAGTATAATAAAGCAAATCACCACTTTAAGTACTGTTGCGAACCCATTCATATTTTATTATTGCATTATATCTACTGTATTCTAATTTACCATGGCTTATACCCCCTGATATAGTCCATAGATTCATCAAAATAAGCACATAATGCAACGAAAACAAAATCTGTCAAAAACAGAACAGTCTGTAATAATCTGGACTTTGACCATACTTATGTAACTCCGAAAATTCTGAAAAATTAGGACAACGTGTGAAATTTGTATATCAATCTTGTGTAAAAAAACTCAGAATTTTTTGTCTGTTCTGTGAGCTACTAGACACAAAAGTTTATGTTTTTCAACAAGATCAAATCAACTATCACCCAACATGATCTTAAAGGCTTTACTTGGCACAAAAGCTAAGTAAAACATAAAAAAACACAATCATAACAGTAACATAATTGTGTGAACACTCAAGGACAGAAAGAAAAAGATAAAAATAAATTTTATTCATTGGGTTGCCTCCCTGATATGGCTACATGTACCATATCAACTGGTGCCGTGCCACCTAAGGTCACAGATATATATGTGCCAAAAATATTTTAGTTTGTTCATGGAGATGATAAGGTAATTAGGTCTTTAGTGGCGAGCTACGCTGAGTTGAACAATAAGGGCGAGAAGTTACAAACTGGACGTGAAGAAACAAAAGTGCACCACCTTAGAAAAATGCTTGCAGCAATTTCTAGATGGGCTAGTATTATTTTCTGTTCATCTAAAACTACATGTTCCAGTACTACTTGGGTCCATGGTGGTACATGGTGTTGTCCAGATTTTGTGAAGGCTGACTTGTGGAAGGAGTTGTTGGTTAGAGATAAAATGGGAATCTTATCAATTGATTTGGTTGCACCGTTAGCCAAAACAAGAGGCTGGATCCTTTTCATATTTCTCCCAAGCAAGAGGAGTATTGATACGTATCCAATGTATTTATAATTTTTGATTATTCCATGCTATTATATTAACTATTTTGGATGTTTCATATGCATTTATATGCTATTTTATATTATTTTTAGGACTAACTTATTAACCCAGAGCCCAATGCCAGTTTCCGTTTTTCCTTGTTTTTGAGTTCTACAGAAAAGGAATATCAAACGGAGTCCAAACAAGCTGAAAATTTACGGTAATTTTTTATGGAACAAAAGAAGCCCACGGAGCACCGGAGATGGGCCATAAGAGTCTCGAGGCAACCACAAGGGTAGATCCCCCTAGGGCGCGCCCCCTGCCTTGTGGACTCCTCGAGAACCCCCCTAACTTGTTTTCGACGCCAAAAATTCCTATAAATATAGAAACCTCTGAAAAGGAACCTAGATCAGAAGTTCTGCCAACGTAAGCTCTGTAGCCACGAAAAACCAATTGGGAGCCCGTTCCGGCACCCTGTCGGAGGGGAAACCATCACCGTAGGCCATCTTTATCATCTCGGCGGTCTGCATGACGAGGAGGGAGTAGTTCACCCTCGGGGCTGAGGGTATGTCCCAGTAGCTATGTTTTTGATCTCTCTCTCTCTCTATCTATCTATCTATCTATCTATCTATCTCTCATGTTCTTGATTTGGCACGATCTTGATGTACCGTGAGCTTTGTTACTATACTTGGATTATGTGATGTTTCTCCCCCTCTACCTTCTTGTGATGAATTGAGTCTTTCTCTTTGAGGTTTCGTTATGTTGGATTGATTATTTGATTTGAGAACACTTGATGTATGCCTTGCGATGGGATATCTGTGGTGACAATGAGATGTTCTATTGATTCACTTGATGTATGTTTTGGCACTCAACTCGCGGATTCCCGAGGTGACATTGGGGTAATCTATGCATAGGGTTTGATGCATGTTTTCGTCCTACGTTCTCTGATAAAAACTTTGGAGTGATTCTTTGTTGCACGTCAAGGGATTGCCATATCATTGTTGAGAGAATTTGCACTAGTGAAAGTATGAACCCTAGGCCTTGTTTTCAAGCATTGCAATACTGTTTTTGCTCACTTTTACTACTCCCTCCGTTCCAAAATAGATGACTCAACTTTGTACTACTAAAGTTAGTATAAAGTTGAGTCGTCTATTTTGGAACGTGGGGAGTACTTGCTACCTTGCTGTTTTTATATTTTCAGATTACAAAAACCTATATCTATCATCCATATTACACTTGTATCACCATCTCTTCGCTGAACTAGTGCACCTATACAATTTACCATTGTATTGGGTGTGTTGGGGACACAAGAGACTCTTTATTATTTGGTTGCAGGGTTGTTTGAGAGAGACCATCTTCATCTTACGCCTCCCACGGATTGATAAACCTTAGGTCATCCACTTGAGGGAAAATTGCTACGGTCCTACAAAACTCTGCGCTTGGAGGCCCAACACGAGTCTACAAGAAGAAGGTTGCGTAGTAGACATTAAGCTCTTTTCTAGCGTCATTGCCGGGGAGGTGAGTGCTTGAAGGTATATCTTTAGATCTTGCAATTGATTCTTTTAGTTTCTTGTTTTATCACTAGTTTAGTCTATAAAAGAAAACTACAAAAAAATACTATGGAATTGAGGTTGCCTCATATTATTCATCTTTATAACGTCTTTCGTGAAATGATGGAAAGGAAAATTGTGCTCAAGTGCTAGAAGAAGAAGTCAACAAAATGCTTGGCATAAAATCTTTATATGATGAGAATGATTGCAATGTTGTTAGTATGAATTCCTTGAATACCCATGATGCTAATTATATGCAAAGCCACGAGCTTGGGGATGCTATGTTTGATGAAGGTGATATTTTTAGTCCCCCAAGTTTTGATGAGAAAATTTATTATGAGGAAAGCATGCCTCCTATTTATGATGATTATATTGATGAAAGTGGGTTTGGAAGAGTGTCAACTCTAGGAAATAATTATCCCTATTTTGGAGGGTGTTGAATCTTTTCACAATATTGATAAAAGTGGATTTGGAGAGGTCATGACTTTATTTAGTGATGAATCCACTATCTTGAAAGAGGTTTCAATTGATTATGAGAACAAAGTTGCTATCTATGATGATTATTGTGATGACATGTATGTTATAAAGAGTAATGGTATCCATGAAACTTGTCATCATGATTTTAATGCTCAAATTGATTATGTGAATCAAGTGTCATATGATAGTTATTTCATTGAATTTGCTCCCGCTATTATTGATGAGAAGAATTTTGCTTATGTGGAGAGTAGTAACTTTTCTATGCTTGTGGATAATGAAAATAATGCTTTGTGTGATAGCTATATTGTTGAATTCATTCATGATGCTACTGAAAATTATTATGAGGGAGGAATATATGCTTGTAGTAATTGCAATAATATCAAGTTTCCTCTCCATGTGTTGAAAATATTGAAGTTTTGCTTGTTTTACCTTCCTATGCTAGTTGATTCTTGTTCCCATAAGTTGTTGGCTCACGAAATCACTATGCATAGGAAAAGGGTTAGACTTAAATGTGCTAGTCATATGCTTCATGATGCTCCCATTATGTTTCAATTCTTATCTTTCATGTGAGCATCATTGAAATCATCACGCCTAGCTAAAAAGGCATTAAAGAAAAAAGCTTGTTCGAAGACAACCCAATATTTACCCCTACTGTTTTTGTGTTTTCCCATGATTATGATACTGTAGTAATCATGTTTTATAGTTTTTGTATCAATAAAGTGCCAAGTAAGACCTTTGGGATGATCCATGGTGATAGTTGATTTTGTCTTGCTGAAAAACAGAAACTTTTGCGCTCATTGCCAGAATTTTAGAAATTCACATAAGCGTGCGTTTGGTCTAAATTTTTTACACATGATTTATATACAAATTGCCTAGGTTGTCCTGATTTTTCAGAATTTTTGGAGTTACATAAGTAGACAAAGTTTCCAGATTGCTACAGATTGTTCTGTTTTCTATGTGTTGTTTGCTTATTTTGATGAATCTATGAGTAGTATCGGAGGGTATGACCATGGAGAAGTTGATTACAATAGATATAACACCAATGTAAATTTAGAATGAGTTCACAACAGTACCTAAGTGGTGATTTACTTTATTATACTAATGGAGCTTACGAGTTTTCTGTTGAGTTTTGTGTTGTGAAGTTTTCAAGTTTTGGGTGAAGTTTCAATGGACTACGGAATAAGGAGTGGCAAGAGCCTAAGCTTGGGGATGCCCAAGGCAACCAAAGGTAATATTCAAGGACAACCAAGTATCTAAGCCTGGGGATGCCCCGGATGGCATCCCCTCTTTCGTCTTCGTTCATCAGTCAATTTACTTGAGGCTATATTTTTATTCACCACATGATATGTGTTTTGCTTGGAGCGTCCTGTATGATTTGAATCTTGGCTTTTTAGTTTGACACAATTATCCTTGTTTTACACACCTTTCGGGAGGGACACACATGAATCATGAATTTATTAGAATACTCTATGTGCTTCACTTATATCTTTTGAGCTAGGCAGTTTGCTCTAGTGCTTCACTTATATCTTTTTAGAGCACAATGGTGGTTTTATTTTGAAGAAATTGATGAAATCTCATGCTTCACTTATATTATTTTGAGAGTCCTTAAACAGCATGGTAATTTGCTTAGGTTATGAATTTAGTCCTAATATGATGGGCATCCAAGAGGGATATAATCAAAACTTTCATTTTAGGTGCATTGAATACTATGAGAAGTTTGATTCCTTATGATTGTTTTGAGATATAAAGATGGTGATATTAGAGTCATGCTAGCGAGTAATTGTGGATTGGTAGAAATACTTGTGTTAAAGTTTGTGATTCTCGTAGCATGCACGTATGGTGAACCGTTATATGATGAAGTCGGAGGATGATTTATTTTTTGATTGTCTTCCTTATGAGTGGCGGTCGGGGACGAGCGATGGTCTTTTCCTACTAGTCTACCCCCCTAGGAGCATGTGTGTAGTACTTTGTTTTGATGGCTAATAAATTTTTGCAATAAGTATGTGAGTCCTTTATGACTACTGCTGAGTCCATGGACTATACGCACTCTCACCCTTCCACCAATGCTAGCCTCTCTAGTGCCGTGCAACTTTCGCCAGTGCATTAAACCCACCATATACCTTTCTCAAAACAACCACCATACCTACCTATTATGGCATTTCCATAGCCATTCAGATATATATTGCCATGCAACTTCCACCATTCCGTTTATTATGACATGCTTCATCATTTTCATCTTCCTTTGCATGATCATGTAGTTGACATCGTATTTGTGGCAAAGCCGCCATTCATATCTTTTATACATGTAACTCTTGAGTCATTGCACATCCCGGTATACGGCCGGAGGCATTCATATAGATTCATATATTTGTTCTAGTATCGAGTTGTAATTCTTGAGTTGTAAAGTAAATAAAAGTGTGATGATCATCATTATTACAGCATTATCCCATGTGAGGAAAGGATGATGGAGACTATGATTCCCCCACACAAGTCGGGATGAGACTCCGGACGAAAAAAAAAGAGAGAAAAAAGAGGCCAAAGAGCCCAAAATAAAATAGAAAAATGAGAGAAAAGAGAGAAGGGGCAATGCTACTATCCTTTTTCCACACTTGTGCTTCAAAGTAGCACCATGATCTTCATGATAGAGAGTCTCATATGTTGTCACTTTCATATACTAGTGGGAATTTTTCATTATAGAACTTGGCTTGTATATTCCAATGATGGGCTCCCTCAAATTGCCCTAGGTCTTCGTGAGCAAGGCGAGTTGGATGCACACCCACTTAGTTTCATTTTGAGCTTTCATACACTTATAACTCTGTTTCATCCATTGCATGGAAATCCCTACTCACTCTCATTGATATCTATTGATGGGCATCTCCATAGCCCGTTGATAGAACTAGTTAATGCGAGACTATCTCCTTATTTTTGTCTTCTCCACAACCACCAAATTCTACTCCACCTATAGTGCTATATCCATGGCTCACGCTCATGTATTGCGTGAAAGTTGAAAAAGCTTGAGAACATTAAAAGTATGAAACAATTGCTTGGCTTGTCATCGGGGTTGTTCATGATGAAATACTTTGTGTGATGAAGGTGGAGCATAGCCAGACTATATGATTTTGTAGGGATAACTTTCTTTGGCCATGTTATTTTGAGAAGACATGATTGCTTGATTAGTATGCTTGAAGTACTATTGTTTATATGTCAATATTAAACTTTTGTTTTGAATCTTATGGATCTGAATATTCATGCCACAATAAAGAAGATTACATGTATAAATATGTTAGGAAGCATTCCACATCAATTTTTTTGTTTTTATCATTTACCTACTCGAGGACGAGCAGGAATTAAGCTTGGGGATGCTTGATACGTCTCCAACGTATCTATAATTTTTGATTGTTCCATGATATTATATTATTTGTTTTAGATGTTTCATATGCATTAATAGGCTATTTTATATTATTTTTAGGACTAACTTATTAACCCAGAGCCTAGTGCCAGTTTCCGTTTTTTCCTTGTTTTTGAGTTTTACAGAAAAGGAATATCAAACGGAGTCCAAACGAGCTGAAAATTTATGGTGATTTTTTATGGACCAGAAGAAGCCCACGAAGCATCAGAGTTGGGCCAAAAGAGTCCCGGGACAACCACAAGGGTAGGGGGCGCCCCCTGGCTTGTGGACTCCTCGGGAACCCCCTTGACTTGTTTCTGACGCCAAAAATTCCTATAGATATAGAAACCTCTGAAAACAAACCTAGATTGGAAGTTCCGCCGCCGTAAGCCTTTGTAGCCAAGAAAAACCAATTGGGAGCCCGTTCCTGCACCCTGCCGGAGGGGGAAGCCATCACCGGAGGCCATCTTCATCATCCGACGGTCTCCATGACGAGGAGGGAGTAGTTCACCTTCGGGGCTGAGGGTATGTACCAGTAGCTATGTGTTTGATCTCTCTCTCTCTCGTGTTCTTGATTTGGCACGATCTTGATGTACCGCGGGCTTTGTTACTATAGTTGGATTATATGGTGTTTCTCCCCCTCTACCTTCTTGTGATGAATTGAGTCTTTCTCTTTGAGGTTTAGTTATGTTGGATTGAGTATTGGATTTGAGAACACTTGATGTATGTCTTGCGATGGGATATTGCTACTTCTTGAGCTTGTGTTGGTTTTCCCTTGAATAGGAAAGGGTGATGCAGCAAAGTAGAGATAAGTATTTCCCTTAGTTGGAGAACCAAGGTATCAATCCAGTAGGAGATAACGCACAAATCACCAAGACCTGCACAAACAATAAAACAACTTGCACCCAACGCAATAAAGGGGTTGTTTATCCCTTCATGGTTACTTGCAAAAGTGAGATCTGATAGAGATAGATGAAACTAAACAAAAGAAGTAAATATTTTTGGTATTTTGGTTTATATATCAGAAAGTAAAAGATAGAAAAATAGTAGATCAGAAACTTATATGATGGAAAATAGACCCGGGGGCCATAGGTTTCACAAGTGGATTCTCTCAAGATAGCAAATAATATGGTGAGCGAAAAAATTACTGTCGAGCAATTGATAGAAAAGCGCAAAGTTATGAAGATATCTAAGGCAATGATTATGAAATCACAAACCTCAACACAAGTATTTATCCAATTCACGATTACTCATTAGCATGACTCTAATATCACCATCTCTATATCTCAAAACAATCATAAGGAATCAAACTTCTCATAGTATTCAATGCACTTTATATGAAAGTTTTTATTATATCCTTCTCGGATCCTTATCATATTAGGACTAATTTTATAACCAAAGCAAATTACCATGCTTTTTTAAAAAGACTCTCAAAATAATATAAGTGAAGCATGAGAGTTCAACAATTTCTATAAAATAAAACCAGCGCCGTGCTCTAAAAAGATATAAGTGAGGCACTAGAGCAATATTGCCTATCTCAAAAGATATAAGTGAAGCACATAGAGTATTCTAATAAATCACGATTCATGTGTGTCTCTCTCAAGAGGTGTGTACAGCAAGGATGATTGTGTCAAACTAAAAATAAAAGATTCAAATCATACAAGACGCTCCAAGCAAAACACATATCATGTGGTGAATAAAAATATAGCCTCAAGTAAAGTTGCCGATAGACAAAGACGAAAGAGGGGATGCCTTCCGGGGAATCCCCTAGCTTAGGCTCTTGGTTGTCCTTGAATATTACCTTGGGGTGCCTTGGGAATCCCCAAGCTCAGGCTCTTTCCACTCCTTATTCCACAGTCCATAAAATCCTTACCCAAAACTTGAAAACTTCACAACACAAAACTCAACAGAAAATCTCATAAGCTCCATTAGTATAAGAAAATAAATCACCACTTTTGGTACTGTTGTGGACTCATTCTTTATTTATATCAGTGTAATATCTACTATATTCCAACTTTTCCATGGTTCATACCCCCCAATACTACCCATAGATTCATCAAAATAAGCAAACAACACATAGAAAACAGAATCTGTCAAAAACAGAACAGTCTGTAGCAATATGGAAACTTCTAATACTTCTGTAACTCAAACAATTTAGAAAAATTAGGACATCCTAGGAAATTTGTGTACCAATCTTATGAAAAAAGAATCAGATCAAAAACACGCTTCCCTGAATTATGAAAATTATTTTCTTGGGCGCAAAAGTTTCTATTTTTCAGCAAGATCAAAACAACTATCACCGTAAGCCATCCCAAAGGTCTTACTTGGCACAAACACTAATTAAAACACAAAAACACATATAACCAGAGGCTAGATGAATTTCAAAGCAAAACAGGAGCAAAAATCAAAGAGCAAAAATAAAATTGGGCTGTCTCCCGACAAGCGCTATTATTGAACGCCTTAGCTAGGCATAAAAACACGAATAGATCTAGGTATTGTCATCTTTGGTATGCAATCCATAAGTAGCTCTCATAATAGATTCATATGACAACTTAATTTTCTTTCTAGGAAAGTTTTCCATGCCCTTCCTTAATGGAAATTGAAATCTAATGTTTCCTTCTTTCATATCAATAATTGCACCAATCGTTCTAAGGAAAGGTCTACCAAGAATAACATGACATGTAGGATTGCAATCTATATCAAGAACAATGAAATCTACGGGCACATAATTACTATTTGCAACAATAAGAACATCATTAATCCTTCCCATAGGTTTCTTAATAGTGGAATCTGCAAGACGCAAATTTAAAGAACAATCATCAAATTCACCGGAACCTAACACATCACATAAAGTTTTTGGAATCATGGAAACACTAGCACCCAAATCACACACGGCGTGGCACTCATAATCTTTAATCTTAATATTAATAGTAGGTTCCCACTCATCATAAAGTTTTCTAGGGATAGAAACTTCCAATTCAAGCTTTTCTTCAAAAGATTTCATCATAGCATCAACAATATGTTAAGTAAACGCTTTGTTTTGATTATAAGCATGAGGATAATTAAACATGGATTGCAACAAGGAAATACAATCTATTAAAGAACAATTATCATAATTAAATTCCTTGAAATCTAAAAGAGTGGGTTCATGGCCACTTAAAGTTTTGACATCTCCAATCGTACCTTTATCAATTTTTGCATCAAGATCTAAAAACTCCGAATCATTGGGACGCCTTTTAACTAAAGTTGACTCATCTCCAGTCCCATCTTTATCAAGATTTATATTGTAAACCAAAGTTTCAATAGGAGTCACATCAATCACTTTAAGATCTTCATCGTTATTTAAAGACTTCAGTTTAGCAGCCATCTTATTTACTAAAGTAGCTTGTTTCTTAGAAAATTGGCCTACTAATTTTTCAAGGTGAGCAAACTGAGATTTCAAACCATAAAATTCCTTAGACATATCATCAAGCTCTTTATTCATGTATTCCGTAAAACTTTTCTGCTCCTTAAGCTTGTTTCTAAAGAAATTATTATGCTCAAATTGCAAAGACATGAAGCTCCTAACATTATTTTCATTTTCTTCCAACCTCCTAAAGTAAGGATCAACATTCTTTGGTTGAGCCATGGAGGCAGGTAAGCACACCAACACACGGACGAGCTAAAAGCAACAAAGGAGACGAACAGAAGGAGAGCGAAGAAAAAGGGCAAAGAAAAAGGGTGAATCTTTTCAAAAATTGTTTTAGAAGTGGGGGAGAGGAAAATGAGAGGCAAATGGCGAATAATGTAATGAAAGAGATGAGAGTTTTATGATGGGTACTTGGTATGTCTTGACTTGGCGTAGATCTCCCCGGCAACAGCGCCAGAAATTCTTCCTGCTACTTCTTGAGCTTGCATTGGTTTTTCCCTAGAAGAGGAAAGGGTGATGCAGCAAAGTAGAGATAAGTATTTCCCTCAGTTAAAGAACCAAGGTATCAATCCAGTAGGAGACAACACACAAATCACCAAGACCTGCACAAACAATCAAACAACTTGCACCCAATGTGATAAAGGGGTTGTCAATCCCTTCACGGTTAATTGCAAAAGTGAGATGTGATAGAGATAGATGAAACTAAAAAAAGATAAAGTAAATATTTTTGGTATTTTTGGTTTATAGACCGGAAAGTAAAAGATTGCAAAATAGTAGATCGGAAACTTATATGATGGAAAATAGACCCGGGGCCATAGGTTTCACTAGTGGCTTCTCTCAAGATAGCAAATAATACGGTGGGTGAACAAATTACTGTCGAACAATTGATAGAAAAGCGCAAAGTTATGACAATATCTAAGGCAATGATTATGAAATATAGGCATCACGTTCGTGTCAAGTAGACCGAAACGATTCTGCATCTACTACTATTACTCCACACATCGACCGACTGCTACGTGCATCTAGAGTATTAAGTTCATGAAGAACAGAGTAACACATTAAGTAAGATGACATGATGTAGAGGAATAAACTCAAGCACTATGATGTAAATCCCATCTTTTTATCCTCGATGGCAACAATACAATACGTGCCTTGCTGCCCCTACTATCACTGGGAAAGGACACCACAAGATTGAACCCAAAGCTAAGCACTTCTCCCATTGCGAGAAAAACCAATCTAGTTGGCCAAAATAAACCAATATTTCAAAGAGAATTACAAAGATATCAAATCATGCATATAAGAATTCAGAGAAGATTCTAATAATATTCATAGAAAGGCTGACCATAAATCCAAAATTCATCGGATCTCGACAAACACACCGCAAAAGAAGATTTCATCGGATAGATCTCCAAGAACATCAAGGAGAACATGGTATTGAGAATCAAAGAGAGAGAAGAAGCCATCTAGCTACTAACTATGGACCCATAGGCCTGAGGTAAACTACGCATGCTTCATCGGAAGGGCAATAGAGTTGATGTAGAAGCCCTCCATGATCGGATCCCCCTCCGGCAGGATGCCGGAAAAGGCCCCTAGATGGGATCTCACGGGTACAGAAGGATGCGGCGGTGGAAAAGTGTTTTCGTGGATGCTTCTGGACAAAGAAGTAGGTCGGTGGAGTCATGGGGGGCCCACAAGGCAAGGTGCGCGCCCTACCCCCCTTGGTGCTCCCTCCCCCCTTGTGGCCGCCTCTTGCCTCTTCCGACTTGATCTCCAAGTCTCCTGGGTGTCTTCTGGTCCAAGAAAAATCATCGCAAAGGTTTTATTCTTTTTGGTTTTCCTTCTCTGCAAAGCTCAAAAACAAGGAAAAACAGAAAATGGCACTAGGCTCTAGGTTAATAGGGTACTCCCAAAAATAATATAAAATAGCATATTAATGCGTAAGAACATCCAAACCAGATAATATAATAGCATGGAACAATCAAAAATTATAGATGCGTTGGAGACATATCAAGCATCCCAAGCTTAATTCCTGCTCGTCCTCGAGTAGGTAAATGATAAAAACAGATTTTTTGATGTGGAATGCTACCTAACATATTTATCCATGTAATTTTTCTTTATTGTGGTAGGAATGTTCAGATCCATAAGATTCAAAACAAAAGTTTAATATTGACATAAAAACAATAATACTTCAAGCATACTAACAAGGCAATTATGTCTTCTCAAAATAACATGGCTAAAGAAAGTTATCCCTACAAAATCATATAGTATGGCTATGCTCCATCTTAATCACACAAAATATTCAAATCATGCACAACCCCGATGACAAGCCAAGAAATTGTTTCATACTTTTGGTGTTCTCAAACCTTTTCGACTTTCACGCAATACATGAGCGTTAGCCATGGACATAACACTATAGGTGGAATAGAATATGGTGGTTGTGGAGAAGACAAAAAGAGGGAGATAGTCTCACATCAACTAGGCGTATCAATGGGCTATGGAGATGCCCATCAATAGATATCAATGTGAGTGAGTAGGGATTGCCATGCAACAGATGATGGGGAACGCGGTAATTTCAAAAAAATTCCTAAAATCACGCAAGATCTATCTAAGTGATGCATAGCAACGAGAGGGAGAGTGTGTTCACGTACCCTCATAGACCAAAAGCGGAAGCATTAAGTAACACAGTTGATGTAGTCGAACGTCTTCGCGATCCAACCAATCAAGTACCGAAAGCACGACACCTCCGCGATCTGCACACGTTCAGCTCGGTAATGTCCCTTGAACTCTAGATGCAGCTGAGGCTGAGGGAGAGTTCCGTCAGCATGACGGCGTGGTGACGGTGATGATGAAGTTACCGGTGCAGGGCTTCGCCTAAGCACTACGTCAATATGACCGAGGTGGAAAACCGTGGAGGGGGGCACCGCACACGGCTAAAGATCAACTTGTGTGTCTATAGGATGCCCCCTGGCCATGTATATAAAGGAGGGGAGGGAAGAGGTGGCCGGCCCAAGGGGGGCGCACCAGGTGTGGGGAATCCTACTAGGACTCCTCAGTCCAAGTAGGACCCCCCTCCTCTTTCCTATTCCTAGTAGGAGAAGGAGGGAAGGAGGAAGGGGGGAGAAGGAAGGGGGGCAGCGCCGCCCCCTCCTAGTCCAATTTAGACCAGCCCATGGGGGGCGCGCGGCCACCCCTTGAGTCCCTTCTCTCCTTTCCCATATGTCCTATTAAGGCCCATTACTTCCCCCGGCGAATTCCCGTAACTCTCCGGTACTCCGGAAAATACCCGAATCACTCGAAACCTTTCCGATGTCTAAATATAGCCTTCCAATATATCTATCTTTATGTCTCGACCATTTCGAGACTCCTCGTCATGTCCGTGATCTCATCCGGGACCTCCGAACAAACTTCAGTCATCAAATCACATAACTCATAATACAAATCGTCATCAAACGTTAAGTGTGCGGACCCTACGGGTTCGAGAACTATGCAGACATGACCGAGACACATCACTGGTAAATAACCAATAGTGGAACCTGGATGCTCATATTGGCTCATACATATTCTACGAAGATCTTTATCGGTCAAACCGCATAACAACATACGTTGTTCCCTTTGTCATCAGTATGTTACTTGCCCGAGATTCGATCATCGGTATCATCATACTTAGTTCAATCTCATTACCGGCAAGTTTTTTTACTCGTTCCGTAATACTTCATCCTGCAACTAACTCATTATTCACAATGCTTGCAAGGCCTATAGTGATGAGTATTACCGAGAGGGCCCAAAGATACCTCTCCGAAACACAGAGTGACAAATCCTAATCTCGATCTGCCAACCCAACAAACACCTTCGGAGACACCTGTAGAGCACCTTTATAATCACCCATTTATGTTGTGACGTTTGGTAGCACATAAAGTGTTCCTCCGGTATTCGGGAGTTACATAATCTCATAGTCTGAGGAACATGTATAAGTCATGAAGAGAGCAGTAGCAATGAAACTGTGACGATCATAATGCGAAGATATCGGATGGGTCATGTCCATCACATCATTGTCCTAATGATGTGATCCCGTTCATCAAATGACAACTCATGTCTATGGTTAGGAAACATAACCATCTTTGATTAAGGAGCTAGTCAAGTAGAGGCATACTACGGACACTATGTTTTGTCTATGTATTCACACATGTACTAAGTTTCTGGTTAATACAATTCTAGCATGAATAATAAAAATTTATCATGAAATAAGGAAATAAATAATAATTTTATTATTGCCTCTAGGGCATATTTCCATCAATCTCCCACTTGCACTAGAGTCAATAATCTAGTTCACATCGCCATGTGATTTAACATCAATAGTTCACATCTGTATGTGATTAACACCTATAGTTCACATCGCCATGTGACCAACAACCAAAGGGTTTACTAGAGTCAATAATCTAGTTCACATTGCTATGTGATTAACACCCAAAGATTATTAAGGTGTGATCATGTTTTGCTCATGAGATAAAGTCAACGGCATAGCAACAAGAGGGAGAGTGTGTCCACGTACCCTCGTAGACCGAAAGTGGAAGTGTTAATTAATGCGGTTGATGTAGTCGAACATCTTCGCGATCCAACCGATCAAGTACCGTATGCACGGCACCTCCACGATCTGCACATGTTAGCTCGGCAATGTCCGTCGAACTCTAGATCCAGCTGAGGCCGAGGGAGAGTTCTGTTAGCACGACGACGTGGTGACAGTGATGATGAAGTTACCGATGCCTGGCTTCGCCTAAGCACTATGTCGATATGACCGAGGTGAAAAATTGTGGAGGAGGCACCGCACACGGCTAAAGACCAACTTGTGTGTCTATGGGATGCCCCCTGGCCACGTATATAAAGGAGGGGAGGGAAGAGGTGGCCGACCCAAGGGGGGCGCTCCAGGTGTGGGGAATCCTACTAGGACTCCCCAGTCCAAGTAGGATTCCCCTCCTCTTTCCTTTTCCTAGTAGGAGAAGGAGGGAAGGAGGAAGGGGGAGAAGGAAGGAGGGGGGGGGGGCGCCGCCCCCTCCTAGTACAATTTGGACCAGCCCATAGGGGGGCACGCGGCCACCCCTTGTGTCCCTTCTCTCCTTTCCCGTATGGCCCATTAAGGCCCATTACTTCCCCCCCGCGAATTCTCGTAACTCTCCGGTACTCCGAAAAATACCCGAATCACTCGGAACCTTTCCGATGTCCGAATATAGCCTTCCAATATTTCTATCTTTACGTCTCGACCATTTCGAGACTCCTCGTTACGTCTGTGATCTCATCCGGGACCTCCGAACAAACTTCAGTCATCAAATCACATAACCCATAATACAAATCGTCATCGAACATTAAGCGTGCGGACCCTACGGGTTCGAGAACTATGTAGACATGACCGAGACACATCGCTGGTCAATAACCAATAGCAGAACCTGGATGCTCATATTGGCTCCTACATATTCTACGAAGATCTTTATCGGTCAAACCGCATAACAACATACGTTGTTCCCTTTGTCATAGGTATGTTACTTGCCCGAGATTCGATCATCGGTATCATCATACTTAGTTCAATCTCATTACCGACAAGTCTGTTTACTCATTCCGTAATACTTCATCCCGCAACTAACTCATTAGTCACAATGCTTGCAAGGCTTATAGTGATGAGTATCACCGAGAGGGCCCATAGATACCTCTCCGAAACACGGAGTGATAAATCCTAATCTCAGTCTATGCCAACCCAGCAAACACCTTCGGAGACACGTGTAGAGCATCTTTATAATCACCCATTTACGTTGTTATGTTTGGTAGCACACAAAGTGTTCCTCCGGTATTCGAGAGTTGCATAATCTGATAGTCTGAGGAACATGTATAAGTCATGAAGAGAGCAGTAGCAATGAAACTGTAACAATCATAATGGTAAGCCATCGTATGGGTCATGTACATCACATCATTCTCCTAATGATGTGATCCCGTTCGTCAAATGACAACACATGTCTATGGTTAGAAAACATAACCATCTTTGATTAACGAGCTAGTCAAGTATAGGAATACTAGGGACACTATGTTTTGTCTACGTATTCACACATGTACTAAGTTTCCGGTTAGTACAATTCTAGCATGAATAATAAACATTTATCATGAAATAAGGAAATAAATAATAACTTTATTATTGTCCCTAGGGCATATTTCCTTCAGTCTCCCACTTGCACTAGAGTAAATAATCTAGTTCATATCGCCATGTGATTTAACATTTATAGTCCACATCTATATGTGATTAACACCTATAGTTCACATCACCATGTGACCAACAACCAAAGGGTTTACTAGAGTCAATAATCTAGTTCACATTACTATGTGATTAACACCGAAAGATTACTAAGGTGGGATGATGTTTTGCTTATGAGAGAAGTTTAGTCAACGGCATAGCAACAAGAGGGAGAGTGTGTCCACGTACCCTCGTAGACCGAAAGCGGAAGCGTTAAGTAACACGGTTGATGTAGTCGAACATCTTCGCGATCCAACCGATCAAGTACCGAACGCGCGGCACCTCCGCGATCTACACATGTTCACCTCGGTGACGTCCGTCAAACTCTAGATCCAGCTGAGGCTGAGGGAGAGTTCCATGAGCACGACGGCGTGGTGACGGTGATGATGAAGTTACTGGTGCAGGGCTTCGCCTAAGCACTACATCGATATGACCGAGGTGGAAAACTGTGGAGGCGGCACCTCACACGGCTAAAGATCAACTTGTGTGTCTATGGGATGCCCCCTGGCCACGTATATAAAGGAGGGGAGGGAAGAGGTGGCCGGCTCAAGGGGGGCGCGCCAGGTGTGGGGAATCCTACTAGGACTCCCCAGTCCAAGTAGGATTCCACTCCTCTTTCCTATTCCTAGTAGGAGAAGGAGGGAAGGAGGAAGGAGGGGGGCGCCGCCCCCTCCTAGTCCAATTCGGACCAGCACATGGGGGGGCACCCCTTGAGTCCCTTCTCTCCTTTCCCGTACGGCCCATTAAGGCCCATTACTTTTCCCGGCGAATTCCGATAACTCTCCGGTACTCCCAAAAATACCCGGATCACTCGGAACCTTTCCGATGTCCGGATATAGCCTTTCAATATATCAATCTTTATGTCTCGACCATTTCAAGACTCCTCGTCACGTCCGTGATCTCATCCGGGACCTCCAAACAAACTTCGGTCATCAAATCACATAACTCATAATACAAATCGTCATCGAACAATAATCGTGTGGACCCTACGGGTTCGAGAACTATGTAGACATGACCGAGACATATCACTGGTCAATAACCAATAGCGGAACCTGGATGCTCATATTGGCTCCTACATATTCTACGAAGATCTTTATCAGTCAAACCGCATAACAACATACGTTGTTCCCTTTGTCATCGGTATGTTACTTGCCCAACATTTGATCGTCGCTATCATCATACTTAGTTCAATCTCGTTACCGGCAAGTCTCTTTACTCGTTCCGTAATACTTCATCCTGCAACTAACTCATTAGTCACAATGCTTGCAAGGCTTATAGTGATGAGTATTACCGAGAGGGCCCAGAGATACCTCTCTGAAACACGGAGTGACAGATCCTAATTTCAATCTATGCCAACCCAACAAACACCTTTGGAGATGATAACCCGCAAGTATACGGGATAGTTGTAGCCTCTTTCGATAAGTAAGAGTGTCGAACCCAATGAGGAGCTAAAGGTAGAACAAATACTCTCTCAAGTCCTATCGGCCACTGATACGACTCTACGCACGCTTGACGTTCGCTTTACCTAGAACAAGTATGAAACTAGAGGTACTCTGTAGGTGTGATAGAATAGGTTTGCAAGATAATAAAGAACACATAAATAAATGTGGAAAAGTGGTGGTAGGAGTTGTGGAATTGTCCCTAAACAATTGACTACTTTACTAGACCGATAGCAAGTTTTATGTGAGAGAGGCCACTGCTAGCATGTCATCCCTGACTTGGAATTCTATGCACTTATGATTGGAACTATTAGCAAGCATCCGCAACTACTAACGCTCATTAAGGTAAAACCCAACCATATCATTAAGATATATTGGTCCCCCTTCAATCCCGTATGCATCAATTTCTATGCTAGGTTGAAGCTTCTATCACTCTAGCCCTCCAATACATAGTCCTATAAACATACAACTAACCCTATGGTGTGATCCACGCACGCGCTCATATGATGGGCACCAAAGTATAGCAACATAACCACAAGCAAATTAAATCAATCATAGCAATTCATCAACCACCAATAGGACAACGAAAATCTACTCAGACATCATAGGATGGCAACACATCATTGGAAAATAATTTGAAGCATAAAGTACCATGTTCAAGTAGAGGGTACAGCGGGTTGCGGGAGATTGGACCGCTGTAGATAGAGGGGGGAAGGTGATGGCGATGTTTGTGAAGATGGCGGAGGTGTTGGTGAAGATTGCAGTTATGATGATGGCCCCCGGCGGCGTTCCGGCGCCACCGGAAGCAAGGGGGAGAGAGCCCCCCTTCTTATTATTATTCCTTGACCTTCTCCCTAGATGGGAGAAGGGTTTCCCCTCTGGTCCTTGGCTCCCATGGCTTGGGAGGGGCGAGAGCCCCTCCGAGATTGGATCTATCTCTGCTTCGATTCGGAATTCTGCCTCGCACCGCTTTTATATCCGGAGATCCGTAATTCCGATTGGGGTGAATCTTTCGCCCAGATTTTTCTCGTAAAATTAGCTTTCTTGCAGCAAAAGAAGAGCGTCAACCGCCTTACGGGTGTCCCAGGAGAGTGCCAGGCGCGCCCAGGTGGAGTGGGCGCGCCCCTATCTCCTGGCCACGTCGGGCATCGTTTCACATTGATTCTTCCTCCGGAAAATCCCAAATATTCCAAAATAATTCTCCTTCCATTTTTATCCCGTTTGGATTCCGTTTGATATTGGGTTTCTGCGGAACATAAAACATGCAACAAACAGAACTGCACTTGGCAATCGGATCAATATGTTAGTCCCAAAATAGTATAAAAAGTTGCCAAAAGTATATGAAAGTTGAAGAATATTGGCATGGAACAATTAAAAATTATAGATACGACGGAGACGTATCAGCATCCCCAATCTTAATTCCTGCTCGTCCTCGAGTAGGTAAATGATAAAAAAGATAATTTTTGATGTGGAATGCTACCTAGCATAATCTTGATCATATGTCTAATCATGGCATGAATATTAAGGCACGAGTGATTCAAGGCAATAGTCTATCATTTGACATAAAACAATAATAATTCAAGCATACCAACCAAGCAATTATGTCTTATCGAAATAACATAGCCAAAGAAAGCTCATCCCTACAAAATCATATAGTCTGGCTATGCTCCATCTTCATTACACAAAATACTCCCATCATGCACAACCCCGGTTTCAGCCAAGCAATTGGTTCATACTTTTTAACGCGCTTCAGCTTTTTCAACTCTTACGCAATACATGAGCGCAAGCCATGGACATAGCACTATGGTGGTATATGGTGGTGGTTGTGAGGAAAAAAAAGGGAGAAGATAGTCTCACATCAACTAGGCATATCAATGGGATATGGAGATGTCCATCAATAGATATCAATGTGAGTGAGTAGGGATTGTCATGCAACGGATGCACTAGAGCTATAAATATATGAAAGCTCTACAAAAGAAACTAAGTGGGTGTGCATCCAACTTGCTTGCTCACGAAGACCTAGGGCATTTGAGGAAGCCCATCATCGAAATATACAAACCAAGTTCTATAATGAAAAATTCCCACTAGTATATGAAAGTGAAAGCATAGGAGACTCTCTCTATGAAGAACATGGTGCTACTCTGAAGCACAAGTGTGGTAAAAGGATAGTAACATTGCCCCTTCTCTCTTTTTCTCTCATTTTTTCTTTCTTTTTTTTGGGTGGGCTTCTTTGGCCTCCTTTTTTATTTGGGCTTCTTTGGCCTCTTTTATTATTCATAAAGTCCGGAGTCTCATCCCGACTTGTGGGGGAATCATAGTCTCAATCATCCTTTCCTCACTGGGGCAATGCTCTAATAATGATGATCATCACACTTTTATTTACTCACAACTCAATATTACAACTCGATATCTCGAACAAAGATATGACTCTATATGAATGCTTCCGGCGGTGTACCGGGATGTGCAATGATCTAGCATAGCAATGACATCAAAAAACGGACAAGCCATGAAAACATCATGCTAGCTATGTTACGATCATGCAAAGCAATATGACAATGAATGCTCAAGTCATGTATATGATGATGATGGAAGTTGCATGGCAATATATCTCGGAATGGCTATGGAAATGCCATAATAGATAGGTATGGTGGCTGTTTTGAGGACGGTAAATAATGAGTTCATGATACCGGCGAAAGTTGCGCGGCAAAATAGAGGCTAGCAAAGTGGAAAGGTGAGTGTGCGTATATCCATGGACTCAACATTAGTCATAAAGAACTCATATAGTTATTGCAAAAGTCTACTTGCCCTCAAAGCAAAGTACTACTACGCATGCTCCTAGGGGAAGGGTTGGTAGGAGTTAACCATCGCGCGATCCCGACCTCCACTCATAAGGAAAGCAATCGAAGAACACCTCATGCTCCAACTTCGTTACATAACGGTTCACCATACGTGCATGCTACGGGACTTGCAAACCTCAACACAAGTATTTCTCAATTTCAGAATTACTCAACTAGCACGACTCTAATATCACCACCTTTATATCGCAAAACTATTGCAAGGAATCAAACATATCATATTCAGTGATCTACAAGTTTTATGTAGGATTTTATGACTAACCATGTGAATGACCAATTCCTGTCATCTCTCTAAATAGATATAAGTGAAGCAAGAGAGTTTAATTCTTTCTACAAAAGATATGCCCACGGTCTAACAAATATAAGTGAAGCAAAAGAGCATTCTACAAATGGCGGTTGTCTATATGAAGAGAAACAGGCAATCCAATCTTCAAATGATATAAGTGAAGCACATGAAGCATTCTATAAAGCCATACTCAAAAGATTTAAGTGAGGTGCAATGAGCATTCTATAAATCAACCAAGGACTATCTCATACCAGCATGGTGCATAAAATAAAAGTGAAAACTAAATGCAAAAGACGCTCCAAGACTTGCACATATCGCACGAACGAAACGAATACGAGAACATACCGATACTTGTCGAAGAAAGAAGGGATGCCTTCCGGGGCATCCCCAAGCTTAGACGCTTGAGTCTCCTTGAATATTTACTTGGAGTGCCTCGGGCATCCCCAAGCTTGAGTTCTTGCCTCTCTTCCTTTCCTCATATCGAGACCACCTCGTTTAGACACTTCATCCACACAAAACTTCAACAGAAAACTCGATAAGATTCGTTAGTATAATAAAGCAAATCACCACTCTAAGTACTGTTGCAAACCAATTCATATTTTGTTTTTGCATTTTTTCTACTGTAACATAACTTTTCCATGTCTGAATCCACTAATATAAATTGATAGATTCATCAAAACAAGCAAACTATGCATCAAAAATAGAATCTGTCGAAAAACAGAACAGTCTGTAGAAATATGAACATCCACCATACTTCTGGTACCCCAAAAATTCTACCAAAATTAGGAAAAATAAACAAGTTGTATATCAAGACAGTTCAAAAAGAATCAGAACCAATTGACGTTCCAGTTAAAAAGGTAAAATCGCGCACTACAGCCAAAGTTTATGCCCTGCACCGTACAAACCAACAAGCATTGTAAACATCCTAAAGGCAAACCTTGGCACATTATTTTTATAATACAATGGAATTGTAAAAGGGGATAATTATTTTTGAGGAAAAGTTTCTGTAATTAAGATTCACAAAGTTTCCGTGAGCATGAACAAAGTTCATGGCTAGCTCCCACTTCAACAATGCTTGTCTTTCTCACTTTCACTTTCCTTTTTGAAAAGTTTTTAGGTTCCCCTCTTTTTTTAAAACTATATGAAAGCACTCAACAGAAATAAATGACTCTCTAAAACTTTCGGGTTGTATCCCTGGCAGCGCTTTTAAAGCCATTAAGCTAGGCATTTAGTGCTCAAGTAATGAATCCACCCGGATCCCAAGGTATATCAAAGCCAATTTTAATTAACAATGATTTGTAATTTAGTAGTGAGCACAAAGTAACATATATCATGTAATGACGAAGTCTAACTCTCTTCCTATGCATCGGCATGTCATAAAAGAACAATTCATGCACACATAGTAAAGGCTAATGCATAGTATAAACAGTTTCTTGCAATTCTATCATATTGGAAACATAGAGAGGCGGAGATATAGTTCCTCTCTCATAATAATTTCAAGTAGGAGCAGCAAGCACACGCATATTACATCCATCAAAATCATCATGTGCAATGGTAAGAGGCAACCCATCAATATAATCCTTAATAAGCATAAACTTCTCCGATATAGTGTAGTCTGGAGAATTCAAATAGATAATAGGACTATCATGCGTGGGTGCAATAGCAACAATTTCATGTTTAACATAAGGAACTATAGCAAGTTCATCTCCATAAGCATAATTCATATTGGCATCTTGGCCACAAGCATAGCAAGCATCATCAAAAAGGGATATTTCAAGAGAATCAACGGGATGATAACAATCATCATAGCAATCATCCTTCGGTAAGCACGAAGGGGAATTAAACAATGTATGAGTTGAAGAGTTACTCTCATTAGAAGGTGGGCACGGGTGATCAATCCGCTCTTCCTCCTTTTGTTCTTCGCTCTCCTCATCATCTTTTTCATCCAATGAGCTCACAGTTTCATCAATTTCTTCTTCCATAGCTTCCTGCAAAATATTAATATCTTCTTGGACAGTGGAGACTTTCTCAATAAATGCATTAATATTGTAATTGTATTCATAATTTTCATAGCAATATATAAGTATAGCGAGATTTTCAGGCCTATAAACATCATCATCAAAAGCTTCATACTTTTCAAACAAAGATTCAATTTCATAAGCAGCCTTAAAAGCAACAAATTCTTCAATTTGTTCAACATCATAGTAATCATATGTACCATTAGCAGAAGAAGCTAAGGTTTCATTACCATTAAATTTGCATGAAAAGGGAAGGTGTGGAGCCTTCATCCTAGAGCAACAAGTAATATCATATCTCAAGCATAGATCCTGAGCATACCAACGCAACATATTAATTTGATCCCATAATAGTTTCCCTTTTTGTGTCAAGCGATAATCCCTAAAGTATTCACGTTGATCCAACGTTACTCCCATAACATAATTGAATGGGGTTTTCTTAGGATTATCAAAGTAGTACATAATATCTTTCATGTAACGAGCATCGAGGGTTTTAGGAGGTTCCCCATCTCCATGAGTAGCATCTACACCTAATTTTTTTGGTATTTCGTGTTCCATATCTAGAACTAAAGATAAAGAACAACTTAGAACAACAAATAAAGATTACTTAGTGATAAAGAAAACAAGCACACACGAGAATATTCACCCCACGCTATGACTCCCCGGCAACGGCGCCAGAAAAAGGTCTTGATAACCCGCAAGTATACGGGATAGTTGTAGCCTCTTTCGATAAGTAAGAGTGTTGAACCCAACGGGGAGCTAAAGGTAGAACAAATACTCTCTCAAGTCCTATCGGTCACTGATACGACTCTACGCACGCTTGACGTTCGCTTTAGCTAGAACAAGTATGAAACTAGAGGTACTTTGTACATGTGATAGAATAGGTTTGCAAGATAATAAAGAACACGTAAATAAAAAGTAGGGGCTGTTTAGATAAATAAACAATAAAGTAAATATAGCGAGTGTGGAAAAGTGGTGGTAGGAGTTGTGGAATTGTCCCTAAGCAATTGACTACTTTACTAGACCGATAGCAAGTTTTATGTGGGAGAGGCCACTGCTAGCATGTCATCCCTGACTTGGAATTCTATGCACTTATGATTAGAACTATTAGCAAGCATCCGCAACTACTAACATTCATTAAGTTAAAACCCAACTGAGGGAGTCCTGGACTAGGGGGTGTCCGGACAGCCAGACTATCATCATCGGCCGGTCTCCAAGACTATGAAGATACAAGATTGAAGACTTCGTCCCGTGTCCGGATGGGACTTTCCTTTGCGTGGAAGTCAAGCTTGGCGATACGGACATGTAGATCTCCTACCATTGTAACCGACTCTGTGTAACCCTAGCCCTCTTCGGTGTCTATATAAACCGGAGGGTTTTAGTCCGTAGCACGAACAACCATTACAACAATCATACCATAGGCTAGCTTCTAGGGTTTTAGCCTCCTTGATCTCGTGGTAGATCCACTCTTGTACTACCCATATCATCAATATCAATCAAGCAGGAGTAGGGTTTTACCTCCATCGAGAGGGCCCGAACCTGGGTAAAAACATCGTGTCCCTTGTCTCCTGTTACTATCCGCCTAGACGCACAGTTCCGGACCCCCTACCCGCGATCCACCGGTTTTGACACCGACATTGGTGCTTTCATTGAGAGTTCCTCTATGCCATCGCGATCAGGAAGGATGCCTCTTCCCATCTTTAAAGACGGAACCATCACCAAAGGAGCTTTGGCCGCCGGCCAAACTATCCGGCTAGGTGGTTTTCTCATGACCACCTGTTCGGCAGCCACATCGACGATGACCTCTCGGTCATCGAAGCAACCTTCACGTCACCGCACTGCCGAGCAGTTGATCCAATGGAGCTCTCCTCCGTAAACGAGCTCTTGGATCGCATTGCCGCTCGAGTCGCCATGACTACAATCGATTGAGCTTAAAACCGATCCGAGAGATTAACTCTCCCCAGGTTACCCACCAAATTGCGGTGGTAGAGGAACAAAGCGGCGACTCTTCTTTTGTACTGAAAACTAGTTATGTCCGGACTCCGAACCCTCCATGCCGGATTCCCGCGAGGGATGGACGCCGATCAAGCGCTGAACTTAAAGTCAAGTGTCGGACTGCACTCGCTGGACAACGCCCAGAATCCGAAGCTTCCAAATTGAAACTTTCCGCCCTTGAGCCTCGAGATGGGTAGGGTTCGACTCAATTCCACCCACCTCCCGCATATATGCGATTTATCTCAACCGCAAGTGCCCGCTGAAACAAGACATCATTATCGGGCGATTCCTCCGGTTATGGACAGATAAAAGACCGCCGTGAGGAAAACGCATTTCAATATTCTGCAATAATTGCACGGACGAGGAATCTTGAACGCCATCACCGTCGTGAAATTACATGCTTCACGACTTGGCGCCCATAGTACGAAAAGTATCAGGCGATGGAGAGTTTCCGAAAACCAAACTAAGTTTTGGGACAATCCGCCCCAATACAACCCTAGTCCGAAACAAAAGGGTGCATCACACTCGCACCGGTACAAAACCAAAAAGCAAAAACCCCATAAAGGGCATGGAACCGATCGAGGGATGGCTCACGCCCTCAAAATTCACAAGATGTATATGCCACTCCAACACATAGCGTTCGAGCATGTTGGATACTACGGCAGGTGGCCAAAAGTGGCGAAGAGCTTCTAGCCCCGGAGAACCACTCCAACAGTACCAGTACGGTGTCAACAGTCTTCGAGACTTTCGCATCAAATAATATGCGGAAACGAACAATCCGCAGCCTCGCCAAGTCTACCAAGTAGCAACAACAAATCCATGGAGCGACACGGCCATCACCTTCAACGCCAATGATTTAACCTAATTCAACAGCCCGAGCACCAACCGCATTGGTCCTCACCCAATAGTGGACGGCTTTCGCCTTACCAAGGTACTCATGGATGGCGGCAGGATTAAACCTCATCTACAAAGAAACCCTTCAAAAATGGAAATAGATCGAGCCGATTGAGCGAAGCAGACAACCTTTAGAGGAATAATCCCTAGCCGTGAAGCACGCTGCACAGAAAAATCACACTTGATGTGGTGTTCGCTCACGGACAATTACAGTCCGAGGAAGTCACGCCCAAGTGGCCCTGCTCAGCAGCGGATATCACGCTATATTAGGACGAGAGGCATTCACAATTTTTCAAGCCATACCCCATTACGGGTACATGAAGCTTAAGATGCCCGGGCCCAGCGGAATAATCACTCTTGTCGTTGATCCGACACAAGACTCCCCAAAACAAGACAGCCGCACTAGCCCTAGAGGCACTATCCGAAGCCTTAGCGGCAGAGGGGCTCACGACGCTACGCTCCGCAATGAACAGGGACGATGTGATACTCGATAAGACGTCCAAGTCCACCTCTTTTAAACCAGCGGACGAAATTGTCAAATTCCAAGTCCATCCAACGGACCCAACATTGACGGCCTCCATTGGGGCACAGTTAAACCCTGATGTAGACGCCGCACTGCGAGAATTCCTTCGGGAGAATTGGGACATCTTCGCCTGGCACCCTTCAGATATGCTAGGAATCCCACGCTGATTGGCAGAACACAACCTAAACATCCTAAAAGGATTCAAGCCAGTCAAACAGGCTCTTCGGCGATTTTCTGAACCCAAAAGACAGGCAATGGGAGAGGAGCTAGCCAAACTATTGGAAGCCGGATTCATCAGAGACATCAAACATCCGGACTGGCTAGCAAACCTGGTAATGGTACCAAAAAAGGACAAATCTTGGCGCCTATGTGTCGATTTTAAAGACCTTAACAAGGCTTGTCCAAAGGATCCTTTCCCCCTTCCCCGCATCGATCAGATAATCGATGCTACTACAGGGCACGATTCATTGTGCTTCCTCGACGCATACTCCGGCTACCATCAAGTCAAGATGGTGGAGGCGGACCAAGCCGCAACGGCATTCATTACTCCATATGGACCATTCTGCTTCAACACGATGCCCTTCGGACTCAAAACGCCGGCAACATATCAACGATGATTCGTATATGTCCGCTACCCAGATCGGCAAAACAATAGAGGCATACGAGACGATGTGGTTGTCAAGACCAAACACGCCGAAACTCTAGTAGACGACTTGAGGCTCACATTCGATAACCTCCGAGCATATGACATAAAGTCAACCCGAAAATGCGTTTTTGGCATACCACCGAAAGCTCTCGGCTTCATTGTATCCGTAGAGGAATTGAAGCAAACCCAGCCAAGATCCGAGCTCTGTCACAACCGATATTCCAAAAGACCTCAAACAAATACAAAATTGATCGGATGCGTGGCAGCTCTAAGCCGCTTTATCTCCCGCTTAGGAGAAAAGGCTTTGCCCTCTATCGCCCCTCAGCGCATCAACACTTCGAGTGGACGGATGCCGCCACGACCGACTCAAGAAATAAAGGCCATACCGGCAACAACCGTCTGGTCGCTTAACCTGGGCGAACCCATGTTATTATATATCGCGCAACACATCAAGTTGTCGCCGGTCCTCGTCGTCGAACGAAAAATGTATGACATAAATTCCCTCTTCAAAAGCCAAGATACTACGATCCACTGTCTTAACTCCATGCAAGTCCTGGTACCCCTCAACGACATTATAAACAACCGCGACGCGACGGGGAGGATTGCAAAATGGGCCATTGAGCTCTTACCATTCGACATAACTTATAAACCTCGGCGAGCTATAAAGTCGCAAGTCTTGGCTGACTGAAATGCCGCCGAATGGATCAAGTTTAACTCCCTAAAGAGTACGGGCGATACTCCAATTGATTATGCACTTCGACGGCTCCAAAATGTTGGCCGGCTTGGGGTTGGCATCGTATTGACGTCCCCAACCGGAGACACAGTCCAATACGTACTTCAGATAATGTACACGGACTCCAACAATGCAGCTGAATACGAGGCCCTCCTACATGGTCTCCGGATGGCAATCTCCATGGGCATTCAGCGCTTAGAGGTGCGCGGGGATTCAAACCTCGCAATATCCCAAGTAAATGGAGACTTTGACGCCAAGGATCCGAAAATGGCAGCCTATCGTAACGCTATCCTAAAAATGTCAGCTCGGTTTGAAGGACTCGAATTCCACCACGTGGCGAGATAATAACCAAGCAGCCGACGTGTTGGCACGATCGGCGCTAAACGCGACGCTGTCCCTCCAAACATCTTCCCGAATGGCTCTTTAAGCCATCCGTATTATGGGAAGAGGAGTCCGAAATAACAACCCGGAAGCAACCGCACCACCCAACACGTAACAATCGACATAATCGGCGGTCCAAATTGATTTAAACCCACGAAATAATGGCGAGAATCGCCTGTGGATGAACCATTCCTAGCCTACTTAATTAGGCAGAACTTCCTCAAGACCAAAATGAGGCCCCCGATAGTTCGGCGATCTAAAGCCTACAAGGTCCACAAGGGAGAACTTTATAAGAAAAGCACAACCGGAGTCCTTCAAAGGTGCATCTCCGAAGAGGAAGGCCGAAACCTTCTGGCCGAAATTCACGCCGGACTAGGCGGACACCATGCTGCAGTCCGGGCCCTCGTAGGCAAGGCCTTCCGTACAGGATTCTATTGGCCAACGGCCCGGGCAGATGCTCAAGACTTAGTCCAACGATGCGTCGGTTGTCAGCTCTTTGCTAACCAGAGCCACATGCCACCCACCGCCCTCAAAACTATACCCATCACATGACCGTTTGCGGTCTGGGGGCTTGACATGGTTGGACCCCTTAAAGGGGGAACCCACAAGCAAAAGTACCTATTGGTCATGGTGGACAAATTCACCAAATGGATAGAGGCCAAGCCAGTTAAAACGGCTGAATCCGGGCCAGTGATAGACTTCATATCCGGGGTAGTACACCGTTATGGCGTCCCCCACAGCATCATCACCGATAACGACACGAACTTCACGGCCGAAGAGGTTAAACTCTGCTGCAAAAATATGGGCATTAAGCTCGACTACGCTTCAGTCTATCATCCTCAAACCAACGGACAAGTTGAACGAGCGAATGGTCTAATAATGAGCGGCATCAAGCCCAGACTAGCGCGGTCCCTCACGGGATCTAATACGCACTGGGTAGAGGAGCTAGACTCCGTACTCTGGGGGCTGCGGACCACGCCAAACCGTACTACCGGATTCACCCCATTCTTTATGGTATACGGCGCAGAGGCAGTTTTGCCCTGCGATATAATTCATGACTCACCTCGAGTGCGCATGTACGAAGAAAGAGAGGCCGAGTTGGATCGGCAGGACAGCTTGGACGCATTAGAGGAGGAGCGCGATGTGGCAAAGGCTCGTTCCGCGTTCTATCAGCAGTAGGCTCGAAGATACCAAAGCAGAGAAGTACGGGCTAAAACTTACAATATTGGCGAACTGGTTCTACGCCTGCCAGACAAGAAAAAGGACAAACTCAAGCCCAAATGGGAAGATCCCTTCATCATCGACGAAGTCCTGACCGACGGACAACCGACTCGAGCCGAACCCGTGGAACGCAACCCGCCTCCGAAGATTCTACGCCTAGCGCCGGACTCAGAGTTCGTCTCCTTCCCCCGTCCACATTTTATACTTCAGTTGCCTTTCGTCTCTCTTTCATCCAACCTTTTTTTATATATATAAAGCCCTAGAGGGCCGATTCGCGCATTGTTCGCACACACTTGATGTGCTACCCGCACTCATTATACATGGGGGCTTCTTTAACAGAAGCTTACTTATACGGACCTCATGCCCAAAACATGTGTCAAAATTCCGCATGTACCTTTTACTCACCATTATATGCATCGATATGACTTAAGTTTTGGCCAAGCTGGGTTTCCTGGCTCCTGTGCTTACCCCTACGTTCCCGATTGTTCGCTCGGAGGTAAAGGGTTCAAAAGGGAAAATAAATATTATTCCAGGGCCCAATTTCCTTTTCCAAACCTAAAATTAATTCCATCCCATTAAAAACCCTAGAAAAAAACCTTTATTAACACCCAAATTTTTTGGACCCCAAAAGGTTTTCCCTTTAAAAAGTTTTCCCTCTAGGAAAAAAAGTTATGGGAAATTTTCAAAATGGGGCACAAAAGGGAAATTTATTTGGGAATGTAAAATCTTGTTTAGGAAAGATAAAGACCGGGGGAAGGTTTTGGGGAAAATTTGATTAAGGTGGGAAAAGGGAGGGGGCGTTTGATTTAAAAACCCTGTTGGGCCCCTAAAAAGGGGAGGGAAAAATAAAAACCCCCAAAAAAGGAAATATTTTTTAAATTTAAAAGGGGGGGAAAAAAAAGCCGGGTCCCCTTTTTTCCCTAGGGGGGGGGGGGGGCCCCCCCTTTTATTCCCAAGCCCTCCCCCTTGGCCCCCCCCCAGGAAACCCCAATTCTTTTCCCCCTTCCCCTTTGAAAACCCCAAAATTTGGTCGTTTCATAAATTTAAATTTCCCAAAAAGGGGGGGTTCACCCGGACCCGGGAAATGGGTTAATAAAATCCCTATTTAAATGCCCACTTACCGGGACCCGGGTCAAACCATAAAAGCCGCCATGTTAAACCCAAAAACCGGCTCTATTGGTACCAAATTCAAAAGGTTTTTTCGGTTAAAAAAATTTTCCGTAAGGGTTTAAATTGGGTCCCGGGATAAAAAAAATTTAACCCAAATTTTTAAAAAAACTTCATATCCCCCATTTTTAAAAGGGGAAAAAGGTGGCCCGGGCCCTTGAACCCCGGGAAAAGGGTTAAAATCCCTCTCTCTTTTCCCAAAGAAAAAAAAGGGGAAAAAACCCCTTTTAAAACCCAAATTTGGGATTTGGGGCAACCTTGTTTTCCTTTCCCTTCTTTTCCCGTTGAAAAAGGGTTTTTCGAAAAGGAAAAAAAACCCCTGGAACCTTTCCATGCAATTACTTTCAATAATTTTGTTTAAAATTTAACCCTCGTTGATTAAACACCTTAAAAAATACAAAACAACCCATTTTTTAAAATTCCCAAACTAATTTCAAAACCCTGGGTGGGAAATTTTTTTAAGAAATTTTAACCTAGCCCAGGGAAGATTTCCATTGGCCCAAAGGGAAAAATTTTATCGTTTGAAAAAATAACCCAAATTTTTTGTTAAAAGGGGTTACTCCCAATTCCAAGGTTTAAACAAAATTTCTTTCCAAATTGTATTACCAAAAATAAAATTTGGGGCCCCAGCGCAAGGAAGGGGTGGAAAAGGGAGAAAAATTAAAACCCGGGTGTAACCTTCCCCCAAAAACCCCCCTTTTTAAAGGGAGGGGGGCCCCCCAAATCCCCAAATGGGGATTTTGAGCCCCCCTGGGGATGGAATTCTTTCCCGGGAAACCCGGGGTTGGAAGGGGGGACCCTTAAAAAATGTTCCCTTTGGGTTTCCCTCCCCTTTAAAAGGGGGGGGCCCCCAAAGGGCCCCAAAAATTAAAAAACCCGAAAAAGGGCCCTTTTTTCCAAATGTTAAGGGAAAAAAACCCGGGCCCTTTTAAATTTACGAAATGGAAAAATCCCTTTTTTTCCCTGGGCCCTATTTTTCCCCCCTTTAAATCGTTATTCCCTTTTAACCTTTAACCCTTTTATGTAAAAATTTTCAATAACCATTTGTCCAACCCAAGGGTTTTGGGGATTAAACCAAACCTTTAAAAACCAAAATTAAATAATAAAAAAATTTTTTAAAAATTTAAGTTAAATTTGAAAAAGAAATTCGCCCCTGGGACGGAGCTTTTAACCAAACTTTATTTCAACCTTTCCCCCGCTTTAAACGGGAGGGTTTTAAATTTCCCGTTCCCAAAATTAAATTAAAGTTTGGGGAATTTTCCTTTGACCACAAATGGGGTTTATGGAAAGTTTCAGGGGCAAAACCTTTCTAGAAAAAGGGGAATAAAAACCCACAAAAAACCCCTTTGGTCTTTATGGGTGGTTTGGAAATAAAAAATCGGTAAAAAAAAACCCCCCTTGGGGTTACACCTGGGCAAGTAGAAATTTCCCCTTTTTAAATTTTAAAAAAAAAAAAAGGGGAAAAAGGGGGGTTTTAACAAAAACATTTTGGGGGCCCCTTTTTCCCTTTTGGGGGTTACCCTTAAAAAATTGAATTGGCCCCCTTCCCAAAAGGAAATTCTTAAAATTTTTTTCCCTTTTTCCTTTCCACCCCTCTATCCCACCCCAAACAATTTCCCCCCTAATTAATCCCAAACCCAAATTGGGGCCCCAAAAAACCCGGGAAAAACCCAACGTTCCCCCCGGGGGAAAACCCGGCATTAATGGGCAATTTAAAATTTTTGGGAAAAAAATCCATTTTAAAATTTTTTGGTTTTTTGGCCAAAATAAAAAGGGGGGCCCTTTGGAAATGGTTGTTAAAATTAAATTTGGGATTGGCCCAAAAAAAACCCCTTCTGTTCCTCTCTGCTGCACCTTCATAAGCACCCTCTCGCTTGACCTTCACTGGCGCGATGAGTGTTGCTTGTCCGGATCGATCCGGCAACATCTGCAATATCATTGTCGAGACTCACCCATACGCCGCTTACCGCTTATCTTTTTGAAATAATGTGTTACAGGGGTCTCTGTGTCTCCTCCTCACGGCAGCTAGTGCGGCCTCAAGTTGGGCCTTGCACTCTTGTAGCTCTGGGACAATTGGGTATTCTTCTCTGTAGATCCTACACATTAAATGATCCTTAAATCAGTTATTTTAACTACTTTAAGTCTCGGGAGCTCTTGGCATATACCACTATTATAATCCCTTACCCATATGTCTTTTACATCTTGCTCATGACTCTGGTCAAACCATCTTGAGCAGCAGCAGTCTTGGCGTCTCCAGCGTTAAAGGCATTCAACGCCTCGGGGAGAAACAGCGTCACGAAAAACTGTTGGCGGCGCCTATGGTTCATGGCACTCTCCACCTCGGACACTGGTGGTGGACAGCTGTCGGCATCCTCCGTTGGAGGAGTATCCGGCTCGCGCCCAGTATCGCCTCCCCTCCGGACCAAGTGTTGGAGCACAGGTGGCGGAGGCTTGGTTGGCAACCTCTCCGGGCACGATCCGTGGCGCTCTTTCTCCTGAAAAAGTCATGAGCATTAATACACCTCCTAGGAATCTTTTCCTAAATAACGGTCGCGAGCTATACCGTTGCGGTGACGTTTCGATTCGCACCACACCCCTCTTCCGTCTGCGGGGCCGGACTGACCCTTGTTGGTCAGCTGCCGCGGGTTCGGCTTCCCGCCTTGAAGGCACCTCCTGCGAGACACCGTTGTATACGGTGGTCAGGAACGCGCAAGGATGAAGTAATGGTGTCGAACGGTCATAATTACAGGAAGCGGTGACAAGCGGGGTAGTCAGCCGTAATGGCGACTAGGCGTTATCCGCTGAGTTGGTGGAACACCCGTCGATTAGCTCCACCTTTATGTCGGATCCTCTTGGAGGCGGATCAAGGATCTTCCGGATCCTCGGGTTGTGGGCGGACTATGTATGCCCTCCACATCCCGCGCAGTTCTGCGTCGAAATCGTAAAGTAAGCTACTTAACTTTAAAAGCATGGGTCGGATAAATAAAGCGTCCGCTTACCCGGCGCCGGGTTATTCATGGAGAACCCATTCAATGGGCTCGTCACGGAGAAAGTCCTCCTTCTCCCCTTATGCAGGCAGGACGGAATCTTCACGGATCTTGGCCGATCCGGCCCTTTGCGGCCATGACGGGTGGCATCATTCTCCCCGTTGAAATCCCACATGGGGTGGCCCCTGTATTGCAGTGGCCGCACCTCCCCACGTGGCCATGACTCCAATCATGGTCAATCCGGAATGGGCCAGCAACCTTATCCGGCCCATCAAGTAATGGACGCTCTTGTCTTCCTCCAGTTGAGGGCTGCGCGGGCGCCAACGTAGGCGTTTCTTCAGAGGGGCCTTGCTGAACTCCGGGAGGCCGATCTGAACTGGGTCCGGCAGTGGAGCATCTTCTACATAAAACCATTCCGAAGGCCAGTCTTCGGACGCCTTCTTTGGGGTTCCGGATGGATGTCCGGTCCCGGCAATGCGCCATATTTCGGCACCACCCACTTGATATATTGACCCCTCGTGAGAGCGAGTGCGAGCGAATAGCCTCTTCCACAGCGCAAAATGGGGCTCGATGCCGGGAATAGCTCGCAAAAGAGCTACGAAACCCGCGATGTGCGAGAATGGTGGCGGGCGTGAGGTGATGGAGCTGGAGTCCATAGAACTCGAAGCCATGGAGGAGCGGATGTCTGGAAATCAAGCCCCTTATTAGATAGGGGCCGAAGCACACCGCTCTCCTTTAGAGGGCTAGGGGTGGCCTCGCTTGCTTCCCACCTTTGTAGGTGGCCAGCCCGCTCGAGCAGGGACCATAAAGGCCGGAGGAAGATATCCCTCCGCAGAGCGTCACTAGCTCATTGTGCGGAACTGAACATCTCCTCCAATCTCTTGGCGGAGGCTGGGGCCTTGAGAGGAGGAGCGCGTCGGCGGTCCATGATGGAATGGGTTTTTGGTCGAAGCGCTCCGATGAGTACTCATGGAAGGAGGATGGTGTGATTTGGATCTGGATTCTTGCCTCTCTTATAGGCGATTATTTGCGCAACTAGGGGTAAAATATAAAAGATACCACGGCTTTTCGCATTCATGCGGCGCGTGGAAGAGGGCCATTATTGGGCGTGGAAGCCAAGGAGCACAACATCTGTAAGGGGCGGACACTATTCGGCAAGCACATGGAATTTGAAGGGAACTTTCCTTGCAGCGCCGAAGACAATATATCTTTTGGACTCGTCGTCATTGAAGCCTAGTTCGGAGACTCTTGAGGAGTCTGGACTAGGGGTGTCTGGACAGCGGGACTATCATCATCGGCGGACTCCAAGACTATGAAGATACAAGATTGAAGACTTCATCCGTGTTGGGATGGGTCTTTCCTTGGCGTGGAAGGCAAGCTTGGTGATACGGACATGTAGATCTCCTACCATTGTAACCGACTACATGTGTAACCCTAGCCCTCTCCGGTGTCTATATAAGCCGGAGGGTTTAGTCCGTGGGAGGAACAACCATTACAACAATCATACCATAGGCTAGCTTCTAGGGTTTTAGCCTCCTTGATCTCGTGGTAGATCCACTCTTGTACTACCCATATCATCAATATCAATCAAGCAGGAGTAGGGTTTTACCTCCATCGAGAGGGCCCGAACCTGGGTAAAAACATCGTGTCCCTTGTCTCCTGTTACTATCCGCCTAGACGCACAGTTCAGGACCCCCTACCCGAGATTCGCCGGTTTTGACACCGACACCAACCATAGCATTAAGATATATTGGCCCCCCTTCAATCCCGTATGCATCAATTTCTATGCTAGGTTGAAGCTTCTGTCACTCTAGCCCTCCAATACATAGTCCTATCAACATACAACTAACCCTATGGTGTGATACAAGCGCGCTCTCATATGATGGGCACCAAAGGACAACAACATAACCACAAGAAAATTAAATCAATCATAGCAATTCATCAACCACCAATAGGACAACGAAAATCTACTCAGACATCATAGGATGGCAACACATCATTGGAAAATAATATGAAGCATAAAGCACCATGTTCAAGTAGAGGGTACAACTGGTTGCGGGATAGTGAACTGCTGTAGATAGAGGGGGGAAGGTGATGGAGATGTTGGTGAAGATGGCAGAGGTGTTGGTGAAGATTGCGGTGATGATGATGGCCCCCGGCGGCGTTCCGGCGCCACCGGAAGCAAGGGGGAGAGAGCCCCCCTTCTTCTTATTCTTCCTTGACCTTCTACCTAGATGGGAGAAGGGTTTCCCCTCTGGTCCTTGGCTCCCATGGCTTGGGAGGGGCGAGAGCCCCTCCGAGATTGGATCTATCTCTCTGTCTCTCTCTATTTCTGCGTTCTGGAATTCTGCCCTGGCACCGTTTCTTTTATATCCGGAGATCCGTAACTCCGATTGGGGTGAACCTTTCGCCCAGATTTTTCTCATAAAATTAGCTTTCTTGCGGCAAAAGAAGAGCATCAACGCCTTACAGGTGGCCCAGGAGAGTGCCAGGCGCACCCCCTATCTCCTGGCCACCTCGGGCACCGTTTCGCGTTGATTCTTCCTCCGGAAAATCCCAAATATTCCAAAATAATTCTCCGTCCGTTTTTATCCCGTTTGATATTGGGTTTCTGTGAAACATAAAACATGCAACAAACAGGAACTGGCACTGGGCACTGGATCAATATGTTAGTCCCAAAAATAGTATAAAAAGTTGCCAAAAGTATATGAAAGTTGAAGAATATTGGCATGGAACAATCAAAAATTATAGATACGACGGAGACGTATCAGGAGACACCTGTAGAGCTCCTTTATAATCACCCATTTACGTTGTGACGTTTGGTAGCACACAAAATGTTCCTCATGTATTCGGGAGTTGCGTAATCTCATAGTGTGAGGAACATGTATAAGTCATGAAGAGAGCAGTAGCAATGAAACTATAACGATCATAATGCTAAGCTAACGGATGGGTCATGTCCATCACATAATTCTCCTAATGATGTGATCCCATTCATCAAATGACAACACATGTCTATGGTTAGGAAACATGACCATCTTTGATTAACGAGCTAGTCAAGTAGAGGCATACTAGGGACACTATGTTTTGTCTATGTATTCACACATGTACTAAGTTTCCGGTTAATACAATTCTAGCATGAATAATAAACATTTATCATGAAATAAGGAAATAAATAATAACTTTATTATTGCCTCTAGGGCATATTTCCTTCAGTATCCCACTTGCACTAGAGTCAATAATCTAGTTCATATCGCCATGTGATTTAATATCAATAGTTCACATCTGTATGTGATTAACACCTATAGTTCACATTGCCATGTGACCAACAACCAAAGGGTTTACTAGAGTCAATAATCTAGTTCACATTGCTATGTGATTAACACCCAAAGATTACTAAGGTGTGATCATGTTTTGCTTATGAGAGAAGTTTAGTCAACGGGTCTGTCACATTTAGAGCCGTGTGTATTTTGCAAATATTCTATGTCTACAATGCTTTGTATGGAGCTACTCTAGCTAATTTATCCCACTTTCAAGATGTATCTAGATTGAGACTTAGAGTCATCTGGATCGGTGTAAAAGCTTGCATCGACATAACTCTTTACGACGAACTCTTTATCACCCCCATTACTGAGAAACATTTCCTATTCCTCACTAAGGATAATTTTGACCGCTGTCCAGTGATCTACTGTTAGATCACAATTGTACCCCATTGCCAAACTCATGGCAAGGTACACAATAGGTATGGTACATAGCACAACATACTTTATAGAACCTATGACTGTGGCATAGGGAATGACTTTCATTCTCTCTCTATTTTCTGCCATGGTCGGGCTTTGAGTCTTACTCAACTTTATACCTTGTGATGCAGACAAGAACTCCTTCTTTGACTGATCCATTTTGAACTCTTTCAAAAACTTGTCAAGGTATTTACTTATTGAAAAAATCTTATTAAGCGTTGTCGGTGTCAAAACCGGCGGATCTCGGGTAGGGGGTCCCGAACTGTGCGTCTAGGCGGATGGTAACAGGAGACAAGGGACACGATGTTTTACACAGGTTCGGGCCCTCTTGATGGAGGTAAAACCCTATGTCCTGCTTGATTAATATTGATGATATGGGTAGTACAAGAGTGGATCTACCACGAGATCAAGGAGGCTAAACCCTAAAGCTAGCCTATGGTATGATTGTTGTAATGTATGTTGTGTTCTACGGACTAAAGCCCTCTGGTTTATATAGACACCGGAGAAGGCTAGGGTTACACAGAGTCGGTTACAATGGTAGGAGATCTACATATCCGTATCGCCAAGCTTGCCTTCCACGCCAAGGAAAGTCCCATCTGGACACGGGACGGAGTCTTCAATCTTGTATCTTCGTTGTCTTGGAGTCCGGCGGACGATGATAGTCCGGCTGTCCGGACACCCCCTAGTCCAGGACTCCCTCAGTAGCCCCCGAACCAGGCTTCAACGACGATAAGTCCAGCGCGTATATAGTCTTCGGCGTTGCAAGGCGGGTTCTCCCTTTAAGTTCCATGTACCTGCCGAACAATGTCCAGCTTCCTCATAAACGCTGTGCTTCTTGGCTTCTACGCCCAATAATGGCCTTCCTCCACGCGTCGCATGCGAATCGAAAAGCAGGTGTCTTTATGTTTCACCCCTAGTCGTGCAAGTCATCCGCCTACAAAAGAGGCAAAATCCAGATCCAAATCACAACATCTTCCTTCCGAATACTCATCGGGCGCCTTTGACCCAAAATCCATTCCATCATGGGTGTCGACCACGGCTCCTCTTCTCGTGCTCCCAGCCCACCGAGAGATTGGAGGAGGTGCTCTGTTCCACACAGCAGCTAGTGAAGCTCAAGCGGGGATATCTCCTCCGGCCTTCATGGTCCCGGTTCGAGCCGGGCTGGCCACCTACCAAGGTGGGAAGCAAGCGAGGCTACCCCAAGTCCCAACAAAGGGGAGGGGGTATGCTTCGTCCCTTATCGATAAGGGACTCGGTTCCGATACATCCGTTCCTCCGCGGGTTCACAGAGTTCTCGGACTCCAGCTCCATCACCTGCCACCAGCCTCATCACGCATATCGCGGGTTACGTAGCTCTTTGCGAGCTATTCCTGGGCATCGAGCCCCATTTTGCCTTGTGGAAGAGGTTGTTACGCCTCGTACCCGTTCTCACGAGGATCTATATATCAAGTGGGCGGCAGAAGTATGGCGCATTGCGGGACGGATATCCATCCGGTACCCGAAGAAAGCGTCCGGCTGGCCTTCGAATGGTTTTACATAGAAGGCGCTCATGCGGACCCGATCCGGTCGGCCTCCGGAGTTTAGTGCTGCTCCTCTGAAGAAGCGCCTTAGCTGGCGCCCATGAGCCCCAATTGGAGGAAGACAGGGCGTCCATTACGATGGGCGAATAAGATTACTAGCCCATTCGGGTTGACCATGATTGGAGTCATGGCAACATGCATCATCTTGAAGTACAGCCATTGCAATCTGAGGCCACCCATGTGGGATTTCAGCAGGGCGAGCGATGCCACCCGCCATGGCCGCAAAGGGCGGTTCGACCGAGGATGCAGTGCGAGATCTGTCCGGCCTGTACAAGGGGAGAAGGAGGACTTCCTTGAGCGAACCCCTTGAATGGGTTTTCCATGAATAACCCTCGGGGCTGGAGTGTTTAACACTTTTAAGGGCTCAACCCATGCTTTCAAAGTCTAAGCTTTTTACATTATGTCTTGGTAGCGAGGCTGCTACTGGATTATGGAGGACATGGTAAGTCCAGCTCCGCAACCCGAGGATCGAGAGATCCGGGATCCGGCCTCGAAGAGGATCCGGATATCAAGGTGGAGCTGATCGGCGGGGTTTTCCACCAGCTCGGCATGGATAACGCTTTGAGTCGCCATTCGGCGGACTACCCGGATTATATCCGGCTTCCCGGTGATTGTGACCGAGGTCCGGACACCATTATCTCTTCCTTGCCCATTTCGACCTTCGCGAGCGATGGTGCTTTACAGAAGCGCCTTCAAAGGCGGAAGCGAGCCATGGCGGTGACCAACAAAAGCCGATCCGGACCAGCGAGCGAAAGGAGCGCGGCATGGACTGGAACGTCGCCGCAAAGGTATAGTTTGTATTTAAATATTCAGAGCAACGTTCCTAGGGAGCGTCTGAGTGCTCATGATCTTTGTAGGAGAAAAAACGCTCGCCGGACTGCGGGCGTAGAGGTTGCCGATCCGACCTGTACCGGCCAGGCTCCAGCGCCCGGTCTAGAGGGGGAGACAAGCGCAAGGCGCGGGCCGGATACTCCTCCAATGGAGGATGCCAACAGACTGTCCGCCACCAAGTCTGAGGTGGAGAGCGCCATGGACCATAGGTGCCGCCGGATAGTATTTCGTGAAGCGTGCTTTTCCCTTGAGGCGCTGAACGCCTTTAACGCGGGGGACGCGCACCTCCGTGCTGCTCAAGATGGTTTTACCAGAGCCACGGAGCAGTATGTAAAAGACATACGGGTAAGGGAATTTAATGGTTATATATGCCAGTAGCCCCCGAGACTTAAAGTAGTTATGTTAACTGATTTAAGGATCATTTGAAACCTTGAGCTCTTACCAAGAAGAATGCCCAGCTGTCTCAAGAGATGCAAGAATGCAAGGCCCAACTTGAGGCCGCACTTGCTGCCTTGAGGAGGAAACTGAGAGGCCCCTCCACAGTAACACATTTTTGTTAAATATAAGCGCCTGCGTGCTTGCGCAAGTCTAATAATGACATTGCAGGTCTTTGGGACAAGATCCGGACAGGCGGGAACTCTGCGCATAAGCTGAAGGCGGCGAGAGGTGCTGAATAAATGCACAGCAGAAAGGAACAAGCTTCAAGATGCCCACGCCCAGCTTGGAGAAGAGCTGAAAAGCGTTAAGTCGAGCTGTCGGCTCCGTTAAGGAGAATCAGCGGCCGTCGCGGCATCTATAGTAAGTGCTTGAGTGAACTCCTTTGAAAAGAAGAGTTCAGCGAGGAATTCAATTGACGAATATGTCTTGTAGGTATACTCACGAGTCGCCCTGCGAGAGATGCCGTGTCGACGGGTGATCAACTTCGAGCTGTTGCAAGCTGCTCGAGCGAGTTCGACAGCGATGGCGGCGTCGTCCGAACATTATGGCGGTCGTCTCCCTACCTAAGGGCCTTGGGGAGCTTGCGGAAAAACTCAGTCTTGGCGGCGCTTACATTTATGGAAGATTTGACTGCTTGCCGAGGTGCGGGAGGCTTGGGCCATGGTGAAGGCAGCGGTACAAGAAGGCGAATCCCAACCACATGGCGAGTTGGACCGGTGGGGCCCGATGGGAAGGAGATCCTGTGAGTTTAGTATACAGCCAAGTAGAGTTGGCTGCTAAATTTTCCCAATGGGATATAAGTTAGACAGCTGTTAGGCGGGATTGAGGAGGAATACAATCGATAGAATTTGACAATGTATTTTAAAATGACATGTGAAATGCCTTCTAGCGGATTGTAGATCGTTTGTCTTTGCCGACCTTTTAAGCCGACCTCGGGACCCTAGAGTCCGGAGTGTGTCGAATACCTTTTGGTTAAGAAACAACCGGGGTATGCATGGAGACCCGGCGTAGGGGTCATTAGTGCTTTATCGGACAAGTGCCCAACTAGTTATGTTATATTACATGGTTAGTAGAAACATCTTCCGGGAGAATAGTTCCGTTAAGGGTTCCTTTCCAGGAGGCATGCCCTAAAGTGCATGTCGGACTGCAAAGCGAGAAAAAACATCACGGGGCAGATAAACAGGTTGGTAAAAGTCATCTTTCAAGTCACCGACGAATATTCCCTTAAAACGCTAGCTTTCGGCTTCACCCGGTCTGAGGTACACATTGGTGACCAGGCGGTAACAATCGCAGAGGTGCTCCTTTACCTCCTAGCGAACAATCGGGAGCGTGGGGTAAGCACAAGAGCCAGGCAACCCATCTTGGCCAAAACTTAAGTCATATCGATGCATATAATGGTGAGTGAAAGGTACATGTGGAAGCATGACACATGTGTTGGGTCATGAAGCCCTTATAGTTGAGCTTCTGGAAAAGAAGCCCCCATGTATAATGAGTGCGGATGGCACATCAAGTGTATGCAAGTAGGCCCTTGGGGACCTTTTAGTAGAAGGGTTAAGAAAAGAAAGGGAAACAAAGGACAGCTGTAGTATAAAAATTTGAACGGAGGGAGGGGACGAACCCTTAGTCCGGCACTAGCGTAAAATCTTCGGAGGCGGCCTGCGTTCCATGGGTTCGGCTCGAGTCGGTTGTCCGGCGCATTTCATAGACGGTACGCCCCGCCGGTCAGGACTTGGTCGATGATGAAGGGGCCCTCCCATTTGGGCTTGAGCTTGTCCTTTTTCTTGTCCGTGCGTAGAACTAGTTCGCCAGCGTTGTAAGTCTTGGCCCGTACTTCTCTGCTTTGATATCTTGAGCCTGCTGGCGATAAAATGCGGAATGAGCCTTGGCGGCGTCGCGTTCCTCCTCAATCGTCAATCTGTCCTGCCGATCCAGCTCGGCTACTCGTTCTTCGTACATGCGCTTTTCGAGGTGAGTCATGAATGATGTCGCGAGGCAAAACTGCCTCTGCGCCGTATACCATAAAGAATGGTGTAAATCCGTGAAATGCGGTTGGGTGTTGTCCGCAGCCCCTAGAGTACGGAGTCGAGCTCCTCTACCTAGTGCGTGTCGGATTTTGTAAGTGACCGCACTAGTGCGGGTTTAATGCCGCTCATTATTAGACCATTTGCTCGTTCCACTTGACCGTTGGTTTGAGGGTGATAGACTGAAGCGTAGTCGAGCTTAATGCCCATGTTTTTGCACCATGACTTAACCTCGTCGGCCGTGAAGTTAGTGCCGTTGTCGGTGATGATGCTCAGGGGACACCGTAGCGATTATCGACCCGGATATAAAGTCTATCACTGGTCCGGACTCTGCCGTTTTGACCGGTTTGGCCTCTATCCATTTGGTGAATTTATCCACCATGACCAATAGGTACCTTTGCTTGTGGGTTCCCCCTTTAAGGGGTCCAACCATATCAAGCCCTCAGACCACGAAAGGCCAGGTAATGGGTATAGTTTTGAGGGCGGTGGGTGGCATATGGCTCTGATTAGCAAAGACCTGACAACCGACGCATCTCTGGACTAAGTCCTGGGCATCTGCCCGGGCCGTCGGCCAATAAAATCTTGTACGGAATGCCTTTCCTACAAGGGCCCGGGCTGCTGCATGGTATCCGTCTAGTCCGGCATGAATTTCAGCCAGGAGGTTTCGCCCTTCCTCTTCGGAGATACACCTTTGAAGGACTCCGGTTGTACTTTTCTTATAAAGTTCTCCCTCATGGACGTTGTAGGCTTTCGATCGCCGGACTATGCAGCGGGCCTCATTTTGGTCTTCAGGGAGTTCCTGCCTAAGCAAGTAGGCTAGGAATGGTTACATCCATAGGCGATTACTGCCATTATGTCGTGGTTTGAAGGTGTTATGTCATCGGCTGAATCGCGGTTAGCGCGGTTGTTTCGGTTTGTCATTTCGGTCTCCCCTTCCCATAAATGCGGACGGCTTGAAGAGCCGTTCGGGAAGATATTTGGAGGGGCGGTGTCACGTTTTGCACCGATCGTGCGATCGTCGGTTGCTTGGTTATTATCTCGGGCTACGTGATGGAATTCAAGTCCTTCAAACCGGTGACATTTTTAGGACAGCGTTGCGATATGCTGCCATTTTGGATCCTTGGCGTCAAAGTCTCCGTTTATTTGGGATATTGCAAGGTTTGAATCCCCGCGCACCTCTAGGCGCTGAATGCCCATGGAGATTGCCATCCGGAGACCATGTAGGAGGGCCTTGTATTCGGCTGCGTTGTTGGTGTCCGTGTACATTATTTGAAGTACGTATTGGACTGTGTCCCCGGTTGGGGACGTCAAGATGACGCCAGCCCCCAGTCCGGCCAACATTTTGGAGCCGTCGAAGTGCATAGTCAATTGGAGTATCGCCGTACTCTTTAGGGAGTTAAACCGGTCCATTCAGCGACAAAGTCAGCCAAAACTTGTGACTTTATAGCTCGCCGAGGCTTGTAGGTTATATCGAATGGTAGGAGCTCAATGGCCCATTTTGCAATCCTTCCCATTGCGTCACGGTTGTTTATAATGTCATTGAGTGGTACTTCGGAGGCCACTGCTATCGAACACTCTTGAAACTAGTGTCGGAGCTTTCGGGATGCCATGAACACCGCGTAGGCTATCTTTTGATAGTGCGGAGTAGCAGGACTTGCGGGGGTTAACACGGTGGATCGTAGTACTTTGGTTTTGAAGAGAATTTATGCCCTACGTCTCTCGTTCAACAACGAGTACCGCGCTTACAACTTGATGTGTTGCTGCGATGTATAACAACATGGGTTCGCCTAGGTTTGGCGCGGCTAGGACCGGATTTGTTGCCAATATGGCCTTTATTTCTTCGAGTCCGGCAGTGGCAGCATCCGTCCACTCGAAGTGTTTGGTGCGCCTAAGGAGGCGATAAAGGGGCAGTGCCTTTTCTCCCAATTGGGAGATAAAACGGCTTAGAGCTGCCACGCATCCTGTCAATTTTTGTATCTGCTTGAGGTCTTTTGGAATATCCAACTGTGTCAGAGCTCGGATCTTGGCCGTGTTTGCTTCAATTCCTCTCGGATACAATGAAGCCTAGCGACTTTCGGCTGATGTGCCAAAACGCATTTTCGGATTCAGCTTGATGTCATATGCTCGAGGTTGTCAAATGTGAGCCTCAAATCCTCTACTAGAGTTTCAACGTGTTTGGTTTTGGCGACTCGTCGTCTCGTGTCTGTGACTGTTTTGCTGATCTGGGTAGCGGACATGTTTGAATCATGTGCTGATATATTCTTGTTGGCGTTTTTAAGTCCAAAGGGCATCGTGTTGAAGCGAATGGTCCGTATGGAGTGATGAATGCCGTTGCGGCTTGGTGCCTTCGCCATCTTGATTTGATGGTAGCGAGTATCGTCGAGGAAGCACAATGAATCGTGCCTGCGGTAGCATCGATAATTTAGTCGATCGCGGGGAGGAAGGGATCCTTTAGGCAAGCCTTATTGAGGTCTTTAAAATCGGCGCATAAGGCGCCGATTTGTCCTTCTTTGGTACCATTACCAGTTGCTAGCCAATCTGGATGTTTGATATCTCGATGAATCCGGCTTCAAATAGTTTGGCTAGCTCTTCTCCCATTGCCTGTCTTTTGGGTTGGGAAAATCATCAAAGAACTGTTTGGTGGCTTGAATCCTTTAGGATGTTTAGGCGTGTTACCTTGTCTGCGTGGGATTACGGGCATATCAGAAGGATGCCGGTAAAAATGTCCCAATTTTCCCGAAGGAATTCGCAGATCTGGCGTCTACCTCGGGGTTCAATTGTGCCCCAATGGAGGCCATCTTTGTTGGGTCCGTTGGATGGACCTGGAATTTTACTATTTCATCTGCTAGTTTGAAGGAGGTGGACTTGGATCTTTTATCGAGTATCAAATCGTCCCTATTCACCGTAGGCGCAATGGTGAGTTCTTCTGTCGCTAAGGCTTGGATAGTGCCTCCGGGGCTAGTCGGCTGTCTTGTTTTCGGCGGAGTGCTATGTCGGATCACTAGCAAGAGTGATTATTCCGCGGGCGAGCATTTTGAGCTTCATGTACTCGTAATGAAGTGCGGCGAAAAATTATGAATGCCTCTCGTCCTAATATAGCGTGATATCCGCTGTTGAGCAGGGCCACTTGGGCGTGACTTCTTGGATCTGTAATTGTCCGTGAGCGAACACCACATCGAGTGTGATTTTTCGGTGCAGCGCTTCGGCTAAGGATTATTCCTCTGAAGGTTGTCTTTGCTTCGCTCAATCTGGCTCCAGTCTATTTCCATTTTTGAAGAGTTTCCTCGTAGATGAGGTTTAGTCGCTGCCGCCATCCATGAGGACCTTTGTAAGTCAGCCGTCCACTATGGGACTAAGCACCAGTCTTGGCTGGTGCTCGGGCTGTTCGAATTTAGGTTCATCGCTGGCGTTGAAGGTGATGGCTGTGTCCTCCATGGATTTGCTGTTGCTACTTGGTAGACTTGGCGAGGCAGCGGATTATCGTTTACGCATACTATTTGATCACGAAGGTCTCGAAGCTGTTGATACCATACGGTATTGCTGGAGTGGTTTTCGGGGCTAAAGCTCCTCGCCACTTTTGGCCACTGCCGTAATATCAACATGCTCGAAGGCTATGTGTTGGGGCGGTGCCCTCTGTACTATGAAGCTTACGAGGTCCGCTGAGCCATCCCTCGATGCGGTTCCGTGCCCTCTATGGAGTTTTTGTTTTTTGGTTTTGTATCTGGGGCCTGAGTATGATGCACCCTTTTGTTGCGGACTAAGGTTGTATTCGGGGCCGGATTGTCCCAAAACTGGTTTTGGTTTTCCGGAAACTTTCTATCGCCGATACTTTCGTACTATGGGCCTTGGTCGGTGAAGCGTGTGATTTCACGATGGCGATGGCGTTCAATATTCCCTTGTCCGTGCACTTACTGCAAAAGATTGAAATTGCGTTTTCCTCTCGGCAGTCCTTTATCTTGTCCATAACCAGGAGGAATCTGGCTCGATAGTGATGTCTTGTTTGAGCGGGCTCTTGCCGTATTAGAGATAGATCACATATATGCAGGCGGGTGGGTGGAATAAAATCCGGATCCCTACCCATCTCGGGGCTTAAAGGCCGTGAAGTTTCCAATTTTGGAAGCTTGGATTGCTGGACGTTGTCCAACGAGTCCGGTCCGATGCCTGACTTTAGGTTCAATGCTCGATCGAAGTCCGTTCCTCTGCGGAAATCCGGCTTGGAGGGTTCGGGAGCCCGGACATGTCTAGTTTTTAATACAAGAGGAAAGTCGCTGCATTGTTCCTCTACCACTGCGACGTGGTGGGTGACCTGGGGAGAGTTAATCTCTATCAGATCGGTTTTAAGCCCAATCTGATTATAGTCATAGCGACTCGAGGCGGCGTCACGATCAAGAGTTCGTTGACAGACGAGAGCTCTATCGAATCCAGCCGCTCGGCGAATTCCGAGCTAACTTGGAGATTGCCTTTGACGACTTGAGAAGTCATTGTCGAAGTAGTGGCCGGACAGGCGGTCATAAGAAAACCACCTAGCCGGATAGTTTGGCCGGCGACCAAGGCCCCTTTGGTGAAAATACCGTCCTTGAAGACGGGTGGAGGTGTCGGTGTACTAAAGTAGGGGTACCTTAGTACCCGAACTTGGCTGGCGATTCTGACACCAGCGGCAAGGCTTGCGAGCGCCCGCCAAGTCCTTCGTCATTTCCTATTCTGCCATTCAAGAACAAAGTACCAACTAAGAATACAAAGGCCCGGCAAGAGGAGCTTGCGGGAAGAATAACAAAGCGCTCGAGAGAGACTTTCCGCGGCGCCCTGGCGTCTCGGCAAGGCCAGCGGCAGGCAAGCTTGCGGCGCGACAAGAGAAGAAGCGCGACAAAGCGCTTGCCGCGGCAAGGCTGCCACCCTGCACCCAAACTCCAGCGCATCCAGCAATGTGTCGCCCGGGCCATCCGAGAGCGCGTGGCGGTATTTGCATAGCCATCTTGGGCGGTGTAGCGGGCGACAAGGAGGCCATCGTGGCAACGGTGGCACACCTAGCGGTCGTTTCTTTGCCTTTGTTAGAGGCGGGCGGGCATTAAATGCCCTTGTCCCCTGCCGTCGAGTTAGGTAGGGACAACATTGGTGGACACTATTGTACCAACCTGCGTTTTACTCTTTTACCCGTCTTCCTATCTGCCACAGTGGTGCCCCTTGAACTATAAAAGGGAGGCCCATGCGCGCGTAGAAGGGGTTGGCGATTCGAACTTTTCGCGATAGGGTTCCGCCGTTCGTAGATCCAACACCGCCATACGCTCGCGCCTTCGAGCAAGAACAAATACAAACACAAAGCAGCAGTAGGGGTTTTTATCTCTCCGGAGAGCCCCGAGCTGGGTAAAAATCACCCGTCTCCCCCGCGCGCCCGACCTCGATCGCTCTGCGCCGCCCTCCGCTCCTTGCGGACTAGAAGGGCCCCCTGCCCCATAGGTGCTCGTGGCCCGCGAGAGAGCGCCCGACATCTTTGGCGCGCCGGTAAAGGCGCATCAAGGTCGTGAGCATCGATCCGGTCTCCGCGCGCTACATCAACGCCTTCATCAACATGCCACCAAAGAAAAGCCTTGGAGGTGGCGCTCCGTCTACATCGATTCTACTACCACCGCCCGGAGCAAGCAGGCGGTGGAGTGGGCGCCAGCCGGAGGCGGGCGCCCGGCGGTGGGGCTCACATCGTCACCAGTCCAAAAACAAGGCCCATAGCGTCGGCGACCGTGCGAGCGCCACACCCTTCCCAGAGGTGCAAGGTCGACAATGCCCGGTGCTCGTAATACCGTGCTCGCGTTGGAGCAAGGCCAAGCTGGTGGGTCGCGGGGCGTTCGAGACCAACATGCTGCGCCCGCATCTTTGGCGCGAGTGAGTCTTGATCGCCGGACGGTGTTGCTCCTTCCAATCCGGTTGGGAGTCGAGCACATCCGCTCCTCGCGCCGCTTCGTCGCCACCACCCAAGACTGCGGAGGAAGCGGCGGCGAGCCCAGCTGCTTCTAGATTACCCTCGGCGCCACACAAGATGGGCGGCGGAGGATGACCATTCTGACCTCATCGGCCGCCAGCGGCGACAAGCCCGGCAACCGGCGCGCCGAAGCCCGGCAAAGCGCCCGGCGCGAGCCGATGCCGACAAGACGGCTGGGGTGCCACCTCCGTGCACTCCCAGCCCGAAGGCCAAACGCCGACTTCGCCGGGCCAACCCGGCGCCGACTTCGACCGCGTCGTCGGACCCGCGAACCGCGCGATCAATGCCCGTTCTCCAAACGGCGACACGAAGATGCTCGCTTTTCGCGCCAGCGCGAAGAAGCAGCGCGACGTCAATCGACCAGCGCTGGGCCCCTGTCGATATGCATGCACCGGGGAACGGCGACTTGCCGTCTGCGGCAGGTTGCCTGCGTTCACCGTGGCTATGGCAAGTCGATGGCCCAAAACCAAAATTTCAAGCGGATGTGCGAGAAATGCGATGGCAGGATACATCCGTCGGAGTTCCTCGGCATCTACACCATCACGGTGCGAGCTGCGGGCGCGCGGCGAAGATCTCGCCAACTACTTCCACCGGTGCTCAAGCCAGCGTCGAGATCTTGGCTCATGCACTTGCCGGACGGCTCCATCTCTTCATGGGCGGACTGTGTCATCAGTTTGTCGGCGCCTTCACGGGCGACCACAAACCCCATGGCGAGAAGCGATCTGCATCTGCTTTCGTCGAAGGAGAGAGCCCTAGCGCAAGTACATCTGAAGATTCAGCCAGTGCAACGCAACATCGAGCGTCCACCTGCGCGGTTATCGGCGCGTTCCACGAATGTGCGTAACCGCGGGATGAGGAGAGATGGCGATGTGCAAGATCGAAGATGTCAGCGAGCTTTATCGCTGGCCGACAAGTGTGCCGCGGGCTGAGGAGGAGGAAAATCCCGGAGAGATTGCGGGAAGCGAAGAATCGGCAGTGAGGATGCCGCCCGGCAAGAAAGAACCGGGGCGGAACAACGGGAAGAAAGTCTAAGGATGTGCTAGCTGTTGAGCATTCCGACAGCGGGCGGCTCAAACAAGGCCAAAGCTGATGACTCGGCGAGGCTGTGGTAGCCGCCGACAAGCGAGGATAGCTCCGCAAGTGGTATTGCAAGATCCACGCACCAAGGGCCATGATCCCCAAACACTGTAAGAAAGTCGAGAAGATGGCGGAGTTCTGAAAAGCTGAGTCTGGCGCGCGACAAGGAGAGAGCCGGGGAGGTGGCGGAGGATCCGGCAAAGCTTCCCGCGGGAGGGCACTGCAACAAGGCCAAGCAGCGGCAAGGAGACAGCCTCCCGTGGCGCGACAAGGACGAAGATGAAGATGAGGATGATGAGATGGAGGAAGATGAGACTAATGACCAAGAGTTTCAGAAGGCAACGGAGGTGTTGTGCATCGACGGCGGTGCCTCTCTGCACACCTCGCACCGCCAACTCAAGCAGTGGGTGTGAGAAGTGAACGCATCGGAACCGTCCGTCGAGTCGCGCAAGCCTCTGAAATGGTCCAGCACACCTATCATCTTCGATGTTGAGGACCACCCTAATCGCATCACTGCGGTCGGGTGCTTGCCAATGTTGGTCTCACCAACAATCCGCAACCTCAAGATCATGAAGATGTTGGTTGATGGCGGGACCGGCCTGAATCTGATCTTCTCCGCAGTGCTCAAGAAGCTCCAGATCCCTGATAGCGAGCTCGAAGAAACTGGTACCTTTCAAGGGATAAATCCGGGAAGGAGCAAGCCGAAGGGGAAGATCACACTGCCAGTGACGTTTGGCAGCGAGCTGAATGTCAGGACAGAGAAAGTCACATTCGATGTTGCTGATATCCCATTGCCCTACAATGGGATACTCGGCCGTCGAGCGCTCGCCAAGTTCATGGCAGCCTCTCATTACGCCTACAATGTGCTCAAGATGCCTGGTCCGATAAGTGTCATTTCTGTCCAAGGTGACAAGATGGATGCACTTATCTGCACCGACAAGATCTACCGGGAAGCAGCAGCCGCAGCAGAGCGCGAGCCACTTGCTGCTGAAGCTCCCCGAAGGAAGAAGAATGCCAAGTCCGCAAGAGCAGCTCTGATGCCCACTCCGGCAAGCGCACCTCTCCGGAGTGCTGCGCTGCCGTCGAGGACGCACCATCGAGCTCCACCGGCAAGCGCAAGAAAGCAAAAGCAGTTTCATCAAAGACTAAGTCCGGCAGCAATAGCTCTGGTGCCTACTCCGGCAAGCACACCTCTCCGGAGTGCAGCGCTGCCGTCGAGGACGTGCCATCGAGCTCTACAGGCAAGTAAAGCAAAGAAAGCGCTCAGCTCCAAACTTTTGAGTCACATTCCTTGAAGGACCGTGCCTTGTATGAAAAACCTGTGCGCAAAGGGGGTCGAATCGTGGCTAAGTTGCGCCTTTGATCTGTTTCGAGTCCGCTCAACGATGAAAGTGCGCTGCAACTAGCCCGACGAGTTTTTCCTGCCGGAGGCAACACCGCCAGCGGGCTGCTGATGTTCCGCACTCAGCAAGTGTGTTTGCACCGGCGGGTCCCCTGAAAGCGTGATGAAAACGTACAAGGGAGGGAATCAATGGAGAAGTGCGGCCCTGCCGAAGCGCAGAAGACGGAAAAGCTAAGTTGCCCAAGTTTGAGTATAGAACACTTTCAGTTTTAAAATTCCATGTTATATTCCTTGAACGTTCGTACCTTGTATGGAAAACCTGTGCGCGGAGGAACCATCTCGTGGTTAAGTTGCGCCCTTGCTTTGTTTCGAGTCCACTCAACAATGAAAGTGCGCTGCAACTGGCCCGACAAGGTTTCTTGCGGAGACAACACCGCCCGGTGGTTCTTGATGTTCCGCACTCAGCAAGTGTGTTAAGCGCCGCAAGTTTCCTAAAAGCATAGGGTAAAAACATACAAGGGATGTGATGGGGTAAAGGATGTAACGTAGCAAGCCTTGCCGTGGGACGTCCTTTGTATGGGAAACTTGTGTGCGGAGGAGCCGACTCGTGGCTAAGTTGCGCCCTTGATTCGTTTTCGAGTCCGCTCAATGATGAAAGCGCGCTGCAACTAGCCCGATGAGGTTTCTTGCCGGAGGCAACACCGCCAGCGGGCTGCTGATGTTCCGCACTCAGCAAGTGTGTTTGCACCGGCAAGTCCCCTGAAAGCGTAGAGTATAAGCATACAAAGGGTGAAACATAGCATCGCACTGCCCAACACGAAGTTACACCACAAAAAGTAACTTATTGCGGCGCTGTCTAAGTTGTTTTCATGACTGAAATAACAACAACAAGGAAAGAACTGAAGGGCGCACTGGCACCTGGGCCCCGGCAAACCGGCGTCGCTGGGGGCTGCGAGCACCAGGATTCCTTCGCGGCAAGCCAGGGCCCCCGGGAGCTGCGACGCCAGCGACAAGGACAAAGAAAGGCGCAACGGCACCTGGGTTGCCGGGGGCTGCAAATACCAAGATTCACTCTCGGCGAGCCAGAGTCGCCGGGGGCTGTGATATCAGATAAGTTTTTCATCCCTCATCATGCATCCTCTTGTGGACTGGAGAATGCGAGGCCGCGTCCTTGAACGAGCGTGCCTTGTATGGAAAAACTTGTCTTGCGGAGGAGCGAATCATGACTAAGTTAAGCCCTTGATTTGTTTTCGAGTCCGCTCAACAATACAAGTCTTGCTGCCAGAATCGCCCGGCAAGGTTTCTTGCCGGAAACAGCACCGCCATGCGGGCTGCTGATGTTCCGCACTTAGCAAGTGTGCTTGCGCCGGCAAGTTCCCTCGAAGCGTAGGGTGGAAACATACAAGGCACGGAATCAAGTAAAGGATATAACCCGGCAAGCATTCCCCTCTTTTCATTAAAAAACATCCCATTTCAGTACAAGTCCATAGAGGATGAAAAACATGAAAGAGAGGATTACAAGTTTTAAATGCAGCTAAGGCCCGAAGGCTTACAAATAAAAAAGATAAGATGCCCGTAATCCTCTCCTGTTTCTCTCTTGAGGAGGTAGGTCAAGGAGGCCCGGCAAGAGAAGTTTGTCGGGAGCGGCAAAGGAGCCTAGGTGAGCTCTGGTGCGAAGACACCAAGAGAACATCCGGGGCGGCCGGGGCTTGGTGGAGGCGGAGGCGCCGAAGCGAGCTCGAAGACAGGCGGCGGGGCGTCGGCCACGCTTCTCGAGGCACCACGCCAGATTCGTACTCCGACAATGACCTTGCCGCCACCCTCTTCCTCTTGGTAGCCTCCCTCGCCAAATTACCCAAGGAGACGGCCCGGGGAGTTGAGAAGGCCGGCAACCGGATGATCGGGTCGCCGGTGGCGCGCGAGGCGACAGCCGACGCCTAGTCGGACCCACCGCCGTCCTTGTCGTCGTTGTCGCTCTCCTCCTCGTCACTCTCGCTCGAGGGGGAGTCTTCGCTATCGGAGGAGCTGTCCACACAACATCTCGCCCGGGTGCCGGAGTCCCCGAAGACCTTGACGGCGAGAAGGTCGCCCTCCATTAACTTAAAATGGAGGTGAACCCCGCCGTCAAGCTGTGGATCTTGAGCGACGTCTTCCACCCTCGATCGAAATACATCACGCCGGGGCTGGGGATCGACACTAACTCGCGTGCCATCGATCCCACAGCCCCTCATGCGCAATTCCAGCATCTCGGGCGGTCGGCTCCATCGCTTTTCATAAGCGGAGCTGGAAGCCGGGGCGACGACGAGTGCCCGGCGCAGCTGGCGAAGAACTCCCGAGATCGTCCCCGTGTGGACTGCCTCGAGGAGAGGAGCTGCGGCGGAGGCGGGGTGGCGCACCGCCCGGCCGCCTCTTCCCGCGCTCCCAACCCGTCCTCGACCTGCCCACGACCTCGCCCCTCCCTCTTCCCTCGTGGCTGGCTCCGCCACCACCGACGCGGGATAGGGAGAGGCGCGCTGCCTGGTGGCGACCCTCGCCGCCACCGATGAAGGACCGGGGTTCCCTTCCTCCATGGCGGGTGAGAGGAAGAGAAGCAGAAGTTGAAGAAAGGAGAAGAGGAGGAAGTGCGGGATTTTTGCGCTCCCCTTCCGCCCCTTTTAAAGAGCGAGGTGGGGGCTCGGCCGCCCCGCTCGGCCAATTGGAGCACGGGGAGAGCAGAGGAACGGGGCCGACCCACCAACTCCGCCCGTGATGGCTCGGTTTCCCACCTTCACCGCCCACGACCCCACGCGCATGGGAGCCGCGTGGCGGGGAGGCGAAGCCAAGGCGATAGATGAAGTGACCTCACCCTACCCCATGATCACAGGGGTGGACGCCTTGAAAACCGCGCACACTGCCCACGCCTCCCACGACGCCGCAATCGACACGTGCCGTTGCGGGAGGACGCGGTGGAAGCAGAGTCCGATTTTGTATGGACCCAGGCCGCGTGTGCCCGTGCACTGTTTTGGGCCTGGCCCAACAACGCTCGGCACGTGTATGGCCCGGGCCGGGGCTCTGTCGGTTATACTAAAGTAGGGGTACCTTAGTACCCGAACTTGTCTGCAGGCGATCGCAGACACCCGTGGCAAGGCTTGCGAGCGCCCGCCAAGTCCTTCCGTCATTTCCTATTACGCCATTCAAGAACAAAGTACCAACTAAGAAGACAAAGGCCCGGCAAGAGGAGCTTGCCGGAAGGCCAACAAAGGCGCTCGAGAGAGACTTGCCGCGACGCCTGCAAGCGTCCGGCAAAACCGGCGGCGACAAGCTTGCTTGGCGCGACAAGAGAAGGGCGCGGCAAAGCGCTTGCAGCGGCAAGGCTGCCACCCTGCACCCAAACTCCAGCGCATCCAGCAGCGTGTCGCCCAGGGGCCATCCGGAGCATGTGGCGGTATTTGCATAAGCCATGCGGAGCGGGTGGCAGCGGAGCGACAAGGAGGCCATCGTGGCAACCGGTGGCACACCTAACGGTCGTTTCTTTGCCTTTGTTAGGGCGATTGGGCGGGCATTAAATGCCCTTGTCCCCTGCCGTCGAGTTAGGTAGGGGACCTTTGTTGGACACTTATTGTACCAACCTGCGTTTTACTCTTTACCCCTCTTCTTATGCTGCCACTGTGGGTGCCCCTTGAACTATTAAAGGGAGGCCCATGCGCGCGTAGAAGGGGTTCGTCGGTTCGGAACTTTTCCATGATAGGGTTCTGCCGTTCGTAGATCCAACACCACCATACGCTCGCGCCTTCGAGCAAGAACAAATACAAACACAAAGCAGCAGTAGGGGTTTTTATCTCTCCGGAGAGCCCCGAAGCTGGGTAAAAATCGCCCGTCTCCCCCGCGCGCCCGACCTCGATCTGCTCTGCGCACGCCCTCCGCTCCCTTGCCGGACTAGAAGGGCCCCCCTGCCCCATAGGTGCTCGTGGCCACAGAGAGACGCCCCGACAGGAGGCATCCTTCCTATTGGTGACGACACAGAGGAACTCTCAATGAAAGCACCAATGTCGGTGTCAAAACCGGCGGATCTCGGGTAGGGGGTCCCGAACTGTGCGTCTAGGCGGATGGTAACAGGAGACAAGGGACACGATGTTTTACCGAGTTCGAGCCCTCTTGATGGAGGTAAAACCCTCGTCCTTCTTGATTAATATTGATGATATGGGTAGTACAAGAGTGGATCTACCACGAGATCAAGGAGGCTAAACCCTAAAGCTAGCCTATGGTATGATTGTTGTAATGTATGTTGTGTCCCTACGGACTAAAGCCCTCCGGTTTATATAGACACGGAGAAGGCTAGGGTTACAGTCGGTTACAATGGTAGGAGATATACATATCCGTATCGCCAAGCTTGCCTTCCACGCCAAGGAAAGTCCCATCCGGACACAGGACGGAGTCTTCAATCTTGTATCTTCGTAGTCTTGGAGTCCGGCGGATGATGATAGTCCGGCTGTCCGGACACCCCCTAGTCCAGGACTCCCTCAAGCGTCTTGATCTATCTCTATAGATCTTGATGCCCAATATGTAAGCAGCTTCACCGATGTCTTTCATTGAAAAACTCTTATTCAAGTATCCCTCTATGCTATCCAGAAATTCTATATCATTTCCAATCAACAATATGTCATCCACATATAATATTAGAAATGCTACAGAGCTCCCATTCACTTTCTTGTAAATACATGCTTCTCCAAAAGTCTTTATAAGACCATATGCTTTGATCACACTATCAAAGCGTTTATTCCAACTCCGAGAGGTTTGCACCAGTCCATAAATGGATCGCCGAAGCTTGCACACTTTGTTAGCACCCTTTGGATTGACAAAACCTTCTGGTTGCATCATATACAACTCTTCTTCCAGAAATCCATTTAGGTATGCAGTTTTAACATCCATCTGCCAAATTTCATAATCATAAAATGCAGCAATTCCTAACATGATCCGGACAGACTTAAGCATCGCTACGGGTGAGAAATTCTCATCGTAGTCAACTCCTTGAACTTGTCGGAAAAACCTTTTTGCAACAAGTCGAGCTTTATAGATAGTAAAATTACTATCAGAGTCTGTCTTCCTCTTGAAGATCCATTTATTCTTAATGGCTTGCCGATCATCGGGCAAGTCCACCAAAGTCCACACTTTGTCCTCATACATGGATCCCATCTTAGATTTCATGGCCTCAAGCCATTTCGCGGAATTTGGGCTCATCATCGCTTCCTCATAGTTCGTAGGTTTATCATGGTATAGTAACATGACTTCCAGAATAGGATTATCGTACCACTCTGGTGCAGATCGTACTCTGGTTGACCTACGAGGTTCGGTAGTAACTTGATCTAAAGTTTTATGATCATCATCATTAGCTTCCTCACTAATTGGTGTAGGAATCACTGAAACTGATTTCTATGATGAACTAATTTCCAATTCAGGAGAAGGTACAATTACCTCATCAAGTTCTACTTTCCTCCCACTCACTTCTTTCGGAGAAACTCCTTCTCTAGAAAGGGTCCATTTTTAGCAACAAAGATTTTGCTTTCAGATCCGTGATAGAAGGTGTACCCAACAATTTCCTTCGGGTATCCTATGAATACACACTTCTCCGATTTGGGTTTGAGCTTATCAGGTTGAAGCTTTTTCACATAAGCATCGCAGCCCCAAACTTTAAGAAACGACAACTTTGGTTTCTTGCCAAACCACAGTTCATAAGGCGTCATCTCAACGGATTTTGATGGTGCCCTGTTTAACGTGAATGCAACTGTCTCTAATGCATAACCCCAAAATGACAATGGTAAATCAGTAAGAGACATCATAGATCACACTATATCCAATAAAGTGCGGTTACGACGTTCGGACACACCATTATGTTGTGGTGTTCCAGGTGGCGTGAGCTGTGAAACTATTCCACATTGTTTTAAATGAAGGCCAAACTTGTAACTCAAATATTATCCTCCACGATCAGATCATAGAAACTTTATTTTCTTGTTACGATGATTCTCCACTTCACTTTGAAATTCTTTGAACTTTTCAAATGTTTCAGACTTGTGTTTCATTAAGTAGATATACCCATATCTGCTCAAATCATTTGTGAATGTCAGGAAATAACGATACCCGCCACGAGCATCAAAACTCATTGGACCGTATACATCGGTATGTATTATTTCCAATAAGTCACTAGCTCGTTCCATTGTTCCGGAGAACGGAGTTTTAGTCATCTTGCCCATAAGGCACGGTTCACAAGCATCAAATGATTCATAATCAAGTGATTCCAAAAGTCCATCTTTATGGAGTTTCTTTATGTGCTTTACACCGACCCAAACGGCAGTGCCACAAGTAAGTTTCACTATCATTATCAACTTTGCATGTTTTGGCATCAATACTATGAATATGTGTAATACCATGATCGAGATTCAATAAACCATCAACATTGGGTGTATGACCATAGAAGGTTTTATTCATGTAAACAGAATAACAATTATTTTTGTCTTAAATGAATAACCATATTGCAATTAACATGATCTAATCATATTTATGCTCAACGCAAACACCAAATAACATTTACTTAGGTTCAACACTAATCCCGAAAGTATAGGGAGTGCTCGATGATGATCATATCAATCTTGGAACCACTTCCAACACACATCGTCACTTCATCCTCGACTAGTCTCTATTTATTCTGCAACTCCTGTTTTGAGTTACTAATCTTAGCAACTGAACAAGTATCAAATATGCAGTGATACTACAAGCACTAGTAAGGTACACATCAATAATATGTATATCAAATATACCTTTGTTCACTTTGCCATACTTCTTATCCGCCAAATATTTGGGGCAGTTTCACTTCCAGTGACCATTTCCTTTGCAGTAGAAGCACTCAGTTTCAGGCTTAGGTCCAGTTTTGGCTTCTTCACGGGAGTGACAACTTGCTTTTTATTCTTCTTGAAGTTCCCTTTCTTTCCCTTTGCCCTTTTCTTGAAACTAGCGGTCTTGTTTAATCATCAACACTTGATGTTGTTTCTTGATTTCTACCTTCGTCGATTTCAGCATCACGAAGATCTCGGGAATCATTTTCGTCATCCCTTGCATACTATAGTTCATCACAAAGTTCCAGTAACTTGGTGATGGTGACTAGAGAACTCTGTAAATCACTATCTTATATGGAAGATTAACTCCCACTTGATTCAAGTGATTGTAGTACCCAGACATTCTGAGCACATATTCACTTGTTGAGCAATTCTCCTCCATCTTTTAGGCAAAGTACTTGTTAGAGGTCTCATACCTCTTGACAGGGCATGAGTCTGAAATACCAATTTCAGCTCTTGGAACATCTCATATACTCCGTTACATTTCAAAAATGTTTTGAAGTCCTGGTTCTAAGCCATAAAGCATGGTGCACTAAACTATCAAATAGTCATCATATTGAGCTAGCCAAACGTTCATAACGTCTGCATCTACTCCTGCAATAGGTCAGTCACCTAGCGGTGCATTAAGGACATAATTCTTCTGTGCGGCAATGAGGATACTCCTTAGATCACGGACCCAATCCGCATCATTGCTACTATCATCTTTCAACTTAGTTTTCTCTAGGAACATATAAAAATATAAGGAAGCTATAACACGAGCTATTGATCTACATCATAATTTACAAAATACTATCAGGACTAAGTTCATGATAATTAAAGTTCAATTAATCATATTACTCAAGAACTCCCACTTAGATAGACATCCCTCTAGTCATCAAAATGATCACGTGATCCATATCAACTAAACCATGTCCGATCATCATGTGAGATGGAGTAGTTTTCAATGGTGAACATCTCTATGTTGATCATATCTACTATATGATTCACGCTCGACCTTTCGGTCTCCAGTGTTCCGAGGCCATATCTGCATATGCTAGGCTCGTCAAGTTTAACCCGAGTATTCTACATGTGCAAAAACTGGCTTGCACCCGTTGTATGTGAACGTAGAGCTTATCACACCCGATCATCACATGGTGTCTCAGCACGAAGAACTGTAGCAACGGTGCATACTCAGGGAGAACACTTATACCTTGAAATTTAGTAAGAGATCATCTTATAATACTACCGCCATACTAAGCAAAATAAGATGCATAAAAGATGAACATCACATGCAATCAAAATATGTGACATGATATGGCCATCATCATCTTGTGCTCATGATCTCCATCATCGAAGCATCGTCATGATCTCCATCGTCATCGGCGCGACACCTTGATCTCCATCGTAGCATCATTGTTGTCTCGCAACTATTGCTTCTAAGACTATCGCTATCGCTTAGTGATAAAGTAAAGCAATTACATGGCAATTGCATTTCATACAATAAAGCGACAACCATATGGCTCCTGCCAGTTGCCGATAACTTTTACAAAACAAGATCATCTCATACCACAATTTATATATCATCATGTCTTGACCATATCACATCACATCAAGCCCTGCAAAAACAAGTTAGATATCCTCTACTTTGTTGTTGCAAGTTTTACGTGGCTGCTATGGGCTTCTAGCAAGAACCATTCTTACCTACGCATAAAAACCACAACGATTTTTTGTCAAGTGTGCTCTTTTAACCTTCAACAAGGACCGGGTGTAGTCAAACTCGATTCAACTAAAGTTGGAGAAACAGACACCCACTAGCCACCTGTGTGCGAAGCACGTCGCTAGAACCAGTCTCATGAACGCGGTCATGTAATGTCGGTCTTCGCGCTCCAACCGATCAAGTACCGAATGCACGACACCTCCGTGATCTGCACACGTTCAGCTCGGTGACGTCCCTCTAACTCTAGATCCAGCTAAGGCCGAGGGGGAGTTCCGTCAGCATGACGGCGTGGTGACGGTGATGATGAAGTTACCGGTGCAGGGCTTCACCTAAGCACTATGTCGATATGACCGAGGTGGAAAACTATGGAGAGGGGCACCGCACACGGCTAAAGATCAACTTGTGTGTCTATGGGGTGCCCTCTGGCCACGTATATAAAGGAGGGGAGGGAAGAGGTGGCCGGCCCAAGGGAGCGCGCCAGGTGTGGGGAATCCTACTAGGACTCCCCAGTCCAAGTAGGATTCCCCTCCTCTTTCCTATTCCTAGTAGGAGAAGGAGGGAAGGAGGAAGAGGGGAGAAGGAAGGAGGGGGGCGCCACCCCCTCCTAGTCCAATTCGGACCAGCCCATGGGGGGGCGACCACCCCTTGAGTCCCTTCTCTCTTTTCCCGTATGGCGAATTCCCATAACTCTCCGGTACTCCGATAAATACCCGAATCACTCGGAACCTTTCCAATGTCCGAATATAGCCTTCCAATATATTGATCTTTACATCCCGACCATTTCGAGACTCCTCGTCACGTCCGTGACCTCATCCGGGACCTCCGAACAAACTTCGGTCATCAAATCACATAACTCATAATACAAATCGTCATCGAACATTAAGCGTGCGGACCCTGCGGGTTCGAGAACTATGTAGACATGACCGAGACACATCACCGGTCAATAACCAATAGAGGAACCTGGATGCTCATATTGGCTCCTACATATTCTACGAAGATCTTTATCGGTCAAACCGCATAACAACATACAGTGTTCCCTTTGTCATCGGTATGTTACTTGCCCGAGATTCGATCGTCGGTATCATCATACTTTGTTCAATCTCGTTACCGACAAGTCTCTTTACTCGTTACGTAATGCTTCATCCCACAACTAACTCATTAGTCACAATGCTTGCAAGGCTTACAGTGATGAGTGTTACCGAGAGGGCCCAGAGATACTTCTCCGAAACACAGAGTGACAAATCCTAATCTCGATCTATGCCAACCCAACAAACACCTTCGGAGACACCTATAGAGCACCTTTATAATCACCCATTTACGTTGTGACGTTTGGTAGCACACAAAGTGTTCCTCCGCTATTCGGGAGTTGCATAATCTCATAGTCTGAGGAACATGTATAAGTCATGAAGAGAGCAGTAGCAATGAAACTGTAATGATCATAATGCTGAGCTAACGGATGGGTCATGTCCATCACATCATTCTCCTAATGATGTGATCATGTTCATCAAATGACAACACATGTCTATGGTTAGGAAACATAACCATCTTTGATTAACGAGCTAGTCAAGTAGAGGCATACTAGGGACACTATGTTTTGGCTATGTATTCACACATGCACTAAGTTTCTGGTTAATACAATTCTAGCATGAATAATAAACATTTATCATGAAATAATAAAATAAACAATAACTTTATTATTGCCTCTAGGGCATATTTCCTTCAACAGATGCACTAGAGCTATAGGTTTATGAAATCTCAAATAGAAAAACTAAGTGGGTGTGCATCCAACTTGCTTGCTCATGAAGACCCAGGGCGATTTGAGGATGCCCATTGTTGAAATATACAAGCCAAGTTCTATAATGAAAAATTCCCACTAGTATATGAAAGTGACAAAATAGGAGACTCTCTATCATGAAGATCATGGTGCTACTTTGAAGCACAAGTGTGGAAAAAGGATAGTAACATTGCCCCTTCTCTCTGTTTCTCTCATTTTTTTGTTTGGCTTCTTTGGCCTCTCTTTCTTTTTTTATTTCCTCACATGGGAAAATGCTCTAATAATGATGATCATCACACTTCTATTTACTTACAACTTGATACTTAGAACAAAAATATGACTCTATATGAATGCTTCCGGCGGTGTACCGGGATGTGCAATGACTCAAGAGTGACATGTATGAAAGAAATATGAAAAGTGGCTTTGCCAGAAATACGATGTCGGCTACATGATCATGCAAAGAAATATGATAATAATGAAGCGTGTCATAATAAACGGAACGGTGGAAAGTTGCATGGCAATATATCTCGGAATGGCTATGAAAATGCCATAATTGGTAGGTATGGTGGGTGTTTTGAGGAAGGTACATGGTGGGTGTATGGTACCGGTGAAAGTTGCGCGATACTAGAGAGGCTAGCAATGGTGGAAGGGTGAGAGTGCGTATAATCCATGGACTCAACATTAATCATAAAGAACGCACATACTTTTTGCAAAAATTTATTAGTCATCAAAACAAAGTACTACGCGCATGCTCCTAAGGGGATAGATTGGTAGGAAAAGACCATCGCTCGTCCCTGAACACCACTCATAAGGAAGATGATACATCCATTTTGCATCATGCTTTTATGTCAATATTTATTGCATTATGGGCTGTTACTACACATTATGTCACAATACTTATGCCTTTTCTCTCTTATTTTACAAGGTTTATATGAAGAGGGAGAATGCCGACAGCTGGAATTCTGGGCTGGAAAAGGAGCAAATATTATAGACCTATTATGCACAACTCCAAAAGTCCCGAAACTCCACGAAAGTCAGTTTTAGAATATATTAAAAGTATTGGGCAAAGAAAGCACCAGAGGTGGGCCACCCACTGTCTACGAGGGTGGAGGGCGCGCCCTACCCCCTGGGTGCGCCCCCCTGCCTCGTGGGCCACCTGGCAACCCCCCGATGCCCATATTCTGCTATATGGTGTCTTTTGCCCTGGAAAAAAAATCATAAGGAAGCTTTCGGGGCGAAGAGCCGCCGTCTCGAAGCGGAACCTTGGCGGAACCAATCTAGGGCTCCGGCGGAGCTCTTTTACCGGGGAAACATCCATCTGGGAGGGAGAAATTGTCGCCATCGTCATCACCATTGATCCTCTCATCTAGAGGGGGTCAATCTCCATCAACATCTTCACCAGCACCATCTCCTCTCAAACCCTAGTTCATCTCTTGTATCCGATCTTTGTCTCAAAACCTCAGATTGGTACCTGTGGGTTGCTAGTAGTGTTGATTACTCCTTGCAGTTGATGCTAGTTGGTTTATTCGGTGGAAGATCATATGTTCAGACCCTTTATGCATATTAATACCCCTCTGATTATGAACATGAATATGATTTGTGATTAGTTACATTTGTTCCTGAGGACATGGGAGAAGTCTTGTTAGAAGTAGTCTTGTGAATTTGGTATTCGTTTAATATTTTGATGAGATGTATGTTGTCTCTCCTATAGTGGTGTTATGTGAACGTCGACTACATGACAATTCACCATTGTTTGGGCCTAGGGGAAGGCATTGGGAAGTAATAAGTAGATGATGGGTTGCTAGAGTGACAGAAGCTTAAACCCTAGTTTATGCGTTGCTTCGTAAGGGGCTGATTTGGATCCATATGTTTCAAGCTATGGTTAGGTTTACCTTAATTCTTCTTTGTAGTTGCGGATGCTTGCGAGAGGGTTTAATCATAAGTGGGATGCTTGTCCAAGGAAGGGAAGTACCCAAGCACCGGTCCACCCACATACCAAATTATCAAAGTAACGAACGCGAATCATATGAGCATGATGAAAACTAGCTTGACCGAAATTCCCATGTGTCCTCGAGAGCACTTTGCTTTATATAAGAGTTTGTCCAGGCTTGTCCTTTGCTACAAAAAGGATTGGGCCACCTTGCTGCACCTTGTTTACTTTTGTTACTTGTTACCTGTTACGAATTATCTTATCTCAACACTATCTGTTACCAATAATTTCAGTGCTTGCAGAGAATACCTTACTGAAAACCGCTTGTCATTTCCTTATGCTCCTTGTTGGGTTTGACACTCTTACTTATCAAAAGGACTATGATAGATCCCCTATACTTGTGGGTCATCAAAAGACAATCAATAAATACCCCATGCTCCAACTTCGTTACATAACGGTTCACCATACGTGCATGCTACGGGAATCACAAACCTCAACACAAGTATTTCTCCAATTCACAATTACTCACTAGCATGACTCTAACATCATCGTCTTTATATCTCAAAACAATCACAAGGAATCAAACTTCTCACAGTATTCAATGCACTTTATATGAAAGTTTTTATTATATCCTTCTCGGATGCCTATCATATTAGGACTAATTTTATAACCAAAGCAAATTACCATGTTGTTTAAAAAAGACTCTCAAAATAATATAAGTGAAGCATGAGAGTTCAACAATTTCTATAAAATAAAACCACCGCCGTGCTCTAAAAAGATATAAGTGAAGCATTAGAGCAATATTGCCTATCTCAAAAGATATAAGTGAAGCACATAGAGTATTCTAATAAATCACGATTCATGCGTGTCCCTCTCAAAAGGTGCATACATCAAGGATGATTGTGGCAAACTAAAAAGCAAAGACTCAAATCATACAAGGCGCTCTGTTGGGGATATAACTACTAGGTATGACCCGCCCAGGAGCGGCCGGGTTATACCTATGGAGATTCATGATGTGAAGCCCATGAGGATATTGAAGATGGCGGTTCACAGGCAAGGGCCCAAGGCCCAAGCGCGACTTAAGGCCCATAGGAGTAAACCGCCATATGTGTAAGACTTGTACTGTAAGGCATGTATAGTTAGTCACCGAGCCGGACACGTTGTCTATGAGCCGGTCGGGACTCCGTGAGCCACTGGGTGTCAACCGGTGTATATAAAGGGACGACCCGGCGGCGGTTTAGGGCAAGAAACAACAGAACGAAAGCTAGGTCAAGCGTATTCGCTCCCTGGTAATCGAGACATAAGCAATACAACCTCGAACTGGATTAGGCCTTTACCTTCACCGCAAGGGGCCGAACCAGTATAAACTCCTGTGTCCTTTGTCCCGTTTAACCCCTTTAAGCTAACCTAGTTGCGATGGCTCCACGACTAAGTCCTCACACTAGGACATCTGCCGTGACTATTCCACGACAGTTGGCGCCCACCGTGGGGCCAGCGCATGGTGGTTTTGAGTTCTTAAAGGGCAGCTTCGAAGGGATCAAGGGATACGCGGTCGGCCAGATGACCAAGAGTCATTGCGGGAAGCTCTACATCGACGATGCTGGCTGGGGCCCCGAGGCCGGCTCAGTTGAGTACGGGTATCGGGTCCCCTTCGGCGGAATTTACGTTTTCATCGGCAAGATCGGCGAGCCGGGCCCTGAGCCGGACATCTGCACCAACATCATCGAGATGGCTCAGCGTGCAAGACCCGCCCGAGCTCAGCCCGCCGTGAAACGTGCCTTCATGGGATTCATCCATCACTACAAAAAAAGACACATCCGTGACATTTTGGGCCGAACGAATATTTTTTCTGTCATACATATGACACTTCTATGACGATAATTGTGACAAAACCCGGTATCATCATAGATGTGGTGGGCTCCTACTTCTATGACAAAAAATCATGATAGAAAATCGCTTTTAAATCTGGCGGGCTGGAGACGCAGCTGCATGACATTCTTTGGGCCGTCCATGACGGAAAAAACCGTGGTAGAAGCAAGGGCGAGGAAATTTTTGGGAGTTCCGGTTACGATGGGAGGTCGGGGCGGCGATCTGCGTTTCTCGTATACACGTCGCGAGGCATTGGCTCTAATCGACCCGGCGAGGCATTGGGCTCTAATCAACCCGGCGATTAGACCGTAGGCTACGTGTTCTCGAACCCGGCGATTGATCGATGGCGGTTAATCGAACCCAATCGGCGATTCTTTGCTACCGCTGCTAATCAAGCCGATCGATGCCGCCTCTGGGATGAGCGATGGCGTTGTGGGGGGTTGGATGAGCAGTGGCGGTGGTGTTGCCTCTAGATGAACAGGACCCCGTGGTGTGGTGGAGGGCTGGATGAACAGTAGACGGTGGAGGGGTGCCCGTGGAGGGGTGGTTGAACAGGACCCCGTGGTGTGGAGGGATGGATGAACAGTAGACGGTGGAGGGGTGGTTGAACAGTAGCCGGTGGAGTAGCGCGCAGTGGAGGCTGGATGAACAGGAGCCCGTGGAGGCTGGAGGAGGTCGACGGTAGCCCGTGGAGGCTGGAGGAGTTCGACGGTGGAGATGAATAGTATCCCGTGGAGTCCCGTTTTGCGGTACGCCACACCCCTCCCGATGAACAAGACCCCTGTTTCGACCGTAGGAGGTCCGTTTAAATCCGTTTTCTTTGTCGCCACACCCTCCCGATCAACAGGACCCCGCTTCGACCGTAGGAGGTCCGTTTCCTCCGTTTTGCGGTACGCCACACCCTCCCGATCAACATGACCCCCGTTTCGATCATAGGAGGTCTGTTTCCTCTGTTTTGCAGTAGCCACACCCCTCCCGATCAACAGGACCCTGTTCCGAATGTAGGAGGTCCGTTTCCTCCGTTTTGCGGTATGCCAGGCCTCGTTTCCATCTCCTGTTCCGTCCAAGCCCTCCTGATGAACACGACCACGCATTCCGTTCTGACCCAGCCGGTTGGCTCCCACACATTCTGTTGCCTCCCGATGAACACGACACATTTCGTTGCCTCCCCATGAACACGACGCATTCCGTTGCCTCCCCATGAACATGACGACAACGCTGTTTCTCTGTTTCGACCCAGCCATGTACACGAGCCCTGGCCGTACGTATGCGCGAGTAGGCATTCGAGACCCCGCCCGTGTGTACACATATGTGGCCGTATTTTCTTTCTTGCACCACGCCGTATGACGTGCGTGTACATGCTACGTCGCGGCGCCTCTACTACACGCGTCGCGTTTCTACTACGACACGTCGCGCTACTTACATCGACGGTATGTACATACACGTTCGCGACCAGAATGACAACGCTACGTATGCTTCGACCAGGTGGGTCCCGACTGTCAGGAACCTTGCCTGCAAAGATGTAGCTGGTGGGTCCCAGCAGTCAGGGGGCGAATCATTTTTTTGCCCGGACGCACTTCCTTGCGTGCGAAGATGTAGCTGGTGGGTCCCAGCAGTCAGGGGGAAACATTTTTTTGCAAAATACGGTGGCCCGTCCGGTGGGTCCCTGCTGTCAGGTGGAGGAATAATTATTTTGCGCATAATAAGGAGGCACTTCCTTGCTGCGGCCGTGGACCCAACTGTCAGCCTCTCCACGTACAGTCCACGTCCGATGGAAGCCGTTCCTTGACCACATTGACCACTCCGCAGCGAGAGCACCAGGGCGGTGGACGACGGCGAGGCCTAGGAAGGGGACGATGTGGAGCCAGGGTAGACGCTGTAGTGGATGCCCACGCGTAGAGGAGTACGAGGGTTCACTGGTTCACTGCGGTGTGAGGCTGCCGTCGCCGTAGAATAACAGGGGGTGTGGGTGAGTAGAGGGATGGCCTGGCCAGCAGTGGGAGTAGTAGGGGGCGGTGAGGCCTCCGCAGCATCGCAGCCGGCCATGGGAGGCAGGAGCACGAGGCACGACCCGCGCTGGTTTGGGCGGCTGGAGCAAGAAGACTAGAGGTTGAAGAAGCACCACGGCCGTTGGATGGACATCGTACGGTCACTGGAGCTAGAATCATGCATATTGACTAAGTTGACAAAGCCCTCCGTCCCCGTTAACTTAGTAGGCTCACAAGTCAGCCTGCCACTATATTGGGTCCCAGCTAACAGGGGGAGTATTCGTTTTTTTGTGCGTAATAAGGAGGCAGTTCCTTGCGTGCGTAGATATAGCTGGTGGGTCCGAGCTGTCAGCGGCGGTAACATTTTTTTCATGAAATACAGAGGCCTTTCGGTGGGTCCCCGATGTTAGGTGGAGGAATCATTATTTTGCGCGCAATAAGGAGGCATTTCCTTGCGTGCGGCCGTGGACCCAACTGTCAACCTCTCCACGTACAGTCCACTTCAGATGCATGTCGGTTGTTGACCACGTTGACCAGGCCGCGCCGAGAGCACCAGGGCGGTGGACAACGGCGAGGCCTAGGAAGGGAACGACATGGAGACAGTGAAGACTCGGCAGTTGTTTCCCACGCGGAGGGGAGTACGACTGTACGAGGGTTTACTGGTTCGTCTGCCCTCGCCGGAGAATAACAACAGGTGTGGGTGAGTAGAGGGATGGCTAGGCCAGCGATGGGAGTACGATGGGGCGGTGAGGCTGTCGGCAGACAATGATCATGGAGGAGGAGAGCAAGCAGATCCGCTTAGCGCTTGTTTGAGCAGCTGGAGCAGGAAGAGCAGAGATTGAAGAAGCACGACGACCGTTGGATGGACATCGTACGGTCACTGGAGATAGAATTGTTCATATTGACTAAGTTGACAAAGCCCTCCGTCCCCATCAAGTTAGTAGGCCCACAAGTCAGCCTTGCACCATGGTGGGTCCCAGCTAGAAGGGGGAGTATTCATTTTTCTGTGCGTAATAAGGAGGCACTTCCGATGGGTCCGAGCTGACAGCGGGGGGAACATTTTTTTCGCGAAATACGGTGGTCCGTCCGGTGGGTCCCAGCAGTCAGGGGCAAATGTTTTTTTTGCGAAATACGGTGGCCCATCCGGTGGGTCCCAGCAGTCAGGGGGGAAACGGTTTTTCCGCGAAAACTGGTGGCCCGTCCGGTGGGTCCCTGCTGTCAGGTGGAGGAATAATTATTTTGCGCGTAATAAGGAGGCACTTCCTTGCGGCTGCCGTGGACCCAGCTGTCAGCCTCTCCACGTACAGTACTCTTCCGATGGAAGTCGGTCGTTGACCACATTGACCACGCCGCGCCGAGAGCACCACGGCTGTGGACGACGGCGAGGCCTAGGAAGGGGACGACACGGAGCCGGGGAAGACACGACAATGGATGCCCACGCGGAGAGGAGTACGAGGGTTCACTGGTTCGGCTGCGGTGTGAGGTTGCCGTCGCTGCAGAATAACAGGGGGAGTGGGTGAGTGGAGGGATGGCCTGGCCAGCGGTGGGAGTAGTATGGGGACGGTGAGGCCTTCGCGGCAGCACAGCCGGCCACGGGAGGCAGGAGCATGCGGCACGACCGGTGCTGCTTTGGGCGGCTGGGGCAAGAAGACCAGAGGTTGAAGAAGCACTACGACCGTTGGATGGACATCGTTAACCGCGCCGCACCGAGAGCACCAGGGCGGTGGACGACGGCGAGCCCTACGAAGGGAACGACACGGAGCCGGGGAAGACATGGCAGTGGCTGCCCACGCGGTGGAGAGTACGAGGGTTGACTGGTTTGGCTGCCGTCGCCGGAAAATAACAGGAGGTGTGGGTGAGTAGAGGGATAGACAGGCCAGGGATGCGAGTATGATGGCGCCGTGAGGCCTGCCCAAAAAGACCGCCGCCACGGAGGCGGAGCAGCGGTGCCGACGGCGCTGGTTTGGGCGGTCAGGGTGAAGATCGAGACCAAGAAGCATGATTGCCGTTAGATTGACATCTAACGGTCTGACGCTGGTAGAGTCAATTGTTGACTAAGTTTATTTTTTGAGAAACCTTGTGTACGCATGAACTTAGTAGGCCCACAAGTCAGCCTCCAAATCATGGGCGCATAATATAAAGCCCATTTGCTATTTTTATAATTTGCAGCCCATTTGCTAATTCTTAAGTAATTTATTACAGCCCATTTTCTGCCCAGGACCACGGTCAAAAAGTTCAACCTTATTTTGCATATTTCGGTGGAGTCCGAACTGTTGTAATCCCGAAATGATAAACATTTTTTAAGAACTTATTGATTTGCCAAAAAAAATTGTTTTGTTTTTGTAAGCAAATCAGACGTGGGACAATTGAGTTGGTTTAAGGAAAATTAGTGGTAAAAAAATCAGCGCTGGGTGGGAAAAAACAACAAAAATAAGGATGTAAATATGAAAAGGGAATTTTATGTGTTTTCAATATAATGATACGTGTATATGAACTAGTAAAACTATAGGTAGAGATTAGAAAACGGATTTAGTACATGCGTTTCAAGAGGAAAATAGAACTGGACTGTGTGTTTGATTCAGTAAAAAAACTACCTGCGGATGTTGTAAGACAAAATATAACTAACGCCATTTGGCGGGCGGCCATGATACCGCTGGATCTTTGTGCCCCATTGTCGTCATGGGCTGGGACTGTTAAAAACAAAACCAACCCTGGGCAGTCTACAGCCCAGTTGAAACTTGCTCGACCTAAAAAAACAATATACGTGCTCAATAAACGAGAGAATTCTACAAGTACAGATGGATAACTGGGATGCAGCACAGATATTGTTTTTTATCGTGATAATAAGTGCATGCACTTGTTTCGAAAAAATTGGAGAACTGGGAATTCGAACGGCGGGTGCTTAGGCTACCCATCAAATAAAAATCGGGTGCCTGAAAATTCGTTTCAAAACAAATGATTCATCTTTATATCCACGTCGACCCTCGGCATGATGGTTGGAAGCAAATGCAACTTCATACCAAAAGATCGTTAACAACAATACCAACTTGCGGACGACAAGGTAGTACAACTACCAATACCAAACTAACTTATAATCTTTTTACTCCTGGGCCTAGTGTTCGTCTGGTAGAAAATCTTACAGAGGACTAGCTCCCACTCCTTGTCTTGCTCCAGGTCCCCAAGGTCGTACTGGTGCATCACCCAGTTGGTCCTCTGCTGGTCGAAGTTCTAGTTGGTGTGCAGCACCAGAACCTTTTTTGCTGCCCGTGTGCCGGCCGTACCATCACCGGCAAGGTATTGCCGGTCTTGTGCCACATCGCGTGCATGCCGCACTCCGATCATCTTGCGGCGCGTCCACGTGCCTTTTTGAACGCCTACGAATTGCGCTTAGAAGAAATGCTTCCTTAGGCCACTCGATGTGATACCCGCAGATTGTGGAATACAGGTTTTAGTGTACCTAGTTGGCATTTTCATAACATCTTTGGCATGTTGCGCTTACTTGTTTCACTTTTTATTAAGCTGTCAAATTGTAATTGCTTCACCAGTCTCGTCTAAAAAGAAAAATAGAGCTATAAACAAAGGAATATGTTTGTGCAAGTAGACGGCCGATCGGTGTCTTACCTAGAAGTTTCTCAGGTTGGGTGTAGCATATGCCGTGCTCGCTGTCGATGGTTGGTATGAACAAATCGATGAGAGACTGAAATCTCGCGCTGTCAGCACTCACTTTGGCCTCAAGGTGCTCGCTGTCAGCACTCACTCCGTGGGATCGAACTTGACGCCAGCCGGCAGCACCGGCCAATCCTTCTTCGACTTGCATCGGTAATTCCAGTTATATGGTAATCAATGTATGATCAATCGACTGTTTTAAGTGAATGATGAAAGATTTCGACAGATAAGTGGTACTCCAAATCTGAAGTCCAGAATACCCGAACACGCCGCCGGGATTCTTGTGTCATCTCACGCGCAGCGTGTTGTCACGCCAATTCAATGTGTGGACATGATGAATAATTTGACCGACGATACTAGTATCTCATCGTACTACTTACTAGTCGTATTTAGTGTCACAATTTATACATAGGTTTAACTAACAAGTACACACTTGAAGCCTAAGCGATATATATATATATATATATATATATATATATATATATATATATATATATATATATATATATATATGGCTTTTGCACATCTCCATCATCATTATCGGTACATCCTCTGCAGGTGAGTTAGGATGCACTCGATCCCATGAAGGTATCTATCCTTCAAACCAGAGGAGTGCTTCAAACTAACAACAGTACATAATATCCAACAAAAGAGGGTCGTGCTACAGCAGCGAATACATGGCTCAGTCTAGATATCAGCACGAATCAAGTTGTGCATATTTGCTATTGGCATGAACCACATCGCCGCATGTCGGGTTTGCAAAAGCCACCCATCGCATGGAAGCTTGATGCCTTTCACACACTAAAGATTATCTGGCAACCAGCTGTGTCGACGAATCTCTGGATATGGTGATTCATGAAACCCATGGTATGATGTGTAAACACAGCCCCCCCCCTCGCGAATGGAAGTTGCATAGCACACAGTAATCATCGCCGGTGATATGGTCGATGATTGGTTGGATGATCGGATAATTGAGCCCGAGGTACAATGAGTGGTTGCCGAGGCTGTAAACTGATACTTCTCCGTCGTATCTATAATTTTTGATTGTTTCGTGCCAATATTCTTCAAGTTTCATATACTTTTGGCAACTTTTTATACTATTTTTTGGGACTAACATATTGATCCAGTGCCCAGTGCCAGTTCCTGTCTATTGCATGTTTTTTGTTTTGCGGAAACCCAATATCAAACGGAGCCCAAACGGGGTAAAAATGGACGGAATTTTTTTTGGAATATTTATGATTTTTGGGAAGTAAAATCAACGCGAAACGGTGTCCGGGGTGGCCACGAGACAGGGGGCCGCGCCCTCCCCCCTGGGCGCGGCCTGGGCTCTCGTGGGCCACCCATTAGGCGGTTGACGCTCTTCTTTGGCGCAAGAAAGCTAACTTTATGAGAAAGATCTGGGCGAAAGATTCACCCCAGTCGGAGTTACGGATCTCCGGATATAAAAAAAACGGTGCCAGGGCAGAATTCCAGAACGCAGAAACAGAGAGATAGATCCAATCTCGGAGGGGCTCTCGCCCCTCCCACGCCATGGGAGCCAAGGACCAGAGGGGAAACCCCTCTCCCATCTAGGGAGAAGGTCAAGGAAGAAGAAGAAGAAGGGGGGCCCTCTCCCCCTTGCTTCCATGGGGCGCGGAACGCCGGGGCCATAATCATCACCGCGATCTTCACCAACACCGCCATCTTCACCAACATCTCCATCACCTTCCCCATCTATATCCAATGGGTCCACTCTCCCGCAACCCGCTGTACCCTCTACTTGAACATGGTGCTTTATGCTTCATATTATTATCCAATGATGTGTTGCCATCCTATGATGTCTGAGTAGATTTCTATTGTCCTATCGGTGATTGATGAATTGCTATGATTGGTTTGAGTTACATGTTTATTATTGGTGCTGCCCTATTGTGCCCTCTGTGTCGCGCAAGCGTGAAGGATTCCCGCTGTAGGGTTTGCAATATGTTCATGATTTGCTTATGGTGGGTTGCGTGAGTGACTGAAACACAAACGAGTAAGTAGGTTGTTTGCGTATGGGATAAAAGGGGACTTGATGCTTTAATGCTATGGTTGGGTTTTACCTTAATGAATCTTTAGTAGTTGCGGATGCTTGCTAGAGTTTCAATCGTAAGTGCATAGAATTCCAAGTAAGGGATGATATGTTAGCTTATGCCTCTCCCTCAAATAGAATTGCAATAGTGATTATCGGTCTAGTAACATAGTCAATTGCTTAGGGACAATTTCACAACTCCTACCACCACTTTTTCACACTCGCTATATTTACTTTATTGCATCTTTATCTAAACAACCCCTACTTTTTATTTACACGTTCTTTATTATCTTGCAAAGCTATCCAATAACACCTACAAAGTACCTCTAGTTTCATACTTGTTCTAGGTAAAGCAAACGTCAAGCGTGCGTAGAGTCGTATCAGTGGCCGATAGGACTTGAGAGAGTATTTATTCTACCTTTAGCTCCTCGTTGGGTTCGACACTCTTATTTATCGAAATAGGCTACAACTATTCCGTATACTTGCGGGTTATCAAGACCTTTTTCTGGCGCCGTTGCCGGGGAGTCATAGCGTGGGGTGAATATTCTCGTGTGTGCGTATTTGCTTTATCACTAAGTGATTTTTATTTTTTGTTCTTAGTTGTTCTCTATCTTTAGTTATGGATATGGAACACAAAAAACCAAAAAAAATTAGATGTACTTGCTACTCATGTAGATGGGGTAACTCCTAAAACCCTCGATTCTCATTATGCGAGAGATATTATATACTACTTTGATAATCCTGAGAAAACCCCATTCAACTTTATATTGGGAGACACGTTGGATCAACATGAATACTTTAGGGATTATCGCTCGACACAAAAAGGGAAACTATTATGGGATCAATTTATTATGTTGCGTTGGTATGCCTGGGCTCTATGCTTGAGATATGATATTACTTGTTGCTCTAGGATGGAGGCTCCACACCTTCCCTTTTCATGCAAATTCAATGATAATGAAACCTTGGCTTCTTATGCTAATGGTATATATGATTACTATGATGTGGAACAAATAGAAGAATTTTTTGCTTTTATGGGTGCTTATGAGATTGAATCTATGTTTAAAGCGTTTGACGATTTTGATGATCCAGTTTATAGGCCTGAAAATCTTGCTATACTTAGATATTGCTATGAAAATTATGAATACAATTACTATATATTAATGCTTTTATGAAGGAAGTCTCCGCTGTCCAAGAAGAGACTAATATTTTGCAGGAAGCTATGGAAGAAGAAATTGATGAAACAGTGAGCTCATTGGATGAAAAAGATGATGAGGAGAGCAAAGAACAAAAGGAGGAAGATCGGATTAGCTACCCATGCCCACCTTCTAATGAGAGTAACCCTCTAACTCATACATTAATTAATTCCCCTTCGTGCTTACCGAAGGATGATTGCTATGATCCCTTGAATTTGTTTGAAATATCCCTTTTTGATGATGCTTGCTATGCTTGCGGCCAAGATGCCAATATGAATTATGCTTATGGAGATGAACTTGCTATAGTTCCTTATGTTAAACATGAAATTGTTGCTATTGCACCCACGCATGATAGTCCTATTATCTTTTTGAATTCTCCCGACTACACTATATCAGAGAAGTTTGTGCTTAGTAAGGATTATATTGATGGGTTGCCTTTTACCATTGAACATGATGATTTTGATGAATATAATATGCATGTGCTTGCTGCTCCTACTTGCAATTATTATGAAAGAGGAACTATATCTCCGCCTCTTTATGTTTCCAACACAATAGAATTGCAAGAAACTATTTATACTATGCATTGGCCTTTACTATGTATGCATGAATTGTTCTTTTATGACATGCCGATGCATAGGAAGAGAGTTAGACTTCGTTGTTGCATGATGTATGTTACTTTGTGCTCACTACTAAATTACAAATCATTGTTAATTAAAATTGGCTTTGATATACCTTGGGATCCGGGTGGATTCATTACTTGAGCACTATATGCCTAGCTTAATGGATTTAAAGAAAGCGCTGCCAGGGAGACACTCCGGAAGTTTTAGAGAGTAATTTATTTCTGTTGAGTCCTTTTATATAGTTTAAAAACAAAATAAAAATAAAGAGGGGAACCTAAAACTTTTCAAAAAAGGAAAGTGAAAGTGAGAAAGACAAGCATTGTTGAAGTGGGAGCTAGCCTTAAACTTTGTTCATGCTCACGGAAACTTTGTGAATCTTGATTACAGAAAATTTTCATCAAAAATAATTATCCCCTTGTATAATTCCATTGTATTATAAAAATAATGTGCCAAGGTTTGCCTTTAGGATGTTTACAATGCTTGTTGGTTTGTACGGTGCAGGACAGAAACTTTGGGTGTAGTGAGAGATTTTACATTTTTAACTGGAACATCAATTGGTCCTGATTCCTTTTGCACTGTCTTTCTATACAACTTGTTTATTTTTCCTAATTTGTCTCGAATTTGTGGGGTACCAGAAGTATGGTGGATGTTCAGATTGCTACAGACTGTTCTGTTTTTGACAGACTCTGTTTTTGATGCATAGTTTGCTTGTTTTGATGAATCTATCAATTTATATTAGTGGATTAAGCCATGGAAAATTTATATTACAGTATACACAATGCAAAAGCAAAATATGAATTGGTTTGCAACATTACTTAGAGTGGTGATTTGCTTTATTATACTAACGGATCTTACCGAGTTTTTTGTTGAAGTTTTGTGTGGATGTAGTGTCTAATCGAGGATGTCTCGATATGAGGAAAAGGAAGAGAGGCAAGAGCTCAATCTTGGGGATGCCCGAGGAACGCCAAGTAAATATTCAAGGAGACTCAAGCGTCTAAGCTTGGGGATGCCCCGGAAGGCATCCCCTCTTTCTTCAACAAGTATCGGTATGTTTTCGAATTCGTTTCGTTCATGCATTATGTGCAAGTCTTGGAGCGTCTTTTGCATTTAGTTTTCACTTTTCTTTTATGCACCATTCTGGTATGAGATAGTCCTTGGTTGATTTGTAGAATGCTCATTGCACTTCACTTAAACCTTTTGAGTATGGCTTTATAGAATGCTTCACGTGCTTCACTTATATCATTTGAAGTTTGGATTGCCTGTTTCTCTTCACATAGAAAACCGCCATTTGTAGAGTGCTCTTTTGCTTCACTCATAATTATTAGAGCACGGGCATATCTTTTGTAGAAAGAATTAAACTCTGTTGCTTCACTTATATCTATTTAGAGAGATGACAGGAATTGGTCATTCACATGGTTAGTCATAAATCCTACATAAACTTGTAGATCGCTGAATATGATATGTTTGATTCCTTGCAATAGTTTTGCGATATAAAGGTGGTGATATTAGAGTTATGCTAGTGGGTGATTGTGTATTAGTAGAAATACTTGTGTTGAGGTTTGTGATTCCTGAAGCATGCACGTATGGTGAACCGCTTTGTGATGAAGTTGAAGCACAATTTTATTTATTGATTGTTTTCCTTATGAGTGGCGGTCGGGGACGAGCGATGGTCTTTTCCTACCAATCTATCCCCTAGGAGCATGCGCGTAGTACTTTTTTTTCAATGGCTTGTAGATTTTTGTAATAAGTATATGAGTTCTTTATGACTAATGTTGAGTCCATGGATTATACACACTCTCACCCTTCCACTATTGCTAGCCTCTCTTGTGCCGCGCAACTTTCGCCGGTACCATACACCCACCATATACATTCCTCAAAACAGCCACCATACCTACCTATCATGGCATTTCCATAGCCATTCCGAGATATATTGCCATGCAACTTCCATCATCATCATATACATGACTTGAGCATTCATTGTCATATTGCTTTGCATGATCGTAAGATAGCTAGCATGATGTTTTCATGGCTTGTCCGTTTTTTGATGTCATTGCTACGCTAGATCATTGCACATGCCGGTACACCGCTAGAAGCATTCATATAGAGTCATATCTTTGTTCTAGATATTGAGTTGTAAGTAAATAAAAGTGTGATGATCATCATTATTAGAGCAGTGCCCCAGTGAGGAAGGATGATGGAGACTATGATTCCCCCACAAGTCGGGATGAGACTCCGGACTTTATGAAAAATAAAAGAGGCCAAAGAAGCCCAAATAAAAAAAGAGGCCAAAGAAGCCCACCAAAAAGAAAAAAAATGAAAAGTAAAAGAAAAAATGAGAGAAAAAGAGAGAAGGGGCAATGTTACTATCCTTTTACCACACTTGTGCTTCAAAGTAGCACCATGTTCTTCATAGGGAGAGTCTCCTATGCTTTCACTTTCATATACTAGTGGGAATTTTCATTAAAGAACTTAGCTTGTATATTCTGATGATGGGCTTCCTCAAATGCCCGAGGTCTTCATGAGCACGCAAGTTGGATGCACACCCACTTAGTTTTTAGTTTGAGCTTTCATACACTTATAGCTCTAGTGCATCCATTGCATGGCAATCCCTACTCGCTCACATTGATATCTATTGATGGGCATCTCCATAGCCCGTTGATATGCCTAGTCGATGTGAGACTTTCTCCTTTTTTGTCTTCTCCACATAACCCCCACCATCATATTCTATTCCACCTATAGTGCTATGTCCATGGCTGACGCTCATGTATTGCGTGAAAGTTGAAAAAGTTTGAGATTATTGAAGTATGAAACAATTGCTTGGCTTGTCATCGGGGTTGTGCATGATTAAATACTTTGTGTGATGAAGATAGAGCAACAGCCAGACTATATGATTTTGTAGGGATAACTTTCTTTGGCCATGTTGTTTTGAAAGACATGATTGCTTTATTGGTACGCTCGAAGTATTATTGTTTTTTAATGTCAAATGATAGACTATTGCTTTGAATCACTCGTGTCTTAATATTCATGCCATGATTAGACATATGATCAAGATTATGTTAGGTAGCATTCCACATCAAAAATTATCTTTTTTATCATTTACCTACTCGAGGACGAGAAGGAATTAAGCTTGGGGATGCTGATACGTCTCCGTCGTATCTATAATTTTTGACTATTTCATGCCAATATTCTTCAAGTTTCATATACTTTTGGCAACTTTTTATACTATTTTTTGGGACTAACATATTGATCCAAAGGCCAAAGCCGCCTCGCTCATTGCATGTTTTTGTTTCGCAGAAACCCAATATCAAACGGAGCCCAAACGGGATAAAAACGGACGGAGATTTTTTTGGAATATTTATGATTTTTGGGAAGTAAAATCAACGCGAAACGGTGTCCGGGGTGGCCACGAGACAAGGGGGTGCGCCCTCCCCCCTGGGCGCGGCCTGGGCTCTCGTGGGCCACCCATTAGGCGGTTGACGCTCTTCTTTTCGTGCAAGAAAGCTAATTTTATGAGAAAGATCTGGGCGAAAGATTCACCCCAATCGGAGTTACGGATCTTCGGATATTTAAGAAACGGTGAAGGGGTAGAATTTGAGAACGCAGAAACAGAGAGATAGATCCAATCTCGGAGGGGCTCTCGCCCCTCCCACACCATGGGAGCCAAGGACCAAAGGGGAAATCCTTCTCCCATCTAGGGAGAAGGTCAAGGAAGAAGAATAAGAAGAAGGGGGGCCCTCTCCCCCTTGCTTCCGGTGGCGCCGAAGCGCCCCCGGGGGCCATCATCATCACCGCGATCTTCACCAACACCGCCGTCATCTTCACCAACATCTCCATCACCTTCCCCCATCTATATCCAGCGGTCCACTCTCCCGCAACCCGCTGTACCCTCTACTTGAACATGGTGCTTTATGCTTCATATTATTATCCAATGATGTGTTGCCATCCTATGATGTCTGAGTAGATTTCTATTGTCCTATCGGTGATTGATGAATTGCTATGATTGGTTTGAGTTGCATGTTTTATTATTGGTGCTGCCCTATTGTGCCCTCCGTGTCGCGCAAGCGTGAGGGATTCCCACTTTAGGGTTTGCAATATGTTCATGATTTGCTTATGGTGGGTTGCGTGTGTGATTGAAACACAAATGAGTAAGTAGGTTGTTTGCGTATGGGATAAAAGGGGACTTGATGCTTTAATGCTATGGTTGGGTTTTACCTTAATGAATATTTAGTTGTTGCGGATGCTTGCTAGAGTTCCAATCATAAGTGCATAGAATTCCAAGTAAGGGATGATATGTAGCTTATGCCTCTCCCTCAAATAGAATTGCAATAGTGATTATCGGTCTAGTAACATAGTCAATTGCTTAGGGACAATTTCACAACTCCTACCACCACTTTTCCACACTCGCTATATTTACTTTATTGCATCTTTATCTAAACAACCCCTACTTTTTATTTAAGCGTTCTTTATTATCTTGCAAAGCTATCCAAGAACACCTACAAAGTACCTCTAGTGGCATACTTGTTCTAGGTAAAGCAAACGTCAAGCGTGCGTAGAGTCGTATCAGTGGACGATAGGACTTGAGAGAGTATTTGTTCTACCTTTAGCTCCTTGTTGGGTTCGACACTCTTACTTATCGAAAGAGGCTACAACTATTCCGTATACTTGCAGGTTATCATAAACCTGCCTCTAGTTGAATACGCCTGGCTCAACGGAGCTGGGTTCTTTCTTGAACACGAAGCAGCCATAGCCATCAATGTCACGAACGCCCCACGCATTGTACTGCATGTGGTTTGTTGTAATGCTTTGGTCAATTTGGTACGTGCGAATGAGCATCAAATGACCACCGTCAGCTAAATGAGCGATAAACCACCACCCATCGGCTGGTATGATTCCAGGTCCTGGAATCATGAAGGCCAGCGCATTTGGGTCTGCTGCAACAATTCAAATTGGAGACCAAAAGGACAAAAATAAACAATCATGTTCAGAGTATGTGTGGAATTAAGATTATTATAACAGTGACACATATTATAGACAGAGAATTGCAATGTCGTGGTCATAATCATACCCCAAGTTAAAAAATAAGCCAATGGCTTTCATATTCTAGCAATATGTCATGGTTCAAACATCATGTAACAATGAGAGGAAAACAGCTATGACAAATACTTACTCATATTCTACCACAAGATTTACTACTACTGTTCTCATATCAACTCTAAGCAATAACATGCGTTGTTATAAAAATCTTGTAAACGAGAGTAACATATAGCATTCATGATGTTATGCTCATAATATGTATTCTAACAATCATTAGATGCCAATTGTTCTCATATCAACTCTAACAATAACATGTGTGGTCATAAAAATCTAGGAAATGAGAATAACATATAGCAATGATGTGGTTATAGACATGCTATGCATTCTAAATTTGTAACAAATGAACAGCAAATGATTCATAAGGTAAAGATGAGATAAGATAGAACAATTACACGACGATAGATTCCACCAGTATAGGCAGCCAATCTGTGCGTCGACCACGTAAACGATGCCATCGTGCACTATAGCATCAGATAGAAATGTTGCCTCAACAGGATTGATGATGAGCCATAACCATGTATGGCGACCGGATTCTAGATAGAGTAATTCCATGTTGAACAAGGCAATGAGCTTGTAATCCATGTAGTCTTCTGATGGTGTGGGCACTTCGCAGATTACAACTTTCTGCAAGCAGAGGTCGAGCCAAAAGCTTGATGCGTCTCGTCCGTAGTAGGCAGGAGTGTCCGGCGAGCCGCGAGGCTCGATGGCGGCGGTATCCAACGATGGAAGGGTGATCTCTTGCTGGGTGTAGATATCCACGAGATGCCACGGACTACCGGTGTGGTGGATGAGGATGATCCAGTTGGCCTTCATGCCCGCCTAGTAGTGGCCGCGCATGAAGGACAAGTGGACGGGTAGTGGTAGCATGTCGAGGGGCACCACGACAACCTCCGTAGGATCGTCAAGTCGGTGTCTAGGCCACCTACGAGGATCGGGCATCAGCAAGCAGGGTGTCTTGAAAAGAGCCGGCCGGTTGCAGACGAGTGGACGGTACAAAGACACCGAGCATGCGGCCAGACGGACGGTGCTGAGTAGGTCCATACGACTACAGATCTGCTCCAAGAGAACATCAGGGAGGGAATTCCAATCGCGGCTCTGCGTGTCAGACGGTTCTGCCATTGGGGTTTTCGGTGCCTGCGAGCCAGCGGGGAAGTGGATTCGGGTGGGCGAGCGAAGAAGCTTCTCCTTGTGTGGCAGAGCAGTGAGCGGGGGGATATGGTACACGCGAGCTACCAAGGAAGATGGCGCGGGCGGGCGAGCAGTGAGCGGGGGTAAATGGTGTGCGGTCGACGATGGGGAAGAGAGGAGGAAGAAGAAGAAAGGAGGAAGAAGAGTGGAAGACGGGGAAGAAAGTGCATTAAATCTCAATTCTACTAGTACTACTACCAGGATATACCATCCGTCGGAGTGTAAATAGTTACACCGATGACATGTGGTAGAAAGAGGGCCCATATGTCAGTTAATGGAGGACAGAGGTGCGTAGGCATATTTGCGGAAGCGTGCTCTACTGGCAAACATGATGGCAGTACTGGGTAAGGCTGATTTAGTAACACAAACACGCTGGTTCAGCTTATTAATTACATGTCCCATCTGCTGCAGCGTGTATTGTGTAGGATCGAAGAAGGTGAGAGTGTCTAGAGGGGGGGTGATTAGACTACTCGACGAGATAAAAATTCCGTCTTTTATCAAGGACAGATTTTGGCAGATTTTGCATAACACATAAGTCAAGTAGCACACTACACATGCAATTCTAGAGTATGGGCAGCGGAAAGTAAATTGCACAAGTAGTAAAGAGAATTGGAGAAGATCAAACGCAATTTGGAGACGCGTGATTTTTCTCGTGGTTCCGATAGGTGGTGCTATCGCATTTCCACGCTGATGGAGACTTCAACCCACGGAGGGTAACGGCTGCGAGAGTCCACGGAGGGCTCCACCCACGAAGGGTCCACGAAGAAGCAACCTTGTCTATTCCATCATGGCCTCACGCCCACGGAGGGCTAGCCTTACTGGGGTAGATCTTCACGAAGTAGGCGATCTCCTTGCCCTTACAAACTTCTTGGTTCAACTCCACATCTCGACGGAGGCTCCCAAGCGACACCTAACCAATCTAGGAGGCACCACCTCCAAAAGGTAATAGATGGTGTTGATGATGATGAACTCCTTGCTCTTGTGCTTCAAATGATAATCTCCCCAACACTCAACTCTCCTCACCGATTTGGCTGTGGTGGAAGAAAGGATTGAGTGGAAAGCAACTTGGGAAGGCTAGAGATCAAGCTTCATATGGTGGGAGTGGAGCAACTTGATCTCAACACAAGGGTAGGTAGTTCTCTTCTCGTAAATGTAAGGTAGGAGTGGTAGTTCTTCGATGGCTCTCTCCACGAGTGAAGAGGGGTGGAGGGTATTTATAGCCTCCACACAAAATCCAACCGCTACACACATTTGACCAATCTCGGTGGGACCGGTTGACAACTCAAGGAGACCGAAAGTTCAAATAATGTGAACGTTGGGATTTTCGGTGGGACCGAAATACAATCTCGGTTAGTCCGATTCGGTAATGACAAGAGCATACCAATCTCGGTGGGACCGACTTCATCATCTCGGTGACACCGATTTGATGACGTAAGTTACTGAAGCTTGGCAACTCATTTTTCGGTGAGACCGAGTTCGAATCGGAAAATCCGAAGTTTTCTAGGGTTTGGCTTTTGGCTGAGGTGGTTCATCTCGGTGTGATGAAGTTTGGAATATCGGTGGGACCGAGATTACTTATGAGTGTATATGGCAGTGAAAGTTGCTGATAGTTTAGGAGATGTATCACTAAGCACTTGAGCAACCAGATCATCATCATAACCTCATCCCCTTTTAATAGTATTGGCTTTCCTATGGACTCAATGTGATCTTGGATCACTAAACCAAAAATGGAGTCTTGAGCTTTTGCCAATGCTTGCCTTAGCATTTTGGGGGGGTCCACTTCTTCAGTCCTTTTGCCATGCCAATGTGATTGAATTTCCTGAAACATTCTTGATAAAAGCATTAGTCCAACCACAAAGTATGTTGTCATTAATTACCAAAACCACCCAGGGAGCAAATGTGCTTTCATATTGTCACTTCACTGCGAAGACTAGTTGAATAGTTCTCTCTGACCAAGATGGGGAATAATGGATCGCGAGGACTTCCTTTCTACAGTATCCCTATGCCTCTACGCTCACTTCACTCATTTTTCTCCGTACCTAGTCACTTGTTGAAATCTGTAGAAAGACAAATACTCCGTATTTGGGAACAGAGGGAGGCTTTTACTCCGTACTATTTGGGAACAGAGGGAGTATCACCATATGGAGGAACAGAGGAAGGTTGAAATATGAACATGTCAATGGGAGGGAGTAAGCCCCATGCATGCATGCATGCAACATGCAACACTCACACGTACACATGGACGCACGCAACACTCACGCACCCATGCGGCACACAACACATGACGCAACACACACGCTCACGCTCAAGTGCTCAACCTACTCCCTACGTCCGTGAAAGACTGTACATTTAGATATTTACACATTGACCACGACATAATTAACGCCCAAAAGTAGCAGACTTATGTGTGCATGCGACCATTGAGATAAGAAGATTAAATGAAGGCCGTTGCATGCTGTAATTAAAGATAGACATGTAGCCTATACCTACAGCACAAGTTGGTGCATTAGTCAATCAATATCAATTTAGATTAAAAGCTAAATGCATTGGAAGTGTAGATGTACATCATGTACTACACTCTTTGTTTTATAGCCGATGTACACTCTTTGTTAGAAGACCGAGGGAGGACACGTGCATGCACTCACATACACATCCAGGGCGGTTCGCGCGCAAGGGTTGGACTCGTGTCGCGCATGCGTAAAGTTTTGTTTAACTGATTTCTTTGCTCTGCCAACTGACAGGTGGGACCCAGAAACCAGGTGAGAATTTAACCAGTCAACAAAGTGCCACGTCGACTATGTGGCCGGTCAGTAGGGTGCAATACGGTGCTCTACGATGAGCTAGTGATCGTATAATCGCCGCAAAACTATATATAGTGACCGTAAAGAGCGTATTGTTACATACGTTGACCGCCAATGTATTTTTCTCGTTTCAAATTAAGCCATATTAATCGGAAATGACGCGGTATGGACTACTACTAGTACTAGTACTGCTTTGATGCGTCCTGTCAACTCGCCGAACAAGGAGAAGCTTGCTTACTATGCCTCTCCCACGCCCACGCGCGCGGTGGTTCGCAGGACGAGGAGAGGGTTTTGACTACAGCGCCCTCTCCCTCTCCCTCGCCCTCGCCCTCACCCTCGCGGTGGACGTGCAACAATTCAATCAGTGTCAGATTGCCAGAAGCATATTGTACTGTAGTATCATCATTGTTGGACCTTCCAAAGAGGCGAAGAGCCAAGTGCAAGGTTCACACGAGTATGAACTGTTGAACCTCCCGAAGAGGCAAAGAGCCAAGTGCAAGGTTTTATAGGAGTTGTCGTCCTACTAGGAGTGTACTACAACTATAGCAAACGATGCTACTGTATGATGTCGCCACGTCACGTATATCCAAAGCTGTGCCACCTTTTTTTTCTCAAAGAGCATGTTGGAGCCCGTGCAACGACCACACAAGTTGCACGTACACATAACACATTTACTAGTAATAAATTCTAAAGGACAAATGCCAGTATGCCACACAAGTTCATCTCCAATTCATGTGATAAATTTGTGCACGACTAGTCTACATATAATCACAGCGCTACCGTTCACAATTACCGTACTCCCCTTACACATTATAGATGGGCTACATGCCCTCCTCCAGGTTCCACTCCCAGGTGTTCTTCATGGATGCCACGATGGAGACTCATGCAAGCTGAAGCGGCATAAATCAGGGATAGCGTGTCCCAGCATGTCGTTCATCCGGCGGTGCGCACTGAAGACACAACCATGCTTCATGAATGGCAGGCCTTCCGTGTCGTGCACGAAAGGTGGCATCCGCTTCACAATGGGGTAGATATCCCCGATGAAAAGCGAGTACTCTCCAAGAGTGTTCCTCAGCACCCACGTAGCATCACAGGGGTCGAACTCGGCGCCGTTCATCTGGTACACGCGGCATCCCAGATCTGGACACATGGTGACGTACATAGTCAAGGTCCATGCATAATAATGTTGTGCTCAAATATGGCGGTCAGTAATACTGTGCAGCAAATAGTACTACTCTAGTATAGAGGAAGTAAAATAATCGGCTTATTATATATATCCACTCTTGGCTACATGGATGAGATAGTAAGACATGGAAAAACAAAAATGGTGGCAGCTAGTGGGTTCAAGTCTTCAAGGCCTAGCTAGCTATACGCGTTCTCCAAGTTAAAAAGTACTCCTACTAGTACTACTAAGTATACTACTAGTACAACAATGAAAGAGAAGGCGAGAGGGTTAAAAAATGGAATACCTGGGTAGATGGTGATGGTCCGATCATGTTAGATTGTGTGACCATGTTGCACATCGGGTACCATGGGTAACGATCGCTAAGATAGTTGATCCCAATATGCCAAAGTCGCCATAAGGTTCCGTGTTAGACTGAATCGCGGATGCAAATGCACATCCAGATCGGCGATCTTATTTTGATCGGGGATGACTGGTCCCTGCAAAATAATGGAGTACCGTTAGGGATGCAAATGATGGTTTGTGCATTCCGTTTGTAATCTCCCGTACCATAGGATGGCAACCAGATGAAACAAGTCCCCTGGCTTGTCACCGCAAAGATGCGGCCTAGATGGCACACGACGTCTTCGAACGTGTAGGGGTACAAATCTGCCGCCACCAACATGTGCCAACCTCTGCCGTTACTGCCTCTTGCATTGATGGCAATCCTTATGTCGAACACCGCGATGAGATAATAATTGTTGTAGCCGCGTCGCTTTGTCGGCGAGTCCGCAATTTCTATCTTCTTCAATCTCATGTAGGCATCATCATACGTATTCAAGCCCAGCCAGTCTGGAAGGCCGATCCCAATGGTGGAGAAGGGGTCTACCGGAACGGCCGCACTGCTGTGGATGTTGTGCAAAATGATGGTGGTATCCGGCTGGAGGTATGCAAGCCAATCTTTGTTGGCACCGACCCAGACCTATATATAAGACGGTGGGCAGCGGAGAAACTACGGGATGGAAATGGAATAACTAAGTGCTACATGATCAAACTCCATTACTGACCTGCTCATTGGACAAAATCCGACTACCTCTCAACGTCGGCAACTCTAGCGGAGTCAACGTGCAACCATGGCCAGGGAGCGGTGGACTGTTCAAAGGATTGTCCCATAGAAGAACCTTCTCCTCGAGGATGCATGGAAGACCAACAAGCATGGCCTTTTCCCAAGCCTGTTTAAGCAGCGTCTTGAAAAAGTTGGTGCAGGAAGCACCGAGTCTTGCGGCGGTGAGGACATCGGAGCAGCATGTGATTTCTCCCAGAGGGTCGTCGTCCAAGGTCTCCCAGCCCCGACGAGGAGGAGAACCGCCTGGCGAATCCATGGGAGCAGTGATGAACTACCTTCTCTTTGGGGGGATGGGAATTGGCGAGGAGGAGATAAGAGTGTAGTAACCGTAGGGCCTCGTCCCTTCCAACGGTAGATTTTTCCTCAGCGAAGGGGTGAGGCTATTATTTACTACTAGTACTGGCATTATGGAATGTTACGGGATTGCATTATACTGTAAATAATAGCACTAGTAAGAATTTTTTGGCACTAGGTAGTAGTTTTTGGCGTGGATTAAGAAATTTTGGGTATGTTTTTGCCATTTTTTGTACACGCCAACTAGTGTCAAAAACGCCTTACATTATGTGATTTGGAGGAGTACGTGATTGCATCAGAAAGAAGATTAGTACTACTTTTCTCAACTAGTAGTGTGATGTGTACTGTACTTCTAGTCTAGTCTAGTCTAGTATAGTGCACCAGTTTTGAACTCTTGAATCTCAGGGCCAAGGAGCTACAATTGGAAGTGGAGGGTACTACTGTTCTCTAGAACCATCGCTATACTATCAATGCGGGGGAAGTACACCTGCGTAGTGGCCTAGTGGGTACTCTCGGTGCTCTATTCAGCCGCTCCTCTCACGTAGCTGGCCTACTCAGCCGCTCCTCTCAAGCACACACTAGCAGCCTGTTTATCGCTGACGTTATCACAAGCGTAACATTTGAGTTATTTGATACAGCGAGACTAGGCTTTTCGCTTCCATTTGTGGAGGTGTAATGGATCTCGTCGAACTTTGTTAGTAGTTCCTTCTTTATGAATGAGATGAAGCAAAGCTTTTGCCTCCGTTTCAGAAAAAAAACACGTCAAGAGGAATTTATTTTATAGTAGAGCCGATAATGGAGTGAAGTCCATGCATGTAACGCCACAAGCTATAGAGTAGTAGTAGAGCGCTTTACGTATAGAGCCATATTGCACAGTTCCCAATGCCCTGCTAGGCTTTTCCGGCTCCTCGGGTTTAATTGGGAGGCGCTAGTTTAAATATGCTACTAGCTGATGAGGAAGCTGCAAGCGAGGTGCGGCTAGGACAAGCACGCGAGCCACGGGATGCTGGGAAGGAAAACCCGTTCACGTGGCTAGGCTGTCCAAAGGCACCCAGATTAGGGGGCCGCACGTCCGCTTGACTTAAAAACTCAAACTACCCGTAAAATATTGGCTCGCAGCGAAGTGTAGTAGTACTATTTTAAAAAGGCCGCAGCGCTCGCCGGATCAAACCCACAAAACGAGTAGTACTGCTGGAGTACAACGCAACCTAGAATCACCTTTTATCGCTAGTAGTACGACATTGTTCCTTACAAGAAACCCCTAATAATGCAAGAAACCACTAAAATGCCAAGAAACTACTACCACTTGCATATGTGGCGACTTAAGATAAGACTACCTTATCAACCATTATACATGCTCTACCAACAAAAATCCTCGAGTGACCTCCTACCGCCCGTCCCAACTAGTCATCCTCGCCATGGATGCAACCATCGCCACGGCGAAGGTGAGGTCAAAACCGCCATGTGCAGAGCCCATGTTGCGGCAGCCCGGATGCCAGCTCCGTCAAAGCTCATGTCGCTAGCTAGCCAAGATAGCTTCTTCCAGCTGCTTGTCTGCAAGGTTTGCTAGCTAGATTGGCACGGCAGCGCGGCGGCTTGCTCGCGCGCGCCGCGCTAAGGCCAGCCATCTGGCTCGAGCAAAGGCCAGCGCGGTGACTTGCTCGCTCGTGAGTCATGCTCGGGCTAGCCTGCCAACCCGTGCGGAGGCCAGCGCGGCGTCCGGCCCGTCCGGCGGAGCGGCGGCCAACTCGCTCATCACCGGCGCCACCGACGAACACGCATCAATACTGTTTGAAGTAATGTTCAGAAAAATAATGATTTGAGGGGAATAACAGGATAGAAGGTCATATATGGGTCCTCGTGTCAACAATCAAACAAAATTGTTGGTTTGCTGCCTCACAAGACGGACGCAGGGCCAACCCCGTCATAAATGGGTTTAAATGAACATAATCGGTGGGAGTACTAGGTAGTAGTTTTTGGCGTGGATTAAGAAATTTTGGGTATGTTTTTGCTATTTTTTGTATCATAGGTTCTTCCTAGGGCTGGTTGAAAGTGGTAGTTTTTTGTTAAATACTCTACATATTGTAAGTAGGAGTGAAAGTTAAGCTTTGGAAGCCAATAAGCAAGGCTAGTTACATAGTGCATATATGTACATGATTGAAAGTAAATATCAACCATGAGTGACTAATATCTTGATGGAAAACTCAAAACTATGGAATACTAGGAAAAAAATGCATGGTTGGAAATACTAGCAATGTTCATGTCCGTTGCAACGAATCATAACTAGAATAATACTTATTCACGAACTTGGTACAAAACACTCTAATTTTGATATACATATGTCACTAGGGATATATTATGTTTCAATTAGAATATATTCCTTGGGCTGTTTTGGTGAGGTCAGGGAGGGATGTGGTTGGTTTTAAGATACTAATTATGGGTTTTTCTGCAAATTGGTAGAACAGTGGGATGTTAGTGAGAAAAGGCAACAACTTACCTCACAATCGGTAGATGTAGATCTAATGGTCAGAAACGACGGATGGCGTATACACCAAAGATCGCCAACTTAGTCTTGTGTAGGAGTATTAGCAAGATCCGTGCATTGCACGGAACATCAAGATGCATTTTTATAAAACACTTGTTGTGATTGACCTCGGGAGTAATCCCATGTGTAAAAACTAATGATATCTCGAGAAATATGAGATAAGGTGAAGAGGAGTGGGGTGTGGTGGTGGTTGGTGGTCGGACTGAGCGGAGGCATGGGGATTGACGATGCCGGCAGTGGCCACCAGGCCAGTTTGTTCCAGAGGCATCCTTTCTTAATTGCTCAACAATGAGGTTTGTTGGAGATAAGGATGAACGAGGGAAGGCCTTGTTTGCAAATGTGGAGAGGGGTGCGGGTATCTTTTAGTTTAATTTCCATCCGTCATATATAGATCGAACGGTCTATATTGCAAGATGGCACACGTACCATCATCATCAACTCGGTTTTTTATAAGAGAAGAAATATAAGTATGGAGATACAAACGTATTATCGATACTTGCTTCCGTAAACTAGCATCCACATTCTATTCAACGCCTTGGCATGTGGGGCCTTAGCACAATGACTTCTCGACTTTGTAAAACAAAGATTTTCCCGTCACCGACAAGGAGGGGGTGACGGCGTCGTGCTTTTTGGCTTGCTCTAGTCCTAGTAGTCATACTAGGTGGTCTAAGCACGTGTAGATTTATTCTTTTTCACGTCTCGTGTTCGCCGTACTACCACGACTGTTGATGAATAGACGGTAAGTTATTCACGGGGAAACCCTTGTTGAGCGTGTTTGCGAGAGAGAGAGACAGTGTGCGTGTGTTATATGTTAGAGACTGAGGCCATGATAACATATTCTTTGTCTCTATGTGTGTGGAGGATAGAGAGAGACATGTACATGGGGCTTTGTGTTGTGAAACGTGGAGACACATATACATAATTAGAGAGTGAGTGTGTGAGATACCCATGCGGACATGGGGAGAGATGAGGATCCAGATAAATGGGTGTTTGTGCGTGTCTGTGTGTGTTTGTGCACGCGTTTGTGTGTGAGAGGGAGAGAGTGTATGTGGAGTAGAGAGACCACTGATGATGTAAACCTAGTATAAGGGAAGGGGGAATGGTGTGACATGTGTAGTAGCGAGATAGCACAGTGTGGGGCGGGGGAGCAGACTATTTGGAAGAGACATCGAGTGTGTGTGTGGGAGAGGGTGTGAGAGCGAGAGAAAGAGAGAGCTAGCGACGAGATATATATATATATATATATATATATATATATATATATATATATATATATATATATATATATAGAGAGAGAGAGAGAGAGAGAGAGAGCGGGGCCGAGAGGGGTCGTTTGTGTCCATAAATGGCGTATAGATAGGGAGACAATGTTGATGTTGTCTGAAATTGGCCTATGAACGGAGACGCAAGGGAAGCGAGTCATCGTGTGTGTGATAGGGACTTCATGAGAGATCTAGAATAGATGGTGTAGAGAACAATGTGCGAAATCGAGAATGATTATACATTAGGGAGCTATGCAAAGAGTCACGACATATATGTATACATGGAAGGAGCCGGGGCGGGTCCGCGTGTGGGAGAGATAGAAAGAGGAGAGTGGTGCACAAGACAAAGTGTGCTTGTTTGTAGTGGGGCTGGTGTGTGAGGTGAGTGCGCGAGAACCACATAACTAGGGAGATAGACGTTTGGGGGCGACGTTTTATGTGTATTGGAAATATACACTCTACATAGTGCGTGTGCTTGGGTAAGAGAGATAGCGGGAGACCTAGAGAGCGAGGGAAGAGATGTGTGCATGCCCGAGAGACAAAGTGATAGAGACCTATGTTGGGGTCTGGACTTTACAAGAGAGAGGGGTGTTAATGTGCTTGAGGGAGTCCTGGACTAGGGGGTGTCCGGACAGCCGGACTATCATCGTCCGCCGGACTCCAAGACTACGTAGATACAAGATTGAAGACTCCGTCCCGTGTCCGGATGGGACTTTCCTTGGCGTGGAAGGCAAGCTTGGCGATACGGATATGTAGATCTCCTACCATCGTGAATCGACTCAGTAACCCTAGCCCTCTCCGGTGTCTATATAAACCGGAGGGCTTTAGTCCGTAGGACAACATACATTACAACAATCATACCATAGGCTAAGTTCTGTTCAAAAACCTCGTACGAGAACTTGTATAGAGAAGGATTTCCCGCGGCAGCTTCTAGGGTCTAGCCTCCTTGATCTCGTGGTAGATCCACTCTTGTACTACCCATATCATCAATATTAATCAAGCAGGACGTAGGGTTTTACCTCCATCGAGAGGGCCCGAACTTGGGTAAAAACATCGTGTCCTCGCCTCCTGTTACCATCCGCCTAGACGCACAGCCGGGACCCCTACCCGAGATCCGCCAGTTTTGACACCAACATTGGTGCTTTCATTGAGAGTTCCTCTGTGTCGTCACCGATAGGCTTGATGGCATCTTCAACCAACAATGTTGTCCAGGGTGAGACTTTTCTCCCCGGAGAGATCTTCGTATTCGGTGGCTTCGTGCTGCGGGCTAATTCACTTGGCCATCTAGAGCAGATCGAAAGCTACGCCCCTGGCCGTTAGGTCAGATTCGGAAGCCTAAACTTCACGGCCGATGTCAGCGGAGACTTGATCTTCGACGGACTCGAGCCACAGCCAAGCGCGACGCACTGTGACGATGGGCATGATCTAGCTCTGCCACCGGACAGTGCCTTGGTGGTCGCACACGAATCCGTTCCGGCCATTAGTCCGGAGCCGATCGCCCAAATCGAGGGCCGGTGGATAGACACTGCCCTGGGGGCTTTAACGTCCGCGGCAATGGAGCCGAACAATGATCTTGTCCCCTACGAAACTCGTGATTCCGAGGCGCCGGACTCCCTGCCGGACTCCGAACCTCCCGCGCCCCTATCAATCGATTCGGATTGGGCATCGGTTATGGAATTCACCACCGCGGACATCTTCCAATACTCGCCTTTTGGCAATATCCTGAATTCACTAAAGCATCTCTCGTTATCAGGAGAGTCCTGGCCGGACTATGGCCAGGATGGTTGGGGTACGGACGATGAAGAAATTCAGAACCCAGCCACCACCCACTTTGTAGCCACTGTCGACGATCTAACCAACATGCTAGACTACGACTCCGACGACATCGACGCTATGGACGACGATGCCGGAGACGAACAGGAACCAGCGCCTATAGGGCACTGGAAAACCACCTCGTCATACGACATATATATGGTGGACACCCCAAAAGACGGGGACGGCGAAGATGCAGCGGAGGCAGACTCTTTAAAGAAACAGCCCAAACGCCGCGTGAGCGGGCGCCGCCTAAATCCCGCCACAAAGAAGAATGGAGATTCCGCACAGAGATAATAACACTCCGTGAGAGTGCCGAAGACAATCCCTCCAAAGAAGACTCAGCGCAGAGGATGATAAGCAAGCCCTCACGAGAGGGCGGCATTTAAGAGGTCGAGGATCATAACTATATGCCTCCTCCAAGACGAAGCAAGCCTCAATGATGATGAATTCGCAGATTTGAGGATCTCGTCAACAGAGCACTTCAAGCACAAAGCTTATCGCCACAAAGAAACAGCCTAAAGAAAAGCAACAACAACTTCAAGCTGATCAGACCTGCTGGCCGATCGATGGACCGAGGTCCTCGCGTCAAGAGTATAAACTCGAACGCCTCCAAAAGCTACCTAAGACGCAAGCTGCTCCTCGATTAGAGGAGGAGCATACATACCTCCATCACCAGCGATGATATGGCTGACCGACCGCCTGTGGTCGTGATGAGAGAGGCATCCAGCCCCCACCAAGACCGTACTCGGCATCGCCCAAAAGTACGGCCAAGAGGGAACGCTACCGGACTTGCGAGACATATTGAGGACAAAGCAAGGCAATCCAGATCCATCTACGGATCACGGGCGCCTCTACGACCCACGCATTTAATACCGTCGCGCGGATACAATAACACCGGCCGGGCCGACACAGCAGATAGCGCTTCGAGCTGCGCCGCGATATTGCTCAATACGAGGCGCCAAGACACCTCTATGCTTCATCGACGAAGTAATGGATCATCGATCCCCAAAGGGTTTAAACCCAGAACATCGAATCTACGATGGCACAACAGACCCAGCGGTTTGGATCAAGACTATCTTCTCCACATCCATATGGCCCGCGTGATGATCTCCATGCCATCAAGTATCTCCCACTCAAGCTTAAAGGACCAGCTCGGCATTGGCTAAACAGCTTGCCCGCAGAGTCAATTGGGTGCTGGAAGACCCGAAGCCGATTCTCGACAACTTCCTGTGGCACGACGGCGACCACCGTGAGGCCGATGACCTAAGCCACATTATTCAGCAGCCAGACAAATCGCCGATAATTCGACATGGTTCTGACAAAGAAAACCAAATCGCCGACCGTCCGGACGCAGAGGCCCTTGCAGCCTTCAAACATAACATCCGGGACGAATGGCTAGCCCGCACTGGGCAGGAAAACCGAAATCCATGGCAGCCCTCACATCGTTAATGACCCGCTTATGCTGGAGAGGACAGCTGGCTAGCCCGCAGCAACAACCTCCGTAAAAATTCTGGCAGTCCGGATACTAAGGATAACAACGGCAGGTCACGCCGAAACAAAACAAGCGCCGCGATTAACGGCGATGATAAGGAGGATACGGCAGTCAACGCCGGATTCGAGGCTTTAAACCCGTCACGGAAGAAGCCATTCAAAAGAACCACTCCGGTCCGTCTAACTGGACCAATACTGACCGCTTATGCCGATACATGGCACTCTGAAAAGCCAGCTAACCACACCAATAGAGATTGCTGGGTGTTCAGCAGGCCGCAAGTTAATTGCCAAAAACAATGACAAGGGCTAAACATCGACGACGAGGAAGAGACCCGACCACCAACAACAGAGGACGTAAGGTTTTCCCCACAAGTGCGGACGGTGAATATGATATACGCGACCCACATACCCAAGAGGGAGAGGAAACACGCACTAAGGGACGTCTATACGATGGAGCCAGTCGCCCCAAAGTTCAATCCATGGTCCTCTTGTCCGATCACTTTCGATCGAAGAGACCATCCGACCAGCATACGCCATGGCGGATTCGCCGCATTGGTTTTAGACCCAATCGTCGATGGGTTTCACCTCACGAGAGTCCTGATGGACGGTGGCAGTAGCCTGAACCTGCTTTATCAAGATACAGTGCGCAAAATGGGCATAGACCCATCAAGGATTAAACCTACAAAGACAACCTTTAAAGGTGTCATACCAGAGTGGAAGCCAACTGCATGTGCTCACCACACCGAAGTGGTCTTCGGATCCCGGATAATTTCCGGAGTGAAGAGTTAATCTTCGACATAGTCCCATTTCGCAGCGCTATCACGCTCGCCGGACGAACCGCGCTTGTAAAATTCAACGCGGTGCCGCATTATGCATACCTAAAGCTCAAGATTCCAGTGCCCTCGTGGAGTCATCACGGTCAATGGGAATACGGAACGCCCTCCGAACGGAGGAATATACAATGCTCTCGCGTAAGGCTGCACCAGCCTCTTAAGGCATTTCTTGAGTCCGCCGCAAAAGGCCGGATACAGCAAACGCGCCGAGCAATGCCAATCAAGACCACCCGGCGCGATCGAGCATGCGTAGTAATGCGGCCCAACCTCGCCTCACAAGATGACCGCAAAAAATAACCCTCCGCAGACATCATTACGCTTTGGAGATACCATGGGCGCAGGAAAGGGGCACGATCACAATGGATCCAGAGTGCGGCTTGACCACACCAGGGCTCGCAAGTGTGCCCCTTCTTTTTTTTTCACTTTACTATTTTGTGTATACAGACTCGCTAAATGTAAGCCCCGGCCCAAATGCGTAACCTGCCAAACCCACGATGCAACAATCAGGACTAAAGAAGGCTGCATTTAACACTCGTGTGGTCTCACCACGAGCATTAAATTCGATTATATACACCAAGTCCGCAGCTCATCCTCGAGGGGGACATGTTTACTTAGTCTAAATCCCTTGCTTATCGCACTATTTGTATCACCGCCTACTAGCAGACTTTCTTTCATAAATAATGCAGCATCTTTTGATTGCAATTGCATTACCTTTTATTTTCACTACATGACATCTTGCACCAGATATTTGGTACGGCCAATACACCAGGGCTTCCGCTCCCAAATTATGGTGTGATAAAGTCCAACACTTTCACAAGTGCGGCACCTCAACTTATAGCATTATATGAATCGCTCAATCATGTCTTGGGTCAATAGTTGGGTTTGCCCTGCCCCATGTTTTGGTGCCTTACGCCCGCTCACGGCTAAGGTAGCACTGGAGAACCATCGCGATTGCGCCTCGCTTGAGCCGGGCGAGCGCCTCGAGGAGAAAGCTAAACTGATCGGCATGATAAGGCGAGAGACCGTCGCTGTTCGAGAGGTTTTTCGGTCCTAAAGACTCACGCCGCTTGAAGCGAAGTTCCGACAATGTCCGACGGCGTGATAGCGCCTCGATTCGGTCTTCCAATACCAGGGCTTCACCAAAATTTAAAATTATAGAATTCTATGGCTAAGTGAGAGTGTTCAAGCATTATAAGTCCGATTGCCTTGTTCGTTGTGTTGAGCGCCCCTAGATGGACCCAAAATGGGAACAAGAGTGCTCAAGTTTATCCCGAACACCCTGTAACTCGTGCCTTGGGGGTCAAGCCAACGACTTGCCATCTCTCGATTTTATAAATGGCCGCACGTAAGGTAATATTTTAAATTAAACAAGTTGCTAGCTTAAACGCCAAGACATGAACAAAGTTTCAGCGCAGAGATAATACATAACGAAGTTTACTCAAAATTACATTTAGGGGCACTCATCCGCAATATTGCGGGCTCCTTCAGACAGTTTTATAGTACATTTCGGCGTATGATACTCTTTTCCCGCGGTGGGTCCGTGAGAAGCTCGCATCCAACCTACCCTATTGCACCTTTGTGCGGGCGAGGGCCCGGCGAAGCGCTTCAATACAAAGCGGAGCGCTGATGACATCCACCAGGGACATGCATCCACCAGCCACCGCGACGAGGCCAAAGTAGCTCCTGTGCATGGCTCGTCCAGTGCCATACCGACTATCGTGCCCTTCATGGCCTCTTCACTACCTTGTGGAGTTCGACCACCGCTTTAGCTGGTCGCTTGGGGGTACGGTGTCCGCCTCACCATACCGAGACCAAGACTTTTTCCGCCGAGCCCTCCTCGCCATGATAGAATGCGGCGCATCGGACGACTACGCGCAGATCTGCAAACGCCTCGAGAGCTCCAACGCGGTAAGTGTCGTATTTTACATTAACATGCTTGCTTTGCGTGAAAAATGCCTTACCCGCCGCTATTTTCTTTATATCTTCAACCTCCCGAAGGGCCTTATGGGCCTCGCCTTGGCGGATTTGGCACTTTCGAGAGCCGAGGCAAGCTCGACTCTCGAAGTCTTGAGTCACGCCCAAACTCTCATGCTTTTCCATGATAGCCCGGAGCTCTTGCCGAACTTCCTCCACCGTGCCTCTCCGCTTTTCTCGCCAGCCTGCCCGCCAAGACTTTGTTCGGCTGCGAACACAAGATCCTTCGTGGCTGCCACCTCGTTAGTGGCCCCGCAATACACATATTATCCTTGTTAATTTTATTGCAACCAAAATCCTTTTCCGTAAGGTACCTATTCAAAGTGGTGTTACTCACCTTCTTTTTCCTCCAAATGCTTTTTCGCATGGCCGAGCCCTTGCTCGACCGCCGAGATCCTGCTTAGCACATCGACCTCCAAGCACGCGGCAGAGGCCAGCAAGCGCAGCCTCGCAAACCCATATTGACATATTTTAGCAACCTCAAGATATCTTGTTAGATCCTCACCGCTTTTCTTTACTAACACCAAACCGAGCATCGTGGCTACCGTCTATGCGGTATTACATTACATAATTTTAATTCTTACCTCAAAGCTCGTTAAAAGGTTGCTGCAGAGCTTCGTCAGCCCGCTTTTGGCGAAGCTGAACTTGAATCACCGCACTCATGATAGTGCGGTGTTTTCCTCGATGGAAGCGCTTTTAAGCGCCCAACAAGTTATCCGCACCTCCGTTGGACGGAGGCCGCCGGCGCCACGGTCCTGCCCTTCTTTCGAGGGCCGCTTGCTGACTCGAACCACCGCGGTTCCGGCGTAGAGTCCGCGCAAAGTCCGGAGGTTGCTCGACGGCGCCCGAGCTCTCCTCCTCGATGGGTCCTCTCGATCCCACCTCGCGCCCTCGCTTGGCGCGGTAGAGGCAGCCGAAGTGAATTCACATCCGACGAGGCTAACGACCCGCCGATGAGTCGGGAGATCGCCATCGCCGGACTACGGACGGAACGCAGCGTTAGAAGGACACTACGCGACATAAAATATATTGCATATCAAGGATCCGGATATTTACGATCTCGCCGGACGCTCGCCCTTGAGGCCACTCATCCTCGCCAACGCTGGTGTCGACGAAACTGTCCGGGGATAGTTCTCCCCTCTGACCCTTCGCCTCCCCTATTGGGGAAGCTCTTCTCTTCTTCTCTCCTCTCGAGAGAATCCTCCTCGCCGCCGCCTTCGGGAGGATTCCGCCGCCGTCGGACACCTGACAGGGAACTTTTCGAGTCCCCGTGGCCACTTTCTTGGTTTTCTCTCCGCACCACGGCGGTGCCGAACCAGCAGCCTCGCTAAACGGGCGCCCACTGGTCTTCCGCATGGGAGCCGGGCCGATAAGCTGCCGGCCTTCTCCATCCATTCCTGCCAAAGGAAGAGACAGAATGAAACCCTCTAGAATCAATTTGATTATTACAAGTGTCCCGTAATGGGGTTGAATCACTTACCTCGCCGCCTGGATGTCATGCTGAATCCGCGATCTTCCGTCATGGATGCGGGGCTTCGGCACCCTTGAACAGCACCTCCAGCGCCTTCAGATGTCGATCAAGAGCCCGCCAGCGCCGGTGCTGTTCTCGATTGAACTCCCACAGATTAAATGCCCGTTTGGCATGGGAGAATCCGCGGATGAGCATGACTTGACCACGCCGACGAGCCCGAGCTTATTGCTCACCAGCTTGGATGCAGTGCTCGAGTCCCGCCACCTCCATCGGATTGCCCCACCGCAAGCCCTTCTTCCAGGAGGTGAGCTGCGGGGATGCCAGATCTAAACTCGGGGCCGCCGCCCATGTGGGTTTGCACGGCTCGGTGATGTAGAACCACCCAGATTGCCACCCCTTGACGGAGTCCACAAAGGCCCTTCGAGTTAAAGGACGCTGGGCAATTTGCCCAACATGGCGCCCCGATTCCGCTTATGCGTTCTTCACAACCTTCGCTTGACGTTGAAGGTCTTGAGCCACAGTCAAGTGGGGCCGGATGCAGAGGAAGGTTTCGCACACGCATTTATAAACGCCGAGATGTTGAGGATGAAGTTCGGCGCCAGATCATGGAAATCCGTGCCGTAGTAAAACATAAGCCCTCGGACGAATGGATGGAGCGGAAAGCCCACCATGGAGGAAGTGGGGAGGAAGACGACCTCTCATGAGGCCTGTGGTAGAGATGAGCTGCCTCGTCGGGCAGCCGATGCGCGATATCGCCGAAAGGTATCCGCGCTATGCGAAGCTTGGTGATGTCCTCCTCCTTAGCGTGGAGGCTAACCATTTGCCTCCCGCCTGCACATATTCGGAGAAGGTCGAGGCGAGATGCGCGAGCTTGGGCGTTGGAGATTGAGTGCGCGGAGATGGATAAGCAAAGGAGGAAGAAGGCGTAGGTTAGAAGGTAAATCCTTATCCCTTATATGTGGGCGGACGAAACTTTGCGTCCCCCACCGGCCTAGTAAAACTCGCTTATCTCCCAAGCGCCACCATCAATGGCGCGTTGGGTTACCCACGTCCGTATTGATGAGAATTCGAATAAGGGGAACGCGATCTCGCTCGACAAGACGTGTTAAGGAAACCGCCGCTAAACGTACCGAGGTGGTATAGTAAAAATGATTCAAAACAAGGCTTGGTAGCGGCGAATGTCACGCCGCTGTAATACGCCGCCAGATTGAACTAAGTGCACATTTTATTCTCTACGGTGGAATGTGGAATTTATTTTGCGAGCCGACACTATCCCGGTGTTCATGATCTTCTCTCGATTATTCAAGGAGGAACCCGCCTTGCAATGCCGAACATTATGCGCACCGGACTAATCGCCATTGAAGCCCGGTTCGGGCTACCGAGGGAGTCTCGACTAGGGGTGTCCGGACAGCCGATTATCATCGTCCACGGACTCCAAGACTACGAAGATACAAGATTGAAGACTCGCCCCGTGTCCGGATGGGACTTTCCTTGGCGTGGAAGGCAAGCTTGGCGATACGGATATGTAGATCTCCTACCATTGTAACCGACTCTGTAACCCTAGCCCTCCGTGTCTATATAAACCGGAGGGCTTTAGTCCGTAGGACAACATACATTACAACAATCATACCATAGGCTAGCTTCTAGGGTTTAGCCTCCTGATCTCGTGGTAGATCCACTCTTGTACTACCCATATCATCAATATTAATCAAGCGGGATGTAGGGTTTTACCTCCATCGAGAGGGCCCAACTGGGTAAAACATCGTGTCCCTCGTCTCCTGTTACCATCCGCCTAGACGCACAGTTCGGGACCCCCTACCCGAGATCCGCCGGTTTTGACACCGACAGTGCTCATGTGTTGGTGTTTGGGGGAGATGACGACTTCTCTATGTGTGTGTGTGTGAGGTGGTGGTGGTGTGGCGGGGGGGGTTGACTTCAGATAAAGAGTGAGGTGTCTATATTTGAGGGACTTTAGCGTAATTGAGATATTGTGCACGCATGGTTGATCAATTTGTTTCACAGTTTGTACTATGAGATAACGATACCTTTGAACATGCGTGATATACCTTGATGTACCAGAATTACAAACCTAAGATTGGAATTTTGGAATTCGACTCCATCATTAGCTTTTGTAATTCATTTAAACGATGGTACATTTTTTAAGCCGGGATTTCGTGATTTCAAATTCATATATCAAACCTAGAGATATACACACACGGGCATGTTCAAATTTATAATCATCCACTTTATTCATACACATACACAATTTTGCTTTTGTCATCATATTTAGGATAAACACATTTGGAATTTCATTTGAATTGGACCGTATGATGGTATTTGCTTGTAGTAGCTCAATGATCCATATTTGAATTGGATGAACAATCTAAGTTTCGAGTTGGAGACATTGATTTTCAAAACTTGCACATTTTTTTAAGTGCAAAACAAACAAATTGTCGGCCATGATATCATAGTCGGCCGTACGAGAGCAGAATACTTATAATTTTAGGCGCCAAAAGCTTTCAAAATTCCCGCTCACATCGAAATATCACGTGCCCGAAAGTTTAGCCCTGTGATATTCTTGTTTTACCCCTGCCACATGAACGGAAAAAGGCTGCTTTGGTAACTCCATTGTTTTCCCCTCTTTGCCCCCAACATTCTTCCCCAGAGCCCCTCTGTCAGTGTCAAAACTGGCGGATCTCGGGTAGGGGGTCCCAATCTGTGCATCAAGGCTGATGGTAATAGGAAGGAAGGGACACAGATGTTTACCCAGGTTTGGGCCCTCTCGATGGAGGTAAAACCCTACTTCCTGCTTGATTAATATTGATGATATGGGTAGTACAAGAGTAGATCTACCACGAGATCGTAGAGGCTAAACCCTAAGAGCTAGCCTATGATGGTATGATTGTAATTGTGATCGGCCTTCTAAGGACCAACCTCTCCGGTTTATATAGACACCGGAGAGGGCTAGGGTTTACATGGAGTCGGTTACAAGGAATGAAATATAATATCTGGATAGCCAAGCTTGCCTTCCACTCCAAGGGGAGTCTCATCCAGACACGGGCCAAAGTCTCGAGTCTTGTATCTTCACGCTTCAATAGTCCGGACGCTGTACACACCGCTGTCCGGATACCCCTAATCCAGACTCCTCAAGAGTCTGTGAACCAAAGCTTCAATGACGATGAGTTTGGCACGCAGTATTGTCTTCGGCATTGCAAGGCAGGTTCCTTCTCCGAATACTCCAAAGTGATTATCGAACATGTAGGCCGTGTCCGGACCTACAAGATGATCTTTACACACCGCCGTAGAGAGATTGATATTTTCGCAGATGCAATCTACTGACAAATTTTCTGATGACATGACATGTTATTACGGTCGGATCATTACTCGAACCGTTTTCCCTCAACCAGCTACAACATATATTACGAGGCGGTTTCTGTGACACGTCTTGTCAAAGTAGAGATCGTGTCCCCTTATCGCGGGATTCTCATCAATACGGGTATGGGTAATCCCACCACGCCATCAATCGTGGCGCTTGGGAAGCAAGCGATTCCCAACGGTCAAGTGGGGAGGCGCACCGCTTTCGTTGCCTCTATAAAGGGATAAGATTTCCATATTTTTACCCACGCCTTCTTTCTTCCTTGCCCACTCTTGCCCCCTCGAGCTCCAGCGCCCAAGCCCAAGTCTTCTCCGCACAGCCAAACATGTCCGGAACAGGAGGCAAGTGGGTGGCTTCCACCGTCAAGGAGAAGCATGTCACAAATCTTCGGGCGACCGGATACTTGGTCAGCAGACATTGCGCACCGCCACCGGATGTCGGGCAGGTCATCTCACCTCAGACCCCATGAGAGGGTCGTGTTTGTCGACTACTTCGTCTGTGGACTGGGGTTCCCACTTCACCCCTTCGTCCGCGGGCTCATGTTCTACTACGGGCTAGATTTCCATGATCTAGCCCCGACTTTCGTCCTCAACATCTCGGCGTTCATCATCGTATGCGAGGCCTTCCTCCACATCCGGCTTCACTTCGTCCTATGGCCGCAAACCTTCTACGTGAAGACGAAGGTTGTAAGTGGCCAACAAGAGGAGTGTGAAGGGGACATGGTGGGCAGAATGCCTAATGTCACATGGATCAACGGCTCCTTTGCGGAGACCGTCAAAGGATGGCAATTGGGGTGGTTTTACATCACCGAGCCGCGCGACGCCAACTGGTCGGCGGCCCCCGAGTTCCGATCTGGAGCTCCCATGCGGCTCACCTCCAGGGAAAAGAAGGGCCTATCCTGGGGCGATTCTATAGAGCTGACCGGACTCTAGACATGCATCAAAAGCATGAAGGACAAGAACATCAAGCTTGTCAACGTGATCTAGGTCATGCTCGTCTGCCGGATCCTGCCCTGCCAAAGGCGGGCAGTCAATCTATGGGAGTTCGTCCCGGCCGAACACCAGACGCTCCAGAAGCTCTATGACATGACACACAAAGGCGCATGGACGATGTTGTTCAAGGCCTCCGAAGTACCTCCTCCCATATCCGAGGACCGCGGGCTTCACGCCGCGCGGGCTCCTAGCCAGGTGAGTTCTCAAACTACCACCGGATTTGGTTCTTTCCAATATATTCACGGGAGAATCGTAAGCAGTTATGCATGTTTGTTCAGGATTATGTGGAGACAGCGGAGCAGGTTTACTGTCCGGCTCCGCTGCCAGAAGGCCCAGCCGATGCTCTCCTGACAGAGATGCTGGTCCCGGCATCGTACAAGGTGCGAGAGAAGAAGGCCGAAAAGAAGGCCCCGGGGACCCGAAAGGGCCTCCGTTGTAAGGTTGTGCCAGAGGCCTCGTCCGAAGACGACGAGGTGCACTCCTCCCATGAAGGGGAGGAGGAAGAAGAAGAAGACGCCCCATCCGGAGAGGATGAGGAGCCCGGGGAGGCGGACCAAGGGGTCGGAAAAGGCCCTCGGCGTAAGGCCATCATACCCCTGTCGTCTGATGACGACAAATAGATTCTTCCTGCGGAGGCGGGAGGAACCAAGAAGAAACTCTACCTCCCCGCACTGGGAGTTGAGAAAGAGAAAAGCCGCCACGGAGGGGGAGGCTGAGGCGTCCAAGAAGGGAAAGGTATCCTTTCCGGACTATTCCGCCACGGCCGCTCACAGCGAGGAGGGGTGGCTGCCCAGAGGGAAGCCCCCAGTGCAATCGTAAGTGTCCGCATTCTATCATGGTTTCACTTCATAGGTTTTGTATTTATAATGCCGAACATATATGTAGTCCGTCCAGGGCTCACCCCGAGGTATCTTCCTCCGGGTCCCTGAGCGACTCGGCGATAAATTCACTTCCAACGGCCACCACTCCTCAACCCGCAGACGACACAGAGGTGTTGTCCCGAAGGCTCCCATAGCGGGGGGAGGTGACTGTGGAGATGCCCCAAGGTGGGATTCCAGATGTCGGACACGCGGGGTTCAAGATCCCCGCGGATCGTGTCAACAAGAGCCATGGCAAGCCGGGCTCACCAACACAGCTCCGAAACTCGATGGTTCCGGACTCAAAGCGGCGGCCCTCGTTAGGGAGGGCGAGCCGCTCATGCCGAGGACTTCCGCTGCACATGAGGCGCCGATCGTCTGGCTGAAGGCCAGGCGCCCATGGATGAAGAGCACCGCATTTTATGAGTACGGTGATTCGAAGGTTTCGCCCGCCAAAAGCGGACTAACTGCTTGCACCAGCCTCCCGACAGCTTTGAGGTAAGTAATGAATATGTGCAAAATTACCACCCGATAGGTAGTAGCCCCTGATACTCCATTTGGTGTTCGGAAAGAAAAGCCAAACGGAGGGTCAATTATAATCCGCAGGAGTCTAATAACAAGTATTGTTGTGAATAAGCAGGCTGTGCTGCTTGCTGCCGCTGCCCGTACTGCCGAGGTTGCCGAACTGAAACGGGACCTGGAGTAGGCGCATGGAGAGCTCGACCTCACTAAGAGGCAGCTCGAAGAGAGCAAGGGTAAGTGATTCCCTCTCTTATGCATTTAAGGATAGGCGAAATTGGTGAGTCTAACACCTACGTGTTGTGACTGGGTGACAGGGGCCACCGCCGAAGTGGCGTCCCTGAAGAAGGCGCTGTCCGAGGCCAAAGACAAGGCGGCCTCGGAATGTAAGGAGCACGAAAAGCAAAGTTCCAGAGTGGGCGAGGTACAGCAAGAGCTCCGGGACCTCGGCAAGAAGTGCGAGTCCGTGGAGCATGATATGAAGGCGAAGAGGCCGAGCTACGAAGGCCCTTGTGAATTTGAAAGACGCCAAGGTCAAGCCGAGAAAGCACAAAGCAGAGATCCAGAGGCCAAAAGATAGCAGCGGTAAGAAGTTGTTTATGCAAAGCAAACATGTGGAGGAGGCATTTCTTTTACTTACTCAATTCGAGCTCTCCAGGCATTCGCAGATCCGCCATGCAACAGACGTATATTGCGGAGTTCTACTGCGCTCAAGAGGGAACTCAACGGAGAAGCTGTTCGTCCCAAAGATGTCAGTCAACACCCGATGCTCCGAAAGTGACCAATCAAGCAGCTTGGTCGAACTCCACAGTATGGCCGAATCGCTATGAAAGGTTTCATAGTCCGGATGTGGCTCGTGAGCTCATGCCCAGAGCTACTTTGGCCTCGATCAAGTGGATGGTGGATGCCCGCCGCGGGTCGAGGTGATCTGCGATCCATTTGTATCGAAGGTGCCCGCTGGCCTTTGCCCGCATCAAGGTGCATTGGGGCAAGCCGATGCGGAGAAGCTGGTCAAGGACGGGCCGCCGAGGGCAAGGCGACGCCATCCCGAGATGTACTATGATGGCATTATGAAGGGTGCTCGCCTCGTGGCGATGAATGTACCAAGGACACCATTTTTGAATGAATTCACTCATATGTTTGTATTTTAAGGACGGTTACTTATGCTTATGTAGCACTTTTGTTATTTAAAATATTACCTTCTGTGGCTGTTTATAAAATTCTAAAGTAGGCCACTGTCGGCTTCCGCCTGTGTAACTAGTACGGGTGTTCGTGGAAAACCCAGACACTCTTTATCCAAATGTTTGGTCCCTTAAGGAGGTGTCTAGCGCAGCGAACAAGGCAATCAGACTATGCAGCTTTATAACTTTCACTTAGCCATAGAAGTCTACAATTTTAAATTTCGGCGAAGGCCCTAAAATTTGAAGGTCAATTGGGGCGCTTATATACGCTTAGATCGGACAAAGCCGATTTATCGCCTAAAGCGAAAATCTTTATGATTTTAAGACCTCTCGAACAACAACCAGCTCGCCATATCGCGCCGGGCGGGCGGCTTTCATCGAGGTGCTCGTCCGAAGAACCGACACAATCGCAGTAGTTCTCCCTGCGCTACCTTAGCTGATATAACGGGATGTAAGGCACCAAAACAAGGGAGCTGGGCTATCCCAACTGTAGACCCAAGACATGATTCGGAGCTGATGCATATAATGCTATAAGTTTGGGGTGCCACACTGTTGAAAGTGTTCGGACTTGACTTGCCATATTACGAGGCATCATGAGAAGCCCCTGGCAAACTAACCGTGCCAAAGTGTACGGATGCCATATCGAATAAACATTTATAAGAGAAAAAAAATGCTCAAATAAGAACAATAAGCTGACGCTATATATGATCTCCCATTGACGAATAATACGTTTAAGCGTATGTTTACAATGGATGCATTAAGCGGAGATAAATAGGACTATTTGACATGTCCTATCCAGGGGCAGGCTGTGTACAGATAGATAAAGCAGGTATAATGATCGTAAATAGATTCCACCTAGGTATTTCCTTCTGTGCACAATGTCAGCTGCCTCCTTGGATGTCTCTCCCATGTGAGTCTGGCAAAACGGCTCTTCTGAGGATGCTGCACTAAAGCGACGTCCTGAAAGGTAAGAAGGAAAGATTATGAGGGTATTTGGCGCTTACCCGCACTATTGACTGGGTCATTTATGCGCCTCCGTCCATGCCCATGGTATCTTGAGTGCGTAATTGTGTACGCGTGGCATGAATGCTACTTTGATGGGGCTTGAGCAGAGGCCGGACTGCTAACCACGCCTTGGCGCCTCGGTGATCCTGCTAGGGGTGCTCCGACTCGCTTGATGTTTCGGTTGTCGCCGATTGGTTTGTCGGAGTAGGCCGATTGTACTTCGCCGCGAGGGCTGCCAGATGCTCTTCTTTTCAAGGAGCGTCCATATTTCCATTAACAAAGATGACCCGCGCGTCCTCGCATCTTGAGCTTGAGGTATGCGTAATGTGGTACCGACCAATCTAGCTTAATGCGGTTCGTCCGAGCAAAGGTGTGGTAACCACTACTAAAAGGACGATATCAAAGATTAACTCTTCGCTTCGAAGTTGTCCGGGATCCAAGACCACTTCCAACGTGATAGAGCCCGCATAAATGGGCCTCTACTCTAGGAATTACACCTTTGAAGGTAGTTTTGTGGGCTTGATCCTTGAAGGGTCAATGCCCATCTTGCGCACTATGTCCCGATAAAGGTGTTCAGTTGCCGCCGCCATCCATAAGGACACGCATGAGGTGGAACTGGCCTATGATTGGGTCTAAGACCAATGCGGCCGAGCCGCCGTGATGGATGCTAGTAGGGTGATCCCTATGGTCAAAGGTGATCGGACAAGTCGACCATGGGTTGAACTTGGGGCGATCGCTCCATCGCATAGACGCCCCGTAGTGCCCGCCTGCTCCCGCTTGGGGATGTGGGTGGCGAGATCATGTCGATCGCTTTCACCGGGGATTTTTGTCCTCAGATTCGGACGCCGGGCTTTTCGCCATTGTCGCCAGCAGCCCTTGTCCTTGTTTTCGTGTTTATCTTACCGCCCGTTTGAATACCCAGCAGCCTCTATTGGTGTGGTTGGCTGGCTTGTCCGGGGTGCCATGAATTTGGCACGAGCGCTCCAATATGCGGTCCAGGCTGGACGGTCCCTGACTATTTCTTTTGAATGGCTTTTTCCGCTAACCGGACTTAGATCCGCTGAATCCGGCGTTGACCGCCGTGTCTTCAGTGTTGTCGCCGTTGTTCTGTATGTTATGTCTGTTACGCCGTGGCTTGCCGTTAGCATCGCGGCCATCCGAAGTGCCGGAATGTGGCGTGGTGCCGCTGCGAGCCAACCAGCTATCCTCACCCGCACAAAAGCGGGTCATTAGGGTCGTGAGAGCTGCCATGGACTTGGGTTTTTCCTGTCCGAGGTGTCGAGTGAGCCACTCATCGCATATATTATGCTTAAAAGCCGCCAGGGCTTCGGCGTCCGGACAGTCGACTATTTGGTTCTTTTTAGTGAGGAACCGAGTCCAGAAATTCCTGGCCGACTCTCCAGGCTGTTGGGTAATGTGGCTTAGGTCATCGGTGTCTGGTGGTCGCACATATGTGCCCTGGAAGTTGTCGAGGAATGCGTCTTCCTGGTTTTCCCAACTGCCAATGGAGTTTGCTGGCAGGCTGTTTAACCAGTGCCGGGCTGGTCCTTTGAGCTTAAGGGGAAGATATTTGATGGTGTGTAGATCATCTCCGCGGGCCATGTGAATGTGGAGAAGGAAATCTTCGATCCATACTGCGGGGTCTGTAGTGCCAACATACGATTCGATGTTTACGGGTTTGAACCCTTCTAGGACTTCGTGATCCATCACTTCGCCGCTGAAGCGTAGGGGTGTGCAGCCTGCGCTGTGCCATGTGACTACGCAGCTCGGATTGGTCCGGGTTGTCGTGTTCTGCCCGCCGACTTGTTGATGATGTGTTCGCGTGCGACGATCATCGCTGCTACACCGGGCGCGCCTCGCGATCCGTGAGATCGATCTTGGCTGTCCCGCTTTGTTTTCCGTAATATCTTGCGTGTCTTGCCTATTGCCCCGGCCGTAGTGTATCGACGGGGTGCAGGCTGGTATTTGGGCCGATATGTTTTATCCCGCCACGGGTGGCCGATCACCGTCCGGGCGCCGAGTCCATATTCCTCGGCTGCCGTGACTTTAGTCCATCTATCCGTGAGCAGGTCTTGATTAGCTTGGAGTTGCCGCCGCTTCTTCTTCAGCTCTTGCAAAGGGCTATAAGCCTATGCTCGCTGCCTCGCCCACGGATCCTCGTATGCCGAATTCATCGTCGCCGAGGCTAATCTCGTCTTCGGAGGGGGGCATGTAGTTGTCCCCCTCCGGGTATCCGTTAGTTGCATGTTCTTCTGGGCTGACCTGCTCATCTTCCTGTTCGGCCTGCTCGAAGGCGGGCTGGTCAGGGTCATATTCATCTTCGGCGCCATCCGGATTACATTCGTCTCCTGGGCCGGTATTGCTGTGGTGGAGCTTGGAGTGGCGCCGACGACGCCCATGTTTTGCTTTTCTTCCCGAGGGGTCATCCTCCGTTGCCTCATCGCCATTAGTTTCCTTCGGAGTGTCCACCATATATATATCATATGAGGAGGTGGCCGCCCACCGCCTGTGAGCGTGGCTCGTAATTCTCCTGCATCATCGTCCATACCGTCGATGTCTTCGGAATCGAAGTCAAGCACGTCGGTTAAATCGTCGATCGTGGCAATGAAGTGGGTGGTGGGTGGGTGATGAATTCCGTCGTCGTCCGCTTCCCACTCAAGCCGGACATAGTTCGGCCCAGAGTCTCCTGACAAGGAGAGATGTCGGTGTCAAAACCGGCGGATCTCGGGTAGGGGGTCCCGAACTGTGCGTCTAGGCGGATGGTAACATGAGACAAGGGACACGATGTTTTTACCCAGGTTCGGGACCTCTCGATGGAGGTAAAACCCTACTCATGCTTGATTAATATTGATGATGTGCGTAGTACAAGAGTGGATCTACCACGAGATCAGAGAGGCTAAACCCTAGAAGCTAGCCTATGGTATGATTGTTGTTCGTCCTACGGACTAAAACCCTCCGGTTTATATAGGCACCGAGGAGGGTTAGGGTTACACAGAGTCGGTTACAATGGTAGGAGATCTGCATATCCTTATTGCCAAGCTTTCCTTCCACGCCAAGGAAAGTCCCATCCGGACACGGGTGAAGTCTTCAATCTTGTATCTTCATAGTCCAGGAGTCCAACCAAAGGTGATAGTTCGCTATCCGACACCCCTAATCCGACTCCTCGAGAGAGAGATTTAATAAGTTCAAGATGTCGCCAAAGGGCGAAAAGGCGAAAGACGATCGCCATGGTGAACTCCATTACCGGAATCCAACCAGGCTCGACGGGCCCGGGGACGCGCGGACTGGAACATACAACCGGATATAAATTCGGGGGTCCGGAGTCACAGGCTCCCTCAGAAGTGAGGCTTGTGTTCGACTCCATTGCCGGTGGGGGTACTGTTGGAAATATGCCCTAGAGGCAATAATAAAAGGATTATTATTATATTTCCTTGTTCGTGATAATTGTCTTTATTCATGCTATAATTGTATTATCCGGAAATCGTAATACACGTGTGAATACATAGACCATAATATGTCCCTAGTAAGCCTCTAGTTGACTAGCTCGTTGATCAACAGATAGTCATGGTTTCCTGACTATGGACATCATTTGATAACGGGATCACATCATTAGGAGAATGATGTGATGGACAAGACCCAATCCTAAGCATAGCACAAGATCGTGTAGTTCGTTTGCTAGAGCTTTTCCAATGTCAAGTATCTTTTCCTTAGACCATGAGATCGTAACTCCCGGATATCGAGGAGTGCTTTGGGTGTACCAAACGCCACAATGTAACCGGGTGACTATAAAGGTGCACTACATGTATCTCCGAAAGTGTCTGGGGTTGACACGGATCGAGAATGGATTTGTCACTCCGCATGACGGAGAGGTATCTCTGCCCACTCGTAACGCATCATCATAATGAGCTCAAAGTGACCAAGTGTTTGGTCACGGATCATGCATTACGGATTTAGTAAAGTGATTTGCCGGTAACGAGACCGAACGAGGTATTGGGATACCGACGATCGAAGTCTCGGCAAGTAACGCATCGATTGACAAAGGGGATCAGATATGTGGTTGATTGAATCCTCAACATCGTGGTTCATCCAATGAAATCATCGTGGAACATGTAGGAGCCAACATGGGTATATAGATCCCGCTGTTGGTTATTGGCCGGAGAGCTGTCTCGGTCATGTCTGCATGATTCCCGAACCCGTAGGGTCTACACACTTAAGGTTCGGTGACGCTAGGGTTATTAGGAAGACTTGAATGTGATTACCGAATGTTGTTCGGAGTCCCGGATGAGATCCCGGACGTCACGAGGAGTTCCGGAATAGTCCGGAGGTGAAGATATATATATATAGGAAGTGTTGTTTCGGCCATCGGGAAAGTTTCGGGTCACCTGTATTGTACCGACCACCGAAGGGTCCCTGGGTCCACCGGGTGGGCCACCTATCCCGGAGGGCCCCGTGGGCTGAAGTGGGAGGGGAACCAGCCCCTAGTGGGCTGGTGCGCCCCCCCTTGGGCCCCCCTATGCCTAGGGTTGGAAACCCTAGGGTGGGGGTGATGGATTCATGTACCTAGGGTAGGGTCATAGGCCTGACCTAAACGTCCTACCCAAGGGCACTCATAGAAGAGATCATCTTCCAGTCGACCAAAGAGGGATCCACTCGACTAGACTGGAAGGACTCACCATGGAAGACCTGACTCGACCATGAAGACTCACTCACCACCGAAGGTCAAGACACTCCTTGCAGCAGAACGGTTCACTATTAAATAGGCTTAATGATAGTTAAAGCACCTTATGAGGGCGCTACAAGAACCCCCTAGCTTAATGTACTTTATTTCCTCCATTACGTAATGGCCAGGGTCCCGGCGCTCTATATAAGCCACCCTCCACGTATAGAAGGGTTCAGATTCTTGTAATACTCATACTCATAATCCACTCGACCGCCTCAGGGCTCCGAGACGTGGGGCTGTTACTTCCTCCGAGAAGGGCCCGAACTCAGACATCCTTTGTCTCCACAACTGCTCCATAGCTAGGACATCGCTTCTCCTTAACCTACCCCTACTTCTACCGTCCGACTTAGAACCACGACAAATTGGCGCCCACCGTGGGGCAGGTGTTTTAGCGATTTGTGGAGGAGTTGCAGATTCTTGAGTACCTTCATCATGATGACTTCGAGTTTTGAGCGCTGGGCACGAGATCCGCCTCGGTGCTCTCACTTTTGTCGCCGACGACCAAGATGGCTCCGTGAAGCCCCTCTTGACATTGAGGCGCCCCGTCTGCTGGGCGACGACTACAAGATGTGTTCGCGGGCGCTTTTGTCATGGCAACCGCCGACCAGATCGGTCGACTCCTTATCGGTCGCTCGCCTTGCCTCCCACCAGCGCAAGCGCCTGGTCGGTCGAGGCTTCAGCGGTGGGTGAAGCACGCGGTGGCTCGCCAGACAGCCACCGCCTGTCGCGCTATTGAGCCCGACGAATCCTCTACTACTGCTCGACTGGCCGACCGGTTCAGAGAGACCGTGATCCGAGTGTGATAGCAAAGGATCCAACGGAGATCCTCATGGTCAACGGCCCTCGCAGTCCTCCCGGCTTCACCACGGGGTGGGGCTGGGAGGTGATCCTGCAAGAACACGAGGAGTACCAGCCCGAGACACTCGACTCTCTCGCAGAGAGAAGAGCTTCGTCGAGGAACATGGATGCACTACATACTCCTATCGCGAGAGACCCCCGAGGCTCGTGCCTTGGAGGAAGCACGCCATTAATGTGGCTGAACGTGCTCGCTTGGAGAATCTTCAACGAGCACTCGACGAAGCGCGGCGCGCAACGACTCGAATCCAGCCGACGCCGGCTCTTCCCGCCGACTCGTATACCGCACACCCATTCAGAATTTAGCAGCTGCAACTCAGATAGCAGAGTCCATCCAGCCGCCCCGCGGAAGCTGGAAGAGGCTTGCAGCAGATCGTAGATTTACTCCGAGCGCAGTGATCGTAACTCAGCCGTCGCAGCGACGCAACAGATTCACAGCCGATCCGTCGCTGCGAACACCGTGCATACCGCTCACAGCCCAGATCGCCTCCGCGGCGGAAGGGCGCGACAACCGGCGAGCAGCTCGAGACCGCTCCGACCGAGATGACAGCGCCGAATGCCCTTTCCTCCGAGGGAAGGGTCGACGCCTCGGCGCCGATGATGACGATAGCTCAAGATAGGCGAAGGATTCCAAATGACCCCAGAGAACTGTGCTTTGATGCGCGATCCATTATCGTGCAAGGCTTGGTCGACCGAACAGAGCCCATCGAGGAGGACCCGAGAGATGCACCCACCAGCAATGAAAGTGCACGCCTCTCGGTCCGGAGTGTTTTAGCAGGGCTATCGAGCCGCAGGATCCCCCAATTTCAGATTGGCAACAGAGTCGCAAGTTCACTGGGGAATCTAAGCCTCAAACTTGGCTCGAGGATTACCGAGTGGCTGTTCAGATTGGTGGTGGGAATGATGAGGTGGCCATGAAACATTTGCCCTCATGTTGGAAGGTTCAGCTGTGGCATGGCTGAGTCAATTACCTCACAGCAAGATATATACTTGGGAGGATTTGTCCCAGTGTTCGCCAGACTTTTGAAGGGACTTGCAAGCGACAAGCTTGGTTTGACAGAGCTGCAAGTTTGTGTGCGTAAGACCAATGAAACTCTCCGAGAGTACATTCAGAGGTGGATTACCTTGCATAATATCGTGGAAAATGTGTCCGACCATCAGCAGTTTGCGCCTTCAAGGACGGCGTCCAAAACAGAGAATTGAGTCTCAAGTTCGGTCGAACCGGGACATGACCCCGAGTCGAATGATGGAGATTGTTAGCAACACGCCTAACGGCGAGGAAGAAGACCGACCAAGCGGTAAATACAAACCAAGTCACGGAGAAGGGCAATTCCAATGGAAGCGAGCGCAAAGCCGAGCCAGCAGCTCTGGTGAGGCCCCGCCGTGACTCAGGGAAGTTCAAGGAAGCCCAAAGGATCCCGAATCCAAGAAAGTGAAAGATAAGGAAGGAAATGACGGATGGATATGCCATGCCATATTCACATGAAGAAGGATGAAGAGGGCAATATTATTTACCCGAAACACACCACTGCCAAAGTCGACTCGATCCAGCGGCCAGGCAAACAGTCTAAGGACAAGGAGAAGGAGCCGACAAGGCCGGAGACAAAGAGGACAAAGGCGGAGGAATACCCACATGTCAACTCCACTGATGATCTTCGCGGATGTGGAAAGCAAAAGTCGATCGAAAGTCATCAATCGGGAGGTGAATATGGTTGCCCCGCTTAAGCCAAGTTATGTGAAGTGGTCCCGCACACCCATCACATTCGACTAATCTGATCACCCGACTCACATTGCCACCCCGGGCGGCAAGCGTTAGTGGTCGATCCAATTGTCGAAGGCACTCGAATCGACAAAAGTGCTGATGGATGGTGGTAGTGGGCTGAATTTGTTGTATGCGGATACATTAAAAGGGATGGGCATTCGATGTCCCGATTGAGCGCCAAAGAATATGAGTTTCCACGGGTCATACCAGGAAGAAGGCCAACTCACTCGCCAAATAGCCCCGGACGTGGTTTTGGTGATTCCAAACACTTCCGCAAAGAAAAGTTGACCTTTGAGGTTGTGGATTTTCAGAGTGCATACCATGCCATTTTGGGAGGCCCGCCACGCACGCATTCATGGCCCGACCATGCTACATGTACCTCAAACTGAAGATGCCGGACCCAAGGGAGTGATCATCCACCGGGATCGGAAGAAGGCGGAAGAGTGCTTTAAGGGCTCAAAGATTGCCGACTCCCAAGTGTCAGCAATGAATTCGACGAGTACATGCAACACGCAGATCCGAGTGATTTACTACGATCTAAGAAACCAGCCATAGAGTCTCAGATTCAAGTCGTGCGGTGAGACGGCCACCCATATTCATCCGATCGACCCGATGCAGCTCCAACCCACATATCCACAACACTCGACTCGAAATAGGAAGAAGCGCCATCCAGTTCCTCCGTGAGAACGGGACATCTTTGCATGGAAGCCACCGACATGCCGTGTTCCTGTGGAACTGGCCGAGCATCGCCTTCAGTCGACAAGTCAGCGAAACCAACAAAGAGCATCTCGCGACGGTCCGCCCGTAAGAGAAAGGCTATTGGGGAAGAAGTGGCTCGATCTGCTGACAGCAGGATTCATCCGAGATTTACCACCCGAGTGGCTCGCTAATGTTGTCATGGTCCCCAAGAAGGATGACTCACCCGCATGTGCATTGATTTTAAGCACATTAATCGGGCCTGCCCGGGATCATTTTCTCTCCCCGCATCGATCAAATTGTCGACTCGACCGCGGGGTGTGAGAGGTTGTCTTTTCTAGATGCGATTCCGGTATCATCGATCCGCCTCGTATGGACCCGACGAAATAAAAACAGCTTTCATCACTCCATTCGGTGCTTCGCTATATCACCATGCCATTCGCCTCAAGAATGCCGGAGCCACATTTATGCGAATGATTCGAAGTGTCTTCACCTCGATCACCGGAATGTGGAAGCGATATGGATGATATCGCCGTTAAGTCGCGAAAAGGTTCCGACCTGCTCGCGACCTCGCCAAACATTTGCCAACCTCCGAAGGTATGATATCAAGCTCAATCCGTCAAAGTGCACATTCGAGTTCCCGGTGGAAAATTACTCGGTTTTCGCTTCCGAACGAGGAATCGACGCTAACCTGTAGAAGATCGGCACTATTCTCCTAATGAAACGCCTGCGTCTTGAGTACACGACGCCCGAAGCTTCTCGATGCTTGGCCGCTTTAAGTCGATTCATCTCACGACTCGTGAAAAGGCATTACCTCTTTACCGATCGATGAAGAAGGTCGACAAGTTCGAGTGGACTCTGAAGTCGATGCAGCGTTTGCCGAGCTAAAAGCTCGCTCTCCACCCAGCCGGTGCTTGCTGCTCCAATCAGCAAAGAGCCTCTGTTGCTTTACATTGCAGCCATCGGACAAGTTGTCGGCCTTACAGGCTTACGGTCGAAGGGAAGAGGAAGGAAAGGCCTTCAAAGTTCAACGCCGGTGTATTATTTGTCCAAGTTTTGACTCCATCCAAGCAGAGATACCCTCATTATCGTAAGCTTGTGTATGGTATATACATGACCACAAAGAAGGTTGCTCACTATTTCTCCGATCATTCTGTCACATTAAATCGCCGACGCCCTTTATCGAGATCTTGCATAATGATACGCAACCGTCGAGTGGCTAAGTGGGCGATTGAACTTCTTCCCTTGATATCAAATTCGAGGCAAAGAAAGCCATTAAGTCCTGTGCTATAGCGGATTTCCTTGCCGAGTGGATTGAACAACAAAGAACCGATCGAAGTTCACTCGGAGCATTGGACCATGTTCTTCGATGGCTCCAAGATGCTGAATGGTTCAGTCTTGTCAGGTTGTTCTGGTTTCCCCAGAGGAGATAAGCTTAAGTATGTGCTCCAGATTCACTTTGATTCCTCCAACAATGAGGCAGAGTATGAGGCCCTTTTATATGGATTGCGCATGGCCATCTCACTTTCGGCGTCCGTCACCGATGGTTTATGGCGACTCAGATCTAGTGGTCAATCAAGTGATGAAGGAGGGACGGAGAAGCCCGGCTATGATCGGATATCGCAATGCAAAGAGGAAGCCGAAAAGAAGTTTGAGGGGTTGAGCTCCATCACATCCCCGATCAAAAATCAGTGCAAGCAGATGATCCGCCAAGATAGGGTCCAAGAGGGAAGCCATTCCGAGTGGCGTGTTTTTGGAACATATACACACTCCGTGAGTCAAAGAAGATCCCTACACAGAAGAAGCTCCACAACCCAGGAGTGCCACGGACTCGACCGAAGTTGAGGTCCCGCAAAGGGTCGACTTGGTCATGGAAGTTTTAGTGGTCACTCCCGATTGGACAATTCCATATATTGCGATATCCCGAGAAAGGAACTCCCAGAAGATGAGGAAGAGGCTCGGCAGATCGTCCGTCGATCCAAAGCCTTTACCGTTATCAATGAGCAGTTATACAGAGAAAGCCCAACGGGAGTCGGACAAAAATGCATAACGCCAGAAGAAGGTCGAGCCATTCTCAATGATATCCACTCGGGGACCTGTGGTCACCATGCGTCCTCTCTGACCATTGTAGCCAAAGCATACCGAGCTGGGTTTTACCGCCAAGAGCAAATGAGATGGCGAAAGAAATAGTGGACAAGTGCGAAGGATGCCGCCTACTCCAATATGTCACACAAGCTGCGTCAGCCTTTGAAGACCATTCCGCCGTCGGCCTTTCGCAAATGGGGGTTAGACATGATCGGTCCCTTGCGAACAGGTCGGAGCGGCTTCACGCATGTACTGGTGGCAGTCGACAAGTTCACCAAGTGGATTGAGGCTAAGCCAATCAAAAAACTTGATGCTGGTATCGCTGTTTCCTTCATCCGAAAGTTGACGCTCGTATGGAGTCCCGCATAAGATTATCACGACAATGGGTCGAATTTTGACTCGGAAGAATTCAAGGATTTTTGCAACTCCCAAGGCATACGAGTCGACTACGCTTCAGTTGCCCATCCACAGTCGAACGGACAGGCAGAACGAGCCAATGGACTAATCCTCAAGGGTTTGAAGTCCCGCTTGATGCGAGATCTCAAGCATGCGGCTGGAGCTTGGGTCGATTTAACTTCCTTCGGTGCTTTGGGGTTTATGGACCACGCCTAATCGGTCGACGGGAGAACTCCTTTCTTCCTGGTCTATGGGGCGTACAGTTTTACCGAGTGATCTCCTTCACAATGCTCCACTAATTGAACTTTATAATGAAGCGAAGCTGAGCAAGCACGCCAGATGCAATGACCTCTGGAAGAGGAAAGAGAAATGGCTCGATCCGCCGACCATTTACCAGCAAGACTTGCGCCGCAGACGCTTTAAATGTGCAAGGTCGAGCCTTCCAGAAGGAGATCTGGTCCTTCGAGTGGATCAGCAGAAGCAACATAAACTCGCCTCATGGGAAGGTCCTTCATCGTCACAAAGGTGCTCCACAATGGGGCATATCGCCTCTACAATGTCGAACACGATATCGATGAGCCTCGAGCTTGAATGCGGATCTGCTCCGCCCGCTTTACACTTAAAGTTTTTCACTCGGAAGAATTGTAATAAAGTACTCTTGTAGCTCACGAGCTTTGAAGTAATAGTGTCACAATTCCTTCATAATTTTTGTCACTTTTTATTTTACGTCGAGTAAAATTTTCACTTCCCCAAGGGGTGGCTTAGGCGCGAACTCCGTCCGCCTAAGTGTTTTATAAATCCCACCGAGTGGTAAGCCGGACTTCCACTCGGGGCTTAGCTGCAGCCCAAAGCTCGCCTAAGAGTTTTACAAATCCTACCGAGTGGTAAGCCGACTTCCACTCGGGGCTTAGCTGCAGCCGATGCTCGCCTAAGATAAAAAATCCCACCGAGTGGTAAGCCGACTTCCACTGGGGCTTAGCTGCAGCCCGTGCTCGCCTAAGAGTTTTACAAATCCTACCGAGTGGTAAGCAGACTTCCACTCGGGGCTTAGCCGCAGCCTGCTCGCCTAAGATAAAGAATCCCACCGAGTGGAGAGCAAACCTCCCACTCGGGGCTTAGCTGCAGCTCGGTGCTCGCCTAAGTTATTAAAATTCCTACCTAGTGGTAAGCCGACTTTCACTCGGAGGCTTAGCTGCAAAAGGACTCGCCTAAGTATGAAGTATATTCAAAGGAAAACGAGGCGCAGCCGATCATGACCCTCTTCTCCGAGCTCGACACAAATACAACATGTCGATCATGACCCTCTTCTCCGAGCTTCACACAAATACAAAGAAATCCCACCGAGTGGAGAGCTTAACTCGCCACTGGGGCTTAGCTGCAGCCCAGTGCTCGCCTAAGTGTTTTACAAATCCTACCGAGTGGTAAGCCAGACTTCCACTCGGGGGCTTAGCTGCAGCCCAGTGCTCGCCTAAGATAAAAGAAATCCTACCGAGTGGAGAGCGAACCTCCCACTCGGGGGCTTAGCTGCAGCCCAGTGCTCGCCTAAGTGTTTTACAAATCCTACCGAGTGGAGAGCGAACCTCCCACTCGGGGGCTTAGCTGCAGCCCAGTGCTCACCTAAGTGTTTTACAAATCCTACCGAGTGGTAAGCCAGACTTCCACTCGGGGGCTTAGCTGCAGCCCAGTGCTCGCCTAAGATAAAAGAAATCCTACCGAGTGGAGAGCAAACCTCCCACTCGGGGGCTTAGCTGCAGCCCAGTGCTCGCCTAAGATAAAAGAAATCCTACCGAGTGGAGAGCAAACCTCCCACTCGGGGGCTTAGCTGCAGCCCGGTGCTCGCCTAAGATAAAGAAATCCTACCGAGTGGAGAGCAAACCTCCCACTCGGGGGCTTAGCTGCAGCCCAGTGCTCGCCTAAGGAATAAGTCGATCGCGAGAGCGCTTACCGTTAACCTACAAAGAGCAATTCAAGCCAAGGGCAATCATAGCCAAACATCCAATCCAAATTTAGGTCGACACCTAAAAGTAACCGAGAGTGCTCAGGCACTAAGCCTGTTAAAGTTTTATCGGTTACAACTTCACTCGGCATACCGAGGCAAATTTAAGGTCAAGGAAAGTTTTTTACCCCTCCTGTGGAGGGCTGGATGGAGCAACGAACTCGTCAAGATCAATCCCGTCGGCAATCCGCGTGGCAGCAGCGATGAAAGTCTCCATGAAGGTCCTGAAGTCGTGCTTTTTGGTGTTGGCCACTCGGAGAGCCGCCAGCTTATCTTCTCGAGCTTCCTTGCAATGGACCCGCGCCAGACACAGGGCAACGTCCGCACCACACCGAGCCGAAGATTTCTTCCACTCTTGCACTCGGTCAGGGACGGCGTTCAGTCGAGCCATCAATGACTCAAGGTCATTTTGGAGTGTTTCATTGGGCCAGAGCGTCGAGTCGATGCGGGATGTAGCCACCTTCAGTCTGGCGAGATAATCCACAACAGCAGCAACGCGGGATTCCAATCGGAAGATGTTCATGGCAGTTTCATCGTTCACCGGGGAATTGACAGGGTCAAGGTTCGTCTCCAGCTGGCTGGTTTCTTCTTCAAAGTTGCGGCAGAACTCTGCATAGACAAAACCTCGAGTCGGAAAAGCAATCGAATGGAAACATAACAGTTGGGAGGATTGGTCGAGTGGAGAAGGTTACCTTGAGCTTAAGGAATAATTTCTTAGCAAGACCGCCCAAGAAGCTTTCCACTCGTTCTTCTTCCCAGCCAGTTGGAGGATCTTATCGGTCGAGTTCTTCTTGTCGGCCTTCATTACGCTCGGCATCCTTGCTGCGTGACGAGCAGCCTTCAGATCGGCGTTTTCTGTTCGAGCTTGGCAACCGAGGCCAATTTTTCGTCGACAAGCTTGATCTTCTCGAGACAGTTCAAGCTCCTTCTTCCTTTGAGCCTCCTTCACCTTGCTCAAATCGCAGCAAAGTCAAACTTGAAGCAAGTGGGAGGAGGACAGAGTCGTCGAAATCTCACCAAACATACCTTTGGTCTCCTCCTTCGCCTTCGTCGATTCTCTTGCACCAGCTTTCAAGTCCAACTCGAGCTGAATATGCTTCGCTCGATTCGATATATAGCGTGCCGCAAGATCACAAGATTTCTACGAAGAGTCAGTTGCAAAAATATCAGAGATAATCCACTTCCGAGTGAATCAAGAAGAATTGTGCGTTTCTAAGACTACAGTCGAATGCAAGCATTCAACCGTAGTCTCGGGGACTACACCCAGTGGGTGCACTCAGCGTGCCCCCACTGGTCTTATTCAAGACATAGTCGACCAGTCGACCAGTAAAAAAAAAGAGCGAGTCGACCAGTCGACCAGCTTCATTCTTAGTAAGCCTAAGATAGAGTCGACCAGTCGACCAACAAAAAAAAAAAAAGGTCGACCAGTCGACCAGTGATTCTTCAGACTGTAATCAACTGCCAGCAGTCGACCACAGTCTCGGGGACTACACCCAGTGGGTGCACTCAGCGTGCCCCCACTGGTTTCAGAAACACATTCATTCCATTCGGATACTGATCAACGTCTACTTAGTAAGCCTAAGACCGACTGCCAGCAGTCGACCTTAGCCTTGGGGACTACACCCAGCGGGTGCACTCAGCGTGCCCCCGCTAACACGGAGTTTTTATCGACACACCCAGTGGGTGACTGCTATTGCTATAAATTTCAGAAAGAAAAGTTTTGATAGCATATCCTAACGAGCAATGTGGTGGTCGATCGACTGAACATTGCTCAAGGGCGAGCTGGCATCATAAGCCGCTTGGCTCGCATCCCAGCGATCTTCACCGCTCCATCATGATCCCCGCTGACGGATCGCCTCCTTAGCAAAGATCGCCTTGGTCCTCCGGGGCGGGTGCGTGGTGAAGATCGAAGGTTGTCCAGCACTTTCGACGAAGTGGGCGAGCACCCGGTCACGGCACCGCGAAGGTCACGGTTTGTCGAAAGTGCCCTCCCCTTCCGTCCACGACGTCTCGGTGCCGTCGGCGCTACAGGGTTTCTGCGCCCAGATGCCTTCCTACTCCTCCTAGCCCTCGGTGGCTCCTCATCCTCATCATCGCCGCCGGGAGAGTGATGATGTTATCGGTTGGAGCTTCGAAAAGAGTTAAAGTCGAAATCTCGAGTCGATCGACTAAGAGCAAGAATTAAGGATATAATACCGAGATTTGAGGTGGCGGCGTCTTCCATCTCACGATCGTCGGCCTTAGCCGAGGTTTCGAAGTCGCAGACTGAAAATCCAAGAATCGATCGACCGATTCAAGTTTCAATCAGAGATAAAATCTATATAGAACATGAGAATTTAAGCAATATGTTTACCCTGAGATGGTGGGGATGGACACTTTCATTTTTGGCAGAGGCTTGGTTGTCCTCGGCGGAACTACCTTCGCCTGCTTTGGCGCTTTCTCAGTCGGCACCGGTGAAGCGGTTCGAGGGCGTTTGGTCGACTGCGAGGCAGTCGCAACTCCCTTACCGCGTTCAGCCGAAGGATCGTGCACAAGTTTTGACCGCCTTTCCGAGCGCGGTGGTGCGACTTCCTCCTCTTCGTCCTCGTCATCATCATCCTCGTCATCATCATCATCATCGTCGTCGTCGTCTCCTGCAGCGTCTGAGTCCCACTCTTCTTGACTCTCGCCTCCGCTGGCTTCACCCTCCTCAGTCGGAATCTGGGCGCCATTGGGCATGGAATACAGCTCGGTGAAGGCCTGGAAGTATTGAAGCAGAGTTCAGTCGACTAAGTTACAGAAACACACTCGACAGACATACAACAGAAAACAGAACAAGTGTACCTTATCTGGAACGCTGTTACGATCAAGCGGAGAAATCCTCCGGGATCCGCGAGGATTGTCCTTGTTTCCAGTGATTGAAGCCATCCATCTTTCCACTACGGCATCGTCGACTGCCTCCGGGTGGACGCGAGTCTCGTCTTCGGTGCCGCAATACAACCACATCTGATGACTCCGGAATCAAGGGGCTGGATTCGCCTCGAAGAAAAAACCTCCAGAGATCCATGCGACCACTCCGTCCCTAACCAGCTGCACCACTCGGTCCATCAAGATCTTCACTTCAGCCCTCTCTTGAGAACAACCTTCGTGGAGGAGGGTTTATTCACTCGACTCATGGTAAATTTCAGGAGGCGACGATCGCCCGGCGTCGTCTCGTTCAGCAATAGAACCAGGTCGATTGCCAACCCCGACCGACTCGGGAAAATGCATAGCTGGAAGGTGCTTTTGCTCCTCAACTGGACTCCTAAACCACCACACATCCGGACTACTTGGGTCTTCGTCACTGGGGCTTGCCTTCTTCACGGTCGGGAGCGACACGTGAAGATGTACTTGAACAAACCCCAAAGTCGGATCGACAACCCAAGAAGTTTTCGCACATAGACACAAACGCTGCAAGGTATGCGATGGAGTTTGAGTGAAATGGTGGAGCTGGGCTCGAAGAAATTCAGAAAACCTCGAAAGAAGACACTGGTGGCAACGAAAAACCCCGTCGACATGGGTGGCCAAAAGCACGACTCACCCTCTTCCGGTTGAGGCTGCCACTCTCGACCGAAGCCTCGCGTCCGTGAGGAATCAATCCGTCATCAACCTTATCAAGGAGATCCTTCTCCACGATCGTCGACCGGATCCAGCCTCCTGGACCCAGCCCTTCGCGTTTGGATCTCGACGAAGAACCACATGACCGTGGATCTCCCTTCGCCTTCTCGCCGACGCTTTCTCCGTCACCGATGCCTTCTTCAGACGCGCTCCAAAGATCGTTGTCTTCTCCTTGCCCATGGCGCCGGCGGAATGCGCAAGGAGAGAGATGGCAAGGAGCAGCAATGAGGTGGAGAGCGGAGACAGAGAAGAATCGGGAGGAAGAACAAGGTATCTTGTGCATGAGCCTCCGGGAGTTACATTTATAGCATCCTTCCGAGTGGATGACAGGTGGACCCAAGCAATCCAATCATATCCGGGCAGCCGCATCACAGCGATACGTGGCGGAGAAAGCGGCGCGAAAATCGAGGCGCCTCATTACGTCCCATCCAAGCGCCACGCTTTTGTTCCGTTTAGCGCTTCCCCAAATTTCGTATCCGCGAGATCCGCGGCGACGGATCACCATCAAATGCGAGATCTCCTGCGATCTGTTACTCGGTATAGCAAAGGAAGTCACTCGACTAAAGAACAAGAATGGATCAAGTCGATCAAGGAAAGTTTCTTGTTATCAACAAAGAAGATCTTGATCCGAGACAACACGTAGCGTAATACAAAAGCGATCGGAAACAACGTCAACTCCCCTTCACTCAAGCCTCAATCCATTCGGGGCTAATGATGGATTCATGTACCTAGGGTAGGGTCATAGGCCCGACCTAAACGTCCTACCCAAGGGCACTCATAGAAGAGATCATCTTCCATCGACCAAAGAGGATCCACTCGACTAGATCGAAGGACTCGACCATGGAAGACTCACTCGACCATGAAGACTCACTCGACCACCAGAAGGTCAGAAGACACTCCGCAGCGTAACGGTTCACTATTAAATAGGCTTAATGATAGTTAAAGCACCTTATGAGGGCGTTACGGTAACCCCCTAGCTTAATGTACTTTTATTTCCTCCATTCGTGGGCGGGCAGGGGTCTGGCGCACTCTATATAAGCCACCCTCCACGAGATAGAAGGGTTCAGATTCTTGTAATACTCATACTCATAATCCACTCGACCGCCTCAGGGCTCCGAGACGTAGGGCTGTTACTTCCTCCGAGAAGGGCCTGAACTCGTACATCCTTTGTCTCCACAACTGCTCCATAGCTAGGACATCGCCTCTCCTTAACCTACCCCTACTTCTACTGTCAGACTTAGAACCACGACAGGGGGCGCACCACTTGCCTTGGGGGGCACTCCACCCCCCCTAGCCGCCGCCCCTTGGGAGATTCCCATCTCCAGGGCCGGTGCCCCCTGGGGCCTATATTAAGGAAGGGGGGAGGGAGGGCAGCCGCACCCATGAGTCTTGGCGCCTCCCTCCCCCTGCTACACCTCTTCCTCCTCCCGCGGTTGCTTGGCGAAGCCCTGCCGGAGTACTGCATCTGCACCACCACCACACCGTCGTGCTGCTGCTGGAGCCTTCTTCCTCAACCTCTCCTTCCCCCTTGCTAGATCAAGAAGGAGGAGACATCATCCGCTCCGTACGTGTGTTGAACGCGGAGGTGCTGTCGGTTCGGCACTTGGTCATCGGTGATTTGGATCACGGCGAGTACGACTCCATCATCCTCGTTCTCTTGAACGCTTTCGCTCGCGATCTACAAGGGTATGTAGATGCACTCCTATCACTCGTTGCTTAGATGAACTCATAGATGGATCTTGGTGAAACCATAGGAAATTTTTTAATTTTCTGCAACGTTCACTAACAGTGGCATCATGAGCTAGGTCTATGCGTAGTTCTCTATTGCACGAGTAGAACACAATTTTGTTGTGGGCGTAGATGTTGTCAACTTTCTTGCCGCTACTAGTCTTATTTTGCTTCAGCGGTATTGTGGGATGAAGCGGCCCGGACCGACCGTACACGCACGCTTACGTGAGACAGGTTCCACCGACTGACATGCACTAGTTGCATAAGGTGGCTAGCGGGTGTCTGTCTCTCCCACTTTAGTTGGAGCGGATTCGATGAAAATGGTCCTTATGAAGGGTAAATAGAAGTTGACAAATCACGTTGTGGCTTTAACGTAGGTAAGAAAACATTCTTGCTAGATCACCTATAGAAGCCACGTAAAACTTGCAACAACAATTAGAGGACGTCTAACTTGTTTTTGCAGCAAGTGTCTTGTGATGTGATATGGCCAAAAGTTGTGATGAATGATGAATTATATATTGTGATGTATGAGATCATGTTCTTGTAATAGGAATCACGACTTGCATGTCGATGAGTATGACAACCGGCAGGAGCCATAGGAGTTGTCTTTATTTTTGTATGACCTGCGTGTCATTGAAGAATGCCATGTAAATTACTTTACTTTATTGCTAAACGCGTTAGCCATAGAAGTAGAAGTAGTCGTTGGCGTGACAACTTCATGAAGACACGATGATGGAGATCATGGTGTCATGCCGGTGACGAAGATGATCATGGAGCCCCGAAGATGGAGGTCAAAGGAGCTATATGATATTGGCCATATCATGTCACTACTATATAATTGCATGTGATGTTTATTATGTTTATGCATCTTGTTTACTTAGAACGACGGTAGTAAATAAGATGATCCCTTATAATAATTTCAAGAAGTGTTCTCCCCTAACTGTGCGCCGTTGTTAAAGTTCGTCGTTTCGAAGCACCACGTGATGATCGGGTGTGATAGATTCTTACGTTCACATACAACGGGTGTAAGACAGTTTTACACATGTAAAAACACTTGGGGTTAACTTGACGAGCCTAGCATGTACAGACATGGCCTCGGAACACAGAGACCGAAAGGTCGAACATGAGTCGTATAGAAGATACGATCAACATGGAGATGTTCACCGATGATGACTAGTCCATCTCACGTGATGATCGGACACGGCCTAGTCGACTCGGATCGTGTAACACTTAGATGACTAGAGGGATGTCTAATCTGAGTGGGAGGTCATTAAAATAATTTGATTAGATGAACTTAATTATCATGAACTTAGTCTAAAACCTTTGCAAATATGTCTTGTAGATCAAATGGCCAACGCTCATGTCAACATGAACTTCAACGCATTCCTAGAGAAAACCAAGCTGAAAGATGATGGCAGCAACTATACGGACTGGGTCCGGAACCTGAGGATCATCCTCATAGCTGCCAAGAAAGCATATGCCCTAGATGGATCGCTAGGTGAAGCACCCATCCCAGAGAACCAAGACGTTATGAATGCTTGGCGATCCGTCGTCGATGATTACTCCCTCGTTCAGTGCGGCATGCTTTACAGCCTAGAACCGGGGCTCTAAAAGCATTTTGAGCAACACGGAGCATATGAGATGTTCGAGGAGCTGAAAATTGTTTTCCAAGCTCATGCCTGGGTCGAGAGATATGAAGTCTCTGACAAGTTCTATAGTTGTAAGATGGGGGAAAATAGTTCCACAAGTGAGCACATACTCAAAATGTCCGGGTTGCACAACCGCTTTGTCCCACCGGACATTAACCTCCCGACGAGGCGGTCATTGACAGAATCCTTCAGTCGCTCCCACCGAGCTACAAGAGCTTTGTGATGAACTACAATATGCAAGGGATGGTGAAAACTATTCCTGAAGTATTTTCAATGCTTAAGTTGGCAAAGGTAGAAATCAAGAAAGAACATCAAGTGTTGATGGTCAATAAAACCCCCAAGTGCAAGAAGGGCAAGGGTAAGAAGAACTTCAAGAAGGACGGCAAGGATGTTGCCGTGCCCGGTATGCCAGTTGCCGGGAAGAAGTCAAAGAATGGACCCAAGCACGAGATCGAGTGCTTTTATTGCAAAGGAAGGGTCATCGAAGCGGAACGCCCCAAATACTTAGCGGACAAGAAGGCCGGCAATACTAAAGGTATATTTGATATACATGTAATTGATGTGTACCTTACCATTACTCAAGTAACTCCCAGGTATTTGATACGGTGCCGTTGCTCATATTTGTAACTCACAAGCAGAGCTGCGAATAAGCGGAGACTGGCAAAGGACGAGGTGACGATGCGCGTCGGGAATGGTTCCAAGGTCGATGTGATCGCCGTCGGCACGCTACCTCTACATTTACCTACGGGATTAGTTTTAAACCTTAATAATTGTTATTTAGTGCCAAGTTTGAGCATGAACATTGTATCTGGATCTCGTTTGATATGAGATGGCTACTCATTTAAATCCGAGAATAATGGTTGTTCTATTTATATGAGAGATATGTTTTATGGTCATGCCCCGATGGTCAATGGTTTATTCTTGATGAATCTCGAACGTAATGTTACACATATTCGTAGTGTGAATACCAAAAGATGTAAAGTTGATAACGATAGTCCCACATACTTGTGGCATTGCCGCCTTGGTCACATTGGTGTCAAGCGCATGAAGAAGCTCCATGCTGATGGACTTTTAGAGTCTCTAGATTATGAATCGTTTGACACATGCGAGCCATGCCTCATGGGCAAGATGACCAAGACTCCATTCTCCGAAACAATGGAGCGAGCAACCAACTTGTTGGAAATCATACATACTGATGTGTGCGGTCCAATGAGCGTTGAGGCTCGCGGAGGATATCGTTATGTTCTCACTCTCACTGCTGACTTGAGTAGATATGGGTATATCTACTTAATGAAACACAAGTCTGAGACCTTTGAAAAGTTCAAGGAATTTCAAAATGAGGTAGAGAATCAACGTGACCGAAAGATAAAGTTCCTACGATCAGATCGTGGAGGAGAATATTTAAGTCACGAATTTGGTACGCACTTAAGGAAATGTGGAATCGTTTCACAAGTCATGCCGCTGGAACACCTCAACAGAACGGCGTGTCCGAACGTCGTGTCGCACTCTATTGGATATGGTGCGGTCTATGATGTCTCTTACCGATTTACCGCTATCATTTTGGGGATACGCTCTAGAGACAGCTACATTCACTTTAAATAGGGCACCGTCTAAATCCGTTGAGACGACACCGTATGAATTATGGTTTGGGAAGAAACCTAAGCTGTCGTTTCTAAAAGTTTGGGTATGCGATGCTTATGTCAAGAAACTTCAACCTGAAAAGCCCGAACCCAAGTCGGAAAAATGTGTCTTCATAGGATACCCTAAGGAAACCATTCGGTGTACCTTCTACTTAAGATCCGAGGGAAAGATCTTTGTTGCCAAGAACGGATCCTTTCTGGAAAAAGAGTTTCTCTCGAAAGAAGTAAGTGGGAGGAAAGTAGAACTCGATGAAGTACTACCTCTTGAACAGGAAAGTAGTGCAGCTCAGGAAAATGTTCCTGTGATGCCTACACCAACTGAAGAGGAAAATAATGATGATGATCAAGGTACTTTGGATCAAGTTGCTACTGAACTTCGTAGGTCCACAAGGACACGTTCCGCACCAGAGTGGTACGGCAACCCTGTCTTGGAAATCATGTTGTTAGACAACGGTGAACCTTTGAACTATGAAGAAGCGATGGCGGGCCCAGATTCCAACAAATGGCTAGAAGCCATGCAATCCGAGATAGAATCCATGTATGAAAACAAAGTATGGACTTTGACAGACTTGCCCGATGATCGGCGAGCGATAGAAAACAAATGGATATTTAAGAAGAAGATGAACGCGGATGGTAATGTTACCATCTATAAAGCTCGACTTGTCGCTAAGGGTTATCGACAAGTTTTAGGGGTTGACTACGATGAGACATTCTCTCCCGTAGCGAAGCTGAAGTCCGTCCGAATCATGTTAGCAATTGCCGCATACTATGATTATGAGATATGGCAGATGGACGTCAAAACAGCATTTCTTAATGGACATCTTAAGGAAGACCTGTATATGATGCAGCCGGAAGGTTTTGTCGATCCTAAAAATGCTAACAAAGTATGCAAGCTCCAGCAATCCATTTATGGGCTGGTGCAAGCATCTCGGAGTTGGAACATTCGCTTTGATGAGATGATCAAAGCGTTTGGGTTTATGCAGACTTATGGAGAAGCCTGCGTTTACAAGAAAGTGAGTGGGAGCTCTATAGCATTTCTCATATTATATGTAGATGACATACTCTTGATGGGAAATGATATAAAACTTTTGGACAGCATTAAGGCCTACTTGAATAAGTGTTTTTCAATGAAGGACCTTGGAGAAGCTGCTTATATATTAGGCATCAAGATCTATAGGGATAGATCGAGACGCCTCATAGGTATTTCACAAAGCACATACCTTGATAAGATTTTGAAGAAGTTCAAAATGGATCAGTCCAAGAAAGGGTTCTTGCACAGACAAGGTGTGAGATTGAGCTCGGCTCAATGCCCGACCACGACAAAAGATAAAGAATAGATGAGTGTCATCCCTATGCTTCAGCCATAAGATCTATTATGTATGCCATCTTTGTGTACGGACTGATGTAAACCTTGCCGTAAGTTTGGTAGGAAGGTACCAAAGTAATCCCGCAAGGAACACCGGACAACGATCGGGAATATCCTTAAGTACCGAAAAGGACAAAGGACATGTTTCTCGTTTATGGAGGTGACGAAGAGCTCGTCAAAGGGTTACTTGACGCTAGCTTCGACACGATCCGATGACTCTAAGTCACAAACCGGATACGTGTATATGTTGAATGGTCGAGCAGTAAGCTGGTGCAGCTGCAAGCAGAGTGTCGTGGTGGGATCTACATGTGAAGCGGAGTACATGGTAGCCTCGGAGGCAGCGCATGAAGCAATTTGGGTGAAGGAGTTCATCACCGACCTAGGAGTCATACCCAATGCGTCGGGGCCGATCAAACTCTTCTGTGACAACACTTGGAGCTATTGCCCTTGCCAAGGAGCCAGGTTTCACAAGAAGACCGAGCACATCAAGCGTCGTTTCTACTCCATCCGTGAAAATGTTCAAGATGGAGACATAGATATTTGCAAAGTACATACGGATCTAAATGTCGCAGATCCGTTGACTAAACCTCTTCATGAGCAAAACATGATCAACACCAGAACTCTATGGGTGTTCGATTCATCACAATGTAACTAGATTATTGACTCTAGTGCAAGTGGGAGACTGTTGGAAATATGCCCTAGAGGCAATAATAAAAGGATTATTATTATATTTCCTTGTTCGTGATAATTGTCTTTATTCATGCTATAACTGTATTATCCGGAAATCGTAATACACGTGTGAATACATAGACCATAATATGTCCCTAGTAAGCCTCTAGTTGACTAGCTCGTTGATCAACAGATAGTCATGGTTTCCTGACTATGGACATCAGATGTCGTTGATAACGGGATCATGTCATTAGGAGAATGATGTGATGGACAAGACCCAATCCTAAGCATAGCACAAGATCGTGTAGTTCGTTTGCTAGAGCTTTTCCAATGTCAAGTATCTTTTGCTTAGACCATGAGATCGTGTAACTCCCGGATACCGTAGGAGTTCTTTGGGTGTACCAAACGTCACAACATAATTGGGTGACTATAAAGGTGCACTACAGGTATCTCCGAATGTGTCTGTTGGGTTGACACGGATCGAGACTGGGATTTGTCACGCCGTATGACGGAGAGGTATCTCTGGGCCCACTCAATAATGCATCATCATAATGAGCTCAAAGTGACCAAGTGTTTGGTCACAGGATCATGCATTACGGTACGAGTAAAGTGACTTGCCGGTAACGAGACTGAACGAGGTATTGGGATACCGACGATCGAGTCTCGGGCAAGTAACGTATCGATTAACAAAGGGAACTGTATACGGGGTTGATCGAATCCTCGACATCGTGGTTCATCCGATGAAATCATCGTGGAACATGTAGGAGCCAACATGGGTATCCAGATCCCGCTGTTGGTTATTGGCCGGAGAGCTGTCTCGGTCATGTCTGCATGATTCCCGAACCCGTAGGGTCTACACACTTAAGGTTCGGTGATGCTAGGGTTATTAGGAAGACTTGTATGTGATTACCGAATGTTGTTCGTAGTCCCAGATGAGATCCCCGACGTCACGAGGAGTTCCGGAATAGTCCGGAGGTGAAGATATATATATAGGAAGTGTTGTTTCGGCCATCGGGAAAGTTTCGGGGTCACCGGTATTGTCTGGGACCACCGGAAGGGTCCCGGGGGTCCACCGGGTGGGGCCACCTATCCCGGAGGGCCCCGTGGGCTGAAGTGGGAGGGGAACCAGCCCCTAGTGGGCTGGTGCACCCCCCCTTGGGCCCCCCTACGCCTAGGGTTGGAAACCCTAGGGTGGGGGCGCACCACTTGCCTTGGGGGGCACTCCTGTCACGCCGAATATGCGACCCTATCCTAAAGAGACTCGAAGGTCCCACCAAGGATAGAACCACATATTGACACGCTTTTGCAAGGTGGATATCATTACATCAACATTACATAATAGATGGGGATACATACAAAAGCATACAATGCCACACGAATACAACATCACAATACATCGTCCATAAGATCAACATCCGACTATGGATGAAACCCAAACAAAAGCTCAAACGACATCCACCCTGCTAGCCCAGGCTACCGACCTGGAACCTATCCCCTGATCGAAGAAGAAGCAGAAGCAGAACTCCAAAACAAGCAAACATCACTCTCGCATCATGATCATCGCATAACCTGTACCTGCAACTGTTGTTGTAGTAATCTGTGAGCCACGAGGACTCAACAATCCCATTACCATGGGTATCAAGACTAGCAAAGCTTAATGGGAAAGGAAGGGGTAAAGTGGTGAGGTTGTAGCAGCGACTAAGCATGATATGGTGGCTAACATACGCAAATGAGAGTGAGAAGAGAAACAAAGGAACGGTCGTGAAGCTAGCAATGATCAAGAGGTGATCCTGAACACCTACTTACGCCAATCATAACACAGAAACCGTGTTCACTTCTCGGACTTCGCCGAGAAGAGACCATCACGGCTACACACGCGGTTGGTGCATTTTAATTCGGATCTGGTGTCAAGTTATCTACAACCGGACATTAACAAATTCCCATCTGCCACATAACCGCGGGCACGGCTCTCAAAAGTTTATACCTGCAGGGTGTCCCAACAGCCCATGATAAGCTCTCGCGATCAACGAAGGATATACCTTCTCCCAGGAAGACCCGATCAGTCTCGGAATCCCGGTTTACAAGACATTTCGACAATGGTAAAACAAGACCTGCAAAGCCTCCCGATGCGCCGACATCCCGATAGGAGCTGCACATATCTCGTTCTCAGGGCAACACCGGATGAGCACTCCGTACAACTAAAACCAGACCTCAAGTTTCCCTGAGGGGGCGCTGCAAAGGACTCTAGTTCGGACCAACACTTAGACAAGCATTGGCCGGGGGGGGGGCTATAATAAAGATAACCCTTGGGTTAATTACTCCCAAGGGAAAAGTAGGTGGTGGTGAGGCAAATGGTAAAACCAAGGTTGGCCCTTGCTGGAGGAGTTTTATTCAAAGCGAATCGTCAAGGGTCCCATAAATCACCCGACCGTAAGGAACATAAAATCCAGGAACATAACACGGTATGGTGAAACTAGGGCGGCAAGAGTGGAACAAAACACCAGGCATAAGGGCGAGCCTTCCACCCTTTACCAAATATATGGATGCATTAATTAAATAAGAGATATTGTGATATCCCAACAAAATCCTGTCCACCATGGAGCAATCTTCAACTTCACGTGCAACTAGCAACGCTATAAGAGGAGCTGAGCAAAAGCGGTAACATAGCCAAACAACGGTTTGCTAGGAAGGGTGTCAAAGCTTAGAGGTTCATGGCAATTTGGGAGGCTTGAAGAGCAAATGATAGGTAACACTGCATAGCGATAGAACGAAGCAACTAGCATAGCAATGATAGTAGTGAGATCCAGGGTAGCGGTCATATTGCCTGAAATCCCGCATGGAAGAAGAACGAGTCCATGAAGAAGATGAAGCCACGAAGACGAACCAAGCATAGACGAACGAATCCTCACGATCGCAACGAAACGGGAACTATCGAGAAGAAGCACACAACATGGTAAACACACCACACATAGACAAGACATGATGCACAACAAGCATGATGCTTGACAAAGCTACATGAAGCTACTCATGGCAAGAGACGATGCAAACAAGAGCAACACATCAAAGCAAGTTTAAATGAGGCCGGAAACAACATATAACAATTCCGGTAAGTCCTCATATGCAAGTTTCAAAGTTGCTCCAGAACTGAATAAACATTAAGTTGAAGTTTTTAAACAGCAAGTTAAAGAGCACCAAGAGAATCCACACGAAATTCTAGTCAAGTTACATATAGAGTTCATTTAGTTCGGAGCTCCGGTCTAGAAGATATGAGTAAAACAAGTTAAACATTGCATTGATGCAAAATGCACCCAAACATCAAGCAAACACACCAAAACAAGGATGCAACATGATAATATGAAGCTACATGCAAAATCAAGCAAGTTTCATATAGAGCACACTCAAAACGGAGCAACGGTTCAACACATACACTCTATACAAGACATAACAACAAACTGTCCAAAACAGCAACTAGGCATGTTGCAAGCATCAAAACAATAAGCTACAACATCTCAATGTAATAACAAAAGGCATGGGCATGAAGTACAGGTAAAGCATGACAAAACATGAACACTGAGCTAACTCCAGAAACAACTAGAACATGCTCAAAAGGACATGGGAAGATTGCAAATATTAACAGTTTCAGACTTGGCAGCAATAATATCAGGTTGCAATGTTTAGAGCTATCAAACAATATGTTACAGGAACTTATCATGGCAAACAAAGGCATGGCATGAATCTACTAATTGCATAGAATAAAAGTCCCTTACTGACCATGAGCCAAAAAGGCACAGAAAATATGATGGCACCCATGTAAACATGGCAAATAATGACAGATCATACATGGCAGGAACAACAATAAGTAGGCATGTTGGTGAGCTTGAACCACTCATCACAGAGCAATACATGGCATGGCAAGACAACCAACAATAAGAAGGCATGTTTATGAAGCTAAGCATGGCAAGATCAAGTTCATAGGATGCATGGATCACTAGCAAAACACATGGCCAAAACTGAACTTAATGTTAACAGGCTGACAGCAACATTATTTAGCAACTTTGGAGCAAGATAACAACAAGCTACAGTAGGCTATAAATGCAACCAGGGGCATGGATGGAGAGTGCAGGACATGTATAACAATTCATCCTTAGTGAACATCTCCAGATTATGCATAGAATGACTTGTAGCAGCAGGTTAACATAGCATCACGAAATAACAGAATCAGCCTAGCAAAACAGCAACTGCAAGTACCCTACTTAACAAGATTGATGCACTTAGCACATAACTCACAAAAATACATGGATGGTACCACTGGAAAGATGGCATGGCATAGATCAAAACACATGTAGAGCTCATGTTCATAGGATGCACACATCAATCATGGCAAAAATGACAAATGAGCAAGTTATAACAGTTTCAGCAGATTAACATCAACATGCACTCTTCCAACATCATTTCAGGCATCAAGACAAGCTCAAATGAAAATGATGCAATGGAATGAAATGAAGTACTCGTTGAGGCGAACAATTTGTCATATTACACGCACGAAACGAAGTAGTATGCAGAAAGTTATGATGCGTTGAACATGGCATGATTGTGCAAAATCTTAGGGACTTGGAGAAAAACAGAGGGGGAGGAAAGTCAACCTCCGCTCAGATCTGGGTTGCACGGGTCCCGAGGTTCACCGGAGGTGGACGAAGATGGCCGAAGGAGCCCGGGCGGATCGGCCGGATCCGGCAACACTGACGGGCGGCGCGCGGATGACGGCGGAGGAGCTGCGGCAGCCGGGCGGCGCGCGTTTCCGAGGTCGCCGCAGCGATGGCGGGCGGGGCGGCGAGCGCGGCGGCGGCGGAAGGAGCTGCGGCGGTCGGTGGCGCTTCGAGGCTGAGGAGAGGGTCGGGCGCCGGAGCGAGCCTGTGGCACACGTCGGCCGGGCGGCGACCACGCGCGCGCGGCGGGCATCGGGGTAACGGCGGCGGCGTGCTGCAGGACCCGGCCGGCCGGGCGGCGGGCAAGACGGGTCCGACCCGGCCCAGATGGGCTCGGGCGGGCTCCGCAAGGGCTGGCGGACTGCTGGCGGCGGAGAAGCCCGGGAGGCGACATGTGGCGGCTCCGGATAGGCTGCGGGCGGCGGCGCAGGGACGGGCGGACATGTCCGTCGGCGGCAGGGAAATGTCCGGCGGCGCGAGAGGAAGAAGGCTAGGGTTTGGACCCGGGATTTTTGGAGGGGGAGGTGTATTTATAGGTAGAAGGAGCTAGGAGGCTCCAAATGGAGTGCGGTTTTCGCCCACACGATCGTGATCGAATGATCGAGAGCATGGAGGGGAGTTTGCTGGGTTTTGGGCCACTTTGGAAGGGTGTTGGGCTGCAAGACAAAAGAGGCCTTTGTGGTTACCCGGTTAACCGTTGGAGTATCAAACGACCTCCAAATGGCACGAAACTTGACAGGCGGTCTACTGGTGCTATACCAAGGCCGCTTGGCAAACCTCGGGCCATTCCGAGAACGTTTAAGACCCGCACATAAAAAGAGGCAAAAGGGGGCGCCGGAGGACATAGGAGTGCCGGATCGCGAAACGGACAACGGGGAAAATGCTCGGATGCCTGAGATGAACACGTATGCAAAATGAGATGCACATAATGACATGATATGAAATGCAGATGATGACATGGCAAAATGCAACACGCAAGCACATGACATGGCAAGGACGGCGAATAACTGGCGGACACCTGGCGCATCGAATCCGGGGCGTTACAACTCCACCCCCCTGGCCGCCGCCCCTTGGGAGATTCCCATCTCCAGGGCCGGCGCCCCCATGGGGGCCTATATAAAGGAAGGGGGGAGGGAGGGCAGCCGCACCCATGAGTCTTGGCGCCTCCCTCCCCCTGCTACACCTCTTCCTCCTCCCGTGGTTGCTTGGCGAAGCCCTGCCGGAGTACTGCATCTCCACCACCACCATGCCGTCGTGCTGCTGCTGGAGCCTTCTTCCTCAACCTCTCCTTCCCCCTTGCTGGATCAAGTAGGAGGAGACATCATCCGCTCCGTACGTGTGTTGAACGCGGAGGTGCTGTCCGTTCAGCACTTGGTCATCGGTGATTTGGATCACGACGAGTACGACTCCATCATCCTCGTTCTCTTGAACGCTTTCGCTCGCGATCTACAAGGGTATGTAGATGCACTCCTATCACTCGTTGCTTAGATGAACTCATATATAGATCTTGGTGAAACCGTAGGAAAATTTTTAATTTTCTGCAATGTTCACCAACAGGTATGGCCTGCGGGGCGGGGTCTGGCCCTCCGTCCTTAGGCAACGCAACCTGCCCCAGATTTAGATCCGAGGCCTCTGCCGGGGAGATATCCCGAGCATCATCTGACAGCAGGTCTGCCGTGCTCATCATGACTGTCCGGCGCTCCTAGCGCTGGCCCAAATCCGTCGAAGATCAAGTCTCCGCGAATATCCGCTGTGTGGTTCAAGTTTCTGAACCTGACCTGGTGGCCGGGGGCATAGCTATCGATCTGCTCCGGTGTGGCTTAATTAGCCAGCGATCTTGGCGGCCCGAACATGAAGATCTGTCCGGGAGGAAAGTCTGCATACTGGACGCGTCTTTGATGATGATTGAAGGAGCCATCGAGCCCGACAATGACGACACAGAGGAACTCTCAATGAAAGCACCAATGTCGGTGTCAAAACCGGCGGATCTCGGGTAGGGGGTCCCGATCTGTGCGTCAAGGCTGATGGTAACAGGAAGCAAGGGACACAGATGTTTACCCAGGTTCGGGCCCTCTCAATGGAGGTAAAACCCTACTTCCTTCTTGATTAATATTGATGATATGGGTAGTACAAGAGTAGATCTACCACGAGATTGTAGAGGCTAAACCCTAAGAGCTAGCCTATGATGGTATGATTGTAATTGTGATCGGCCTTCTAAGGACCAACCTCTCTGGTTTATATAGACAACAGAGAGGGCTAGGGTTTACATGGAGTCGGTTACAAGGAAGGAAATATAATATCTAGATCGCCGAGCTTGCCTTCCACGCCAAGGGGAGTCTCATTCGGACACGAGCCGAAGTCTTGAGTCTTGTATCTTCACGCTTCAATAGTCCGGACGTTGTACACAGTCCAGCTGTCCGGATACCCCCTAATCCAGGACTCCCTCACCCTCCCCTTCCCCTCCCTGATCCCCCAACCACGGCAAGCCGTCGAATCTAGTCCTTCGCTGCAGCGGTGGACCTCACACCCCGCCGGATCTACCTTCCGCACCTTGGAACCCCCAACTGCCAACTCACCACTTCACCAGATCCGCTTTAGCGACTGCTTGTCCACTGCTCCAGATCTCCTTGACCACCATCATGGTCCACCGCACTGGATCTGCTTAACTGGCGCCCTCGTCCACCACCGTGTAGGCCCTTCACTAACTCCCTCGTCTGCCCCTTTGCTGGCCCTTCATACAAGCCCTCGTCCGCCGCAACAGATCCGCCTCACCGAAAGCACTGTACAACACACCCGCCAAAGCCTTTGTCCAACTGCACTGGACCCACTCCACGGACGCCATATTCAACTCCACCGGCCCTGCTTTACCAACGCCGCAGCCTCATTAGGTTATTTTGATTTGTACTCCTTTGGTTTTTCTCTTTGTCGTGCAACTGTTCACTTACCACAGATGAGCTTTCTTGTAAGTTGACAGGCACCACAATTGTAGCACCGGAGCCGCTTCAGTGACGGCGACAGCTGGCCCAAACTCAAACGCAACACGAGCACCATTGACAATCCTTAGCTATCAAGTATGACAACGATACCCATACGCCGCCGAGAATCAGGTACTATTATCCAATGGCCGACGCCTACGTTCACTTTCCTAGCATAAGCACCGCACCTTTGAATTTCTTCAGGGCATCATTCAGTTTTTCATGACATGCGTTATTCTACTTGCACCTGTAGGGCCATACTTCTGGTAGTGAACATGTTACATGTGCTAAATTACATACCAGTGCACATATAGTTAATATGCTTTAGTTTTGTTCTGATGCCACCTGTTGGTTCCATCAGACTGCCTAATGTTCTCTATGCTTAATTACACATCAGCAAACTAGCATGTGGTTCCACTGCTTTTTGTTCGTTTTACCCTACATTTTCTGATGCTAGCTATTACATCACTGCTCCGAGCCTCTCTTCATTACTTGTTTGTGTGTTCTTGATCTTCCCAAGTTGCATGACTAATTTGATGCTTCTATTAATTATGGAGCTGCCAACCCCATCAAGCAAAATATTTGTTACATTGGGGTGGCACCTCGAACAAGCATAAAAATAGAGGGAAGCAGATATATTGTCGTGTATGCACACACCCTTCTTTCATTAGTTTAGATGAACCATTGATGATCAATTTGGACCAGTGCATGCGATTAAAATTTGTTTTACCTAAATAGATGGTGCAGAATAAACTACAACAACTAGATTTGCAACCATGGGATGCTGACGATATCTTCAAAGAACATTGCAACAACAGCTAGGCTTCACAGCAACATATGGTAAGCCAATGTGTTTTAGTACATGTGAAATGTAATGCGAGTGGGCTGCTTTCTTGGCTTGTGCCCTCAACGTGTAATCCTACCGAATTACAAATAGTTCAGTTGTCTTCTTTGCTGTATTGCTTGATTCGAATGCTTGTTTGTTGTTACGCTATACCTGAGTTGGCCAATATGTCAGCAGTGCCTGCTGTACTATCATAAAGAAATGCATGCCTATTTCATTTTAGTCCTTAACTTTTCCTCTCAACTTCATCACAAGACTGTCTTCGTAGTTTATATGAGGCCACACTGTTAAGTGCTTTCTCAGATTATTTCAACTGCTTAGATGCCTTGGCAACTTAAATATAGCGGTGGTACACTCCTTTTCAACTAGGGATGTCAACTGGGTCCCATTTAATCCCGATTAAAGTCCACTAGTGGTATGATAGTTCAAAAGAGTTTTTGTTTTTTGAGGAAAATGAACTAGGGAGGTAGCAAAAACTAACTAGATGGGACTGGTGAATGTCGTTTATTTGCCACTTGCACCCCTAGTTTCATCTTACCATTTTAATTTCTTTTCGGCTGATGCTGCTTCGAACCATTTAAATATAGTTTGCCATGCTCGACAATAATTCGTCTGTCGTTTACCATGTAAGCTTTCTTCCTGGATCATACGATAACTATCTCTTACTTATGTCCAGCAGAAACCTTTCAGGATGCCGTTCACACTAGGACACAATGTACAACCCCAGAATCTATTTGTGGAAGCGATCGCCATCCATGTTACCAGATGGTAGCGGTTCAGAGGCAACACCGCCGGAGAGCAGTCTGAGAACAGATATTATAGGGCTTGAGGCTCTACTAGAGGCAGAAAGAGATGGTGTGGCTGCCATGAATGAGGTAATCTTTATCTTGAGGCTAGAAATTATGGAATTAGCGGCACGCATTATGCAAGCAGCCCAAGAATTGGAGGAAGTAAGAATGTTGCATTTGAAGACGGAGGAGGTCCTGCTGTTTCTGCTATCTGAAGCCCAAGGTAATCCCGGTTCTTCTTTAGGTACCAGTTGAAATTGTCATTAGATTATTGTACTTGCATGTTGTGTCATGTCTCTGAATGATTATGTTGCAAGACCCCCTATGTTGCCCATGTGTTGTAATGATCCGAATTTTTTAGGCGAGGTAATCCTCAGTACTTGTATGATTGACATAAGGTGCACTTTTTTCATGTGAGCATATTGTATTGGATGAAATAACTGTTTGACTGAGTGTATCTAACCTACTGAATTCGAAGATCACGACATTTCTAAATCATAATCATATATAAAGGTGGAATAAATCCTTGTTGTGTTTTTGAAGAAATAAATAACAAAACGTATAATTATCTGTGGATATTAGTAATCGAATACAAATTGGATTTGAATTTAGTTTGCCAGGTCCCAGGGCAAACGTGAATGCTAATTCTCCCAAGTTTTTAATGAAGCGGCTAAACACCCACTATAATTTGTGGGCTGCCCGAAGCAAGTGTTTGCAAGATCGAAATTACTTTCTACCCCTGACACTTGACATCCTTATCGACCAGATTTACACTGCCGTCGATAGGGGTAGACTAGTAACTTCAATCAGACATGACACGACGGCCTCTGAGCCCATTCAGACACGGTGGGCGCCAAACATGGGCGGCAAAACACATTTGATTTAAGCTTATCCGAAAGACATGTGTCTCTTCCTCCATTTCCCCATTCATACACGGTGGCGGCAAAACAAACTCCCCTCGTCCGAAATCGATGTAGGCTAATATTTTAAATAGGGGCAGATGTGTAAAATCCAGCAGACGTGACACAACCGCCCTACCTGTCAGCCCCATTCATACACTGTGGGCGCCAACCGTGGGCGGCAAAACACCCTCTCCTCGCCCGAAATAGTTACCGGCAAATATTTGGGAGATGCGAGATTACCGTCCTATCCCCAACCAACGCGATGTCCGAAATTTTAAACGGGGGATAAGTTTGTAACTTTCCCCATTCGAGCAGCGTCCCAAAGTTTGAGATCCCCTCCCTCCATTTCCCCATTCATACACCATCGGCGGCACGACAACCTCCGCACTGCGGCGAGCCTCCTCCGTCTGCCACCCCATCCTCCACCTTGCCGCAGCCGCTACCCCTACCCCGTCGTCCACTTCAAGAGATGGACGTCTCTCATCCACGATGCTGGACCAGGATCCTTTCATCACCTCCTCTCGCTTCATCGGCGCCATCGTCCACCTTGCCGTTGCCGCTCCTACGACCGCCTCGTCCACGGCAACAGGATATATCCCCCAACCCGGCCATCTGCCATCTAAAGTCTTCTTCCCCACCGCCAACAGCCATCACACCCGCAGCACCCTCAACGTATCAGCATAGGCCTACACGGCGTCGCAAGAGATGTGGTACTCTTCCATATGTGCTTAAGTTATTGATCTCACCCGGAAAATAGATCATAATTTGTTTACTGTACTTTTCTTGTCTGTACCAAATCGTAGTGACTAGTTGAAAGCAAACATTGGTTGCGAAGTAGCTTTGTACGGTTTGCACCTTCAGATCCGCCATGGCACGGGCACTATACTCGTAAAGCTTATGGTTTCCCCCCCCCCCTTATATTCACTACCATCATCGTAGGTGCTTTGTGTCGTGCTAGCACTGCTCCTCAAGACCTCAACCCAAAGCTTACGTGTCGAAATATGAATCTGATATGATGCTTATATCACTAAAACAGAGAACGTTTAATTGGTCACCTAATGTTCCTATATTCGTTTTGAAAAGCATGTGCGCCACCCACTGGTCCAGCTAGTTCCACTTTCCTAATTTTTCTCTTGATGCTTAGGGTTTTCCCCTTTTATCTACTCTACTATGATCTGCGTGAGGTGCTTTACGTCGTACTAGCATTACTCCACCCTTCAAGCTAAACAAAGACAACACTCGAATTCAAAGCTTAGTTGTTCAAATATGATTGTGATATGATACTTATATTAGTTATCTGACACATTTAATTGGTTAGCTAAAGGTCCCACTTGAGTTTCCAAATGCATGTCGCGACATATAGAGAGACAGCATAATTGCATTTCTTTGTCACTTGTTGACCGTACTTTCTTGTCCATACCAAATCTTAGTTGTTATTTCAAAGCAAACATCGGTTGCTAACTACCCTTTGCATGGTTTGCAGCTTCAGATCTGCCATCCCACTGCCACGGTCAACACTATACTCATCATGCTTATGTTTTCCCCATTTTATGATGACCACAATCAGCCTACGTGGTCCGTGTCGTAATAGCACTGCTCCACCCATCGAGCTAAACAAGCTTAGTTGTACAAATTCATATATGATATTATTGCTGATATTAGTAAAACTGAGAGATGTTTAATTGGTTAGCTAAATGTTCCTACTTTAGTTTTGAAATGCATGTGAGCCACATATGGAGAGACCGGAAAGAATAGTATTTCTCTGTGCACTCTAGTTCATCATGGGTGGCCAACCGACATTGTATTGAAAGACTTGTAATATCTTCAATCTTCTTTAAGATAATACTCTTCTCTTGCGGTCGACTGGTCAGGTTGAGTTGTTCTCCCTTAGTATATTTTGAATCTGTCAGGTCAGGTCGACTTGTTCTTCTTTACTATATGTTGAAGCTATCATCTGCGAAGTGTCATCACTTCTGGAGCTCTCATATTTTGAGTAGTAGGCCACATTATATTAATGCACACAACAAATTACAGCATGCATGGCATATTTTAAAAGAATTGCAGAGATAGCACAAAGGGGTTTATAGGGAGGCAGTATTGGATTAGAATCACTTCTGCATTACAAAGAAAATCTCACTTGTTTTTATCTTTTCATGCATGTCAGATATTGAACATTATCAAAATGAATATGAGAATGGGCGCACGAGAGGAATATTGCGGAACGATCCACTGGCTAACAAACTTGGCATGGTGGAGGATGGCCTATCTTATTCACCCGTCAAGGTGCTTGCTCTAACTTTGCAAAGTTGTATTGGTCGCACATATTTTGCATCTGACCTCTTGCATTACTTCTACTTTGTTACACCATCTGCTTAGTTTAAGCATCATATATGAGTATATGCCATACCTATCTATTTTCTGTACTATTCCATGTGTCGTCACACTATGTTTTTCCAGTCAAATGTTGTTCTTTCATAATAGATGTCCAAAAGGAAGAGGGTGAGTGCAGATCCTCAAGGAGTACAAACGAGGTATTTGGAAAAGGTAGTGATACCTGTTAAGTCAGATAGATCAGCAACCACAGAAAACACAGGCCCAACTATACCACACTTTACCCCTACTCCAGTGGCCAAACCCCTATTAGGACTGCTGGGAGCCCAGCGTCAGGTACTGTCTATGATATCAATTCAAAACTTGAACTCCTATATTTCTGCTTGTGCCTTACCTTCTCTCTTGTATGAAAACTAATTTCAGATGTATCTCCTTTCTCAAAGGATCATACGATCTCAAAACAATAATGGGCTCTGCATTGCTCTTGTCAGTACCTCTCTCCCTTTTGCCTTGTAACGGTGTACTTAATTAATTGCTATTTGATTATGTATCATTAGTCTGCACCTGAGCTTCATTATCCTCTGTTTCTTCCTATATTATTTTATCTATATTTACTCTTTGCAAAATGTAGAATAATGGCAACGCTTATAAAGAATTTTCTATGGGGAATTTATCGAATTATCCTTCCATCAATATGGAGAAGGGATTTGTCCAGCCCGTGTTAACATGTAATGTAAGTTCATCCTTCTCAAGCCTTCAAACTTTGTTCTAGTATAGATTTGGATAGGCATCATTTCCTCCAGTATCGTTTGCTTTGCTGTTTACATCTGATTGGATGTCTACAACAACTACCAGTTTCAAATTGTAGTTGTAAAAACATGTTCCTTATGCAGAATAGATCCATTTATTTGCTTATATAATTGTGAAACCTGTTACGTGTCTCCTTGTTTCTCTTTTAGAGTCGTATCTCTTATGCCAGGGAGAACTTTAGGGAAGATAGTGAGCCAAACCATCTTGAGGACAGCGAGATGACCCCAAGGTCCTGTCTTGATGAAGACAGTGAGTTGAAGCTACTCACCGGCAGTGTGAGACAACCTCTGTGCGATCGCCGCCTCAATAAGTTCGACTTCTTGAGTCTCAACTTAAAGCGGAAGGCTTGCTTCAGCTCAGCTCGACTTGAAGTCAAAGATGCAATGAAGATGTCGAGGACTGCCGTCGCACCATCATGCCTTAAATCTAGTGTTGATGCATCTATCATTGACACAACTGAGGTCTACTCAGCTTCTTCAGCTGTTTGGGGGGCCCGACCTGGCCAGGCCTAGTGCCTTCTGAAGTGCTCTCATTTTTGTATATTCTTTTGTCGGCGCGTTTATTTGCATTGATGGCGAACTTTGATGCCTAGTGGATGTAATATGCGTGATAGCCGTGATAGCCTAGCGTAAGTTGCTTGCTTATTTATTTCCTTGTTGTCTTGTTTATTTGTTTGCTTGTAGTCATTACAGTTCTTTTTCCGCGGTTTGCTAGTGGCTGCAATAACCTATTTTTTAAAACTAGGCCACAATAACCATGGGCTAATATTTACTATAGTGACACTGGGCCTCCTACAGGCCGTAGAAACAGTGGGCCTTCTACGGGCCGTAGAAACAGCAGGCCTTCTACGGGCTGTAGAAACAATGGGCCTTCTACGGGCCGTAGAAACAATGGGCCTTCTACGGGCCGTATCATCAATGGGCCTTATACGGGCCGTATAATCGATTGGCCAAACATGGGTCAATAACAGGCCGCATTATGACCGTAAACGGGCTAGAGTTGGAATCGTCCGTTCATGGGCCGACCATAACGGACCATCATTAATAGGCCGTATTTGATGACGCTATGAAAACGACACAACGTATTAACGGACCACAAACGGGCCAACTGTAACCACGGGCTGAATTTGGCCCACAAGCATAAAATGACAGTAATGGGCCGTAAGTAAACGAAGGCTGGAAATGAGGCCAAGAATAAATGGCTCTGAGAAGGCCGAAAGATAACATGGGCTGGAAACGGCCAACGGAATAACGGGCCGTTAATGGGTATAAAGTGATACACTATTCATTACAGGCCAAATTCACCACGGGCCGTTAATGGGTGTAAAGTGATACACTGTTCATTACGGGCCAGTTTCACCACGGGCCGTTTATAGGCCAAGAGTTACATAGGGCCTCATATGGGCCGAAAGACGTCATGGGCCATACCTGGGCCAGAAGTGAAAACAAGCTGGAATCATATTGGGTGGCCCAGATGATGCTACTGGGCCTAATTCGGATAGGGCGTAACGGGCCTTAGGTTAGTGGGCTGTAAATGGGCTATATGCGAACACGCCGTTAACAGGCTTTACATGGGCTGGCCCGCCACCTTTTGACCAAGTCAAACGGGCCGGTCTTTTCACAGGAATGGGCCTTTGTTGGGCCGTGCCATGTGTCGACGTATCATAGGCGCCTTCTGTCCAATGAGTGGATGACATCTGTCCCAACGATGAGCCGACACGTGTTTCCTCCAGCCAATGATGATTTTACACGTGGAAAATCCCCATTGGCGGGGGCTGTTAACGGGTTATCAGATCCAAAACCCGACCAGATAGCTTAACGGTGTTCCGTTACGGTGGTTGCCACGTGTCGGTCACCCTTCACGAAAGCACTTCTGTGACTCGGGACTTATCGTCATGGAAGTGGACACTTCCGTGATGATAATTTTGGTAATGTCATGGAACACTTCTACAACAGCACAGGTATGACTATCTTGATTCTGTCATATAATCGTCATGGATGTACATGCATGATAGAAAATGCGACCTACTATGACAAACACGTATCATCATGGAAGTGTATTTTTTATTGTAGTGCATGGGGCGGAACTTGATGAAGGATCTATGTCTGGCGGTGATACGACCATCTATTTTGATGGTGAGTCGTCCACGGGTGAGACTACTTCATTGTATCAACTGCAAGACGGCAGGCTTGGGGGTTGTTCTGATGGCAATAGTATTCCGGACCCCTATGAGCCGCCGAACAGGGTCGCAATCTTCATGGCCCGTACACAGCCTGGGAAGAATTCTTCAACTACGGCAGTAATGATCTCCGGGTCAATGACAACGACGGTAGCCGGGGCAGGAGGCCCTGTGCGCCCGCCGGCTCAGGTTTTGACAAATTTGCTGGATAAGCTTACATCCTTGTTAACAATAGAGGTTAGCCTGGTGAATCAAGCTCAGCCTAACAAGGAAATTGCAAAACTTCGTGATGAGGTAGCGCAAGCCAAGGAGGACCTGGCGGCGGAAGATGTTAGGATGGCAGCGGAGCGAGCTGCTTTGGATGCTTAGGCACAACGGATCCAGGCTAGTTCCTTCCGTCTCTCTTTGGATCAAAACGCTTAAAATGAAATCATGCGAAGAAGGCACCGGAGTCGACTGTCGTCGGTTTACCAGGCAAGGAATCTCTTTGAATACGCTGGAGCGAGGACGATAACCAGCCAAGGTAAACCGGTTGAAGCGCTGAGGTGGGAGCGCCACTTCATTGCGCCGCGACGGAGCCACCTCGTTTGAATAATACTCTGCCTCAGCATGTGCCAGCACCACTGGGTCATTATTCCAACCCTTTGAATAATATGATCGCTACGGCGACACAATCGGCGGCTCTCCCAGTGGATGGCAATTCTCCAGCGGCAGTTGAAACATGGAGGGATAGGGAGCTTCTTCAAATAGCATTGGTGCACCAGGAGGCGTATTCTTACAGTCGGGAGAGGATTCATTCGACCCCTCGCCCAAGCCGGAGTTATAGTAGACACATGGACTTGCCGGCCGTTTCAAGCAATGACCAGCACCGTAACCAACCGCGTGGGCATGACCCGCCGCGTGGTGGTGCGCATGGTTTGGCCGATCAGGACAGGGCACGCCGCAAAGCTGAGTAGGTGGCTCAGCAAGCGGCTCACCAACATCTTCCGGTTTATCCGGCGACTTCGGTGGAGGCATGCTTGGCCTCTAGAACAAAAGGTATACCTTGTTTGGTGCCGGCTCTACGTAATGAGCATTTACCCAAGGATTTCAAAGGACCCCGTAAGGTGCCTAACTACACAGCCAATTTACCCCTGAGGCATGGATTGAGAGTTATGAGATGGCCATGGAACTGTTGGAGGTCAATGATGCTGCGTGTGCCAAATACTTCACCATGATGCTAGATGGGACGGCCCGTACTTGGTTAAAAGGGTTGCCTACCAATTCCATCGAGTCATGGGATGAGCTAAAAACCCGGTTATTCAGAACTTCAAAGATACGTTCAAACATCCCATGTCAACTGTGGATTTGGATGCTTGCGCCCAAGAGGAGGGTGAGTCAACGACCCATTGGGTGCGCCGGGTCAGGGCTATCCTACACTCAACGGATAACATCAATGTCGGCTCAGCAGTTTTAATGTTGGAGAAGAATTGCCTTTTTTGCCTCTCAAGCAGAAGCTAGGACGGCTTAAGCGCAATTCAATGATATGGGGTAGCTGATGGCGGTTCTAGTTAAATATGCCGACTCTGATAGTATCAAGGACCCCGAGTCTGACGATGACAAGCCGGGAAAGGGAAAGAAGAATGGCAACACAAAGGGCCAGCAGCATAACCCAGTGAGTCAGGGGGCAACGTTAAGTGCAAGGCTGATGGTAATTCAGATTTTGTGGCCAATACCAGTACACAGAATGATGGTCAGCGTCGGAAGCCACCTCCGCGGACAGGTGGATCAGGTGTCAATCTTGAGCGCTTCCTGAATCAGGCCTGCCCATAACATGGCACGATGGAAAGGCCATCCACTCATCTTTGGAAAGATTGTCAAATTATGAGGGAGCTCTAAAATTCTGATTTTTTTTCAGAACAATCATGGGCCGGGCGGCGGCTCAGGTTCTGGTGGCAGCGGTTCTCATGGCCCGGGTTACGGAGGTGGCGGTTCTAATTTCGCCTTCCAGGGTCACCAACACCATCAAAGTAATCAGGGTGGTTATAATCAAGGTAATCAGGGTGGTTACAATCTACAATCCGGTCAAGGGGGTCAGCAGCAGCAATCTGGATATCAAAGGCATCCGAAGCAGCTGAATAGCGGGCAGTATCATGTCTTCACCACAAGTTTGTGCAAGCGGGACCAAAAGCTCCACAAGAGGGCTGTGAACGCCGTTGAGCCGGCAGTTCCCATTATTTACGGTGGTCTGAGCAGCCTATTATGTGGAGTCGAGAGGATCATCCGCCCCGGGTTGATAATCCGGGTCACTTGGCTTTGGTGGTGCCGCCTCAAGTTGGTGGATACAAATTCACTAAGGTACTCATGGATGGGGGTAGTAGCATTAATATCCTTTATTATGATACTTTTCATCACATGGGTTTGACTGATAAAAAATCTTAAGCCGTCCAATACTGTTTTCCATGGAGTGGTGCCTGGTAAGTCAGCGTACCCTGTAGGCAAGATTGAGCTGGAAGTGGCCTTTGGATATGAGCACGATTCCAGAGCCGAGATTTAACCTTTGAAGTGGTCAAGATTAGAAGCCCGTATCACGCTCTGTTTGGACGGTCGGCTTATGCCAAGTTCATGGCACGGCCTTGCTATGTTTATCTGCAGCTGAAGATGCCGGGTTACAAAGGGACCATCATGGTGCATGAAAGTCGGAAAATAGCTTTGGAGTGTGAAGAAGGTGACGCTGCTTATGCTGAATCTGTCTGTGCAATAGAGGAGTTGAAGTTTTATAAAGACAATGTTGATCCGGCCGATATGACATCATTGAAAAAACCAACCACAGAGCATGATCCGGTGTTGAAGTTTAAGTCGGCCAATGACACTAAGCTAGTTGACTTTGTTCCTGGCGATTCATCAAAGCAGTTCAGTATCAGTGCTAACCTGGATCCTAAATAGGAAAGCGTGCTCATCGAGTTCATCCGTGAGAACCAGGACATCTTTGCATGGAAACCTTCTGATATGCCAGGTGTACCAAGGGAACTCGCTGAGCACACTCTTAGTATCGATCTGAAGTTTAAGCCGGTCAAGCAATTTCTTCATCGCTTCAATGAGGAGAGGTGTAAAGCCATTGGTGAAGAAGTGGCCCAGCTCTTGGCGGCTAGGTTCATCGTGGAAGTCTTTCATCCTGAGTGGTTGGCTAATCCGGTGCTGGTACTTAAGAAAAATGACACTTGGCGTATGTGCGTGGACTACACAGACTTAAACAAGGCTTGTCCGACTGATCCTTTTGCTCTCCCTCGTATTGATCAAATCATTGATGCTACGTCAGGTTGTGAGCATTTGAGTTTTTTGGATGCTTATTCTGGTTATCATCAGATCAAGATGGCAGTTAAGGACCAGGAGAAGACAACTTTTATTACTCCCTTTGGAGCCTTCTGCTATGTGTCTATGCCTTTTGGGCTCAAGAGTGCCCAGGCAACTTACCAGCGATGTGTGGAGAATTGTCTTCACAGTCAGATTGGGCGCAATGTTCATGCTTATGTGGATGATATTGTGGTGAAATCTAGAGAGAAGGATACTTTGATCGATGATTTGAAGGAGACCTTCAACAATCTCCGGGTCTACAAGATGATGCTTAACCCAGCAAAGTGCGTCTTTGGTGTGCCAACAGGCAAGCTTTTGGGTTTTCTGGCTTCTAACAGAGGCATTGAGACTAACCCAGAGAAGATCAAGGCCATTACCTCCTTGGCAAAACCGGCATGTATCAATGATGTTCAACGTCTAGCGGGTCATATTGCTGCTTTAAGATGGTTCATAAGCCGGTTGGGTCAGAAGGCCATACCACTGTACCAGATGATGAAGAAAACATATAACTTCATCTGGAGTGATGCTGCTAATGATGTGTTCGAAGCTTTGAAGAAACAACTAGCTGAGCTGCCAGTCCTTGCTGCTCCTATTGATAAGGCGCCATTGTTATTATACGTGGCTGCTAATGCCCGAGCTGTCAGTGTAGCTATTGTGGTGGAGTGGAAGGAAGCAGGCAAGGAATATACGGTTCAACGGCCGGTTTACTATGTCATTGAAGTGCTCATTGAATCCAAGCAGAGGTATCCGCACTGGCAGAAGCTCGTTTATGGGGTGTTCATGGCTAGTCGGAAGCTTAGCAATATTTTCTGGGTCATCCCATCACTGTGGTTAGTTCTGCTCCCTTAGGGGATATTATCCAAAACAGAGAAGCCACAGGCCGGGTAGCCAAGTGGGCCGTTGAGATTGGACCTCATGGTAAGTATGTCCCCCGCACGGCCATGAAATCTCAAGCACGTGTGGATTTCATCAATGACTGGACGGAGCTGTAGATGCCGGAGGAGAAGCCAGATAACACATATTGGACTATTCACTTTGATGGGTCCATGCAATTGGAGGGCTCGGGGGCTGGAGTTGTTTTAGCTTCCCCTCGAGGTGACAAGTTTTGTTATGTTCTAAGGTTGATGTTTCCCTGTACTAACAATGCAGCTGAGTATGAACCCTTGCTCCATGGTTTTCGGATGGCTAAGGAGTTGAACTTAAGCCGGGTGAGATGTTTTGGCGACTCAGACTTGGTGGCTCAGCAAGTTTCAGGCAAATGGGATTCTAAGGATCCACTCATGGCGGCTTATTGTCGCGAGGTTGATGCCATTGCTGGGCACTTCAAGGCTTATCAAGTGGAACACATCGATCGTAGGAAGAATGAGGCGGCTGATGCCTTAAGCCGGTTGGGGTCTCAGCGTAAGCCGGTGCCACCTAATACTTTCTTTGATATTCTGCATAACCCTTCTATCAAATTTCCTACAGAGGAAGATCTGGCAATTCCTGACCCGGAAGCACAATTGGTGGCGGCTCTCCACGCTATCCTTGATTGGACAGTCCCATATTTGGCTTATATGACCTAGGGCGAGTTACCTGAGGATGAAACTTTGGCCAGGCAGATAACCCAGCGGTCTAAGTCAATGACAATTGCCAATGGTGAGTTACACCATCGCAGTGTCACTGGGGCGTTTCAGCATTGCGTCTCTCCTGAGGAGGGCCGTGAGATTCTTCGCGAGATTCATGAAGGAGATTGTGGACATCATGCCGGTTCAATGTCTCTTATGGCTAAAGCTTTTCGTCATGGATTTTATTGGCTGACGGCTCATGCTGATGTAGAGGATTTGGTCAGTAAATGTGATGGTTGTCAGAAATTATCATGACGAGCTCACGTGTCGGCTGAAGAATTGAGGATGATTCCAATTACTTGGCCGTTTGCAGTTTGGGGGCTTGATATGGTTGGGCCTTTTAAAAGGTCCAAGGATAAAAAGACCCACCTTTTGGTGGCAGTTGAAAATTCACAAAGTGGGTCGAAGCAGAGCCGATCAGTAAGTGTGACGTGGCAACATCGGTTCAATTCATCAAAAAGGTGATTTTCCGCTTCGGTTTTCCCCATAGTATTATAACTGATAATGGCACTAATCTGTCCAAGGGTGCTATGAGAAGAGTTTTGTCAACGTGAGCATATTCAGCTTGATGTGTCATTAGTGGCTCACCCCCAATCCAATGGTCAAGCGGAAAGAGCCAATCAAGAAATTTTGAAAGGCATCAAGCCGCGGCTTATGGTTCCTTTGCAGAGGACGCCGGGTTGTTGGGTGGAAGAGTTGCCTTCAGTGCTATGGAGTATCAATGCTACCCCCAACAGATCTACGGGTTACACGCCTTTCTTCATGGTTTACGGAGCAGAGATGGTTCTCCCTAGTGACATCCGTCACGACTCAACCCGCGTGGTGGCTTATGTTGAGGCTGATAATGAAAGAGCACGTCAGGATGCACTTGACCTGCTAGATGAGGAGCGTGACCTTGCGGCGGCTCATTCGGTGATTTGCCAACAAGATCTATGGCGCTATCACAATCACCGGGTTAAGACCAGAACCTTTCAAGAAGGTGACTTGGTTGTCCGGCTCATCCAGGATCAAACTGACATGCATGTGCTATCCCCACCTTGGGAAAGACCCTTTGTGGTCAGCAAGAATTTGAACAATGGGTCATACTATCTCATCAATGTTCGAGACTACAAGGACTCACGTCAGTCGGAGGATGAGCCCGCCGGCCATGGAATATTGCTCATCTTCGGCCTTACTACACTTGAGCCACCGGCTCTTATAATGTACATATTTTGATAATGTATATAGTATGATGATTATAATAAAGTCGGCATCCCTGATAAAGCAGGCCTCTGTCATTTCATTTCTATGAATAATGAGTCTTTTTCATCATAATTTCAAAGGTCACTTGGGGGTTCCTGCTCGTATTCGAAGCATAGCTGCCGTTACCCTCTTGATCGGTGCAATGCCAAAACCTCATGGTCACTAGGGGGCTTCCTGATCGTATTCGAATCATAGCTGTCGTTACCCTCTTAATCGGCGCAATGCCAAAACTTTCTGGTCACTAGGGGGCTTCCTGATCGTATTCGAATCATAGCTGTCGTTACCCTCTTGACGGCGTAATGCCAAAAGTTTCTGGTCACTAGGGGGCTTCCTGATCGTATTCGAATCATAGCTGTCGTTACCCTCTTAATTGGCCCAAGGCCACAAACCACTTGGGGGCTTCCTGCTACTATTCGAAGCATAGCTATGACATAACCCTTTTGGTCCGGCTTCCTGCTCGTATTCGAAGCATAGCCTTGTTTTCTCATTTGGCTTGATTTTTTGAACATTTTTTTGGTTCTTCCTGATACTATCTTGCCTTATGGTTTAAAGTGATTCAAACCATGTAGCCTTAATTCTCACAGCTCATATTTGAAGCATACCCGTGGTCTCTGTTAAACCCGGCCTGGTGTGAGGCAATAAGTCGCCCGTATATGATGATATTAAGTACTTGGAAGTATTGGCTTCTAGGTTTTGGGTTATCACACCTTACTGCATAGGTACCATAAGCCGGCAGTACGATTCAATATCACAGGTATGATATTGTTATTATGATTATGTCTAATTCTGACTAAACCAGCCCTGTCTATAAACTGTTTTAAACATCAGTGGTTGTATATGAGGTATTATGACCTGCCCTGCGGTAAACCGCCAAGGGCTCTTGTGATCTATTTATGTGCAGGACAATTCTAAGTTTCATCTGCACAAATCAATGTCATGATAAAAAGGATAATTATCAAGTGACGGCTCAGACAGCGTTGGGCACAACATAAACGTGCACGATGGCACGACAGAGCAAAGTTTTTGCTAGCCTATTACATGACTCAAGGAGCCCAAATGATTAAGTGTTTTTCAGAAGATCAAGTATATGAACCGCCCAGCGGATCAATCTTCTTGGTTCTGATGGCCTGAAGCTTCTGGATCATCCTTCTCTGCTTCTTCGTCCTGCTCTGCTTCTTGGAAGGTTGGTGATGACCAGTCAATGCCATTCAAGGCTTGGAATTCAGCTTCATCATCAATAAGCTCGAACGGGTCAACTTCAGGAGCAAAAGTGTGCTTACGGATTGGGGGAATGAGATCCATCGCTTTATAAGCCGGTGTTGGCAGGTTCTGGTTTTCCATGTCATAAGTCGGTTGATATCTTGAAAGATCTGTTTCATTGGCAATCAAGCTGGCAAGAGGACGTATCTCCTTCATGCAGGCGGCAAAGTCTTTCTTATCAAAAGGCGTGCCATCTTCTTTCAAGCCTGGATACCCGGTCGATATATGGCCGGGTCTAGTTCTGGTAGCCATGCTTTGGCCCGGCTCAAGGCCGTCACAGCGCTGGCTCTTGCGAATGATTGTTTCATCTCATTAAACCTCTCGGGCAGAATAGAAAGCTTCCTCAAGACCTCAACCAAGAGAGTCGGTGCTTGATTATCCAGAGAAATTGTGGCCAGTGCGCGTTGAGTCCCAGTATAGAGCTGCTCAACAAGTCTGTAAACCCCCTTCAACTTCACAAGCATCTCTTGGCTAAGGTTGGTGCTCTTGAAACCTGAATAATAGTCCTGGATTGGTTAGAGGCAGCTTATATCATCAAGGAAGAGATTCAAAGTCGATACTAGCAAGGTGACTCACCAAAAATAGCAGAAACCATCTGAGAGACATGGCGTTTTAAGCCGGACAGCTCTGCGGTCACCTCCTCAAGAGCCGCCTCTGCCTTCTCAGGCCGCTGCATCAAGGCAGTCTTCTCTTCAGCCAAGGCGCTTTTTTCAACTTCAAAGCTGGTCTTCAGTTTTTCTATTTCAGTCACGCTGAACTGGAATTTTGAGTCCGCCTTTTGGGTCTCAGATTCTTGCAGCTCCAGACGAGTCTTCATGTCAGACAACTCTGATTGAGGTTGAGCAGTGGTGGCCTGTACATACACCGGTTCAAAATCATGGTCAAACTTGGATTACAGAAATAAAGTCCCAAGCACTTTACAAGCAAGAGTACTTGGCACTTGGGGGCTAATGCTTCCCGGAAAAAAATTACTCATGCAATGGTTCATATGATTAAGTCCCAAGCACTTTGCAAGCAAGACCACTTGGCACTTGGGTGCTAATGCATATTGCTTGTCTTGTTATTACTTTATGATGACCTGGTTGTGCCGCAAACGGCCACAGCCGGTTCATGAGGGCTACACAAGTAAGTTCTGCTTTCTACACAAGGATATAAAGGACCGGCTCATTCATGCTGATTAAATCAGCCCTTGGGGGATACGGATTCAGTGTTGATCATTACAGATATGCATTAACATGGATGGTTTAAGCCGGATTATGAAGGGTTTTATTAACGGATATTACTTATGCTCATGCTTAATCTAAGTCTACATCATATTCAATTCCATCATAAACAGTAGACTTGGGGGCTGACAGGATGTGCATAGCTCAATACAAAAGGAGTTCATACCTCAAATTTTTGGTGCATCTGCTTCACCATGTCAACTTCAAGATCACGGCTGGTGTGCACTTGATTAAGATAGCCAGAATATACTTCACCAATTCTTATGGGAGTAGTCAGCAACATCAAATCTCACTTTTCGCCTTTCAATGTGTTCTTCCTTGGTAGAATGCTTGTCCAAGACAGTAGGCCTTCTCGGCTCTCTAAAGCCGGTGTTGGTAATCACCACATCGTCATCATGTGTCTTAGCCATTTTAACTGGGCTTGATGCTTCAGTGTTCAAAGGATCATCATTTGCTTGATTGATAAAAGGGTCAGGAGTCATTGGTGGAACGTCAAGAACCGGTTCTAACGGTTGATGAGCGGAGGTTTCAGGCGCTAGGATTTGTTGCTCCGGCTCATTGACTTTCGGGTCTTCAGCCGGCTTAGTCACCTTTGCCTTCTTGCTAGGCTTGGCTTTTCCACTGCATGGGTCATGAGAGGTCAGTATAAGTATAAAGGAGCACAAAAGCAAATAATAAGTAATTGTTATTACCCGGGAGCAGTCTTGAAAGCCGGCAGATGAGACTGAGATGAATCACCGGAAGTGGAACAAGACGTCTCCTGATAATTTGAGTCAGAAGAATTAAGTGGTTGGCGGATGAGACCTGCCAGAGGATAAAAAGAGTTTAAATCAGGGATGACCTCGTTTCGACGCTTCCTTGTAGTGTTCGGTAAGCCGAAAGATAATTCTTCGCCTCCGCTTGTCCGAGTCTGTCGCCGGTTCTCGTGTTGCTGTTGCTTCAAAAGAAAGTGAGGATCCAGATGAGCTAAGGGATGTGAAAAGCTTACTTTCCGAGTTACTCTTTGAATTTTCTGTCTTGGCAAGGGCTCGGAGTCGGAGGAAATGACAGTTACCTCTTCCTCGATTGCTTGACTGGTCCCCGTGTCATCCTGATGATAATCAATGTCAATAAGATGGTTCAAAAAGAAGCCAAGGGAATCAAAGGCTACCTCCGACTCAGAGATGTCGTTCAGTTCAAACAGCTCGGAAGTACTAGATTTCTTTCCCTTCTTCTTGGCGGCTTTCTTGGCTTTCCTGGCCCTTTTGGCAGCTTCATGGTCATACTTCTTCTTCCAAAAGTCATCATCGGCCTGTGAAAGTCATCAAAGTTGAGTTAAACAGAATATTTAAGGATGAAGGCAGAAGTAAGTAATTTAAAAGACTCACTTTTGGTGGTTGGTTAGATGTGCAGAAAGGGCTTAGGCCCACTTTGCTGCAGTGTGCCGGGTCTTCATTTAGAAGAGACTTCGTCATTTCATTGATGGCGTCATCAGTTAAACGCACAGAGCTGTGGCATAGTGGATCCTTTTTGCCACCCGTGTAGGTACACATTAAGACGATGCGGTGACTCAAGGGGATGACCCGCCATGCAACCCATCATCGAACCAAGTCAATGCCAGTTAAGTCGTTTCCCAACAGAGCCTTGACCTTGGCAATGGTGGGGGCGAGTTTTTTGCGTTCAGCATCGGTCAGCTTATCAGGAAGAGGATGTTTTGAGTCAAGACGCAGGGCACGAAAGCCTGGCAATCGGTTCTCGTACGCCGGAGAGGTGTCCTTGCAATAGAACCATGTCTGGTTCCAATCCTTGGGATGACTCGGCAGGCAAGCATAGGGGAAGATAGCATCTCTCCTTTACTGAATCAAGATTCCGCCAAGTTTTAGACTGGGTCCGTTTAAATACTCGTTTTGGCGGTTCAAATAAAAGTATTCCCTGAACAGTTCCACACTGGGCTCCTCTTGAAGGTACACCTCGCAGAAAACTTGAAAATTGCATATGTTTGACACGAAATTGGGTCCAATGTCTTAGGATGAAGGTCAAAAAAGTGCAGAACATCTCGGAAAAATTTAGAGCCGGGCGGTGAGAAGCCCCAGTTCATGCGATCAGTAAAGACAATAACTTCATCATCCTTTGGTTGAGGTTTCTCCTCTTTCGGCTTGGGGGCGCGATAATGCATGGCAGTCTTTTTTGGCAAATAGCCGATTTTCACAAAGTCCTTAAGTGTGTCCTCAGTGACAATGGAGGGAACTCAGTTTCAAGAAGTGGTTGTCTTTGGGGCCATTGTGAAGAAAGAAGTCTAAAAAGAAAAAGAACAAGTTTGCCTGTTTAAGTTAAGCGGAGGAAAAGCACTACAGCACATATTTAGAATGGCGGCTTAAAAGGGGCCTAATGGTATATGACTAGCTACAGCAAGTCATGTAAGCCGCCATGACCAGATTGATATATATATCAGGGTGGAAATCTGCCGAGTGTTGAAAAAACAAGTTTTTACAGATGGTAGTAGGTGATTTGGATATGGCACTGTGTGAGAAAAGAAAATAAATCAAAACCTAAAACATTGCAGCAGCAGAGGAACTAGCACAAGGGCGAGATTTATACATCTATGAAGTAAGCTTTGAGATAACAAAAGGAATGGAAACAGGTTCCGCGTGTCCTAATAGACATATTCGGATCTAAAACAAGGGTTGTCTAGAAGAATGACGAAGAACTCGAAGAACTATAGAAACCCTAATGCGATCTGGAGCATAGGAGGAGGAACGCTTACAGAGGCAGATGAACTACGGTGGAGCGCTGGCATTCTCTGGTCCCGTTCAGGTTGATGCAGTGGCCAAGGGCAAGGAGGACAGTGAGCTTCGCGGCGGCGGCAGAGCTCGAAGTGGCAGATGAGTCGCGAGAGGAGGAAGACGAGAAGGAGAAGGGGGAGAATGACATAAGGGAGGTTCGACCCTATTTATAAGGAGAAGGTTAATAAATGGGCGCAAAAAACAAGGACACCAAAGAATGGTTATCCAGCTGCTTGGGCGCCTCGATTCTCGGGACATCTATAAAAGATAAGGATCCGCTAAGATATATTGGATAGTGTGTAAATTAATGATAGGTGACGTCATGGCAGGTTACCACAAGACCAGGAGATGATGTCATGGTGGGTTATGAGTTCTCTCACAAATGAAGAAGGGAAGATTTTTTCTAAGTGTTGAAGATTGACATGAACCAGTTAAATCACCTGGGGCCTAATGTTGGGGATATAACTACTAGGGATGACCTGCCCAGGAGGGGCAGAGTTATACCTATGGCGATTCATGATGTGAAGCCCATGAGGATATTGAAGATGGCGGTTCATAGGTAAGGGCCCAAGGCCCAAGGGCGACTTAAGGCCCGTAGGAGTAAACCGCCATATGTGTAAGACTTGTATTGTAAGGCATGTATAGTTAGTCACCGAGCCGGACACGTTGTCTATGAGCCCGCCGGGACTCCTTGAGCCACTGGGCGTCAACCTGTGTATATAAAGGGATGACCCGGCGGTGGTTCAGGGCAAGAAACAACAGATCGAAAGCTAGGTCAAGCGTATTCGCTCCCTGGTAATCGAGACATAAGCAATACCACCTCAAACTGGATTAGGCCTTTACCTTCACTGCAAGGGGCCGAACAAGTATAAACTCCCGTGTCCTTTGTCCCATTTAACCCCTTTAATCTAACCTAGTTGCAATGGCTCCACGACTAAGTCCTCACACTAGGACATCTGTCGTGACTATTCCAAGACATGCTCCAAGCAAAACACATATCATGTGGGGAATAAAAATATAGCCTCAAGTGAAGTTACCGATAGACGAAGATGAAAGAGGGGATGCCTTCCGGGGTATCCCCAGGCTTAGGCTCTTGGTTGTCCTTGAATATTATCTTGGGCATCCCCAAGCTTAGGCTTTTTCCACTCCTTATTCCATAGTCCATCAAATCCTTACCCAAAACTTGAAAACTTCACAACACAAAACTCAACAGAAAATCTCATAAGCTCCATTAGTATAAGAGATAAATCACCACTTTTGGTACTGTTGTGAACTCATTCTTTATTTATATTGGTACAGAAGGTTGTGGCGGTGGAAAAGTGTTTTCGTGGATGCTTCTGGTGGTTTGGGGATATTTGGGAATATATAGGATGAAGAAGTAGGTCGATGGAGTCACGGGGGGCCCCACAAGGCAGGGGTGCGCCCTCCCCCCTTTTAGTCGCCTCGTAGCTCTTCCGATTTGATCTCCAAGTCTCCTGGGTGTCTTCTGGTCCAAAAAAATCATCTCGAAGGTTTTTGTCGGATTTCGGGTTCCGGCAGACCCTTGAGGTTCAAACACTGGGGTGCACACGAAGATCTTTCCCCTACCAGCTCACGCGTCTAAGTCTCGCAAGGACCTAAGCTAGAAAGAAGAACACACAAGGGACACGAGATTTATACTGGTTCAGGCCACCATTGTGGTGTAATACCCTACTCCAGTGTGTGGTGTAGTGGATTGCCTCAGGGGCTGATGATGAACAGTACAAAGGAAGAACAACCTCCCGAGGGGCTGTTCTTGAGCTGGTGCAATGAACTGCTAGGGTGAGTTCAGTCGCCTCTCTCTAGTCTATGTGTCTTCTTGAGATAGATGCTCGATGCCCTTCCATTTGCGGTGGCTAGTCCTATTTATAGAGGGAGGCCCTGGGCCTCTTCCCAAATAATGAGAGGGAAGGGCTCCAACAATTGACCATTTTGAAGGGGAACATCTAGTACACTTATCCTGACTAAGGTTGGTCTTCGGCTGCCAAATTCTCTGACGATGATGCCGTCCTGGGCTCCACGATGACCTTCATCCTGCCGTTCTGCTGGTCTTGGTCTTGTTGCACCGAAATGGTAACCTTTGCCCGATGCCTTGGCCTGTGCTTGCCGCCTTTGCACCGAAAGGGAAACAAGGACACTACGCAGGTCGGCGCCCGCCTGGCGCCCGCCTGGCCTCGATCGTCATGGCTTGCATCACGGGCTCCTCGGGGGGTACCCCGCCTTGATCTCTCCGCCTCCTCGCGAGCCTGCCTGAGGAGGCCGCTCCTGAGGAAGCTTCCTAGGCTTCGCTGGAGGTCTCCGCCGCCGGGGGTTTGGCACCCGTGGCTGGCAAACCTTTGCCCGCGCGCGTGGCCTGAGCCGGCGGTGTACCCTGCACTTCAAGTTCGACGGCGACGCCACCCTCTACGTGAGGGTGTTTGGGGAAGACGGTCGCCGTGCTGGGTGCTTCCCCAAAGATGATGACCGCGTCCGGGTGCCCAGCCCCGGCGTTGGTCAGGACGAAGATGGCGGCAGGCGCGTGGGCAGCGGCGCTCAGGGCTCGCCAAGCTTCGGCGACTCTCCTTCAGACAGCAGCTCCTCCAGTGGGGGCGCGATCAGCCCCCGCGTCGTCACGCCCGCCTGGGAGAAGGTAGCGGGTCAGTCCGTTGTCGTGCCCCAGTGAAGCGAGAGGGGGGAATCTGACGGAGCTCCAGAGGCAGCACGAGCCCTCGCCGCGAGCTGGTGCCGAGCAAGTCATGCCTATTTTGCTTTTCTTCCTTTCCTGCGCAAAAAGAGAAGGTAGTGTAGGGGCCTGCGGGGGCGTGTTGAACTGTTGCCGTTAATTATCATGCTATTTCCGCTATTTCTGTGCTACGTTTTCATGCCGTGTGCCCGTGTGCGGGAGTTACTTAACTCGGGGAGGCTTGTCGTGATCTCCGCCTCCTGAGACCGAGGCCTCGCCGTGCGCTTCATGTCCTACAAGGATTAGTCGAGAGGGGTAGCTTTCGGTTTTGGTTGTGGGGGCGATCGACCCAGGTCCTGTGCTCGCGTCGCGATGCCCGTGGGGCAAGGACTGGGAGGGGTGCTCCCTCAGCGGACTCGAATAGGAAAGCTTCAAATGACCGGGGCAAAAAACACTCGCGAGAGTGCCCGCGTACCTCCCTCGCGAGACTTGCGCGAGGGAAAACCAAGGCAAGTGAGTGAAAAAGACAAAGGGTCACAAGCCAGAGACAGCGACAGCTTTGACAAAACTTCAAATAGGAAAGAACAAGCCAACTGCAGAAAGCAAATGAAAAAGCCGCATCCGGCACCTAATCTAGTCTTCGACGTCTTCTCACTAGCGCGGAGCTAAGTGCTGCCACTGGGCGTGGGCGGGAGCCCCCGAGGCCCGAGGGCGGCACTCCGGAGACTCTGGGGCATGTACAGCCCCACTCATTATTACGTGAGAGTGTCACGGGCAGCGAGCTTCACAGGCATTGGCCTTCTTCACAGGCACCGGGCCTTTTCCAAAATGCGGTAGCTTCACATGCATTGGCCTTCTTCACAGGCACCGGGCCTTTTCCAAAATGCGGTAGCTTCACAGGCACCGGGCCTTTTCTAAAATGCGGTAGCTTCACAGGCATTGGCCTTCTTCACAGGCACCGGTCCTTTTCCATAGGCACTGGGCCTCGCTCAGGGGTAGAACCTTCGGAGATGCTGGATGTTCCATGCGTTCTGGATGGGTACCCCCTCCTGGGTCTCCAAGCGCGCGGAGCCGGGCCTGGAAACATGAACAACCTTGAACGGGCCCTCCCACATGGGAGAGAGCTTGTGCAACCCTTCCCTGGAGAGGACCCGTCTGAGCACGAGGTCCCCTACCTCAAGAGTTCTGGGGCGGATGTTGCAGTAGTGGTATCGTTGCAGCGCCTGTTGATATCTTGCCGCTCAGAGTGCGGCCTATAGACGACGTTCCTCCCCCAGCACGAGATCCGTCCCCCGCATGGTGTCATGCTGTGTCTCGTCGAACGCCAGGACCCATGCGGAACGACGCCTGACCTCGTGAGGGAGGACGGCCTCAGCTCTGTAGACGAGGAAGAACGGGTCTTGCCGGTCGGCAGGCATGATCGTGCGGATAGACCACATCACAGACTGGAGCTCGTCGTACCAGCCCCTGCTGCAGGCCTCCAGCTTCTTCTTGAGGGTCCTGGTTTTGAGGCCCCTCAGGACCTCCGCATTGGCTCGGTCAGCCTAGCCGTTGCTCTGGGGGTGTGCTACCGAAGCGTAGCATATCTGTGTTCCAAGGTTAGCATAGTACGTTTTGAAGAGATTATTGGTGAATTGCGAACCGTTGTCGGTGATGATGCAGTTTGGCACCCCAAATCGGCTCACGAGGCCCTTGATGAACTTGACTGCGGAGCCCGCTGGGATGGTGCGGACAGCTTCCACCTCAGCCCACTTGGTGAACTTGTCCACGGCAACGTAGAGGTAGCGGTAGCCCCCCGGCGCCCGAGGGAACGGGCCCAGAATGTCCAGTCCCCAAACCACGAACAGCCATGAGAGGGGTATAGTCTACAGGCCCCCTGCCGGCTAATGGATCTGCTTGGCGTGGAATTGGCAGGCCTCACAAGCCTTCACCAGCTCAACGGCGTCACTGGGTGCTGTGGGCCAATAGAACCCGCTGCGGAATGCCTTGCCAACGAGGGTTCGTGATGATGAGTGATGCCCACAGTCTCCACCGTGTATGTCTACTAGCAGCTCCTTCCCTTGCTCTCTGGAAATGCAACACAGGGACACGTCATTTGGTTGCCTCCGATAGAGCTCACCATCCTTAATGCAGTAGGCAGAGGCCTACCGCGCCACACGCTCCGCTTCCTCCTCCTTCTCCGACAGGGTCCCTTGCGTCAAGTAGTTTTGGAGCTCTTTGATCCAGCATCCTTCCTGAGGCTCCAACGCCAGGAGCAAGCGTGCCCCTGAGGCCGTGCCGCAGACCAGGGCTCCCGAGGGAGGCGGCTGAGGGAGCTCTTCCCGAGGTTGCGCCGTGCTTGATTGTGATGGTGCCGCCGAGGGCTTGAAGAGTCGCTCCTCAAAGACGCCAGACTCCTGAGGCAGCCGTTTGGATGCCCTCTTGGTGATGCCATCAGCCTCTTGATTGGTGCTGCGAGGCACATGCTGCAACTCCAGCCCCTAGAACTGCTTCTCCATCCTGCGAACCTCCGCAAGGTAGGCTTCCATGTGCTCGTCCTTCGACTCGTATATCTTGTTGGATAAGTTGACGAGGAGTTCTGAATCGCCCTTGATGATGAGGCGCTTTACCCCCAAGGCGACTACGGCTTTAAGGCCTGCTATCAGGCCTTCGTACTCTGCTATGTTGTTGGAGACCTTTTCTCCATGCTGGAAACAGAGTTGTACGGTGTAGTAGAGCTCGTATTGAGTGGGAGATACGAGCACTGCGCCAGCCCCTCCGCCATGTCGGGAGAACGCCCCGTCGAAGTACATGACCCAGCCGTCTGGTGCCTCGCTTCCCGAGGAAAGTGATCGGTCCTCGCCAGCCTCAAGGCCTGGCGCCTCTGCCCATTCTGCCACAAAATCCGCAAGTGCGGCCCCCTTGATGACTCTGGTCATGCTGAATTCTAGCTGAAATGCTTGCAGTTCGATGTTCCACTCAGCGACTCTTCCAGCCGAGTTAGGGCTCTTGAGTACCCTTTCCAAGGGGTATGCTGATACGAATTTGATGGGATGGCCTTGGAAGTAGTGTCGCAGCTTGCGTGAGGCTACCAATAGCGCGAGGAGGAGTTTTTGAGGCATGGGGTACCGCGCCCTTGCGTCCCGTAGCATCGTGCTGACGAAGTACACGGGGTGCTCGACGAGGTTGAGAGTGCTGGTGCTGCTTGCGCCCTCCAGAGGTTGGGGTGCCTCTTGAGACGACGGTGCCCCCAGCGCTTGGTCGGTTGGAGGGGCCTCTTCTGCTCCGGGGGTGCTTCCCTGCTGCGGCTGGCCCTTCTCGGCTGCGGTCGCGATCTCCATGAGGCCTTCTTGTCTTCACTTTGATTCGACCCGGACGGTTGAGGCGGCCTTGGTCCGACGCTCTTCCCTAACTGCCACCAGGGCTGCGCTGGCGGAGTAGGGGTGGCTGCAAGGTAGAGCACCAGCGGCTCCCGAGGACGTGGAGCTACCATCACCAGAGGGCTAGTTAGCTACCTCTTGAGATCCTGGAATGCCTTCTCGGCCTTTTCAGTCCATTCGAAGGGGCCCTTCTTCTTCATTAGCTTGAAGAAGGGCAGTGCTCGTTCCCCCAGCTTGGAGATGAAGCGTCCTAGCGCGGTCACACGCCCGGTGAGCTTCTGCATTTCCCTGAGGGTCTTCGGCAGGCTCATGTCTTCGCCTGCTTTGACCTTCTCCGGATTGGCCTCAATGCCCCTGTAGGATACGAGGAAGCCCAGGAGCTTGCCCGAGGGGACTCCAAACACACACTTCTCTGGGTTGAGCCGCAGGTCCACCTCATTGAGGCTTACAAAGGTTTCTTCCAAGTCCTGTATCAGGGTTTTTGCCTCCCGAGACTTCACCACAATGTCATCGATGTAGGCCTCAGCATTCCTCCCGAGCTGTCGGCCCCAAGGCAATGTGCATCAGCCGCTGAAAGGTCGCGCCTGCGTTGCGCAACCCAAATGGCACGCATGTATAGCAGTACACTCCACACGGGGTCAGGAAAGCCGTTTTTTCCACGTCTTCTACCGCCATCTTGATCTGGTGATAGCCCGGGAAGGCATCCAGAAAGCAAAACAGGTCACACTCAGCGGTGGAGTCGACGATCTGGTCGATGCGAGGAAGCGGAAATGGATCCTACGGGCAGGCCTTGTTGAGGTTGGTGAAGTCGACACACATGCGTTCCTTTCCTCCCTTTTTCGCCACGACAACCGGGTTAGCCAACCAATCTGGGTAGCGGACCTCGCGAATAACCCCTGCCGCCTCTAGCTTGCGGGTCTCTTGGACGATAAAAGCTTGCTTCTCAACGGATTGCCGCCTTGACTTCTGCTTCACGGGGCGTACGTTGGGGCACACGTAGAGGTGATGCTCAATCACGCCCCTCGGGACCCCTGCTAGCTGATCAGGTTCCCACGCGAACACCTTCTTGTTCGCACGCAGGAACTTCACCAAGGCCTCCTCCCGCTCTGGTTCGAGGTTGGCGCCTATGGTGAAGGTGGCGTTAGTGGACCCGTCCTCGTCGACTGGTATCTGCTTGGTTTCCGCCTTGTCTTGGGTGAATAGCTGCTTCTTCTTAGCCGGCGCAGCCCCCTTGGGCTCGAGGGCATCAGCGCCAGTGGGCTGCGCCACCACGGCTGTCTTGAAGGCAAGCTTGAGCGCTTGTAGTGCATCTCTTGTGTCTCCTGACACGGTGAGGATGCCACTGCTCCCGGGCATCTTCATGAGGTTGTACGCCGGGTGAGTCACTGCCATGAACCGGGCCAAGGCCGGGTAGCCGAAGATGGCGTTGTAAGGGAGGCCGATGGGGGCGATGTCGAAGTCGATCAGCTCTGTGCGGAAGTTGTCGTAGGTGCCGAAGGTCATCGGGTGGTGAATTTGCCCCAAGAAGGCGGTGGAACCGACCCCGACACCCGAGAAAGGCCTGCTGGGCTGAAACCGCTCTAGTGGCACATGGAGCAGGCTAAAGGCCTCCACAGAGAGCACGTTGAGGCCAGCTCCACCGTCGATGAGGGTCCTGGTGACGGCCACTTGGCAGATGGTGGGGGTGCACAACATCGGAAGCGCACCCGAACCGGCGGGGTTGGAGGGATGATCGTCCGAGTTGAAGGTCAGATCGGCCTCGGGCGCCACCCAGCCCGGGGGAGTTTCTCAGCGCTTGGAGGCGGCGCTGATCTGGCGGGTGAACGGCTTGACGTGGCGGCTCGAAGGTGGCGCTTGTGAGCCGCCCAGGAGAGCTACGATGACCGGGGGCACTGGCGCGGCGTATTGGGCGAGGAAGAGGCCGCACAGCTCCCCCCAGAAGGTCACAAAAGCCGTCGGTAGGTGGAGCAGCCACATGCGCGGAACGCCAGTGAGGGCCATGGGAAACCAGTTGGCCATCACCCTGTCGTCGCCTCCGTCCTTGAGGACAGCCTCCTCGTATGCCAGCAGGAAAACCAGCGGAGCCGTCGCGCCGTTGTAGCGCGGTGGCATCTCGGGCCTGAACTTGAGCGGCCACCGCACTGCGCCGCAAGGCGAGGTCAAGGCTCGAGCCCCGCCCCGATCTTGCGGCATCGGTATAGGAGCGGCGCGTCCATGGGGGTGCAACGGGTGTGGGACGACAAACCGACTGGAGTCGATGATGGGGTGGCGGTGCGGCCATCGCGCCGCACCGAAGGATGTAGGGACGAGGCCTGCTGCTCGTTCCTCGCCGGGCCGGTGGCAGCGTTGGCGGCGGGCGACAGGGAACGATGGGGCCGACCGCCGACGGTGCCGTCTGGCGGCAGGTGGCGAAGCAGCCCGGCGCTTCAGCGCGAAGCTTCGGCGGCGTCGACCATGGACACGACGGAAGATCTCACGCGACTAGCGGAAGAAAGATTCCGGCGCCCCCCTACCTGGCGCGCCAAATGTCAGATTTCGGGTTCCGGCAGACCCTTGAGGTTCGAACACTCGGGTGCGCACGAAGATCTTTCCCCTACCAGCTCACGCATGTAAGTCTCGCAAGGATCTAAGCTAGAAAGAAGAACACGCAAGGGACACGAGATTTATACAGGTTCAGGCCTCCATTGCGGTGTAATACTCTACTCCAATGTGTGGTGTAGTGGATTGCCTCATGGGCTGATGATGAACAGTACAAAGGAAGAACAGCCTCACGAGGGGCTGTTCTTAAGCTGGTGCGATGAACTGCTAGGGTGAGTTCAGTTGCCTCTCTCTAGTCTATGCGTCTTCTTGAGATAGATGCTCGATGCCCTTCCATCTGTGGTGGCTAGTCCTATTTATAGAGGGAGGCCCTGGGCCTCTTCCCAAATAATGAGCGGGAAGGGCGCCGACAATTGTCCATTTTGAAGGGGAACATCTAGTACATTTATCCTGACTAAAGTTGGTCTTCGGCTGCCAAAGGCTCTGACGATGACGCCGTCCTAGGCTCCACGATGACCTTCATCCTGCTGTTCTGTTGGTCTTGGTCTTGTTGCACCGAAACGGTAACCTTTGCCCGATGCCTTGGCCTGTGCTTGCCCCCTTTGCACCGAAAGGGAAACAAGGACACTGTGCAGGCCGACGCCCGCCTGGCGCCCGCCTGGCCTCGATCGTCATGGCTTGTGTCACGGGCTCCTCTAGGGGTACCCCGCCTAGATCTCTCCGCCTCCTCACGAGCCTGCCTGAGGAGGCCGCTCTTGAGGAAGCTTCCTGTCGTCCGCCCCGCGAGGCTTGGCCCCTCGCGAGGGTCTTGAGCTTGAGCTGATGAAGCTGGGCTGCATTGGGCCCCCACTTGAGCCACGCCGCAGGCCGGAGGCAGGCAAGTCTGGGGACCCCCGTTCCCAGAACGCCGACAGTTTTATTCCGTTTGGACTCCGTTTGGTATTCCTTCTCTACGGACCTCAAAAACAAGGAAAAAACATAAATTGGCACTGGGCTCTAGGTTTATAGGTTGCTCTCAAAAATAACATAAAATAACATATTAATGCATATAAGACATCCAAAACAAATAATATAATAGCATGGAACAATCAGAATTATAGATACGTTGGAGACGTATCAGATATCTATGGTGACAATGAGATGTTCTATTGATTCACTTGATGTATGTTTTGGCACTCAACTCGCGGATTCCCAAGGTGGGGTAATATATGCATAGGGGTTGATGCACGTTTTCATCCTACGTTCTTTGATAGAAACTTTGGAGTGATTCTTTGTTGCACGTTGAGGGATTACCATATGATTTAAATATGTTATCATTGTTGAGAGAATTTGCACTAGTGAAAGTATGAACCCTAGGCTTTGTTTTCAAGCATTGCAACACCGTTTTCGCTCACTTTTACTACTTGCTACCTTGTTGTTTTTATATTTTCAGATTACAAAATCTATATCTATCATCCATATTACACTTGTGTCACCATCTCTTCGCCAAACTAGTGCACCTATACAATTTACCATTGTATTGGGTGTGTTGGGGACCATCTTCATCCGACGCCTCCCATGGATTGATAAACCTTAGATCATCCACTGGAGGGAAAATTGCTACTGCCCTACAAAACTCTGCGCTTGGAGGCCCAACACGAGTCTACAAGAAGAAGGTTGCATAGTAGACATCAATTATTCACTTTGACAAACCGTCAATAAAGCTACGTGGTCTACTAAGCTTGTGTGATCTTGGATGGGGCCCACCAGCAGCATAATTAGAAGTCGATGGAACAATTTACCAGAGTCCTAGTCAGTCATTTGTAAAGATCATGATGCTCGATTATAAAGCATCTAATTTAGTATTATTTAAAGATGGCATCCAGGTTTCCTATTTTTGTTTACACGTGAGGTTGGTCGGATCGGCTTGCTTTCCAAGCCAAATTAGATAATCGGCTAGCTTATAAGGCCACAATGCGTTGATGCAAAGGTTGGGTTATTTTCTCTAGAGTTCACTCAGACTATGAAGCGACCCTTAGGGCGCTCATATTGTATATTCGTGTGAGATTTTCTATTCAAAAGATTACACTTTGGCGAGAGGATTCTCGTGATCGAGAATTTGCTAGCTATTGGTTTGAGGTCCGTCGGCAATGATGGATTACATGCCGGTTACTTCTACTCCGACGGGAGGCGCCTTGTTTGCCGAGGTATTGCTTGTCAGTTGATGTTACTACAGTTTCAGGTTGCGGGAATCGCTCGCGTAATTGGGAACTTTATCAGTGAAATTTAGTCGCAGTTGTAGCATCATGAAAGATCAGGCCAAATCAGCGGTGCGTCGGAGGTCGTGCTCTCATCACTCCCAACAAGCCCTATTGTTTTATTCCCCTGGCTAAGCATAATGCATAGATTCAAGTATTGTCCTCTTTTGTCTTATATTCCATAGATGTGTTTTTTGTAGGAGTTTTCTCAAATATAACATGAAACACATTATCCATAAAATTTTTTGCATTATCAAGTTGCCCATTTGCAAATCCCCTTTGATTTCCGGCTACGATCCAAGAATATGTTGATTAACATCATTGAAAACTTGTTGGGTCATATCTAAAACATGAACTTCCTTTTTAAGTTTTTCATCAAACATGCTACCATTGCCAAGCAAATCTCTTAAAACATAATCACTATTGTAAAGAATCTCATCTATCACCGGTTTTTCACGGTTCATACCATAAAAACAAACATCCCCCCAGCTTCCCGTACTATATGATCAAATTCATTCATAGCTCTAGGACTTTTATGATAGGTAATTCATAAAACAATCTTTGCAAGGTAGGATGAGTGCGGATAAATCTATTCTCAAGTTTTAGAACTAGTGTTGAAATAGCTTCTGCATAAGTTTTAGTTCCTTTAAGTATAGGTGCATCATCACAAGTCAAAGTTCCAACACAATTAAAGAATTCTTGGATGTCTTCTTTTCTTATAACATCCCCTTGTCCCAATACAAAAGTTTTAGCATCCAGATTACCAGAAAATCCAATTTTAGGAGTTCTGCCATCATCTGTTTCCGTCGTACCAAAGTCACTCATGATGACATGTTCGAAGGGGCAAACAAGCAAATAAAAGATCTAACGAGAAAAAGGCAAACAAAAAAGAAGGCAAATATTTTTGTCTTTTACTGAAAATGTTTTATAAGTGGGGGAGATTAAAACGAGAGGCAAATGGCAAATAAATTAAATTGCAAGGAGATGAGATTTGTGATTGTGTACTTGTTAGATCTGTATTTGATACTCCCCGGCAATGGCGCCAGAAATTCTTCCTGATTGCTTTGTATCTGTGTTGGTTATTTCCCCGAAGAGGAGATGATGATGCAGCACAGCAACGGTAAGTATTTCCCTCAGTTATGAAACCAATGTATTAATCCAGTAGGAGGATCCACCAAACTATGTAAGCAGTACCTTCACACAAATAACAAAAACTTGCAACGCAACGTGTAAGAGGGGTTGTCAATCCCTCATCGGTCGAGATAGATTTAATTGTATGAAATTGGATAAATCTATCAAAAACACAAAATAAAATAAAGAAAGAAAAAGTGCATCAAGGTATTTTTGGATTTTTGGAGTAATAGAACTGAAGCAATATGATAGAAAATAGACCCGGGGGCCGTCGATTTCACTAGAGGCTTCTCTCGAGAAAATATATAGCATACGGTGGGTATTATTGTTGGGCAATTCATAGAAAAGCAAATAATTATGACGATATCCAAGACAATGATCATGTATATAGGCGTCGCGTCCAAGATTAGTAGACTGACTCGTGCCTGCATCTACTACTATTACTCCATGCATCGACCACTATCCAACATGCATCTAGTGTATTAAGTTCATGAAGAAACAGAGTAATGCAATAAGAATGATGACATGATGTAGAAAAGATCTATTCATGTAGGAATAGACCCCATCTTTTTATGCTTAATGGCAATGATACATGCATGTCACTTCTCCGTCTGTCACTGAGATTGAGCACTGCAAGATCAAACGCATCACAAAGCACCTCTTCCCATGGCTAGAAAAATCAATCTAGTTGGCCAAACCAAACCAAAGTTTCGGAGAAGAAATACGAGGCTATAACAATCAAGCACATAAGAGTTCAACATAGACTCAAATACTATTCATAGATAGACCTGACCATAAACTCACAATTCATCGGATCCCAACAAACACACCGCAAAAAAGAGTTACATCAAATAGATCTCCAAGAACATTGAGGAGAACATTGTATTGAAGATAAAAAAGAGAGAAGAAGCCATCTAGCTATTGCCTACGGACTCGTAGGTCTGTGGTAAACTACTCATGCATCATCAGAGGGGCAAGCGTGATGATGAAGAACCCTTCCGTGATCGTTAACCCCTCCAGCAAAGTGCCGGGAAAGGCCTCTAGATTGGATGTCGTGGTTCTGGAACTTGGGGTGGTGGAAACTCTGATCTCTCGACTCCCCTAGGTATTTTGGGATTTTTGGGTATTTATAGAGCTAGTAGGCGGTGGAGAGGCGACCCGTGGGCCCCACTACCCACCAGGGCGCGCTAGGGGCCCTTGGCGCGCCTTGGTGCCTTGTGGGCCCCATAGGCCTCCACTCGTGCACTTCCTTGGCTCCCAAGGTGTCTTCTGTCCAAAAAAATCTCCAAAAGTTTCGTGGCATTTGGACTTCGTTTGGTATTGATATTCTGTGAAGTAAAAAAAGCAAAAAACAACAACTAGCACTAGGCACTATGTCAATAGGTTAGTCCCAAAAAATGATATAAAGTTGCTAGAAAATGAACATAAAACATCCATGATTGATAATATAACAACATGGAACAATAAAAAATTATAGATATGTGTCAGGACCCCGACTCAATGCCACACCGATCTAGCATGTAACATCTCATATCACTTTGCGGCCTTACGCACGGTATTCCCATGGGTGTCGCCTTACCAGGCCCGGGACCGTTTGTGCCTTTTGGCACACGTATATGATAGTGTCGCTAGCATCCATATGACAAGGAGCCCGGGCTGACATGGCTAGTCGTGAACCCAAAGTGGCACTAACTTACAGGGACATGCATACATGACCCAACAACGAACGTGTCGGTCATCACGAGTGAATCCGGGCTGTAACAAGCTGGGCTAGCAGGACTCGATGCATCGGATCATGCGAGCTAACAGACTCCGTGAGACATCGCGTGACATTTCCCGAAGGACGAACCACGAGAGCGAAGAAGGACACATGCCGACCAACCTAAGTGTTCCAGAGCAGTAGCAAGCTACCAAGGCTCAGTGGAAGCACTAGGAGACATTTCCCGATAAGAGAGGCTACCAAGGATAAACAACTAGATAGTCAGATCCCACACATACCAAGCATTTCAAACATACACACAATATGCTCGATATGTGCAAATACAACATGGCATCACAACATGACTCTACAACTCAAGTATTTTATTCAATAGGCTCCGAGGAGTGAGATATTACAAACATGGGTCTTATGACCCAACACTCAGAGCATACAAGTCAAAGAACATGCGGAAGCTTAACATGTCTGAGTATAGACATCTACAAATGAAAAAGGCTGAGAAGCCTGACTATCTACCAGGTCCTGCCGAGGCACAAGATCGTAGATGAGGTAACAAGCTAAACATCGAAGTCCACGCAAAACTACTAGCGAGACTGAAATCTCTCTGCAAAAACATAAAATAGGGAAACGTGAGTACAAATGTACCCAGCCAGACTTACATCAGAACTATCTACATATGCATCATTATCAACAAAGGGGATGGTGGGGTTTAACTGCAGCAAGCCAGCTTTGACTCGGTGGCTATCTGAACTACATTGCAAGTAACTCTTTTGAGGTGGCGCTACGAGTCCACATATTTACCATATCAATACACCACTATGGATCCGCTCCCGTCTCCCTACGAGAACGCCATCCATAGCACTCATGCTTATCTTGCGTATTTTAGAGTATCCACTTTCACTTGTCTATGAACTGTATAGGCAACCCAGAGGTCCTTTACTGCGGACGCGGATATTCAAATAGATGATGTTAACCCTGCAGGGGTGTACTTATTCACACATACTCTCACCACTTACCGTCGTTTACACAACATGTACTCGGCAACCTTCAAGCGGAAGCCCAATGAGGGTGTCGGCCACGGCCTACCTAAACACTCAAGTCTCTACTCCAGGTTTATCGCCTATTCAGGTTCCTTCCGCAGGAAGTCCGACCGAGGTTTCCACATACGGTCCCGAACGATGTGTACAGGGTTCCGCGACACCAAACGGGCTCCCGGCATACTCGGCCACGTGCCTACCGCATCACAGCCGACCCCTCGAGTCAGCGCTGCGCACGGCCTCCAGCATACTACAAACACCAGAAACTACTTGCAACTCCTGGACAGAGGACAAAGGTGATTAAGAAGCCGAGAGGGTCCATTGGTTTCGGGCCCAATGATGGTAGTAACTGTTTCATGGATCACAAACATAGAACTCAGTTCCTGAGGACGGCTTCAATGAGACAACCCACCATGTACTCCTACATGGCCTCTCACCGCTACCTTTACCAAATCGTGTTCACACACTTAGCTCACATACAGTAGGACATGTTCATCACTGTTCCAATTCATCCCCGATGAATCAGACTTGACACAACTCTAAGCATAGCAGGCATGACAAACAAGTATGAATGAGTAGGCACATCAGGGCTCAAACAACTCCTACTCATGCTAGTGGGTTTCATCTATTTACTATGGCAATGACAGGTCATGCAGAGGATAAAGGGGTTCAACTACCGCAGCAAGTAACAAATGAATCGTTGTTGTCCTAATGCATTAAAAGAGAGCAGGAGCGAGAGAGTGGGATTGTATCGGAATGAACAAGGGGGTTTTGCTTGCCTGGCACTTCTGAAGATAGTATAGTTCTTCATCGGTGCCATCGAACTCATCGTCGGAACCACGTCTATCGAGAGGGGACAAACACCGGCAAACATGGAAGAACACAATCAATGCAATGCACAATATGATGCATGATCTTGACATGGCAATATGCTGTGGTTTGAGCTAATGCAACTAGCAGCAGGCTAAATGGAGTTGGTTTGAATCTAAGATTCAAATTCAAACTCCATATATGACATTTCAAATGCCATTAATTCAAATTGTTGTAAACAGCAGCTTTAAGTTGTTCAAACATGCATGATAATGCCATAAACAGATTCTTTGGATTTTTCTGATCGTTTTTCATATATAATTTATTTCATTTGGAGCTATAGATAATTTTCTATGAATTTTAGAAGTTTAGAGCATTTTCTGCAATTTCCTGAATTAACTTTAATCCAGAAAAAGACTTATTGCATCAACATTAGGTCATGCTGACCTCAGCAGGTCAACAGACGCTGTCCAGGTCAAACCTGACCAGTGGGTCCCACTGGTCAGTGTCACCGTGCTAGCTAGAGTCACTGACGTGTGGGGCCAGTCAACGGCCATGTCAGCTTGGTCAAAGCTGACGCGTGGGGCCACTCTGGTTTAGTTAATCCTAAGCAGAAATAAAGCCGGGGTTAATTAGGGCGTGGGGCCCAGGTGTCAGTGAGCTAGGAGGGTTAACTAACTGCGTCATTAGCACTAACTAATCTACCACGTCACCGGATTAACTCCGGCGATAACCGGAGCGCGGCGGCGATGCCCGTCCAGCTAACTCCGGCGTCGGCTGGATGCGAGGCTGGGCGCGTTCGAAAGCCTGCGATGTGGCGCATCTAATGGTGGCCGCGGTGTGTGCTATGTCTTGAGCTTGCGTTGGTTTTCCTCGAAGAGGAGAGGGTGATGCAGCAAAGTGTAGCATAAGTATTTCCCTCAGTTTTGAGAACCAAGGTATCAATCCAGTAGGAGGCTCCTCAAAAGTCCCACGCACCTACACAAACAAACTGAGAACTCGCAACCAACGCAATAAAGGGGTTGTCAATCTGTTCACGGCCACTGGCGAAAGTGAGATCTAATAAAGATAGTATGATAAGATAGATGTATTTTTGGTATTTTGTAATATAGATGCAAAAAGTAAAGATGCAAATAAAGGTAGATTGAAAGCAAATATGATAAGAGATAGACCCGGGGGCCATAGGTTTCACTAGAGGCTTCTCTCAAGATAGCATAAGTATTACGGTGGGTGAACAAATTACTGTCGAGCAATTGATAGAAAAGCGCATAGTTATGAGATTATCTAGGCATGATCATGTATATAGGTGAAAGTGCAACTATCTCTAGGTGGTTTTGGTAATTCATAACAACATATAGCTCATTGAGCTAATGCTATTCCAAGATTATTATTTCAGGAAAGCTCAATGAATGGCATGGCATGGATGATGAAAGTGGATCCCTCAAAATACTAAGGACAAAGGATTGGCTCAAGCTCAAAAGCTCAAGACTCCTCATTTTATATTTTAGTGATCCAAGATCACATTGAGTCTATAGGAAAAGCCAATACTATCAAGGAGGGATGAGGTGTTGCTTAATGAGCCTCTTGCTTCATGTGCTTAGTGATATGCTCCAAAACCCTCAGCTACTTTCTCACATCCACAAATGACCTAAACCCAAAGCCAAAATCGGTCACACCGATTCTTCCTATCCGGTGCCACCGAGTTTGAATGTCATAGCCACTGCCACAAACCCTAAGCAAATCGGTTCCACCGATAGGGATCTCGGTCTCACCGAGATGGGATTGTAATCTCTCAGTTTCCCTTTATAACGTTTCGGTCTAACCGAAGTGAGCGATCGGTCCCACCGAGATTGCAATGTAAACTCTCTGTTTCCCTTTTGTAAAATTTCGGTCTCACCGAAAAGAGCAAATCGGTCCCACCGAGTTTACCTGACCAACTCTCTGGAAAGCTTATTACCAAAATCGGTCTCACCGAGTTTGTGAATCGGTCTTACCGAGATTACGTTATGCCCTAACCCTAACCGAATCGGTCTCACCGAGTTGCATGTCAGTCCCACGAAAATCCTAACGGTCACTAGGTTTGCTAAATCGGTCCGACCGAGTCTGTTGAATCGGTCCCACCGAGTTTGGTAAATTATGTGTAACAGTTAGATTTTGTGTGGAGGCTATATATACCCCTCCACCTCCTCGTCATTCGTGGAGAGAGCCATCAGACTAAACCTACACTTCCAACTTACCATTTCTGAGAGAGAACCACCTACTCATGTGTTAAGGCCAAGATATTCCATTCCTACCATATGAATTTTGATCTCTAGCCTTCCCCAAGTTGCTTTCCACTCAAATCTTCTTTCCACCAGATCCAAATCCTATGAGAGAGAGTTGAGTGTTGGGGAGACTATCATTTGAAGCACAAGAGCAAGGAGTTCATCATCAACGCATCATTTGTTACTTCTTGGAGAGTGGTGTCTCCTAGATTGGCTAGGTGTCACTTGGGAGCCTCCGACAAGATTGTGGAGTTGAACCAAGGAGTTTGTAAGGGCAAGGAGATCGCCTACTTCGTGAAGATCTACCGCTAGTGAGGCAAGTCCTTCATGGGCGACGGCCATGGTGGGATAGACAAGGTTGCTTCTTCGTGGACCCTTCGTGGATGGAGCCCTCCGTGGACTCGCGCAACCGTTAGCCTTCATGGGTTGATGTCTCCATCAACGTGGATGTACGATAGCACCACCTATCGGAACCATGTCAAAAACATCCATGTCTCCAATTGCGTTTGAATCCTCCAAACCCTTCCCTTTACTTTCTTGCAAGTTGCATGCTTTAATTTCCGCTGCCTATGTACTCTTTGCATGCTTGCTTGAATTGTGTGATGATTGCTTGACTTGCCTAAGATAGCTAAAATCTGCCAACCTCTAAAATTGGGAAAAGGTTAAGTTTTTAATTGGTCAAGTAGTCTAATCACCCCCCCTCTAGACATACTTCAAGGTCCTACAATAGGCATCACGTCCATAACAAGTAGACCGACTCCTGCCTGCATCTACTACTATTACTCCACACATCGACCGACTCCTGCCTGCATCTAGAGTATTAAGTTCATAAAAACAGAGCAACACATTAAGCAAGATGACCTGATGTAGAGGGATAAACACATGCAATATGATATAAACCCCATCCTGTTATCCTCGATGGAAACAATACAATACATGTCTTGCAACCCTTTACATCCTTTGGGTAAGAACACATAAGATTGAACCCAAAGCTAAGCACTTCTCCCATGGCAAGAAGAACCAATCTAGTAGGCCAAACCAAACTGATAATTCAAGAGACTTGCAAAGATAACTCAATCATACATAAAAGAATTCAGAGAAGATTCAAATATTATTCATAGATAAACTTGATCATAAACCCACAATTCATCGGATCTCGACAAACACACCGCAAAAAGAGTTTACATCGAACAGATCTCCACAAGAGAGGGGGAGAACATTGTATTGAGATCCAAAAAGAGAGAAGAAGCCATCTAGCTAACAACTATGGACCGGTAGGTCTATGGTAAACTACTCACAACTCATCAGAGGGGCAAGGATGATGATGTAGAGGCCCTCCATGGTTGATTCCCCCTCCGGCAGAGTGCCGACGAAGGCTCAAGATGGGATCTCGCGGATCTGAAGGTTCTGCAATGGAAATTGTGTTTCTGGTGCTCTGGATGTTTTCGAGTGCGTGGGTATATATAGGAGGAAGAAATGCGTTGGTGGCATGAGGGCCCACGAGACGGGGGGCACGCCCTACAAGGGGGGCGCGGCCCCCTATCTTGTGGGGCCCTCGGGAGCTTCTTGACTTGCACTCCAAGCTCTCCGGATCATGTTAGTTCCAAAAATCACGCTCCCGAAGGTTTCATTCCGTTTGGACTCCGTTTGATATTCCTTTTCTTGAAATCTTGAAATAGGCAAAAAAACAGCAATATGGGCTGGGCCTCCGGTTAGTAGGTTAGTCCCAAAATGATATAAATGTGTAAAATAAAGCCCATAAACATCCAAAAGGGGTAATATAATAGCATGCAACAATCAAAAATTATAGATACGTTGGAGACGTATCAAGCATCCCCAAGCTTAATTCCTGCTCGTCCTCGAGTAGGTAAATGATAAAAAGAGAATTTTTGATGTGGAATGCTACCTATCATAATTCATAATGTAATTTTCTTTATTGTGGCATGAATATTCAGATCCAAATGAATACGAAATAAAACTTCATATTGACATAAGAAATAGTAATACTTCAAGCACACTAATCAAAGTAATCATGTCTTCTCAAAATAACATGGCTAAAGAAAGTTATCCCTACAAAATCATATAGTCTGGCTATGCTCTATCTTCATCACACAAAGTATTTAATCATGCACAACCCCGATGACAAGCCAAGCAATTGTTTCATACTTTAATAATCTCAAACTTTTTCAACTTTCACGCAATACATGAGTGTGAGCCATGGACGTAGCACTGTATGTGGAATAGAAGGGTGGTTGTGGAGAAAAAAAAGGAGAAGAAAGTCTCACATCAACTAGGCGTATCAACGGGCTATGGAGATGCCCATTAATAGATATCAATGTGAGTGAGTAGGGATTGCCATGCAACGGATGCACTAGAGCTATAAATATATGAAAGCTCAACAAAAGAAACTAAATGGGGTGCATCCAACTTGCTTGTTCACGAAGACCTAGGGCACTTTTGAGGAAGCCCATCATTGGAATATACAAGCCAAGTTCTATAATGAAAAATTCCCACTATTATATGAAAGTGACAACATATGAGACTCTCTAACATGAAGATCATGGTGCTATTTTGAAGCACAAGTGTGGAAAAAGAGATAGTAGCATTGTCCCTTCTCTCTTTTTCTCTCATTTTATTTTTTTTATTTTTTTTCTTTTCTCTCTTTTTTTATTTTTTTTTCTTTGGCCTTCCTTTTTTTTCTTTTTGGCCTTTCTCTTTTTTTATTTCTTTTTTTCTTTTCTTTTTGTAAAGTCTGAAGCCTCATCCCGACTTGTGGGGGAATCATAGTCTTCATCATCCTTTCCTCACTAGGACAATGCTCTAATAATGAAAATCATCACACTTTTATGGATTTACAACTCAAAGCTAGAACAAGATATGACACTATATGAATGCCTCCGGCGGTGTACCGGGATATGCAATGAATCAAGAGCGACATGTATGAAAATCATGAAGGTGGCCTTGCCACAAATACAATGTCAACTACATGATCATGCAAAAAGCAATATGACAAAAGTAATGCGTGTCATATGAACGGAATGGTGAAAAGTTGCATGGCAATATATCTCGGAATGGATATGGAAATGCCATAATAGGTAGGTATGGTGGCTGTTTTGAGGAAGGTAGATGGTGGGTGTATGGTACCGGGAAAGTTGCGCGATACAAGAGAGGCTAGCAATGGTGGAAGGGTGAAAGAGTGCGTATAATCCATGGACTCAACATTAATCAAAAGAACTCATATACTTGTTGCAAAAATTTAGAAGTCATCAAAAACCAAAGCACTACGCGCATGCTCCTAGGGGGATAGATTGGTAGGAAAAGGCCATCGCTCATCCCCGACCGCCACTCATAAGGAAGACAATCAATAAATAAAATTGTGCTCCAACTTCATCACAAAGCGGTTCACCATACGTGCATGCTACGGGAATCACAAACTTCAACACAAGCATTCTTTAAATCCATAATCACCAAACTAGCATGACTCTAATATCACTACCTCCATATCTCAAAACAAATATCAAGCATCAACTTGATCATAGCATCCAATTCACTTCCTATGATAGTTTTTATTATACCCAACTTGGATGCTCATCATTCTAGGACCAACCTTATGATCATAGAAAATACCATGCTGTTATAAAAGACTCTCAAAATAATATAAGTGAATCATGAGAGACTATTAATTTCTTCAAAATTAAGACACCACCGTGCTCTAAAAGATATAAGTGAAGCACATAGAGCAAAAACTATCAAGCTCAAAAGATATAAGTGAAGCACATAGAGTATTCTAGCAAATTCTAATCGAATAGGCTTCTCCCAAAAGGTGTGTACAGCAAGGATGATTGTGGTAAACTAAAAAGCAAAGACTAATATAATACATGACGCTCCAAGCAAAACACATATCATGTGGCGAATAAAAATATAGCTCCAAGTAAAGTTACCAATGAACGAAGACGAAAGAGGGGATGCCTTCCCGGGGCATCCCCAAGCTTAAACTTTGGCTATCCTTGAATATCTTGGGGTGCCATGGGCATCCCCAAGCTTAGGCTCTTGCCACTCCTTATTCCATAGTCCATAAAAGCTTTACCCAAAACTTGAAAACTTCACAACACAAAACTCAACATGAAATCTTATAAGCTCTGTTAGTGAAAGAAAACAAAACCACCACATAAGGTACTGCAATGAACTCATTATTTATTTATATTGGTGTTAAACCTACTGTATTCAAACTTCTTTATGGTTTATAAACTAATTTACTAGCCATAGATGCATTGAAATAAGCAAACAACACACGAAAAACAGAATCTGTCAAAAACAGAACAGACTGTAGCAATCTGTAACTAACGCAAACTTCTGGAACTCTAAAAATCCTAACAAAATAGGAAGTCCTGGAAAATTTGTCTATTGAACAGTATAAAAAATAATCAACGCAAAAGCACGTTACTATGTTTTAAAAAAATTATATTCGTGCGCGCAAAGTTTCTGTTTTTCAGCAGAATCAAATCAACTATCATCGTAGGTTATCCTATAGGTTCAACTTGGCACAAACACTAATTAAAATATAAAAACACATCTAAACAGAAGGTTGATGCAAGATTTATTACTAAACAGGGGCAAAAGCAAAAAAAACATAAAGAAAATTGGGTTGCCTCCCAACTAGCGCTATTGTTTAACGCCCCTAGCTAGGCATAAAAGCAAGGATAGATCTAACGGGTGCCATCTTTGGCACTAAATTCATAAGTAGCATGCATGATAGATTCATGAGGTAATTTAACTTTCTTTCTTGGATAGTGCTCCATGCCTTTCTTTAAAGGAAATTGGAATCTAATGTTCCCTTCCTTCATATCAATAATCGCACCAATCGTTCTAAGGAAAGGTCTACCAAGAATAATAGGGCAAGAAAGATTGCAACCTATATCAAAACGATAAAATCTCGGCACCAAATTTCTATTTGCAACAATAAGAACATCATTGATCATTCCCATAGGCTTTTTAATGGTGGAATCCATAAGGTGCAAATTTAAAGAGCAATCATCAAGATCATGGAAACCTAGAATATCACATAAAGTTTTCGGAATCGTGGAAACACTAGCACCCAAATCACACAAAGCAAAACACTCATAATATTTAATTCTAATCTTTATAGTAGGTTCCCACTCATCATTAAGTTTTCTAGGTATAGAAACTTCCAAATTAAGTTTTTCATCATAAGATTGCATCAAGGCATCAACAATATGTTTGGTAAAAGCTTTATTTTGACTATAAGCATGAGGAAAATTAACAATGGATGGCAACAAGGAAATACAACCTTTTAAAGAGCAATTATCATAATCAAATTCCTTGAAATCCGAGATAGTAGGTTCAATATTATTATAAGTTGAGGATTCTCCAATCTCACTTTTACCAAATTTAACATCAAGATCTAAAGACTCCGAATTTTTGGGACGCCTTCTAGGCAAAGTTGATTCATCATCACTCCCATAATCATCAAAATTCATAATGCAAAACATAGATCTAATCAGAGACGCATCAATAACTTTAAGATCCTCATCATTATTTTCATGAAGACTAGAAGAACACGCTTTTATAAAGCTTTCTTTTTTAGCACGCAATCTAGCGGTTCTTTCCTTGCACTCGTCAATGGAAGTTCTCATTACTTTGAGAGACTCATTGATATCATGCTTAGGAGAAGAAGATCCAAGTTTAAAAGAATTAACATCAAGCAAAAGTCTATCAACTTTCCTAGCCAAATCATCAACTTTGAGAAATCATAAATTCTTTCACACTATTTTTCTTCAAGCAAAGCATTAAAATTCTTTTGAGAAATCATAAATTCTTTCACACTATTCTCAAAATCAGAGGGCATCTTCTTAAAATTACCATAAGAATTATTGTAGGAATTTCCATAATTATTAGAGGGATTACTAGGGAACGGTCTAACATTAAAATTTCCACTATAAGCATTGTTTCCAAAACTATTCCTGCCAACAAAATTCACATCCATAGATTCATTATTATTATCAATCAAGGAAGACAAAGACATATCATTGGGATCAAGAGGAGTATTTTTAGTAGCAAACATCTTCATAAGTTCATCCATATTTCTACTCAAAACATTAATTTCTTCTATAGCATGCACTTTTTTACTAGAAGATCTTTCGGTGTGCCATTGAGAATAATTAGCCATAATATTATCAAGCAATTTTGTAGCATCTCCTAATGTGATTTCCATAAAGGTGCCTCCCACGGCCGAATCTAAGAGATTTCTAGAAGCAAAGTTCAAACCGGCATAAAAATTTTGTATGATCATCCATAAATTCAAACCATGAGTAGGGCAATTGCGAAGCATCAATTTCATTCTTTCCCAAGATTGGGAAACATGCTCATGATCAAGTTGTTTAAAATTCATAATATCGTTCCTAAGAGTGATGATCTTAGCGGGAGGAAAATACTTAGAGATAAAAGCATCTTTGCACTTGTTCCAAGAATCAATACTATTTTTAGGCAAAGACGAAAACCAAACTTTAGCACGATCTCTAAGTGAAAATGGAAATAAATTCAATTTGACAATATTGTTATCCATATCTTTCTTCTTTTGCATATCACACAAATCAACAAAATTGTTTAGATGAGTAGCGGTATCTTCACTAGGAAGGCCGGCAAATTGATCTTTCATAACAAGATTCAGCAAAGCGGTATTGATTTCACAAAACTCAACATCATTAAGAGGAGCAATCGGAGTAGTAAGGAAATCATTATTATTGGTATTCGAGAAGTCACACAACTTGGTATTATCTTGCGCCATGGCAACAAGTAATCCAACACACAAGCAAACAGAAAAATGACAAGCGAAAAGAGAGGAGGAGATTGGGAAAGAGAGGGCAAATAAAACGGCAAGGGTGAAGTGGGGGAGAGGAAAGCGAGAGGCAAATGGCAAATAATGTAAATGCGAGGGAGATGGGTTTGTGATGGGTACTTGAGCGAAGACCTCCCCGGCAACGATGCCAGAAATCCTTCTTGCTACATCTTGAGCTTGCGTTGGTTTTCTTCGAAGAGGAGAGGGTGATGCAGCAAAGTGTAGCGTAAGTGTTTCCCTCAGTTTTGAGAACCAAGGTATCAATCCAGTAGGAGGCTCCTCAAAAGTCCCACACACCTACACAAACAAACTGAGAACTCGCAACCAACACAATAAAGGGGTTGTCAATCCCTTCACGGCCACTTGCGACAGTGAGATCTAATAAAGATAGTATGATAACATAGATATATTTTTGGTATTTTGTAATATAGATGCAAAAAGTAAAGATGCAAATAAAGGTAGATTGAAAGCAAATATTGTAAGAGATAGACCCGGGGGCCATAGGTTTCACTAGAGGCTTCTCTCAAGATAGCATAAGTATTACGGTGGGTGAACAAATTACTGTCGAGCAATTGATAGAAAAGCGCATAGTTATGAGATTATCTAGGCATGATCATGTATATAGGCATCACGTCCATAACAAGTAGACCGACTCCTGCCTGCATCTACTACTATTACTCCACACATCGACCGACTCATGCCTGCATCTAGAGTATTAAGTTCATAAGAACAGAGCAACGCATTAAGAAAGATGACATGATGTAGAGGGATAAACACATGCAATATGATATAAACCCCATCTTGTTATCCTCGATTGCAACAATACAATACGTGTCTTGCAACCCTTCACATCCTTTGGGTAAGAACACCGCAAGATTGAACCCAAAGCTAAGCACTTCTCCCATGGCAAGAAGAACCAATCTAGTAGGCCAAACCAAACTGATAATTCGAAGAGACTTGCAAAGATAACTCAATCATACATAAAAGAATTCAGAGAAGATTCAAATATTATTCATAGATAAACTTGATCATAAACCCATAATTCATCGGATCTCGACAAACACACCGCAAAAAGAGTTTACATCGAATAGATCTCCACAAGAGAGGGGGAGAACATTGTATTGAGATCCAAAAAGAGAGAAGAAGTCATCTAGCTAATAACTATGGACCCGTAGGTCTATGGTAAACTACTCGCAACTCATCGGAGAGGCAAGGATGTTGATGTAGAGGCCCTCTGTGGTTGATTCCCCCTCCGTGAGTCTTGCGTGAAGGCTACAAGATGGGATCTGGCGGATCTGAAGGTTTCTGACGGTGGAAATTGTGTTTCGTGGTGCTCTGGATGTTTTGAGTGCGTGGGTATATATAGGAGGAAGAAGTACATTGGTGGCAGCCGAGAAGGCTGCACGAGACAGGGCGCGCTCCTCAGAGGCGCGCCCTATCTCGTGGGGCCCTCGGAGCTTCTTGACTTGCACTCCAAGCTCTCCGGATCATGTCCGTTCCAAAAATCACGCTCCCGAAGGTTTCATTCCATTTGGACTCCGTTTGATATTCCTATTCTTCGAAATACTGAAATAGGCAAAAAAAACAGCAATATGGGTCGGGCCTCCGGTTAGTAGGTTAGTCCCAAAAATGATATAAATGTGTAAAATAATGCCCATAAACATCCAAAAGGGGTAATATAATAGCATGGAACAATCAAAAATTATAGATACGTTGGAGACGTATCAGTGTGTGCTGGGATGGCGTGCAACAGCTGCGGTGACAAGCTAGGCGTCGGCCAGAACTCGGGCGTCGGTCGTTTTGCTGCTGCGGCATGCTAGCGGGCGAACGGAGACACTAGCGAGGTGCTGCGGAGTGCAGGGAGTGTGTTAGGCACCAGCGATGACCAAAAGGTCACTAGAGTGACATCGACATCGAGCTCGTGCGGCGGAGCGTCTTGGCTCTGGTAGAGGAGGTGGCTAGAGGGTGCGTATGAGCGCGGGGAGCAGGGGAGAAGACGGTGGAGCTCACAGCGGGGTCGGAGATAGTCTCAGCGAGCTCGGGGAGGCGGAGACGGTGGCAAATCGACAGCGGCGACCCTCGGTGGCCGAGGAGGGGAACGGCAGAGCTAGCAGCATCCAGGGCTTCCGGCGCCTTCCGTCTTGGTGAGGAGGAAGAGGGGGATGAGGTGGGGCTTCCTGGCGCGTCGGCGAGGCGAGGGGAGCATGGTGGCCGTGGCAAACGGCGTCGGCAACGACGAGTTCCACTCGGGCGCGTGCGAGGAGAGAGCAAAGGAGGGGGAGGAGCGAGGGAGAGCGCGAGGGGGTTCCAGGGGCGTTGTGGCGCCTCCAAAGAAGGCCAGGGGTCGAGGGGGAGCGACAAGCAGGAGGTGGCCGGGGCGCTGATACGTCCATTTTGCATCATGCTTTTATATCAATATTTATTGCATTATGGGATGTTATTTCACGTTGTGTCACAATACTTATGGCTATTCTCTCTGATTTTACAAGGTTTACATGAAGAGGAGAATGCGGCAATGGAATTCAGGCCGGAAAAGGAGCAAATATTGAAGGCCTATTACTGCAACTCGAAAAGTCCTGAAACTCCACGGAATACCTTAAAATAAATAAAGAAAAATCATCGCCAAAGATGAAGGCCAGGGGGCCCACACCCTGCTCGCGAGGGTGGGGGCGCGCCCCCTGGGCGCGCCTCCCTACCTTGTGGGCCCCCTGGTGGCTCTCCAACGCCCATCTTCTCCAATATGAAGTCTTCCGATGAGAAAAAAATAGAAGAGAACCTTTCGGGATGAGACTCCGCAGCCACGAGGCGGAACCTTGGTGGAACCAATCTAGGGCTCCGGCAGAGCTGTTCTGCGAGGGACACTTCCCTCTGGGAGGGGGAAACCATCACCATCGTCATCACCAACGCTCCTCTCATCGGGAGAGGGCAATCTCCATCAACATCTTCACCAGCACCATCTCATCCAAACCCTAGTTCATCTCTTGTATCCAATTCTTGCCTCCAAGTCCGGGATTGGTGCTAGTAGGTTGCTAGTAGTGTTGATTACTCCTTGTAGTTGATGCTAGTTGGTTTATTTGGTGGAAGATCATATGTTCAGATCCTTTATGCATATTATTACCCCTCTGATTATGAACATGAATATGCTTTGTGAGTAATTACATTTGTTCCTGAGGACAAGGGAGAAGTCTTGCTATTAGTAGTCATGTGAATTTGGTATTCGTTCGATATTTTGATAAGATGTATGTTGTCTAACCTCTAGTGGTGTTATGTGAACGTCGACTACATAACACTTCACCATTATTTGGGCCTAGAGGAAGGCATTGGGAAGTAATAAGTAGATGATGGGTTGCTAGAGTGACAGAAGCATAAGCCCTAGTTTATGCGTTGCTTTGTAAGGGGTTGATTTGGATCCATATGTTTCATGCTATGGTTAGGTTTACCTTAATACTTTTGTTGTAGTTGCGGATGCTTGCAATAGAGGTTAATGATAAGTGGGATGCTTGTCCAAGTAGGCGGTACCCAAGCACCGGTCCACCCACATATAAATTATCAAAGTACCGAACGCGAATCATATGAGCGTGATGAAAACTAGCTTGACGATATTCCCATGTATCCTCGGGAGCGCTTTTCCTATTATAAGAATTTGTCCAGGCTTGTCCTTTGCTACAAAAAGGATTGGGCCACCTTGCTGCACTTTATTTACTTTTGTTAATTGTTGCTCGTTACAATTTGTCCTATCACAAAACTATCTGTTACCACTTGTTTCAGTACTTGCAGAGAATACCTTGCTAAAAACCGCTTATCATTTCCTTCTGCTCCTCGTTGGGCTCGACACTCTTACTTATCAGAAGGACTACGATGGATCCCCTACACTTGTGGGTCATCAAGACTCTTTTCTGGCACCGTTGCCGGGGAGTGAAGCGCCTTTGGTAGGTGGAATTTGGTAAGGAAAAATTTATTTAGTGTGCTGAAATTTTCTGTCACTTGTTACTATGGAAAGTAATTGTCTGAGGGGCTTGTTCGGGGTATCTTCACCCCATCCAGTTGAGCAAAGAGTTGCTCCTCAACCTACTGAACCTACTGAACCTATTGAAAATGAAACTTCTTTTGAGATTCCTTCGGGTATGATGGAAAAACTGCTAGCAAACACTTTTGCAGGATATGGAACAAAGCATCCTGACGAACATCTACGCTTTGTGGATGATATTTGTGGACTATTTAAGCTTGCAGGTATACCCGATGATGTTGTTAAGAAGAAGGCTTTCCCTTTATCTTTGGAGGGAGACGCATTGACATGGTATAGGCTATGCGATGATACGAAATCATGGAACTATAAAAGAGTGAAACTGGAATTTCATCAAAAGTATTACCCTATGCATCTTGTTCATCGTGATCGCAATTATATATATAATTTTTGGCCTTGTGAAGGAGAAAGCATCGCTCAAGCTTGGGGGAGGCTTAAATCAATGTTATATTCATGCCCCGATCATGACCTCTCAAAATTGACAATTCTCCAGAATTTGTATGCTCGACTTTCTGATAATAATCGCACCATGCTCGATACTTCTTGTGTTGGCTCTTTTATGATGAAGTCTATTGAATTTGGATGGAATTTATTGGATAGAATTAAACGCAACTCTGAAGATTGGGACCTCGACGAAGGTAAGGAGTCAGGTATGACACCTAAGTTTGATTGTGTTAAATCTTTTATGGATACCGATATTTTCCGTAAGTTTAGCACTAAATATGGACTGACTCGAGATAGTAGCTTCTTTTGTGAATCTTTTGCTACTTATGTTGATCTCCCGAGGAGAAGTGGTTTAAATACCATCCTCCCATAGAAGTAAAAGTAGTTGCACCTATTAAAGTTGAAGAAAAGATTGTCACTTACAATGATCCTATTGTTCCTACTTCTTATGTTGAGAAACCACCTTTCCTGTTAGAATGAAGGATCATGCTAAAGCTTCAATTGTTGTTAAGTAAAAGCAATACTAGGACTTATACACCTCTGAGCAAGTCAAAGTAGAACCCAATATTGCTATTGTTAAAGCTCTCTTGTCTGATAATATTGATGGGCATGTTATTCAATTCTCTGGTGAAACTGCTAGAATTGCTAAACCCTGTGATAGAGATAAACATAGACCTGTGGTAGGCGTGCCCGTTATTTCTATTAAAATAGGAGATCATTGTTATCATGGCTTATGTGATATGGGTGCTAGTGCTAGTGTTATACCCATTGGTTTATACAAAGAAATTATGCATGAGATTGCACCGGCTGAGTTAGAAGAAATTAATGTTACAATTAAACTTGCCAATAGAGATACTATATCTCCAATGGGAATTGTTAGAGATGTTGAAGTCTTGTGTGGGAAAACCAAATATCCCGCTGATTTTCTTGTTCTTGGTTCTCCACAAGATAGCTTTTGTCCCATTATATTTGGTAGACCCTTCTTGCTACTGTTAATGCTACGATAGATTGTGAAAAGCATGTTGTTACTGTTGGCTTGGATGATATGGTTCATGAGTTTAATTTCTCTAAATTTAATAAACAACATCGTGAGGAAGAATTGCCTAGTAAGGATGAAATTATTGGTCTTGCTTCTATTGCTGTACCTCCTAGTGATCCTCTAGAACACTATTTGCTAGACCATGAAAATGATATGTTCATGAATGAAAGAAGGGAAATAGATGAGGTATTCTTTAAACAGGAACCTATTCTGCAACACAATTTGCATGTTGAAATCCTAGGGGATCCTCCTCCACCCAAGGGTGATCCCGTGTTTCAGCTTAAACCGTTGCCTGATAATCTTAAATATGCTTATCTTGATGAAAAGAAAATATATCCTGTCATTATTAGCGCTAACCTTACAGAGCATGAAGAAGAAGGATTATTGAAAACTCTGAAGAAGCATCGCGCCGCTATTGGATATACTCTGGATGATCTTAAGGGCATCAGTCCCACTCTATGTCAACATAAAATAAATTTGGAAGTTGATGCCAAACCAGTGCGTGAGCCGCAACGACGTTTGAATCCTAAAATGAAAGAAGTGGTAAGAAAAGAAATACTCAAGCTTCTGGAGGCAGGTATAATTTATCCCGTGGCTGATAGTCAATGGGTAAGTCCTGTCCAGTGTGTCCCTAAGAAGGGAGGTATTACTGTTGTTCCTAATGATAAAGATGAATTGATTCCGCAAAGGATTATCACAGGTTATAGGATGGTAATTGATTTTTGCAAATTAAATAAGGCTACTAAGAAAGATCATTACCCCTTACCTTTTATTGATCAAATGCTAGAAAGATTATGCAAACATACACATTATTGCTTTCTAGATGGTTATTCTGGTTTTTCTCAAATACCTGTGTCGGCTAAAGATCAATCAAAGACTACTTTACATGCCCTTTTGGTACTTTTGCTTATAGACGTATGCCTTTTGGTTTATGTAATGCACCTGCTACCTTTCAAAGATGCATGATGGCTATATTCTCCGACTTTTGCGAGAAAATTTGTGAGGTTTTCATGGATGACTTTTCCGTCTATGGTTCCTATTTTGATGATTGCTTGAGCAATCTTGCTCGAGTTTTGCAGAGATGTGAAGAAACTAATCTTGTCTTGAATTGGGAAAAGTGCCACTTTATGGTGAATGAAGGTATTGTCTTGGGGCACAAAGTTTCTGAAAGAGGTATTGAAGTTGATAAAGCCAAGGTTGATGCTATTGAAAAGATGCCATGTCCCAAGGACATTAAAGGTATAAGAAGTTTCCTTGGTCACGCCGGATTTTATAGGAGGTTCATTAAAGACTTCTCAAAAATCTCTCGGCCTCTGACTAATTTATTACAAAAAGATGTACCATTTGTCTTTGATGATGATTGTGTAGAAGCATTTGAAATACTTAAGAAAGCATTAGTCTATGCACCTGTTGTTCAGCCACCTGATTGGAATTTACCTTTTGAAATTATGTGTGATGCTAGTGATTATGCTGTAGGTGTTGTTCTAGGGCAAAGAGTTCATAAGAAATTGAATGTTATCCATTATGCTAGTAAGACTCTAGACAATGCTCAAAGAAGTTATGCTACTACCGAAAAGGAACTTTTAGCGGTTGTATTTGCTTGTGATAAATTCAGACCCTATATTGTTGATTCTAGAGTAACTATTCATACAGATCATGCTGCTATTAAATATCTTATGGAAAAGAAAGATGCAAAACCTAGACTTATTATATGGGTTCTCTTGCTCCAAGAGTTTGATTGGCATATTGTTGATAGAAAAGGAGCTGAGAACCCCGTTGCAGACAACTTGTCTAGGCTAGAGAATGTTCTTGATGACCCACTACCTGTTGATGATAGCTTTCCTGATGAACAATTAAATGTCATAAGTACTTCTCGTAGCACTCCATGGTATGCTGATTATGCTAATTATATTGTTGCTAAATTTATACCACCTAGCTTCACATACCAACAAAAGAAAAAGTTTTTCTATGACTTGAGACATTACTTTTGGGATGACCCTCATCTTTATAAAGAAGGAGTAGATGGTGTTATTAGATGTTGTGTACCTGAGCATGAACAGGAACAGATCCTACAAAAGTGTCACTCTGAAGCTTATGGGGGACACCACGCTGGAGATAGAACTGCACATAAGGTATTGCAATCTGGTTTTTATTGGCCTACTCTTTTCAAGGATGCCCGTAAGTTTGTTTTGTCTTGCGATGAATGTCAAAGAATTGGTAATATTAGTAGACGTCAAGAAATGCCTCTGAATTATTCACTTGTTATTGAACCATTTGATGTTTGGGGCTTTGATTATATGGGACCTTTTCCTGCCTCTAATGGTTACACTCATATTTTAGTTGATGTTGATTACGTTACTAAGTGGGTAGAAGCTATTCCAACTAGTAGTGCTGATCATAACACTTCTATTAAAATGCTTAAGGAAGTTATTTTTCCGAGGTTTGGAGTCCCTAGATACTTAATGACTGATGGTGGTTCACACTTTATTCATGGTGCTTTCCGTAAGATGCTTGCTAAATACGATGTTAATCATAGAATTGCATCTCCATATCACCCGCAGTCTAGTGGTCAGGTAGAATTAAGCAATAGAGAGCTCAAATTAATTTTGTAAAAGACTGTCAATAGGTCTAGAAAGAATTGGTCCAAGAAACCGAATGATGCATTATCGGCCTATAGAACTGCGTATAAAAATCCTATGGGTATGTCTCCGTATAAAATGGTTTATGGAAAAGCTTGTCACTTACCTCTCGAACTAGAACATAAGGCATATTGGGCTATTAAAGAGCTCAACTATGATTTCAAACTTGCCAGTGAGAAGTGGTTATTTGATATTAGCTCACTTGATGAATGGAGAACCCAAGCTTATGAAAATGCCCAGTTGTTTAAAGAAAAAGTTAAAAGATGGCATGACAAAAGGATACAAAAGCGTGAGTTTAATGTAGGTGATTATGTATTGCTATACAACTCTTGTTTAAGATTTTTTGCAGGAAAACTTCTCTCCAAATGGGAAGGTCCCTACGTTATCGAGGAGGTCTATCGTTCCGGTGCCATAAAAATCAACAACTTCGCAGGCACAAACCCGAAGGTGGTAAATGGTCAAAGGATCAAACACTATATTTCAGGTAATCCCATCAATGTTGAAACTAATATTATTGAAACCGTAACCTCGGAGGAATACATAAGGGATACTTTCGAGCGTTCGGACTCGAAAAGGAATAGGTATGTGATGCGGTAAGTAAACCGACTCCAAAACAATTTTTAAGGCAATATTTCTCCGTTTTGGAATATTTAGAAAAATAGAAAAATAAGTAGCAGTCCGGGGAGGACACGAGGCCTCCACGGGGGTGGAGGGCACGCCCCCTACCTCGTGAGCACCTCGTGTGCCCTCCGGACTCCGTTTCCTTGCACGATACGTATTTTGGTCAGTAAAAATTCATTATATATACTCCCAAAGGTTTTGACTCTCATATCACGCAAATATCCCCTGTTTTTGTTTCGAGCTGTTGCTGCTGCAGATTAGAGCAAGATGTCTTCTCAAGAGTCAGTCGGGGAGAGCCGGGTATCTAACCCGACACCGGAACAAAGGGCAAACAGTGACGCTGACCACTTTGGGCCAGCAACGGAGGAAGAGATGGAGGCTGACCTAATGAGAGTAGATGCCATGGAAGATCAAGAAGTCGCCTCTCGCCTCCGAGCTGGTTTCACGATGGGGGAACTACAGAACTCGGCAATTCCAAACTCAGTTATCCCTTCCAATGTTAAATTTCTTTCCTACGAAAATATGAGGAGAAGTATCTCTGGTTCTCCTGCAGCTATGCAACACCCTTGGGTGCAAGGAGCTTTAGCTGTTACAGGAAAGCTGCGCAAGGAAATAATGGACCTCAAGCATCAGGTCAATAAGCTCGAGGAGGAGAACCGTATCTTAAAGGGAATCATCACCAAGAATATTACACCAACAACAAAGAAGGAGAAATAATCACCTGGGTATGGGCACTCCCCTTGGCAACTGCCAAGCTTGGGGGAGGTGCCCTGGTATCGTATCACCATCATAACTCCTATCTTTACTGTTTTTCTTAGTTCGATCCTATTAGTAGTATCTTGATTTGGTAGAATAAAGTCATGGCATGATCTAGTTTTGAGTTTTGCTTTATGATCCTTCTTTGTAATCGAGTCCGAGAGCTATATAATAAAGATTAGTGTTGATTCAAGGGCTTGAGTATATTGCCATGATCTTGGGTGATTAGAAGAAAAAGAATAGAAAGAATCAAAGAGTTCATCTTAGTCTTATTGAAAGTAATGACTTCACATAGAAACAGTATGATGATTTAAAAATTGTTGGGAGTTGGAAAATATAGCTTTGGTCATTGTTGCAATTAATAGGAAGTAATAAGGAAAGAGAGGTTTCACATATAGATATATTATCATTGACATCTTTTATGATTGGGAGCACTCATTAAAATATGACATGCTAAAGAGTTGAGGTTGGACAAGGAAGACAACATAATGAGTTATGTTTTCTTACATCTGAGATAAAGTATGTTGTCATGATTCCTCTACCGTGTTGAGCTTGCCTTTCCCCCTCATGCTAGCCAAATTCTCAGCACTAAGTAGAAATACTACGTGTGCTTCCAAATACCCTTAAACCAGTTTTGCCATGAGAGTCCACCATATCTACCTATGGATTGAGTAAGATCCTTCAAGTAAGTTGTCATTGTTGCAAACAAATAAAAATTGCTCTCTAAATATGCATGACTTATTAGTGCAGAGAAAATAAACTTTGTACGAACTTGTTGTGGATGAAATAAAAGCGACGGACTGCATAATAAAGGTTCACATACAAGGGGCAATATAAAGTGACGTTCTTTTGCATTAAGATTTTGTGCATCAACCGTAAAAGCGCATGACAACCTCTGCTTCCCTCTACGAAGGGCCTATCTTTTATTATTATCCTCTACCTTATGCAAGAGTCATGGTGATCTTCACCTTTCTCCTTTTTCATTTTATCCTTTGGCAAGCTCAGCATGTTGGAAAGAACATGACATATATATCTAATTGGATGTGGGGGAGCGTGAATTATTATTGTTGACATTACCCTTGAGGTAAAAGGTTGTCGGGCAAAACTATAAGCCCCTATCTTTCTCTGTGTCCGATTAAAACTCCGTAACCACAAGTATCACGTGAGTGTTAGCAATTATGAAGGACTAAGTGATAGTTGAGTATGTGGACTTGCTTTTAAGCTCTAACATAGCCTCTTTCCGATGTTATGATAAATTGCAATTGCTTCAATGACTGAGATTATAATTGTTGGTGCCCAATAAGTTTTCTGATTCATATTTTGGCTTTGTGAAAAGATCATCACTTGAACATGAGTAATCATATGACAAAATTTATATATGTTGCTGTTATGAAATAATCATGATGCCTTCATGTCCGTATTTTATTTTTATTGACGCCTCTACCTCTAAACATGAGGACATATTTATTGTTATCAGCTTTTTGCTTGAGGACAAGCGAGGTCTAAGCTTGGGGGAGTTGATACGTCCATTTTGCATCATGCTTTTATATCAATATTTATTGCATTATGGGATGTTATTCCACGTTATGTCACAATACTTATGGCTATTCTCTCTCATTTTACAAGGTTTACATGAAGAGGAGAATGTCGGCAATGGAATTCAGGCCGGAAAAGGAGCAAATATTGAAGGCCTATTCTGCAACTCCAAAAGTCCTGAAACTCCACGGAATACCTTAAAATAAATAAAGAAAAATCATCGCCAAAGATGAAGGCCGGGGGCCACACCACGCTCACGAGGTGGGCGCCCCACAGGCGCGCCTCACCTCGTGGGCCCCGGTGGCTCTCCGACACCCATCTTCTCCCATATGAAGTCTTCGATGCGAAAAAATAGAAGAGAACCTTTCGGACGAGACTCACGCCACGAGGCGGAACCTTGGCGGAACCAATCTAGGGCTCCGTGAGCTGTTCTGCTGGGACACTTCCCTCGGGGAGGGGGAAACCATCACCATCGTCATCACCAACGCTCCTCTCATTGGGAGAGGGCAATATCCATCAACATCTTCACCAGCACCATCTCATCTCCAAACCCTAGTTCATCTCTTGTATCCAATTCCTGTCTCCAAGTCCGGGACTGGTGCTAGTAGGTTGCTAGTAGTGTTGATTACTCCTTGTAGTTGATGCTAGTTGGTTTATTTGGTGGAATATCATATGTTCAGATCCTTTATGCATATTATTACCCCTATGATTATGAACATGAATATGCTTTGTGAGTAATTATGTTTGTTCCTGAGGACAAGGGAGAAGTCTTGCTATTAGTAGTCATGTGAATTTGGTATTCGTTCGATATTTTGATAAGATGTATGTTGTCTAACCTCTAGTGGTGTTATGTGAACGTCGACTACATAACATTTCACCATTATTTGGGCCTAGAGGAAGGCATTGGGAAGTAATAAGTAGATGATGGGTTGCTAGAGTGACAGAAGCTTAAACTCTAGTGTATGCGTTGCTTCGTAAGGGGCTCATTTGGATCCATATGTTTCATGCTATGGTTAGGTTTACCTTAATACTTTTGTTGTAGTTGCGGATGCTTGTCCAAGTAAGGGAAGTACCCAAGTACCGGTCCACCCACATATCAAATTATCAAAGTACCGAACGCGAATCATATGAGCGTGATGAAAACTAGCTTGACGATATTCCCATGTGTCGTCGGGAGCGCTTTTCCTATTATAAGAGTTTGTCCAGGCTTGTCCTTTGCTACAAAAAGGATTGGGCCACCTTGCTGCACTTTATTTACTTTTGTTACTTGTTGTTCGTTACAATTTATCCTATCACAAAACTATCTGTTACCACTTGTTTCAGTACTTGCAGAGAAAACCTTGCTGAAAACCACTTATCATTTCCTTCTGCTCCTCGTTGGGTTCGACAGTCTTACTTATCGAAAGGACTACGATAGATCTCCTATACTTGTGGGTCATCAGGCGCATGGCCATGCACACGGGGCACACGCCCGACACCATTCTGTAGCGAGGAAGACGACAGGGGGGAGCCCAGTGGGCTGGGCCGTACAGGAGCTGGGCCGGCTCTGGTGGGCTGCACAGGTAAGTCAGGTGGGTTTTCTGTCCTTTCTGTTTATTTCTGTTCTCTAATTCTTCTGTAATTGTTTGGTTTTTCTAAAAATACTTAAGCACTTCCAAAAATCATGAAACTTGTTTAGGCCCATTGTTTGGAAAATATCTAACAACAATCATTTAAGTTTATGATTATTTGAACATTTAAAATATTTTATAGTATTTAAATGTCCAAATGCAAATAACATATCATTTAGTTCAAAAATTCAGAATGGCCTAGAAAAATGTGCACCATTTTTGGGAGAGGTTCTAACCCAATTCAAAAATGATGAACTTTTGTGAAGGGCATTTTGGGTTCATTGAAATGTTTTTCAGTTGAACCTAGTATTTTCAGGGGGGGTGTTGGGGTTTGTTGATCCCCATTTCAGGTTTAAGAGAAATTTAAACATGATGCAACACAAGACTAACTAGACCAGAGCAGACCAGAACTAGGGATGTGACAATATGTTGGAGACGTATCACCCCCGTAGCCGCCGCCAGTCCACCCCCTTCGTCTTCGTCCAGCTCCAGCCCGCCACCAGCGTCGCTGTCATCTACCCCGACCACTTAGTCTACTCCGACCACCATTGGTGACATCAGTCCCGCACCGATGGACGCCGCAATCGTTGTCGAGTTCTTCTCTACTGGCCCCTCCGACTACTCCAACATGGCATACAGCTTGTGCCGGTCCTAGTCTACGCATGCCCAGTGCTGGCAACACCGAAGCATGCCTTCGTCCACAACATGTCCCCGGGCCTGGCAAGCCTGGTGCGGCGCTTTGTCAACTTCGTCTTCGTCCATCTACGCATGCCCGGTGCTGGCAACACCCGTGCGTGCCTTCGTATACAATGTGTCCTCGGGCTTGGCAACCCCGGCGCGATGCATCGGCAACAACGTCTTCTCCCCGGTGCACCACTGATACGTCCATTTTGCATCATGCTTTTATATCAATATTTATTGCATTATGGGCTGTTATTACATATTATGTCACAATACTTATGGCTATTCTCTCTTATTTTACAAGGTTTATCATGAAGAGGGGATGCCAAGAATGGGATTCTGGTGGAAAAGGAGCAAATATTGAAACCTATTCTCGCACTGACTCAAAAACCACGAAACTCCACGTAAGTCACTTTTGGAATTAATAAAATTATTGAGCAAAGAAAATACGGAGGAGGCCCACACCTGGCCGGGAGGGTGGGCGCGCCCTCTCTGGGCGCGCCCCATCTCTGGGCCTTGGTGGCCCTCCGGTGCCCATCTTCTGCTATATGAAGGCTTTTACCATGGAAAAAATCATAAGCAAGCTTACGGGACGAAACTCCGCCGCCACGAGGCGGAACCAATCTAGGGCTCCAGCGGAGCTGTTCTGCCGGGGAAACTTCCCTATGGGAGGGGGAAATCATCACCATAGTCATCACCAACGATCCTCTCATCGGGAGGGGGTCAATCTCCATCAACATCTTCACCAGCACCATCTCCTCTCAAAACCCTAGTTCATCTCTTGTATCCAATCTTGTATCAAAACCACAAATTGGTACATGTGGGTTGCTAGTAGTGTTGATTACTCCTTGTAGTTGATGCTAATTGGTTTACTTGGTGGAAGATCATATGTTCAGATCCTTAATGCATATTAATACTCCTCTGATCATGAACATGAATATGCTTTGTGAGTAGTTACGTTTGTTCCTGGGGACATGGGTGAAGTCTTCCTATTAGTAGTCATGTGAATTTGGTATTCGTTCAATATTTTGATGAGATGTATGTTGTCTCTCCTCTAGTGGTGTCATGTGAACGTCGACTACATGACACTTCACCAATATTTGGGCCTAGAGGAAGGCATTGAGAAGTAATAAGTAGATGATGGGTTGCTAGAGTGACAGAAGCTTAAACCCTAGTTTATGCGTTGCTTCGTAAGGGGCTAATTAGGATCCACTAGCTTCATGCTATGGTTAGGTTTACCTTAATACTTCTTTTGTAGTTGCGGATGCTTGCAATTGGGGTTAATCATAAGTGGGATGCTTGTCCAAGAAAGGGTAGTACCCAAGCACCGGTCCACTCACATATCAAATTATCAAAGTACAGAACGCGAATCATATGAGCATGATGATATTAGCTTGTAGATAATTCCCATGTGTCCTCGGGAGCGCTTTTCTCATTATAATAAATTGTCCAGGCTTGTCCTTTGCTACAAAAAGGATAGGGCCACCTTGCTGTACCTTATTTACTTTCATTGCTTGTTACCCATTACAAATTATATTATCACAAAACTATCTGTTACCTACAATTTCAGTGCTTGTAGAGAATACCTTACCGAAAACTGCTTGTCATTTCCTTCTGCTCCTCATTGGGTTCGACACTCTTACTTATCGAAAGGACTACGATAGATCCCCTATACTTGTGGGTCATCAACCACTACTTCGACACTACTGTGCCCATGACTAACTCAGCACCTCCTTGCACCCATGACTCCATGGTGACTTCCTCGACATCGGCCACCCAGACTCGACATCGACCACGGCATTCTTCACACGGCTACCTCGACCACAGCTACACCACCCTACGCTTTCGGCTACCTCGACAACGACACAAAGAGTTACCGCCTTGCTTGAGCAACCTCGTCGGTTACCACTCCAGTCACGACTTCCGCGATGCATCGACTGTTATGACTTTAAGGGGGTGTCTGTCAGCTTGCCTTCGGATTCTTCTCCAGTCTCACCATTTGCATCGCTACCATTGTGATTGTGGGGGGATGTTGTGTATAATGTTTATTTAGGAAACATAGGATAGCGTAGGATTTGGTCCTGCCTTGACTTGTACTCCAAGATGACCATGTACTCCTATATATATGCCCATGAATCTCAAGCAATAAAATAACTATTCCACAAATCCCTCTCTAATCTCTTCTAACAACAAGGGCACCCAGCTGCTTAGGGTTTTTCGTGCCTCCCATCGGTGCCGCAGTCGATCTACCTCGTCTCTTGTGGTCTTAGAGCCATGGAGACGTGGTGGATCTCAGCTCTTGCCGATAGGTGGGCTCCATTTTTATGTGTTTTGAAAGTTTTGTTAGAGTTTATGTCCTACTTAGAGAGACGAGGTAGCGTCGGCTCTCCAAAGATGGAATAATATTCTCCGTGCCTAACACCTTCCAAGATTAGTGGCTAGAGGCCCACTCGTTTGTCATGGAGACTACTCGCTACTGCTCGACCTGTCTACCAGGAGTAAAGAAGAAGCAAAACACCTATTCCTAAACAGAGATGCGGTGCTCCAGTTGATCCCCTCATCGTCGATGCGCTGTAACACTATACTCGCGGAAGGAGCATTTGGGGGAGGGGGAGTTGTCTCATTTTAGACTGCAACATTTGGATGTGTCCATGGTGCCCACTGACGAGGATGATACCACTCCATGCATCCCTGGGTGTCTGCTTATCTGTGTGCCCTTGGAAGACCATCATTCTAGTAAGCCTCGGGTGTGACCACCAGCATAAAGATCATATCTACAAGTTTCGTACATGTTTCTTTACCAATACGTAATCTCTACTATTAAAGGGATGTTGGTAGTTTCGTCTCACCTCCTCCCTCGGGTTTTTCCTACTCACACCCCATCTACCTCTTTGACTAGTAGAACGCTCGTGCGTTGCCATGGGCTTTTGAAATATTTTTTTGAAGTTATATATATGCATGTTAAATTTCACATCTATAGAAAAGATAGCCAGTAATAATTGAAATCCACCTCACTTATGGTATAAGTTGATAAAATGGTAATTTGACAATGTATATATAGAGAGCGGTGATCTAACTAATAATCGCTTACAAATCAAGATATACTTGATACCCTTAAGATACTTTGCACAATATCAGAAATGTTCTCTTTAACTTTATTCACACGATATTTAGGCAATGAATAATAAGAACTTCTTCCTCAGCTCAAAACTACGCTGCAAGGGTAATATATGTAGTTAGCACAAATATTTCCGTGAAAGGTCTAAAAATGTGCAAGGAATAATGCTCATCATGCAAACTGCACAATTCATTACCGTTATATGAGAGCATAAAATCAAAAACGAAATATCCAGACACATCTTTGCAATTTCCTAAATTTATATTATCTTGAATATAGTGATAACAAAAAGAAATGCTTGTTTCTTGTTTATTATGATAATGGAGTATATAAATGTACACGTTCGTGCTCGTTGAAATAACATAAACTCACCACAAAGTGGCCGCAGGACACGACAATCCTCTCACTATCTCCACACAATCATCGTTTCAATGGCGCCTCCCCTTTGCTCCACGCCGTCGCCCGACCACACCCTTTCTCTCCAAGGAATTGGCCGACTCCTCCTCTGTAACACCCGGATAATTAAGCTACAGTAATCCAATGTTAATTGTGCCATGTCATTGTTTTCATTGTGGCTAAATCCCCCTTTGATTCCATCTGGTTCAAATTCAAATTTAAATTAAAGTCAAAAACAGAAGTTTACATAGGTCAAAATTAAAATGTTCAAAGTGTGGAAATTATTCCATAACTAATTATGGTGGTGAACCAAAATTTTATAAAGTGGTTTAATGCCCTAAAGTAATTAAAACAGTGCTAAAACAACATATTTAAATGCCTTCCATTTATGAAAAATTCAAACAAACTCAAAAGCATCCCTAACTTTTTGTGGTAGTGCTAGTTAATGCATGGTATTTATGTGGGCAAGTCCCACATGTTACAAAATAGATTTGCTAGCTAAAAGGAATTGCATAAAAAATGCAAAAAATGAAACATAGAAAATATATAAAAGAAACACCTCCCACTACCCCCCGGGCCTTGGAGGCCCAACAACTCCACCTAACCCCCACCGGTCGCACCCTCCCTTTCTGTTCCTCTGCTCCATGTCGCTACAGGGGCGAGATCGACCCTGACCACCATGCCGTGGGGATAAGACCAACCCTAGCGTCCCCTCTCTCCCCCGTGGAACCCCTTATCCCCTCACTCACTCCCAGATCCACCACGCCTCCCCCCTCCAGATCCGCCTCGCCTGAGACCGCGGTCGCCGCGCTCACCATCGTCTTGGACATCAGCCGCCTCACCGATGCCCAAGACTGCGCCGGGGAGCTCGCCTTCATCGTCCTCGTCTTCCCGATGCAAGGGTTTGCTCTGGGTCGTCGGCGGTGCTCGAGACCGACTCCATCTTCATCATCGCCGACCGCCACTGCTTCTCTTCGGTCTGCGCTGCTCCAGCCATCCTCGGCTTCGCCACGACACCAGCGAGCACCTCTGTGAGCCCCGCATGTCCATTCCATCCCCCTTAGCTCGATTTCGTCGCCTAGCCATCGTCACCATGAGCACCGAGCTCCGGCCGCCGTCATGACCGGCGACCTCCATGCTCCGGCACCATCTGCTCGAACAAGCTGTACCCACGTGTTCGCGGAGTTTTGTAGGTGCCGCCGTTACCCATAGTTCGCTCGTTCGCCCTCGCCGTTTCTGTTGGAGACCGAGCGCAACTGCCGCCCGCCATTGTTCGTACAACCAACGCCAACCTCGATTGCTCACGTTGCCTGAACCGCCGCCGCTTGCTGTTGCCGCTGCTCCACCGCCTCGCATTGGCCTCGCCGCACCCGCCTCCGTCTTGGCACGCCCAGTCGCGCCGCATCCACCGTTGCTCCCCGCGCGAGCTCGCACCTCCGCGCGCGGCCGCACAGACCCACGTGCGCTCGCTCCTTCCCTCAGGCTTGGTCGCCCGGGCCGTGCCCTGCAACTGCCAGCATGCCGTCCGCTGCTGCAGCCGGCCACACCCCTGTCTGCTGCATGCCCGCCTCCGGCCATCACTGCTCGCCGGCAGTAATTCGGTCGTGCCCCTCTGGCCGCCCACCCCACGCCTCTACCCGCCGCACACCGCCCGCTCGCCGCTCCTACCTCCCCGCTGCACCTGCGCGCTGCCGCCCCTGCGCCGCCTCCACTAACCGCGACCGGTGAGCCTCGCCGCCGACCACGCGCCCGGCATCAGCGTCCCAGCGCGCTCACACGCCTGTGGCCGTTCGGGCGGGCACCCTCTCTGTTCGCCTGCGCCCGATAGCCTGCCCTGGCTGGGCACTCCCCAGTGCGGCCCCCCAAACCCCTGTAAAAGAAAAACAGTTTTTTTTTAAATATATATAAAAATATAAAAATAATATTAATATAATTAATTAATTATATAGTTAATTAACCTAATTAATTTAGTGTAATGAACTGATTAGATAAGTAGTTAGTCAGATGTCACAATGACAGGGGGCCCCACCCCATGTTGACCAGTCAATGTTGACTGGTCAACTGGGACCCCCTGGCCCACTTGTCATCCTCTGTGTACACAGAGTTGGGTACCCCTAGCATTTTAACAAATATTTACGAATTAAGAATAAATTCAGAAAATGTTTAAATCTTTGAGAAATCATAATAAAATAATCCGTAACTCGGATGAAAAGTTTTATACATGAAAGAACGACGAGGCGAATCCGAATACGTTGTCTGTTCGTCCACCACACGTCCCTACCATAGCAAACATGCAACCTTCTCCTCCAGTTCGTCTGTCCGAAAATGCTGAATATCGAGGGTACTTTCCCGGATGTTATCCCCCTTCACCAATATCGTGTAGCACTGTGTTAGAACACCTCTAGCACCACTTTTCGTCTTTTCATGCATAGTATTACACTTGTTTGCTCTGTATTTAATGTTTCTCCCTCCTCTTCTCTTCGGTAGACCCCGAGACCGATGCCGATGCCCCGGTGATCGACTACGTCGACGACGACCCTTCTTCCCTTTCAGCGGAGCTTCCAGGAAAGCCCCCCTGTAATCATCCCGATATCGCCATTCCATTCTCTCATGATTGCATTAGATTTTGCTACTGCAATTGATTGCTCCTATTCTGATGCATAGCCTACTTTTGTACCTACTGTTGTACCTTACCTGCTTATCCTAAACTGCGTAGTATAGGTTGGTTAGTGATCCATCAGTGACCCCCATCTTGTCCTTGTTGCCCCTGCTTCATCATCGACGACTAACGTGATCGATGACCAGACCTGACATCTCACACCACATCACACCCCCTTTGTTGCCCGACTCTGCAGAGATACTATCGAGTGTCGAGGGTGATACCTCATAACGCACTCCTGATGATAAATCTGTAGTGTAGCTACTCGGTCGTGGTCATCGAGGGTGATTCCTCCTTCACCACCCCCGATATGACTCTGTCGTGCAACCTCTCAAGTGTGGACCTCGAGGGTGATTCCTCCCACGTTCACCTTGATGATTACATCGAATGGAATCCACAGAGGGTGATTCCTCGGGTTTTCCCCTTGATGTTTTGGACATACGGTTACCCGGACTTTACTTGAGACCATTGTTGAAGTCAGGTCGGCCCTGTGGGGTACCCGCGAGTTGATGTGAAAGTCAGGTGGGCCCGTAGAGCACCCACGAGTTTTCTACGAGGCACGGTCGGGCAATCTGGGCCCTTGTCGTAAGTCCATGAGATGGGGCGATGGGGTCACATTATCGTGAGTCTCTGCTCGTCTCCGCGAGCCCCCAATGCACTAACAGGTTTGGGTATTTGTTCTGAGTTGGCCTCTGGCCTTTACGCACTAACCACCACGCGAGAATAGTTATGGGCCTCAACGTCGCGATGTCGGTAGGAGCTTTGTCGGGCGTCCGGTTCAAAGAAGATGCGGCATGGTCGGATCATCTTTGGCCATCCGGCGGCTTTGGTATCCACCCCGCCATAACGACACGGAGTCTGACAGGCGATGGGACCAAGACCGGAGTGCTTAGGATGTAGGCCGTGGGACCTCTCTCACGAGCCTAGGTAAGGCTGCGACATGTTGATCTTCTGATGCCGGGCATTGGCCCAGAAAAGTGTGTCCGGCCAGAGTTATCAAGCGTGTTGGAAAACGTGGTGCACCCCTGCAAGGAGATTGTCTATTAATAGCCGTGTCCACGATAACAGACGTTCAGACTTATATCCTGATCTAATATAACTAGAAATGGATACTTGAGATATGTGATGGATATGTGGCTCCGAGATTGCTTTCTCGCAGGGAGTCAAGGAAGGATCTCTGGGCTTTGATGCTACAACATGCTTGTTAATTAAACTGCTATTCTCTACTCTTCCGAATGCTGCAAGATGCTTGGAGCTGCTTGAAGATGCTAGTCTTCGATAGGCTAGGCCTTCCCCCTCTATTCTGGCATTCTGCAGTTCAGTCCACACATGCAAACCTTCCATTTGATACCAATGCATACTTAGTATAGATCTGATGCTTGTGAGTACTTTGGATGAGTACTTTGGATGAGTACTCACGGTTGCTTTGCTACCCCTTTCCCCCTTCTTCTTTCTTTCCAGTCGACACAACCAGATGGTGGATCCCTGGAGCCAGATGCCACCCCCATCGGATACTACTACATTGAGGCCGCCGAAGACCAGGAGTAGTTAGGAGGTCCCAGACAGGAGGCATTGCCTCTTCGATCGTGTTGCTTTTGTGCTAGCCTTCTTAAGGCATACTTGTTTAACTTATGTCTGTACTCAGATATTGTTGCTTCCATTGACTCTTGTGTATCAAGCTATGTATTCGAGCCCTCGAGGCCCCTGGCTTTTAATATAAAGCTTGTATTCTTTTAATTTGTGTCTAGAGTTGTGTTGTGATATCTTCCCATGAGTCCCTGTTCTTAACCGTACACATTTGCGTGTATGATTAGTGTACGATTGAATCGGGGGCATCACATCCTCTCCCTACCACGATCACCCCCTCCTATCCCTTCCACAGCGTCGGTGCTCCTCCTCTCCACATCACCGGTGGAGCCTGTCTATGATGGAAATATGCCCTAGAGGAAATAATAAATTTGTTATTATTATATTTCCTTATTCATGATAAAGGTTTATTATTCATGCTAGAATTGTATTGATCGGAAACTTAAATACATGTGTGGATAAATAAACAAATATCGTGTCCCTAGTAAGCCTCTACTAGATTAGCTTGTTGATGAAAGATGGTTAAGGTTTCCTAACCATAGACATGTGTTGTCACTTAATAACAGGATCACATCTTTAGGAGAATGATGTGATGGACAAGACCCATCCGTTAGTTTAACATATGATCGTTCAGTTTATTGCTATTGCTTTCTTAATGTCAAATATATATTCCTTCAACTATGAGATCATGCAACTCCCGGATACCGGAGGAATACCTTGTGTGCTATCAAACTTCATAGCATAATTGGGTCATCATAAAGATGCTCTACAGGTATCTCTGAAGGTGTCTGTTGAGTTGGCATGGATCGAGATTAGGATTTGTCACTCCGAGTATCGGAGAGGTATCTGTGGGCCCTCTCGATAATATACATCACAAGAAGCTTGCAAGCAAAGTGACTAAGGAGTTAGTTACGAGATGATGTATTACACAACGAGTAAAGAGACTTGCCGATAATGAGGTTGAAGTAGGTATGAAGATACCGACGATCGAATCTTGGGCAAGTAACATACCGATAGGCAAAGAGAATTGCGTATATTGTCATAAGGTTCGACCGATAAAGATCTTTGTAGAATATGTATGAACCAATATGGGCATCCATGTTCCGCTATTGGTTGTTTACCGAGAGGCATCTTGGTCTTGTCTACATAGTTCTCGAACCCATAGGGTCCGCACACTTAACGTTCGTCGACGATATAGTGTTATATGAGTTATGTGATTTGGTGACCGAATGTTGTTCGGAGTCCTTGATGAGATAACTGACATGACAAAGAGCTCCGGAATGGTCCGGAGGTAAAGGTTGATATATAGGATGATACTATTTGGACACCGGAAGAGTTTTGGGAGGTACCGGGTAGTCATCGGATCACCAGAAGGGGTTCTGGGAAGCCCCAGGAGGCTATATGGGCTTAATGGGCCAAAGGGGGAACACACCAGCCCACAAGGGGCTAGTGCGCCCCTCTCCCTGGCCGCCGGCCCTAGGGGAAGGAAAGGGGAGGGTTGGCCCCTCCTGCCTTTCCCTCCCCATGAGAGAATGGAAAGGGGGCACCATCTCCCCCTGCCTTCCTCCCATGCGCCTAGAAGGAAAGGGGGCGGGCCGCAGGGTAGGCCCCTTGGGGGCGCCCTGGCTGCCTCCCCTCCTCTCCCCACACTTATATATACATGAGGGGGTGCCACACAAGACCGCGACAATCTCTTAGCCGTGTGCGACGCCCCTCTCCATAGTTTCGTCCTCGGTCCTATTTTCGGAGTGCTTTGGCGAAGCCCTCCAAAGATAGCATCACCACCACCATCACCACGTTGTCGTGCTACCGGAACTCATCCACTACTTCGCCCGTCTTGCTGGATCAAGAAGGCGAGGACGTCACCGAGCTGAACGTGTGCTGAACACGGAGGTGCCGTACGTTTGGTACTTGATCGGTTGGATCGCGAAGATGTTCAACCACATCAACCGCATTAATAAATGCTTCTGCTTACGGTCTATGAGGGTACATAGACACACTCTCCCCTCTCGTTGCTATGCATCTCCATGGATAGATCTTGCGTGTGCGAATAATTTTTTGTTTTCCATGCAATGTTCCCCAACAGTGGCATCCGAGCCAGGTCTATGCATAGATGATCTGCATGAGTAGAACACAAAGGAGTTGTTGGCGGTGATAGTCATACTGCTTACCACCAACGTCTTATTTTGATTCGGCGGTATTGTGGGATGAAGCGGCCCGGAGCAACCTTGTTGGGGAACGTTGCATGGAAAACGAAAAAAATTCTACGCACACGCAAGATCTATCCATGGAGATGCATAGCTACGAGAGGGGGAGAGCATCTACATACCCTTGTAGATCACTAAGCGGAAGTGTATATCACGCAATTGATGTTGTCGTACTCTTCGCGATCCGATCACGATCCAACCGATCTAGTGCCGAACAGATGACACCTCCGAGTTTAGCACACATGTGGCTCGATGACGTCTCCTCCTTCTTGATACAGCAAGCGTGAGAGGAGAAGTAGATGGGATCACAACCAACACGACGGTGTGGTGGTGATGGTGGTGGTGGAAAACCGAGAGCGCTTTGCAAAGCATCGCCGGGACGAGGCGGTGGAACTATGGAGTAAAGGGGGAGAGAGGGGCACCAAGGGCTTGGTGTGTACTCTTGGGGCGCCCCTCCCATCTATATATAGGTTTTTTAGGGATCCCTCTATATATAGGTGGAGGGGCATGGGAAAAAACCCCTCCAAGCCCTAGGGCACAGCTAAGGGGGAGAGGACTTGGACTCCAAGTCCAATCCTATTCCTACTAGGACTCCTTCCTTTTTTGCCTTCCCTAGACACATGGGCTTTTGAGGACTTGGTGCGCCTAGCCCAATAAGGCTAGGGCGCCTCACCGCAGCCCATGCTAGCCCTTGGGTCGTGGTGAACCCACTTGGGGACTTCGGTACCGCTCTAGAATCCTCCGGAACCTTGTGGAAGCTTCCCGGTACAATACTGAAAAAAACCACACCTTTTTTTCCGGAACCCAAAATATGATTTCCCATATATAAATCTTTACCTCTCGACCATTCCGAGACTCCTCGTTACGTCCGGGGTCTCATCCGGGACTCCAAACAACATTTGGTTACCAGTCATCAAATATCACAATACTACTCTAGCGTCAACGAATGTTAAGTGTGCGACCCTACAGGTTCGGGAATTATGTAGTCATGACCGAGACACCTCTCCGATCAATAACCAATAGTGGGACCTAGATTCCCATATTGATTCCTACATATTCCACGAAGATCTTGTATCAGTTGAACCTTTATGACAACATACGTAATTCCTTGGTCTCTCGGTATATTACTTGCCTGAGATTCGATCGCCGGTATCTCTATACCTAGTTCAATCTCGTTACCGGCAAGTATCTTTACTCATTCTGTAGTACATCATCTTGAAATTAACTCCTTAGTCACTTTGCTTGCAAGCTTTTTGTGATGTATATTACCAAGAGGGGCCCAGAAATACCTCTCCAATGTACGGAGTGACAAATCCCAATCTCGATTCACACCGACTCAACAAACACCTTCGGAGATACCTATAGAGCATCTTTATGATCACCCAGTTACATTGTGATGTTTGATAGCACACAAGGTATTTTTCCGGTATCCGGGATTTGCATGATCTCATGGTCGAAGGGATATGTATTTGACATTAAGAAAGCAGTAGCAGTAAATTGAATGATCATATGCTATGCTAACGGTTGGGTCTTGTCCATCACATCATTCTCCTAATGACGTGATCCCGTTATCAAATGACAACTCATGTCTATTGTTAGGAAACCTTAACCATATTTGATCAATGATCTAGTCTAGTAGAGGCTCACTAGGGACATGGTATTTGTTTATGTATCCACACATGTATTTAAGTTTCCAGTCAATACAATTCTAGCATGAATAATAAACCTTTATACCATGATTAAGAAAATATAATAATAACCATTTTATTATTGCCTCTAGGGCATATTTCCATCAGTCTCCCACTTGCACTAGAGTCAATAATCTAGTTCGCATCGCCATGTGATTAACACCCAAAGAGTTCACTAGAGTCAATAATCTAGTTCACATCGCCATGTGATTAACACCCAAAGAGTTCAAAGGTGTGATCATGTTTTTTCTTGTGACAGAGGATTTTAGTCAACGGGTCTGTAACATTCAGATTCGTGTGTACTTTGCAAATATCTATGTCTACAATGATCTGCATAGAGCTACTCTAGCTAATTTTTCCCACGTTCACTACGTATCCAGATTGAGAATCAGAGTCATCTAAATCAGTGTCAAAGCTTGCATCGATGTAACCCTTTATGATGAACTCTTTATCACCTCCATAACCCAGAAACATTTCCGTAGCCCTCTTTGTTGGGTTCTACGGTAGGGGTGTCAACTGCAAATTTAAAATTTTCATACGCGCAGAACATCCAGGAACATGCTATGGGAATGGATCACAGATCATTACCACTAGACGTGCAGTGCCATGCAGGGGAAGAAGAGTTGGGGCAGCACGTCCGCATGGATCATCTCCTCCTTGTCCGATCTCCCTCGAACAGCCGGTCGTCGGTTCCCACGTATAGGTCTGCCAGAGCAGCACAAGTGCACCGCCTCTAATGGTATCCGCGCGTGTGCAGGAGGAACACCGTGTGGCGGACTGCTAGGTCCGATCACACAGTTGGCAATGAGTGGAGGTGGCTATTCGCAACACATGCAAACCCTAGTGACAACACCGAAGCGATCAACTAAATGAGTGTGCTGCACCTCCACTTTATATAGGCATCCGTCGCGGGCTCAACACTTGGGCCTCGCATGGACCCTAAAGCCCAAAATTTGTTCGGCCGAGATCCAAGTCCGAGTAGGATGATATTTGACTCGTGGAGTCTGATCCAGCCTCACAAGTTCCTTCCCTTAAGCACATGACCCCTTAGGTTCAAGTCGGCTTGGCCGCAGGTCAGATCACCTCCAACCTGCTCAGCTGGTAGCAGCCTCTAGCAAGGTGTGCCAGCCACCAAGCAGACAATGAAGCCGGTTGGCGAACCTATACATCACACTTCCATTCCTGTTGCCTCACGATAAATGTTGTCGGGCTCAAGGCGAGTCTGTCATCCTTGTGCTAGCCCAACCTCTTTCTCGTTCTAGTGATCCCGACCATAAATCAGATTATTTCATAATCCTTGTCGCATGGCCATGCTTATCCTGGTCAGATCACACGAGGGGCCCAGAGTATACCTCTCCTGATCAGAGGGGCAAATCCCATCTTGCTCGACCATGTCTCGCGGCATGGGTCTGGACAAGCCTGAAGCCTACCTTTGTAACTACCCAGTCATGGAGTAGCGTTTGGTCGGCCCAAAGCAGGTCTGTCACCATCCTGAGTACATGCGCCATCTCAGGTCTTAGGACATAGAACATATGTTGTAATAGAGACTCACAGATGACATATCGCTGCGTTTCATAGTTGGGTCTGTCCGACTCGGGCCTTATTGAGGGAGTCCTGGATTAGGGGGTATCCGGACAGCCGGACTGTGTACATCGTCCGGACTATTGAAGCGTGAAGATACAAAGACTCAAGACTTCGTCCCGTGTCCGGGTGGGATCCTCCTTAGCATGGAAGGCAAGCTTGGCAATCCGGATATTATGTTTCCTTCCTTGTAACCGACTCCATGTAAACCCTAGCCCTCTCCGGTGTCTATATAAACCAGAGAGGTTGGTCCTTAGAAGGCCGATCACAATTACAATCATACCATTATAGGCTAGCTTCTAGGGTTTAGCCTCTACAATCTCGTGGTAGATCTACTCTTGTACTACCCATATCTTCAATATTAATCAAGCAGGAAGTAGGGTTTTACCTCCATCGAGAGGGCCCAAACCTGGGTAAACATTGTGTCCCTTGCTTCCTGTTACCATCAGCCTAGATGCACAAATCGGGACCCCCTACCAGAGATCCGCCAGTTTTGACACCGACATTGGTGCTTTCATTGAGAGTTCCTCTGTGTCGTCGCTGCAAGGCTTGATGGCGCCTTCAATCATCGTCAACAACACGGTCCAAGGTGAGACTTTTCTCCCCGGACAGATCTTCGTGTTCGGCGGCTTTGCATCATGGGCCAATTTGCTTAGCCACCGGAGCGAATCGACACTCGCCCGCCACCAGATCGGGTTTGGAAACCTGAACTACATGGCTGATATCCGCGGAGACTTGATCTTCGATGGATTTGGGCCTACGCCAGCAGCACCAGACAGTCACGACGAGCACGGCTTAGACCTGCTATCGGACAATGCTCGGGGCATCACCCCTGCAGTAGCCCCGGACTTAAATCCGGAGCAGGCTGTGTTGCCTAAGGACGGAGGGATGGACCCTGCCCCGCAAGCCGTACACTCATCGGCGGTGGAGCCGAACACAGGCCTCACTTCGGGAAGCTCAGTGTTCTCGGATCCCGGGCGTATCCGGTTGTGAGTTACGGTCGCGCGCCCCGAGCCCGCCGAGTCTAGTTGGGCTCCGGTAATGGAGTTTACCGCTGCGGACATCTTCCAGTGCTCGCCCTTTGGCGACATACTGAACTTGCTAAAGTCTCTATCTTTATCAGGAGACTCACGGCCGAACTATGTCCGGCTCGAGTGGGAAGCAGGCGACCAAGGAATTTGTTGCCCACCCACCACCCACTTCATTGCCACGATCGATGATCTAACCAACGTTCTTGACTTTGACTCTGAAGACATCGACGGTATGGACGACGATGCAGGAGAAGAACATGAACCACCGCTCACTGGGCGGTGGACAGCCACCTCTTCCTATGATATATATACGGTGGACACTCCGAAGGAAACCAATGGCGATGAGGCAACGGAGGATAATCCCTCAGGGATAAAAGCAAAGCATGGGCGGCGTCGGCACCGTTCCAAGCCCCGCCACAGCAATACCGGCCCAGGAGACGAAAGCAATCCGAATGGCGCTGAAGAGGAATACAACCCTAGTCAGCCTGCCTTTAAGCAGGCCGGACCGGCCACGGTGGGATACTTGGAGATGGACAACTATACGCTCCCCTCCGAGGACGAGGCAAGCCTCGGCAATGACGAATTCGGCGTGCCTAAAGATCTAGTGGAACAAGTTCGCTTCAAACGATGGCTCATGGCCATGGCAAGGAGCCTGCAAAGGAAGCAACAGCAGCTTAAAGCTGACCAAGATTTGCTGGTGGACAAATGGACCAAGGTCCTGGCCACCGAAAAATACGGACTCGACTGCCCCAACAAAGGGCACACACAGCACAACTGGCTACCCCAACCTAAGCAGGAGAACCCGAGGAACATACCCCGACGTCAACACATTACTATGGTCCAAGACAACAAGAAGGACACACGAAGAGGCATCCTCAAGCCTCGGCACGATGGTCATAAACGTCAAGTCAGGGAAGCTGGCGCTAAGCCCAGCAATCCCCAGTCCGGTCGGCGGACAAAGAACAGCTCAGACCTATCCGGCCCGAGCCACATACTCGATCACCATTGTGAAATTCATGGTACTCCTAGAAGAACGGCAAAGCATACCAATAGAGAATGCCGGATCCTCAAAACAAAGCGGCTGGTCGTGTGCCGGAAATAATGAAGGGAGGCGTCTAGTCAAGAGACCCCCCATAGCATAAAAGTACGGCCGATCGCCCCCGATCGCATCAACCACAGCAACTCAATTGCAATACCTCTAGACATAGTAGTCCGGGGGCTCGATAACACATAAAGCCCCCGCAGGTATGAAACCACAAATAACATCTTCTAAAAGATGCTAGGTGCAAAGGCCAAGTTTTATGGGCCCATCACTCTAACGGTTGACCTAGGATTACCAAAAAATACCATGCCGAAGAATAATTCTTCGGCACCTTTCCCTCATAGGGTAATTTACCATACGCTAACGGGATTATCCACGTCGACTAGATCTCACGTGGTAAATCCCTCAGGCCAACACCGGGTGATAATCACACACCCACGGACAAGGCCGAACCCCGCCCTTAGAGCGGAAATGATATAACTGCTGGAGCAGCGAGTCGTGCATGCCCATCAAAATTCCGATATGACAGCCCACTATCCGGACACCAACTAACGAGTCTGCGCTACTTCATGGTCTAACGGCTGGATTAACCAGGGTCCTATCACGAACCCTCGGACCACCACAAGAGGACGTTCAGCTACCTTCAAGTATTTGCCTTTACAAAATAACTTTGATGTAGAACAGGATTGGCGACGTGGAATCGGCCAGGACACACAAGGAGCCCCCCCCAAAGAAGGCAGTCTAGATTAACTTCAATCCACCCACAGCCACCTCCAGTCCGGCCATCACAGGTTGCACCAAAAACACCTCTTTTCATAATCATAAACAATACCATTATGCATAGACATATCATCTTGCTACAATGCGTCGACTTAAATAACACTTGTCGGTCATTGTTTTTTATCAACACCTTGTGTCACGCCCGATTATGCCAGGGGCTTCACAATACGGCAGTAAAGTCCGACCACCTTTTCGGTCGCTCGGCATCCCGAACTTATAGCACTATATGCATCAGCTCCGAATCATGTCTTGGGTCATTGGTTGGGTTTGCCCGGCTCCCTTGTTTTGGTACCTTACGTTCCGTTATATCGGCTAAGGTAGCGCAGGAGAACTCTGCGATTGTGTCCTGGATCTGCACGGACGAGCACCTCAAGAGAGAAAGCCAAAACCGATCATCATGATCTGGTGAGCTGGTCAACTGTTCGAGAGGTTGTAGAATCCTTAAAGATTTATTCCACATAACGCCATTATAAATGCAGAGTGCGAAGGATTGGTCTTCCAATCAGGCGCCAATAGAGCCCCTAGTCCGGCTTTCCGAACACTACGGGATGCGCCGACCATACTAGAATTCCTATGGCTAAGTGAGAGTGGTAAAGCCCTATAGTCCAATTGCCTGGTTCGTGGTGAGGAACACCTCCTTAAAAGGACCCGGCCATGGGATAAAGAGTGTCCAGGTATGACCCGAACACCGCCGAACTTCTTTCGTGGGGGTAGAAGCCGACGACTGGCCAATTCTCAATATTTATACACATTAAACAGCCACACAGGAAGAACAAGTGTTCAAACAAAACATGCAATAAATAATAACAGTGCCAGTATCCCATATTACAAAGAGCGGCACGAATGCCCTCGGGAAAACATTATGTCTTTCGTACACTTATCCGCCGCATAGGCGGCTCCTTCAAGACACCTTCATAGTACGAGTTAGACTTGCGGTGCTCCTTACCCTCTGGCGGCCCCTCAAACATCAGCTTTTCCGCGTCAAGCTTCCCCCAATGCACTTTCGCATGGGCAAATGCCATATGCGCACCCTCTATACAGACTGATATCGCTTAATAGCATCAAGCGGAGGACAAGCGCCCACAATCCGCTTCAGAGTCCGGCAATCGCTTGAATGGGCTCATGGGCCTGACGACAACCAAGTCCTTCATGGCTAGTTCGGCCGTCAGTGCGATTCGACCAGTGCTTCACCGGTCGATAAAGGGCACCGGATAGTTCGCACCAAATCTGCGACCAAATCCTCTCTCAGACTTCTTCTCCTCGGTCCGGTAGAATTGGGCGGCATCTGATATGTTGCGAGGAAGATCCGCAAACGCCCCTGAAAAAATAATAATTCAGCTTGCCGCTTGGAATTCTTCCCATTATGATGTACAAATGGCTAAGAATACAGAAGACCTTACCAGCCGCAACTCTCCGGGCCTCCTGAATGTCCCACACAGCATCTCGGGCTTCTTCCCGAGCACCTTCCGCAGCCTCGAGAGCTTGGGCGAGTTCGGATTCTTTCCCTACTAGACTCTGCGCCAAGCCCTTGCTTTTCTTCACAGCCTCCTGGAGCTCTCGCTCAGCTGCGATGACCCTGGCCTCGTGTTTTTCACGAAGCGCCTGTTCGGCGGCAGCCTTCTCATTGGCATTAGCCACAGCCTTCTTTACTGCCTCGTATTCAGCACTCGCTCCTAGAGCATACAATACAAATAATTTTCACTAGGCACAATTACTCACTCATGCCAACTTCAAGACAAATGTTTTCAACATACCTTGCTTGTCTTCCAATTGCTTCTTCACACGGCCAAGTTCCTCCTCGGCCCGTGCAAGGCTCTGCTTCAGTCCGGACACTTCTGCATTATGAGCGGTCGTCCTCTCTACAGACGCCTATTTCACATAAAGGGGTATACGTCATTCACACAGGCTCCTGCAATAGTAGAGGACTTGATCCCATGCCCGGCTATCTTGCTGCAGCCGGACAGTGTATCAGGGGCTACTACTCATATTACGACGATTCCTCAAAGGTTTCTTAGAAAACATACCTCAATGGCCTTTATAAGGCCAAGGCAGGACTCATTCAGCCCGCTCTCGGTGGACTGAATCTTCTCAACCACCGCACCAATGAGGGTCCGATGCTCATCAACGATAGACGCGCTCTTCAACATTGTCGATAGATCGCCGGGCAGCTCTGCTCGAATAGAGGATGCCAGCGGGGTAGGCAGGCGTCCCACCATTGAAGGTGGCTGTTCGCTCGATCCTGGAACCTTAGAGGTCCCGGGGGCCTTATCCGCTCCCGCGTGTCCGGCTCTAGAGATATGTCCTCCCTGGTCTAGGTCCTATTGAGATGACACCTCAGTGTCGCGCCTGGACTTTGGGGAAGGGGCCTTTGGAGGCGTCTCGCTCGCCAAGGCGTCTGAGCCCAGTGAATCCTCCGATGAGGACTGTCCGGCGCGAGACCACGTCGGGCTGTGCAAAATATGGCAACAGTTAAAACTACTATACCAAAACAACTCCGGATGCATATACGTGTTCGGATTTCGTATACTTATGACTTTTCCAGGGGGTGGGCCCTGGGATCCCACTCCGGGCTGCTATTGGCAGCCGTAGTGGATGCCTCTGGGAGGGAACTTTTTCCCCTCTTGGGCGATTCGGCCTCCAGGGATGAGGAGGTCGTCCTTTTCTTCCCACCCCCAGAGTGAGGCTCGTCCTCCTCTGCTTCCTCCTCTTCGTCTTCAGAAGAAGGATCATCGCTGGAGTCTTCGGATTTGGCGTCCGAAGCCTTGCGACGACGAAGGCCACTCCGGGTCTTTTGGGCCTTCTTGGAGGCCTCTTTCTTTGGTGCCTCGTAAGGCGCGGGGACCAGCATCTTCATTAGAAGAGGTCCGGCCGGTTCCTCCGGCAGCGGGGCCGGACAATGTATCAGCTCCACCTTTTTTATACATCCCTGGGGTCGTGACAAAGCATGACTAAAATGGCTCCCTCAGGACATGTCGGCCGAAGCATGGATGGACAGAGCATAACAATAACTTACCGGGCTTGCAGAATGGGATAATTGATACCCACGGTCCTCGGAAGAGCCCGGCCATGACTTGCCGGACTTAAAGAGCACCTTCCAGATATCCTCGTGGGAGGAATCATAGAGCTCCCGAAGGGTCGAGTGCTCGGTTGGGTCGTATTCCCACGAATTGCAGGCTCGACGCTGGCAAGGGAGAACCAGGTGAACTAGCATCACCTGGACTACGTCGACGAGTTTGACGTCCTTGTCAACCATGCTCTGAACGCGCGTCTGGAGTAGCGACAGCTCATCGGATGAGGATCAATTCGGGCCCTTCTTGGGCCAGGAAGTGAGCCGCGGTGGGGCCCCGGATCTGAACTCCGGAGTTGCAGCCCACTTTTTGCCGCGTGGTTCGGTGATATAGAACCACTACTGCGCCACTCCTGGACGGAGTCGTTGAAGGCACCCTTCGGCCAAACGGCCTTGGGCATCTTGCTCACCATAGCGCCGCCGCACTCAGCGTGTTCGCCACTCACCACCTTGGGCTTCACATTGAAAATCTTCAGCCACAGGCCAAAGTGAGGCGAAATCCAGAGAAAGGCCTCGCACACGACGATGAACGTCGAGATATTGAGGAAAGAATTAGGGGAAAGATCATGAAAATCAATCCCGTAGTAATACATGACTCCACGAACAAATGGGTGAAGGGGAAACCCGAGCCCGCGGACGAAATGGGGAAGGAACACGACTCTCTCGTGGGGCTCCGGAGTAGGGATGACCTATCCCGCTGGTGGGAGACGGTGGCCGATCTTCTTGGCCAAATACTCGGCTTCCCGGAGCTTCTTGATATCCTTCTCCTGGACGGTAGAGGCCATCCATTTGCCTCCTGCTCCAGATCCGGACATCTTTGGAAAATCTCTCTTCGATGGAAAAGGAGAAAAGCCAGGGTGTTAGGGCGAACAGATGGGAATAGGTTAGCGGAAGGAGAAGGCGTGGGTAAGGAGGAAGAGACCTTATCTCTTTATAGAGACGGCAAAAACTTTTTGTGCCTCCCCACTTGCCTGGTGGAACCTGCTCGTTCCCCACTCGCCATGATTAGCGGTGCGGTTGGATTACCCATACCCGTATTGATGAGAATCCCATAATAAGGGGACGCGATCTCTGCTTTGACAAGATGTGTCAAGGAAACCGCCTCGCAATATGGGTTGTGGCTGGTTGTAGGAAAACGGTTCAAAAAATGACCCAAAGATAATGACACGTCGCGTTGTCTAAAAAGTTGTCAGCAGATTGCATTTGTGAAATATCATTCTCTCTATGGTGGCATGTGAAGATCATTTTGTGGATCCGGACACGGTTCAAGTGTTCGATAATTATTTTGGAGTATTCGGAGAAGGAACCCGCCCTACAATGCCGAAGACAAGACTACGCGCCGGACTCATCGTCATTGAAGCCTGGTTCAGGGGCTACTAAGAGAGTCCTGGTTTAGGGGGTATCCGGACAGCCAGACTATGTACATTGTCCGGACTATTGACGCGTGAAGATACAAAGACTCAAGACTTTGTCCCGTGTCCGCGTGGGATTCTCCTTAACGTGGAAGGCAAGCTCAGCGATCCGGATATTATGTTTCCTTCCTTGTAACCGACTCCATGTAAACCCTAGCCCTCTCCGATGTCTATATAAACCGGAGAGGTTGGTCCTTAGAAGGCCGATCACAATTACAATCATACCATTATAGGCTAGCTTCTAGGGTTTAGCCTCTACAATCTCGTGGTAGATCTACTCTTGTACTACCCATATCTTCAGTATTAATCAAGCAGGAAGTAGGGTTTTACCTCCATCGAGAGGGCCCGAACCTGGGTAAAACATTGTGTCCCTTGCTTCCTGTTACCATCAGCCCAGACGCACAGATCGGGACCCCCTACCCGAGATCCACCGGTTTTGACACCGACACTTATCTCGACTCGGATTCGACTACGTCGAATCCGACCAGATCCTTCTGAGTCCATATTATCCGGTTAGCATCCAATGCTCCATCGCTAGTGAGACCAAGCCATCGACCGTGTCATATGCTAGTCAAGTCGGATGCGCGTCCACACAACCCTTTCGACTAGGGACCTTTTAGGACAGTCATCATACAATGCATAGTCCAACAAACAAGTCATGTACTTGCTGATTCACATCATTGATAATGTCCAAGGACTATCGTTATTCATAAACACATAGGAAATATCATCATACATGATTGCCTCTAGGGCATATCTCCAACACTCTTTAGGTACCTAAGGATAATTCTGGCCGCTGTCCAATGATCCACTCCTGGATCACTATTGTACCCCCTTGTCAGACTCATGGCACGGCACACAATAGGTCTAGTACACAACATGACAAACTTTATAGAACCTATGGCTGAGGCATAGGGAATGAAATTCATTCTCTCTCTATCTTCTATCGTGGTCGGGCATTGAGTCTTACTCAACTTCATACCTTGCAACACAGGCAAGAACCCTTTCTTTGACTGGTCCTTTTTGAACTTCTTCAAAACTTTGTCAAGGTATGCGCTTTATGAAAGTCCTATTAAGCGTATTGATCTATATCTACAGATTTTCATGCCCATTATGTAAGTAGCTTCACCGAGGTCATTCATTGAAAAATTCTTATTCAAGTATCCTTTTATGCTACCTAGATATTCTATATCATTTCCAATCAGCAATATGTCATCCACATATAATATCAGAAATGCTACAGAGCTCTCACTCACTTTCTTGTAAATACAGGCTTTACCATAAGTCTGTATAAAACAATATGCTTTTATCACCTCATCAAAGCGTATATTCCAACTCCGAGATGCTTGCACCAGTCCATAGATGGATCGCTGGAGCTTGCACACTTTGTTAGCACCTTTAGGATCGACAAAAACTTCCAGTTGCATCATATAGAACTCTTCCTCAAGAAACTCGTTAAGGAAAGATAGTTTTTGACATCCATTTGCCAGATTTCATAATCATAAAATGTGGCAATTGCTAACATGATTCGGATAGACTTAAGCATCGCTACGGGTGAGAAAGTCTCATCATAGTCAACCCCTTGAACTTGTCAAAAACCTTTTGCAACAAGTCGAGCTTTGTAAACAGTTATATTACCGTCAAGGTCCATCTTCCTCTTAAAGATCCATTTATTCTTTATGATTTGCCAATCATCGGGCAAATCCACCAAAGTCCACACTTTGTTCTCATACATGGATCCTATCTCAGATTTCATGGCCTCAAGCCATTTTTAGGAATATGGGCTCATCATAGTTTCTTCATAGATCGTAGGTTCGCCATGGTCAAATAACATGACTTCTAGGATAGGATTACTGTACCACGTTTTGGTGCAGAACGTGTTCTGGTCGACCTACGAGGTTCAGTACTAACTTGATCTGAAGTTTAATGATCATCATCATTTGCTTCCTCTCTGGTTGGTGTAGGCATCACGGGAATGGCTTTCTCTAATGTACTACTTTCCAATTCGAGAGAAGGTACAACTACCTCATCAAGTTCTACTTTCCTCCCACTCACTTCTTTCGAGAGAAACTCCTTCTCTAGAAAGGACCCATTCTTAGCAACAAAGATTTTGCCTTCAGATCTGTGGTAGAAGGTATACCCAATAGTTTCTTTCGGGTATCCTATGAAGACACACTTCTCCACTTTTGGTTAGAGCTTATAAGGCTGAAGCCTTTTGACATAAGTGTCGCATCCCCAAACTTTTAAGAAAAGACAACTTAGGTTTATTGCCAAACCATAGTGCATATGGTGTCATCTCAACGGATTTAGGCGGTGCCCTATTTAACGTGAATGCGGCTGTCTATAATGCATAACCCCAAATGATAGTGGCAAATCGGTAAGAGACACCATAGAACACACCATATCTATTAAAGTATGGTTACGACGTTCGGACACACCATTACACTGTGGTGTTCCAGGTGGCGTGAGTTGTGAAACATTTCCACATTGTTTTAAATGAAGGCCAAACTCGTAACTCAAATATTCGCTTCCACGATCAAATTGTAGATACTTTATTTTCTTGTTACGATGATTCTCCACTTCACTCTGAAATGTTTTCAACTTTTCAAATGTTTCAGACTTGTGCTTCATTAAGTAGATATACCTACTCAAATCATCTATGAAGGTTAGAAAATAACGATACCCACCGCATGCCTCAACACTCATCGGACCGCATACATCGGTATGTATTATTTCCAATAAGTCATTAGCTTGCTCCATTGTTCCAGAGAATGGAGTTTTAGTCATCTTGCCCATGAGGCATGGTTTGCAAGTATGAAATGATTCACAATCAAGTGATTCCAAAAGTCCATCTGCCTGGAGTTTCTTCATGTGCTTTATAGCAATATGACCTAAACAGCAGTGCCACAAGTATGTTGCACTATCATTATCAACTTTGTATCTTTTGGCATCAATATTATGAATATGTGTATCACTACGATCGAGATTCAGTAAACCATTTACATCGGGTGTATGACCATAGAAGGTTTTATCCATGTAAACAGAACAACAATTATTCTCTGACTTAAATGAATAACCGTATTGCAATAAACACGATCTAAACATGTTCATGCTCAATGCAAACACCAATAACATTTATTTAGGCTCAACACTAATCCTGAAGGTAGAGGGAGTGTGCGATGGTGATCTTATCAATCTTAGAAACACTTCCAACACACATCGTTACCTCGCCCTTAACTACTCTCCTTTTCTTCCGCAACTCCTGTTTTGAGTTACTAATCTCAGCAACTGAACTGGTATCGCTACTACGAGCACCAGTAAGGTACACATCAATAACATGTATATCAAATATACCTTTGTTTACTTTGCCATCCTTCTTATCTGCCAAATATTTGGGCAGTTCCGCTTCCAGTGACCATTACCCTTGCAGTAGAAGCACTCAGTCTCAGGCTTGGGTCCAGCTTTGGGCTTCTTCACAGGAGCGGCAACTTGCTTGCCATTCTTCTTGAAGTTCCCTTTCTTTCCCTTGCCCTTTCTTAAAACTGGTGGTCTTGTTAACCATCAACACTTGATGCTCTTTCTTGATTTCTACCTTCACCGATTTCAGCATCACGAAGAGCTTGGGAATCGTTTTCGTCATCCCTTGCATATTATAGTTCATCACGAAGCTCTAATACCTTGGTGATAATGACTCAAGAACTCTATCAATCACTATCTTATCTGGAAGATTAACTCCTACTTGATTCAAGCAATGTAGTACCCAGACATTCTGAGCACATGCTCACTGGCTGAGCTATTCTCCTCCGTATTGTAGGCAAAGTACTTGTCAGAGGTCTCATACCTCTCAACACGAGCATGAGCTTGAAATACCAATTTCAGCTCTTGGAACATCTCATATGTACCATGGCATTCAAAACGTCTTTGGAGCCCTAATCCTAATCCATAAAGCATGACGCACTAAACTATCAAGTAGTCATCAGATCGAGCTTGCCAAACGTTCTTAACGTCTGCATCAGCTCTTGCAGCAGGTCTGTCACCTAGCCGTGCATCAAGGACAGAATTCTTTCTGTGTAGCAACCAGGATAATCCTCAGATGACGGACCGAGTCCTCATTGTTGCTACCATCATCTTTCAACTTAGTTTTCTCTAGGAACGTATCAAAAAAATGTGGGAGCAACATCGCGAGCTATTGAACTAGAACATAATTTGTAAAGACATTTTGTCTATGTTCATGATAAACCTTAGTTCAATTAATCAAATTACTAATGAACTCCCACTTAAATCAACACCCCTCAAGTTTTCTAAGTGATACATGATCCAAATCAACTAACCCATGTTCGATCATCACGTAAGATGGGGTAGTCATCAATGGTGAACATCTCCATGTTGATCATATCTAGTATATGGCTCATGTTCAACCTTTTGGTCTCTAGTGTTCCGAGACCATGTCTATACATGCTAGGCTCGTCAAGTTTAACCCAAGTATCATGCATGTGCAAAATTGGCTTACACCTGTTGTATGTGAACGTGGAGTCTATCACACTTGATCATCACGTGGTGCTTTGAAAAGATGAGTTTTGGCAACGGTGCATACTCAGGGAGAACACTTTTATCTTAAAATTAAGTGAAGGGATCATCTTATAATGCTACCGTCGTTCTAAGAAAAATAAGATGCATAAAGGATAAACACCACATGCAATGAAAATATGTGACATGATATGGCCATAACCATCTTGTGCTTTTGATCTCCATCTCCAAAGCATCGGCATGATCTCCATCGTCACCGGATCCACACCTTGATCTCCATCATTGCGTCGGGGTCGTCTCGCCAGCTATTGTTCTACAACTATTGCTAATGCATAGTGATAAAGTAAAGCAATTACATGGCGCTTGCATGTCATACAATAATTAAAAGACAACCCTAAGGATCATGCCGGTTGTTGATATTACAAAACATGATTATCTCATACAACAACGTATATCACATCACGTCTTGACCATATCACATCACAACATGCCTGCAAAAACAAGTTAGACTTCCTCTACTTTGTTGTTGCAAGTTTTACGTGGCTGCTACGGGCTTCTAGCAAGAACCGTTCTTAACTACACAAAAACTACAACGGTGATTATCAAGTTTGCTATTTTAACCTTCTTCAAGGACCGGCCGTAGTCAAATTTGATTCAACTAAAGTAGGAGAAACAGTCACCCGCGAGCCACCTTTATGTAAAACAAGTTGCATGCCAATCGGTGGAACCGGTCTCATGTGCGTGGACATGTAAGGTTGGTCCGGGTCACTTCATCCCATAATGCAGCCGAATCAAAATAAGACGTTGGTGGTAAGCAGTATGACCATCATCGCTGTCGATGTATAGAGGCCCTCTTTGTACCCCTTTACTTGTGCACGGGCAGTCAGAGCCGCACCTGTGGCCATGCTTAGCGGGGCAGAGGAAGGTAAATCTGGTTTAGTAGTTAGTTTAGCAGTTCTTCATCACCATGGCTCCCAAGAAGAAGAAGACGATGGCGATCGGTTCATACGGAGCCAGACGGCCCGTACCAGTGCGGGCAAGTAGCAGGGCGGTCGCGGACGGAAGCCGAGGCGCGGCCCACGAACACCCACATCGCTCTGGCAGTCAAAGCCTGGCGAGCGGCGTCGTTCGTGCGCGAGACGACGGGTCGCACGCCGCCAAATCCAAAGACGGAGCTGGGCCCCCCGCAGGCAGCACGGGGCCCTCCAAGGGCGGCGTCGTGCCACCTACCGGCGGCGCGGCGACCTCCAAGACACCTACGCTGACGCCCACGATGCGCTCTTCCCAAGTTGTGCGCGATGAGCAGCGTCACCACGCTGGTGACCCCGGGCGGCGCCGTGGGAAGAGTCCTGCGCATAATTTGCGGGATGAAGGAGGCCATCATGCACGCCAAAGTGCTGGCGAAAATGGCGTATAGCCGCAAGGCCGTGATAGAGCTCTTTCTAACGTGGTTAGAAGTCGGAGCGTGTCACGGTCCACGCAGCTTTCGCCGCCGCCCACGCCAGCAGAAGCTTTGGCGCGCGCAGCTGCTCCTCGACTTTCCTCCTGCTGCGGAAAAGCTCGACGAGTGGAGAGCCACCATCCGGAGCCTTGTCGGCGTCACCAACAAAGCTGAGCTGTGACTAGCAGGGCCCTTAGGCCGACACTCCGTCGAGCCACCGCATGCCAATGGTGGAAGGGTCGAAGGTGATGCAGCCACGGTGCACTCTCCTCCCCCACGCTAGTTACCGCGGGTGTCGGTCCGTCGTGATGATGCTTGTGATAACATTTCCATAGCATCGTCCGACCGACAGACCCACCGCGACCAGCGCCAAGTTCTTCGGGAGCGAGCCCTTGAAGACGCTCGAACCACCATCGAACGCTGGCGTGAAGCGCGCCACCAGTCAGATAGGCGGGCATGGCCCACTATGGACCACCAGGCACCGGGAAGCTATGGTGGCCTACCCTACGAGGTGGGTTGCCTAGCCTTTACCCGTGAGCTGCGGCAGTTCTAGTGGCCCTCCCACCGCACGTTCAAGCCCGACATTGGCGAGAAGTACAATGAAAATACTCACCCATTGGAGTTCGTCAGCATCTACACCATCGCGATGCAAGCCGCTGGAGCCCGCGACGACAAGGTGATTGCCAATTACTTGCCGTTGGCACATACCCAATGTCATGACATGGTTGATGCACTTGCCAACGAATTCCATTTCTTCTTGGTCGGATTTGTGCCATGAGTTCGTTGGCACCTTCATTGGGGGCCATCAAGCTCATGGCTAGGCAAGCGATTTGCATATCATCCCCCAGAAGGAAGGTGAAAACGTTCGCAAGTACATACAGAGGTTCAGCTGGGTGCAGTACAACATCCGAGACGTTCACCCTGCCGTCGTGCGCAACTGCAAGATGCGTGAAGAGCTGGCGATGAACAAGGTCAAAGACGTGGCCGAACTTTATGTTCTAGCCGATAGGTGTGCTCGAGCTGAAGAGGGGAGGAAGTACATCAGCGAGGACGCTGGTGTGGAAACCGACTCCACAGAGGAAGACACCGCGCCCCAACAAAGAAGGGCCCTCGCCGCCATAGAAAGCGCAAGGGCAAGGCCATGCTTGCCGTCGAGGGATCCGATGACACCGGCGCTGCCAAGAAGGCCAAGGCAAAAGACCCTGGCAAGGAAATTGCCGGGTGCGCCGCTTGCCGGGCCTTGGTGGCTGCCGACAAGCCAGGAAGCTCCGACAAGCAGTACTGCAAGATCCACCGCACCAAGGGCCACGACCTCCAGAACTGCCGACAAGTTAAGCTGCTTGCTGAGAAGCAAAAAGCTGAGTATGAGAGGCGTGATAAGGAGAAGGGTCAGGATGGTGCCGAAGGATCCGGCAAGAACCATGGCGGCCAAGGAGGCCGCTAGGCAAGGATAACCAGCAAGAGAGGCCCGCCCGGGGCCACGACAAGAAGCAGGAAGACGATGATCATGACGAGGACGACGAGTCCGGCGAGCATGAGTTTCAGAAAGCTACGGAGGCCATGTGCGTTGACGGTGGTGCCTCACTGCATACCTCTCACTGCCAGCTCAAGTAGTGGGCGCGTGAGATCGCAGCGATGGAGCCATCATTCGACGCTCATAAGCCACTGAAGTGGTCCAGCACACCTATCATTTTTTACACTGAGGACCACCCTGATCGCACAACTGTGGTTGGGTGTCTGCCGTTGCTGGTTTCACCAATGATACGCAACCTCAAGGTGACGAAGATGCTAGTTCATGGCGGGGCCGTTCTGAACTTGATCTCGCATGATGTGATCAAAAGGCTGCAGATTTCTGATGGAGACCTCGAAGAGACGGGCACGTTCAAGGGGTCAACCCGGGAAGGAGTCAGCCGAAAGGTAATTTCCTGCCCGTGACATTTGGAGGCGAGTTGGACTACAAGACAGAGAGGATTATCTTTTATGTAGCCGAGATCCCCTTGCCCTACAACGGGATCCTCGGCCGCCCGACACTAGCCAAGTTCATGGCGGCGTCACATTACGCCTACAACACGCTAAAGATGCCTGGGCCGATGACCATCATCACCGTCCCCTCCGACAAGAAGGACGCGCTAATCTGCGCTGACCAACTCTACCAGGAAGCAGTTGTGGCGACTGCCACCTAGGCACTTGCCCCTGCCGCCGAAGCCTAGGGAGGGAAGAGGACCGGCAAGACCTCTCGCACCCACTCCGGCAAGTGCACTTCTTCGGAGTGCTGTGCTCCCATCGAGGACGTGCCAGAGAGCTCCACCTGCAAGAGCAAGAAATCTAGAGCTGCACCACCAGAGACCAAGAAGGTGTCCGTTAAGGGGGATGGCACGGGAGGGGCTTTCACCATAAGCTCCACCCTCCATAGCAAATAGGAAGGCGCGCTCGTCACTTTCCTGCCGACGAATGTCGATGTGTTTGCATGGAAAGCATCCGACATCCCCGACGTTCCCAAGGAGGTGATTGAGCACCATCTTGCTGTCTGTCCTCATGCGAGACCTGTCAAGTAGAAGGTCAGGAAGCAAGCCTTGGAAAGGCGGGAGTTCATCACAGAAGAGATCAGGAAGCTGGAAGCGGCAGGCTTGGTGAGAGGAGTACTCCATCCGACATGGTTGGCCAATCCGGTGGTGGTGCGCAAGGCAAATGGGAAGTGGAGACTGTGTATTGATTACACGGATATCAATAAGGATACCACCAGATTTTCATGACGAGAGAAGATGAAGAGAAGACAACATTCATCACCCCGTGTAGTACGTATTGCTTTTTACGGATGACTTCCGGGTTGAAGAGTGCTGGCTCAACATTTGCAAGAGCAGTCCAAATTGGTTTTGAGCCCTAGCTACATAGAAATATGGAAGCTTATATGGATGACATAGTGGTCAAAGCCAAGGACAAGGCAACACTTGTACAAGATTTGGAAGACACGTTTGCAAATTTGCGCAAGATCAACATCAAGCTAAACCATGAGAAGTGTGTCTTCGGTGTTCCATCTAGCAAACTTCTCGGGTTCTTTGTGTCACAATGTGGGATCAAGGCGAATCCAGACAAGATCAAGGCCATTGAGCAGATTGAGGTGCCTAGGCGGATCAAGGATGTGCGTCGGCTCACTCGCTGCGTTGCTGCCATGAGCAGATTCATCTCCAAGTCTGCTGAGCGTGCCCTTCCCTTTTTCAAAATCTTGAAAAAGGCGGGCCCAATGGAATGGACCCGGAGGCCGAAGCAGCGCTGCAGGATTTGAAGAAATACCTCTCCTCCACAAAGATACTGGTTGCACCTAAACCACAAGAGTCGCTGCCGCTGTATCTAGCGGCAATGAATCAAGCGGTCAGTACCGCGCTAGTGGCGCAGAGGAAGGTCGACGAAGGGGCAGTGGCAACAGCAGGGCCTGGTACCGACAAGGCAAGGCCCCCGGCAGGGTCTAACGCCGGTGGGACAGGGCCTGCGCAACCAAATGAAGTGGTGCAGAAGAAGAAGATGATGCAACACCCGGTTTATTTTCTCAGCTCCCTCTTGCAAGGGGCTAGGTCAAGGTACTCCGGTGTGTAGTTGCTCTTCGGCCTCCTTATGGCCTCGAGGAAGCTGCATCATTACTTCCAAGCACACGAGTTCACCGTCGTCACCCGCCTCCCATTACAACGGATACTGCATAACCCGGACGCAACCGGGAGGATTGTGGAATGGGCCTTGGAGTTGTCGAGCTTTGGTTTGATGTTTGAAAGTACTTCAACGATCCAGAGCAGAGTCTTGGTAGAGTTCATTGCAGAGTGGACCTCGACGCCCGACGAAGAGATCCAGGAGACCACTCTTCCCGGCAAGGAAACAAGTCGCAATTGGATTATGTACTTTGACGGGCTTTCGCTGCAAGGCGCCGGTGCTGGTGTGCTGCTCATCGCACCCACTGGAGAGCACCTCAAGTATGTAATCCAGATGCACTTTCCCAGGGAGATGTCGATGAACAACACTACTGAATACGAGGGGTTGCTTGCTGGTCTCAGGATAGCGGCAGACCTTAGGATCAAAAAGCTCATCGTCAAGGGTGATTCACAGCTTGTTGTCAGGCAACTCAACAAGGATTATCAAAGCCCGTTGATGGAGGCCTACGTAGATGAGGTGAGGAAGCTGGAGGAGCGTTTTGATGGTATACAGGCGGAGCATGTCCCCCGAGTGGAGAACGACATCGCCGACTACCTTTCGAAGCGCGCTGCCTTCAAACTACCTGTGGAACCAGGTACTTTTGTGCTTCGGTGAACTCAACCATCCGTTGAACCATCGACAGAGCAGAACAAGCGGAGGAAATCAGGCCCCGGCAAGTATTTTCCGACCGAGCTCCCAGGAGCCGCTGGCAAAGATGTTGTCGTGGACACTGAGCCTGCCATGGGGCAACCGACTCCGACAGGGGTGTCAAGCCCTGGCCGTAGAGACAGCCGCTCCCACGGCAGAGGAAATGCCCTTAGTCCTTATTGTCGAGCCCCAGGCTCCGGCATGGGCACAGCATACCGTTTGATTCCTCCAAACAGGGGAGCTTCCTGAGGAGTAGGAAGAAGCGGAGAAAGTAGCCCGTCGGCCTGCCATGTATCAGTTTGTTGACAACGTTCTGTACAGAAAAAGACCAAACAGAGTGAAATTGAAGTGCATTCCCCGAGAGGAAGGACTAGAGCTGTTGGCAGAGATACATGGAGGCATATGTGGCTCCCACATAGGGTCGAGGGCCCTTGCCGGCAAGGCCTTCCTAAGGTTTCTTCCGCCCATCGCCTCCAGATGCAACGGCACTAGTAACCAAGTGTGAAGCGTGTCGGCCCATTCAAAGAAGTTTCATCACCCACTCAAGCCCTTCAAACAATCCTCTCTCCTGCCATTTTCGATGCAGGGGCTCGACATCTTGGGCCCTTTCCCTGCTGTTGTCGGGGCTTTGAGTACTTGTATGTTGCAATCGATAAGTTCACAAAGTGGCCGAAGGTGGAAGCAGTGAGGAAGGTGGCAGCGCAGTCAGCCGTCAAATTCTTCAAGGGGCTAGTCTACCATTTTGGTGTGCCAAACAGAGTCATTACCGACAACGGCATGCAGTTCACAAGCCGCACCTTCATGCAATACAACCAAGACCTCGGCAGCAAGGTCTGTTTCACTTCCGTGGCGCACCCACGGAGCAACAGCCAGGCGGAGAGGGCAAATGTTGAAGTACTACGAGGCCTGAGGACAAAGACTTTTGACAGGCTGCACAAGAGTGGAAGGCGCTGGATTGATGAGTTGCCGACAGTTCTTTGGTCGATCAGAACGACACCAAATTGAGCCATCGGCCAGACACCCTTTGCCCTGGTATACGGGGCAGACGCAGTTCTCCCCACGGAACTCACATACGGGTCACCTCGAGTGCTCGCTTATGACGAGCTTGAGCAAGAGTGATTGCGGCAAGATGACGCAACGCTCGTCGAGGAAGATCGTCCTCGGGCGGCTGTGAGAGCAGCGCGCTACCAGCAAGCCTTGCACCGCTACCATAGCCGCAAGGTTCATGCCCGAAGCTTTGAGGAAGTCGACCTTGTTCTTCGGCGCGTTCAATCAGCCAAGAACTCCAACAAGTTGATGCCAAAGTAGGAAGGCCCTTATCGGGTAATACGAGTCACCAAGCCCGGCGCAGTCCGCCTGGAGACCGAAGATGCCATTCAAGTGAGCAACTCTTGGAACATCGAACATCTTTGCAAGTTTTACCCATAAGGCGCGGTTGTCGGGCCCCCCGACAGACCACCTTTTGTACAAGCCTTGCCGGCAAGGCATGTAACCCTCAGACAAAGCCAAAGCGCAGACCACGAGCATAAATAAATGAAGCATCGGCGCCTAAGTTATAGCATGCATGCTAGGTTGAGTCTCTCCTCGCTTAGGGTTGATAATGCTTAGCGCGACTAACCCCAAAGATAGAGGTCGAGTGTGCATCTCTCTGTTCCTTTCCGTCCTCTTTGGTTCGCAGGGTACATGGACATTTCTGCTGAGCTATTTGGAAGAAAGAGAACAAGCCGGCGCTCCGGTCCCGACAAACCAAGGTTGTCGAGGGCTGCAGACACAAAGGTCCAACCGCGGCAAGCCAAGGTTGCCGGGGGCTGCAGATTCAGATAAGTTCTTTATCCCTTGTTGTGCATTTCCATATGGAATTGGGACGTATGAAACCTCATTTTATTCCTAGGCCACCGTGCTCCCCTTTTCCTGTACCTAAGAACTATTCCCTGGGTCGGAACTTGGTTGTAGTCGCGGTGACAAGGAAGCAAACGAAGGGCCTAACCCTACTTCACCCCTACCTCCGCCAAAAGCATGAGTATGGTCGAATGAAGTAAGGGGACGGCAAGGCCTGTTGCCGGGCGACAATGTTTATCTTAAAAATAACAAGGATTCATTCCTTGGCATGGGCTTCGCTCACGCACAAAGAACCCGACAAGCACCCTTTTTTCATTAACACGTCCCATACAGGTACAGTTCATACGAAATGTAAACATGAGCAAGGGGATTATAAGGTTTAAATCCGACAAGTGCCTGTAGGCTTTAAAACTAAAAAGAGATAAGATGCCCGTAATCCCTTTCTTGTCCCTCTCCCTAGCAAATGGAACAAGATGGCAGGAGGGCAAAAGGAGTGCCTAGGCGAGGTACGAGCACCAGAAGACACCAAGAGAACATCCTGGTGGCCGTCCAAAACGGGGCTGGTGATGATGGTGCTGGGAGAAGAGCCGAAAGATGAGGCAGCGGGCCGGCAATACGAGACGAAGGCATCGGTGCCATCGTACTCCGACTTGACGGCCCGCCACCCGCATTCTTCGTCTTCTCTGGCCTTCCCACGCCAGCCACCCAAGGAGGCGACCCCGAGAAGTTCAAGGAGCTAGCCCCGCCCCCGGAAAATCATTGTGCCGGGGGAAAGACCAGGTGCAGATGATGGTGCTGCCGACGTCGCCCGAGGACAGTGTGTCCGACGCCTAGTCGGACCCGTCCTCGTCGTCTTCCCCACCGATGTCCTCCTCGTCACTATCGCTAGAGGAGGAGCTTTTGTCGTTGGCCGAGCTCTCCGTGCAGCACCCTAACCTGATTCCCGAGCGCCCAAAGACCTTGACGGAGAGCAAATTGCTCTCCACTAATTTGAAGTGGAGAACGTGCCCCTTCATCAAGCAGTGGGCGTGTGCGAAGTTTTCCAACCCGACGGAGAAGCATCACGTGAGGGACAGGGAACCTTGTGTTCGCACACATGTCGCCATTGCAACACCCCTTCATGTGAAGCCTCAATCTCAGTGGCTGGTCAATCTTCAGCACCCTCGCAAACACCTCGGGAATACAAAGGCGGCTGCGCGGCGGCTCGCGCAACTGCAGGATGAACTCCAGTGTTGTGTCCCCGACATGGCCGCTCGACGAAGTAGGAGGAGCTGGTGGAGGAGATGGCGACGAAGACGGTGGCGACGCGGGTGTCCCCCTTCCGCGCCCACCTCTTCCTCGACCGCTTTGCCGACCGCGGCCCGTTCCGGTGCCTCCGCCTCAAGCGTGGCCTTCACCTTGGGCGCCCGGCTCTTCCTCAACCACCACGGCTCTCTGGCGAGAGGAAGGCCACGACCGCGCCCTCTTTCCATGACAAGGGAAGGAATGAGACCAGACTAGGAGAAGAGGGATGCGGGAAGGCGTTGTCCCTCTCCCCTTTTATAGGGAGATGGGGCCGAGCAAGCCTGAAGGCGACCGCCCCAATCAACCAATCCAGCCACCGGGGGCGCAAGGAGACAGGACCGACCCGCTGCTCCAATCGGCGGCGGCCGGCCCCCCGCCCCGCCATTAAAGCCCGTACCCTCTATGTCCACCGCCTGCCCTCCCCGAGGCATGGAGGACACGTGGCGGGTGAGCCAGGATTCAGATGGCAAGTGGAACAGCCGTTTCATGCCCCGTGATCGTGGGGTGCGGGTGCCATAATGGCCACGACCCGAGTCCACTTAGTAAATGAGCCGTGCCCCTATGGCTTCCTCTGTTTTTATGGGAATGACGTGGACCGCCTCTTTACTATTAACCACGGGGTGACGCAAGCATGTTGCGGTCACCCCACGCACAACCTCCATGTCATGCATTCGACGTGGGTCATGGGGAAGCGCAACTGGCGATGGAATTACTGCGGTAAAACTCTGCCACGCATGCTCGTGCACCGTTCTGGGCCTAGCCCAACAACGCATCGCGCTTGTGTGGCCCAGGCCCAGGGGCTTCTGTCGGTGTACAAAAGTAGGGGCCCTCTTTGTAACCCTTTACTTGTGCACGGGCAGTCAGAGCCGCACCTGTGGCCATGCTTAGCGGGGCAGAGGAAGGAAGCTAAAGTACAAGACTATCGAAGCGGCGCTCAAACCAGGGGCGCAAAAGGTAAAGCGACAAGATGGGCTTCCCCCGACAAGACCCTTGCCGGGGCGGCCTACGCAGCCCCGGCAAGAGCCTTGCCGGGGCAACTTACCCAACACCAGCAAGGCCACCACCCTTGAGCCTGAGAGTTCCGGCACCATCGACAACATTAGAACCAAAGCTTGGGAAGGGGGCCTGCATAGTGGCATGCAGATCTTTGTGAAGACAAAGGGCCTGCGAGGCCTAGATAGGAACCAGAAGACAAAACAACAGCAAGGATCCTTGCCGAGGATGCCCACGAGGCCCCGGCAATGCTCCTGCCAAAGATACACACGAGGCCCTGGCAAGACTCTTGCCGAGGGCGCTCGCAAGGCCCTGGCAAGACCCTTGCCGGGAATATTAGCAAGACCACGACAAGGCTTTGCCGCCCCATCGCCGACCCAGCTCAGCGACCGACCTACCAACTAAGCAAGTACCCACGTGGCAGTACGTGGCTCCTAAGCCAACCAGTCAAGCACCTGCGTGGATCTTCATGAAGACCCTGCCACCACACCATCTCAGAAGCCTGCCAGCTTACATGGTGTTGCACGCCTCATTGGCCTGGACGTGTGTTGAAGCAAGGCGAAGCGGCGACGGACGGGACGGGCTTTGTTGCCGTCCCCGATAAAGCAAGAGGACACCTAAGTAGCGCATTTAATGTGTTTTGTCCTGTGATGTCAGGCGATAAGCTTGTACAATGTGTGCACTTTCCACCTCCTGTGTGCCACTGTGGCGTCCCCTTTGAACTATAAAAGGAGGCCCGAGGCATACTGAGGAAGGATTTGGATCCTTTGAACAAGTGACGTACTGTAACTAGTTCAAGAACTCAAGAACACTCAAATATACATCAAAGCAGGACTAGGGTATTACACATCCTCGCGGCCCAAACCTGGGTAAATGATCTTTGTGCTGACTCCTAGACCCGCTCTTTCCACAATCTCACGCCCGCCGACTGTAGTAGGGATTCCAGTGATCCCATAGGTGTTGTTTTCCACCGACATTCGCCCACAACTTCTTTTTGTTCTACTCGTGCATATCATCTATGCATAGACCTGGCTCTGATACCATTATTGGGGAACGTTGCATGGAAAACAAAAAAAATTATATGCACACGCAAGATCTATCCATGGAGATGCATAGCTACGATAGGGGGAGAGCATCTACATACCCTTGTAGATCGCTAAGCGGAAGCATTTATCACGCGGTTGATGTAGTCGTACTCTTCGGGATCCGATCATGATCCAACCGATCTAGTGCCGAACGGACGGCACCTCCGAGTTTAGCAGACGTGCGGCTCGATGATGTATCCTCCTTCTTGATCCAGCAAGCGGGAGAGGAGAAGTAGATGGGATCACAACCAACACGACGGCGTGGTGGTGATGGTGGTGGTGGAACACCGACAGCGCTTCGCTAAGCGTCGAACTACAGAGTAACGGGAGAGAGTGGGGTGCCAAGGGCTTGGTGTGTCCTCTTGGGGTGCCCCTCCTCTCTATATATAGGTGGAGGGGCGTGGGAAACAGTCCCTCCAAGCCCTAGGGTGCAGCTAAGGGGGAGAGGACTTGGACTCCAAGTCCAATCCTATTCCTACTAGGACTCCATCCTTTTTTTTGCCTTCCCTAGCCACATGGGCTTTTGAGGACTTGGTGCGCCTAGCCCAGTAAGGCCAGGGCACCTCACCGCAGCCCATGCTAGCCCTTGGTCCGCGATGAACCCACTTGTGGACTTCCGTACCCCTCGTGGTGAACCCACTTGTGGATGTCCAGGATCTCATCCGGGACTCCGAAGAACATTTGGTTACCACTCATCAAATATCCCAATACTACTCTGGTGTCAACGAACGTTAATCGTGCGGCCCTACGGGTTTGGGAATTATGTAGTCATGACCGAGACACCTCTTCGGTCAATAACCAATAGTGGGACCTGGATGCCCATATTGATTCCTACATATTCCATGAATATCTTTTATCGGTTGAACCTTTATGACAACATACGTAATTCCCTTTGTATGTCCGTATGTTACTTGCCGAGATTTGATCGTTGGTATCTCTATACCTAGTTCAATCTCGTTACCGCCAAGTCTCTTTACTCGTTCCGTAATACATCATCTTGCAACTAACTCCTTAGTCACTTTGCTTGCAAGCTTCTTGTGATGTATATTACCGAGAGGGCCCAGAGATACCTCTCTAATACACAGAGTGACAAATCCCAATCTTGATTCACACCAACTCAATAGACACCTTCGGAGATACCTATAGAGCATATTTATGATCACCCAACTACATTGTGATGTTTGATAGCACACAAGGTATTTCTCTGGTACCTGGGAGTTGCATGATCTCATGATCGCAGGAACATGTATTTGACATTAAGAAAGCAGTAGCAGTAAACTGAACGATCATATGCTATGCTAACGGTTGGGCCTTGTCCATCACATCATTCTCCTAATGATGTGATCCCGTTATCAAATGACAACTCATGTCTATGGTTAGGAAACATTAACCATATTTGATCAACGGGCTAGTCTAGTAGAGGCTCACTAGGGACGCAGTATTTGTTTATGTATCCACACATGTTCCGGTCAATACAATTCTAGCGTGAATAATAAAACTTTATCATGATTAAGGGAATATAATAATAACCATTTTATTATTGCCTCTAGGGCATATTTCCATCAAACCATACATGTCCACACACATGAGACCGGTTCTACCGACTGACATGCAACTTGTTTTGCATAAAGGTGGCTGACGGGTATCTGTTTCTCCTACTTTAGTTGAATCGAACTTGACTATGGCTGGTCCTTGAAGAAGGTTAAAACAACAAACTGATAAATCACCGTTGTGGTTTTTGCGTGTTAAGAATGGTTCTTGCTAGAAGCCTATAGCAGCCACGTAAATCTTGCAACAACAAAGTAGAGGACGTCTAACTTGTTTTTGTAGGGCATGTTGTGATGTGATATGGTCAAGACATGATGTGATATATGTTGTTGTATGAGATGGTTATGTTTTGTAATATCGAAAACCGGCATGTGGAGGTGCTCGACATGTGGCATCCACCGTAACGGGTCGCTGTTAAGCTATCGGGTTCCAGTTTGGATCCGATAACCCGTTAACAGCCCGGACCAATGGGGATTTTCCACGTGTAAAATCATCATTGGCTGGAGGAAACACGTGTCGGCTCCTAGGTGGACCAGATGTCATCCGTCCAATGGAGGAGACATGCCTATGATACGTCGACACGTGGTAGGGCCGAACCAAGGCCCATATAGGTTAAAAAGGCCGGCCCAGTCAAAGGCCCATAGTATTTACTCAGGTACTGGTGGGCCAGCCCAATAATGGCCTATTTAAACATGGCCCATTTACGGCCTGAAGCCAGAACTGGCCCATTAATTGTTCGCCGAATATTTGGGCCCAATTACGGCCCAGTGACATTACGGCCTGTTAGAGGCCCGATGTAGACATGGGCCCATTTCAGCCCGGTGTGTCTTTCGGACTAGGAATGGCCCGTGCTACCCATGGGCCATATATGGTCTGACGTGACATCCAGCCCTCTAACGGCCCGTGATAAAGGTGGCAACAATTCATCCCAACGTGACTTTGGGCCTGTTAAGGGCCTTTCGTATAATTCGGCCCGTTGATGCCTCTACAACACTTTCGGCCTGTTAAAGGCCCATGATATCAGTGGGCCAACTAAGGCTCGAGATATGTTTCGGCCTGGTAATGGCCCGTCATATAACTGGGCCAAAAAGGCCCAGTCTACATTTCAGCCTGCTGAAGGCCCGTCGACGACTAGTGAAAATTGAGTCCCAACATGCATTTCGGCCTGCTAAAGGCACATGGTCACTTCTAGGTCGTAACAGGCCAGTACAATATCCAGCCTCTTAATGGCCCAAAGCTACATGGGTCCAACTAAGCGTTGGGTCCACTAAAGGCCCAACTAAACTTTGGGCCGAATGTAGCCCATGTAAGTTGTGGGCCTGGCGCAAAGTGTGAAGGCTCCATTGGCCTTTCAAGCCTAAGAAAGTTGCAGGCCAGCCCAATTGTGGCCCGCTAAAAAGTAGGCCAGTTAGAGGTGAATGTTTCGGCCCGGTCGACTACATCAGATTTTCTCCATTTATTTTCAGATAGCGAATGATGGTAGTAACTGGAAGGAATTCAGCACAAACCTACTCTATACAATAAAGAAATTACAAGATAGTAACGTAGAATAAACCTACACTATATAATGAAGGATTTATGGTATATTACATCCACTGGGCATCGAAGTTTGCCACCAGTGATCATAAAGCACAACGAAGAAGCAGATTAAAAAAAGTGGGCGCCATTGTAGCATAGAAAAATAATACTGAACCAAGACCACTTCCAAGACACTTCAAGAAAGGTTAGCCTTGTGCGGGAACAACTGCGCAAGCTGCTGAGCAAGGCTGTGAGACCGGCCTAGCATGTCGTACATAGCTTCCAGGTGTAGTTGTTTAGCAATGAGGTTCTCATTAGTGTTTTCCGCAATCTTTCTTAGAGATAGGACTTCAAGTCAAAGTTGAGTTGCAGAATGCCTTTCTGCTAGGACTTGGGATTAAAGAAGTCGAACTGATTCAGACAACGAATTCTGTGAGTTTGTCTGACTGCTAGTCTCAAGTAACTTGAACACTGCATCAAGACAAGACTTTGGGGTTGTCTCGCTATCTTCCAGATGTTTTCCCTTCTTTGCTGCAATATATGTTGGGTTTGTCTCACGGCCTTTAATAGACTTGTGCATGCCATCAGGCATCTGACCCTGAAACAAGCAGAGAGATGACAGGTTTTGCACATGTATAAACAAAGATGATAATTATGTTGTTAGTTCCATCCAATTTCAAATTAGAAAATAAAGAGTAAGTTCAAAATATCAATAGCATAATTTGGCATTGTTCATAATGCGGGGAGCTTCACCACACTACTGGATTACCATGTCAACATAACAAGCATAGATGAAGGGCAAAGACAATCATTGTATCTATTTTGGTTAATGTGCATGGCAATTTTGGTTAATGTGCATGGCATGTTGTTCATATCATCAACCACATCAGTAAGATAAAACAGGAGATGACGAGGTGCAAACGTGGGCTGCTTCATCACACACTGGATTATAGATCCACAAAAACAAGCATACATATAGGGAGTATCGAGTAATGTGCATGGTATGAATAAGGAATTTGGTTTTACAAGTAAAACTTGGAACTTTTAGTTGTTGCAAACATGCATTTTGATAGAAACAGCAAACTAAACAGCAGTTAAAGATAGGGAGTATGAGCAAATTAAACATTAGTTGAGGATAAAGGCTTTAGAAGGACTGACTTACCTTAACAGTTAACACCGGCTTTATAATGCCCTTCTCCATGTCAAGGGAAGGATAACTCAAGAATTTCAGCACATAATCTTCTTCATAAGCATTGCATGTACTCTACATTTTGTAGAGAGTAATTATAGATATGATAATACTGGAAGGGATAGAGGATAATGAAGATAAGATGCAAATTGATGCTACATAATCAACTACCAATCCCTGGAAGTACAAGCGTTATAGGACAAAATGTACTGACAAGAGCAATGGGCTACACTTCTGCACTGGCATTGTCTGTGTATTCAAATTTTTCGTAAGATTAAATATAGATATGATATTTTTAAATAGATGGTGGGCGAGGGAGATAAGATGCAGAATGCTACACAATTAACCAATCGCTCTTCCAGTAATATAAGTATTTTGAACACTGGTGTATTGTACAAAACGTTCTTATATTATGGGACGGAGGGAGTAGTTGTTAATGTAAGTACAATGATAGACGACGTTCAGTCCTTACAAGAGGACTGCAGAGCTAAACCTCTTCAAAAGCATTGGGTTGATTCTAAATTTATGTAAGAGTCCATACGAATCTTATAATGTCCACCAAATGGACGATAACGAGGCTAACATCTACAGTGATGCTACATAATCAACCCGCTATGAAAGTAAGTATGGTCATACAGGGCAAGAGGTACTCACAAGAGCAATGCAGTGTGCAGTATAGTTGCGAGATTCTGTGGTCCCTTGAGAATGAATGTTCTTCTGCAAACAGTTTTCGTACAAGTGAGACGTTAAGGAACATGCAGAAATGTAGTTCAAATTGTGATGTGATATCATAGACAGTACCTTACGCTGCAGACGAGACCAATGTGTAACAAGATTATCCAGTCACTGTCTGATAAATGTAGCACCAGAGACTTTACAGAAATTTTGGTTAGAGGCTTGCCATCAAAGTGCGCTTGCCACAGGTAGGAACGATACTTCATCAACCAGTGCTTGAAAAGCACAACCAACCCTTGCTAGTCTTGACAATCTAGTTTGGTCCTTGCCTATTTAAAAGAATGAAATCTCGTGTCTTCTATTAGCAGAAACATATGGAGTAATTACCATGAATAACATTAGTACATTCCTTACGCATAAGTTGCGGAGGAATATTGGAAATTGTTCTTTGTCCGTCGTATAATCTTTCCATGAAGGAAAGATGCGCACAAAGTTCCTGACAACAATATAAGCTCCGTCTTATAAACTGGGAAGAAGTGGAACAGGAGTCCTATTTGCTGCAATTGGAGCTCTTTCTCATTCGAAAAGGGATTTGGCAACTGGATTTGGTGTACTCTTTGCTGGAATGGGGGTTTTGTGTCGTAGAGGTGGTGCTATGTCAACTGGCATCATCATACTATTTGCGGCAGTTGGGGTCCACTGAGTTGGGGCATCAGAGATGGCCAGTGTAGTAGGGCTAGAGTCTGCTAGAGTTGTGGCCGTGTTTTCTAGGTCTGGTGATATTGCAACTACACATAATGGGCTATTTGATTTATCAGGCGTCACTACCTTTTCCAAATACTTTGTTCGTGCCCCTCTGCGATCAGCAATCGTCCTCTTCCTTTTGAACACCTGATACACATGAACAACACTTGAATAGATAAATATGGTATGATGACAGATGGAATATGTACTGAAAATGGATAGGCAGGGCGTATTCACATACACAAAGTGTAAACTAAGCTAATGGCAGTGCAACAAAGTAGAAGCAATGCAAAGCATCAGTTGCAAGATATGTGCGACCAATATAACCTTGGAATGTTAGAGCAAGCACCTTGATGGGTGAATAGGATAGGGCATCTGCTTCTGACTCCTCCACTAGGGAGCTACATTGACTTAGGTCTCCCTCTAGCTCAGAATCACTGTTAGGATCATAATATGAGCATGAATCTATAGGTGGAGAGCATTTGCATTGCATTGCATCCAGACTTGATTTTAGTCCCTTAATGCCAAGTTTGGCAGCCATGCATTGTTCTACTTTATTCTTTTCATGCACGCAAGCTCATAATCATTATGATGTTGTTTAGTATCTAAGATTCATGAAAACATAAAAATTAGTCAGATTATCTATGGAATGCATTGCGGATTCAACTCGAAGAGTGTCTCCCTATAAACCCCTACATATGCAAAGTTCACCCCCCAACCGTGCTGACCAGACCACACACAGAAATACAAACCTCTTATGTCTCTATAACAGGCAGACACACATTTCAAAACTGAAGTAGGAATATTAGAATCATATCAAATTTCTATTTGAACAAGTAAACTAAGGAATTATGAGTGGCATAATGTTTAGCTTCAAGGGTGGAGTGCTGGTAGTGCGACACAAAGCAAGTAAACAGATTGTATTCCATGTAAAAGATCGTAGTCTATGTAAAAGGTGGAGACACTTTCTTTCTATACAAAGCAGTGTTCGTTGTCCACACATGATGGAAGAGATCACACAGAGAAAAACTATTCATTCATGTCTGCGGTTCCAGTATTTTGAAACAGGGTGATCCACCCTAAAAGAATATTGACAACAAATATGACAAGCCAAGCATAGATGTAGTGAATCAATCATTACTTGTGAGCTTACTAGGACAAGTATGCAGAATTGTAACTGTAGTAAGAGACCATCCAAAAACTGAATCAAGAAGTTGGTCTAGCACTTATTGTGTGCAACTAACCGATGTGAATAATTGGATACCATATCGAATGAGTAAGAAATACAAGTAAAATTGTTAATAAACCTGGCCTGCAGTAGTAATCTGGGTCAATGCCACTATGACCAACAATCCAAAATGACTAGTGTCTGTTCCTAGGGCCGGAATTTTGAAACCCTATGAATGTTACATGCACTAAAGATTACTGAAATACATCTGAACCATTAAGTGTAGGTACCACTCACTACACAACAAACCCTAGTGACAGTCCTGCCTAATGAGTAATGAATCAATTAGAGAATGGGTGATGAGGAGTGGTTGTTGAGTGTTGAGGACGTATCTCAGGATAAATCGGGTTGGCTTAGTGGCTACTGCATGCCTGAGCCCTGAACGGACTGGGAAGGTAGGCACGGCGGCGCGCCAGGGCAGAAGTGACGTTGTTGGGCGAGCGGCTCCTGACCTCCTGTTAGTCCGGCGTCTCCTCCTAGAGTCATGACGTCCGGGGACGGCAAGTCGCTAGCGAGGCAGGCGGCTGGGGGCCAGTAGAGATTGGAAGCGCATCAGAACATAGGGGAATCGAGGCCTGGGCCGACACAAAATCCCAGGGTGGGCCGAGGCCCACCGTGGGCACCCTGTAGATACACACACGAGTGGCGTACATGCATTTTCAAATCTAAATTAAGAACATTTAGTTGACCAATTAAACGACTCTATTTTAATAATATCAGATTCGTATTTGAACAACTAAGCTTGTTTAGCTTGATGAGTGGAGCAGTGCTATTATGACATGAAGCATGTATGTTGATCATAAAAGGGGAGAACCCTAAGCATTTCTACAGCAAAAGAGGGTTTCCCCTCCGATTTCTATTAAAGAAACCACCACGGAACCAACAAGATCAATTAAACCCTAAGCATGATCAATTAAACCCTATTATGACTGTGCCATGGCAGATTTAAAGCTGCAAACCACAGAAATGCTATTTACTATCCATTGTTTCCTTCGAACTAAGAACTAAATTCTAAGAGCTGAAAAGAAACTATAGTAACCAAGTTACAATCTATTTTCTAGTTGAGATCAAAAAGTTGAGCAGATATGAAGTACCACCTCTCTTGTGGCGCCATGTAGGCATCGGGGATGCGATGGCTGTCGGTGGCGTTGAAGCAGATCCACGATGATAGATGGGTGCATCGGTGGATAAGTCTCATTGCGGTGGACGAGAAGGTCGTGTGAGCGGCCACGACAAAGAGGACGACAGCACTGATGAAGTGAGAGGACACGATGCAAGGCTCCTGGTCTGTCGCCGTGGATGAGAAACGTCCATCTCTAGCAGTGGACGACGCGGTCTTGGTAGGAGCTTCGGCATGGTGGAGGACGGTGGCGATGGATGGGGTGGAGGACGACGGCGATGGATGGGGTGGTGGATGGAGGAGGCTGGTGTGGCGATGGTGTTCGAGCGCGAACGGTGTATGAATGGGAAAATGGAGGGCGAGGTACAGGGAACCATGTTTTTGGGACGCGATTGTTTGAAATATGGGAAAGTTACAAACATAGCCCCCGTTTAAAATTTGGACGTCACGTCGGTTGGGGATAGGACGGTAATCTCGCATCTGCCCAATATTTGCCCAGAGCGATTTCGGGCGAGGAGAGGGTGTTTTGGCGCCCACGGTGTATGAACGGGGCTGACAGGTAGGGCAGTTATGTCACGTCTGAGTGAAGTTACGAACCTGCCCTATTGAAAATATTTGCCTACATCGATTTCGGCTGAGTCAAGTTTGTTTTGCCGCCCACCGTGTATGAATGGGGAAATGGACGGAGAGACAGACGTCTTTCGGATGAGATTGAATCAAATGTGTTTTGCCACCCATGTTTGGCGCCCACCTATCGGAATGGGCTTACAGGCGGTCGTTTCACGTCTAGTTGAAGTTACTAACCTACCCCTATTTAGAGTAGTGGAAATCGGGCCGATGTATTGTCCGTGTAAGGGGTAGATAGTAATTTCCATCTCCCAAACACTGGCTTCGGGCAGCCGACGTGGGAGTGGACATTTTGCCGCTTCTTTCAAATTTTGGGACAATAAGAATCCACGTTTACCTTGGCAACTAAATTCGAATCCATTATATATTCCTATATGAATCCTTATAAATCATTCTATGTGTTTTTATATATCTTCAAAACCACGACAAAGATGTATTCCACTGTCATATATGAATATTATTTACAAATGTCGATACTCAAATTCAGAAGCCAGAATCCAGTTTAAGGTAAATTCGAATATTTGAAACCACTTTATGTCCATCTCAAGTGTCACACGCAGCATAATCTGTACTCTCATTTAGATATGTACACAAGCGATGTCTCAAGATTCAAAATACCGAGTCAATCAACCAATAATGTACAAAACTAACAGACATATCAGCACTTATAGAGTATATGGATCAATAATATCAACTAACATACATAAGCCAGGCCGTTGTACTTTTTTTTGCTAGAAGAGCATCCTTTTTTAGCGAAGCTAGTACAACATCTTGGCCCTTTCAGATCCATACCACTTAAGGACCATTTATACTACTATTATTGATGAATGCACATTCAGCCCGATTGGCATATTTATAGGTCTGGCACATCAATCAAAATGAAATATCTCAGAGTCTTATCAATTAATACAGACTTGTGCTAAAAAAATTACAACCCAAAAAAACAAAAAACAATTATGACATGATCTCTAAAACAAATGGTTTGATCGATTACATGAACAAACAACACACAGGTTATTCAACGATGGAAGAACATTTCACCTATGATTTACCAAGTGAGAATTTAATTTACTTTTTTCCTTCAGGACCTTAACAATGCGGCCAGTCTCAGCTTGTTTCGTTTTGAAATCCACCAAATATTTAATGGTTGTCTTGAGTACTGCTTGTGATTGTGATGTTTGCTTCCTCAACATGTCAACTTCATCTCTAAGTGCAGAAGCAGAATCTCTTTCTACCAATAGTGTAGCCTCTAGAGCATCAGCAGTTGGCAATTCATGATGCACAATTTGGACCGGTGCCACTGATGTGGGATGATACAACGTCCATGGGGACCTCGCTCTTTGATCTTGGGCTAACCTATTTTGCCATTAAAGTTCCGAACGGATTTTGAAAAGTTGAAGTTAGCAAGACATCTCAACTGGGAGTTATAATAGCAAACCAGTTAAACAAACAAGGAATTAAAGAGTTTCAACTGGATGCTGAAAAGTAGTTATTAACATCATTATAACCGGTTGCAGCAGCAAGACAGTTAAACAAACAAGTTTTGCAAAAGGAACATGTTGTGGCATTATAACCTGTTGTGGCATTATAACCTGTTGTGGCATTGGAGTTTCTCTTGGATCCTAAAAAGTTGAGTAGCCAGTAACGTGATTAGAGCAACCGTTGCAGTAGCAAAGCAGTTAAACAAACAAGTTTTGCAAAAGGAACATGTTGTGGCATTGGAGTTTCTCTTGGATACTGAAAAGTTGAGTAGTTAGTAACCTGTTGTGGCTGGTATGGGCGGCCGCCTCGGGTGGCTGGAAAGTGTGCACCTAGTTTGAGTCGTCCAGGTTGGCCCAGGCTAGTTTTGTTCATCCCAACACACGAGCAGGTAATGTAAAAAATGAAGAAAAACGTTTCAATTTGGATGGGCCAATAACGTAAGTGCAAGGCAGGCCCTATAGCAGGCTCGCGGCCCAAACGAGCGCCTCCCATATTGATCGAGAACAGGAAAATTCCCAATCCGTTTGTTCCAGCCTCCAGTCTGGTTCGCTTCTAACCTAGTCGCCGCTAGAAGACCGACACAGCACTTCCTCGCGCCCTTGTTGGACGCCGGTCGCCGGGCTTCAAGTGAATGGAAGGACAAGAAGATGAAGATCCAACCCTGGGTGTAGCCTGCGTGGGAGGCAGCGGCGATAGCATGAGCATGGCATCGAGCTTGCGCAAACGGACAATCGCAGCTTGCAAGAGCAGCATGCACAATGAGCAGGTACATCACATCCTTGATTATATCTAATTCAATTGTTCAATTTCTGGCCAATAGTTAAACCTGACGGTGTTGTAAAACTGCTTGTATGTAGGGATCTATGAGAAAATGAAACCAATTTCTGCTTATTTTATAACTCCCCCAATCAATATCGAACTGACTGAACCTGATGTATCTAGTCAAGTTTTCGGTGCAAACATACAATCTCATGTTGTTCTTGAGCCTAAAGTGTCTAATGAACAGACTGCTAATGAAGGTTTTGATGCAAACATTTTACATGCTCCTGGTGATGAACATATAGTGTCTAATGAGGGATCTAATGCAAGCATTTTGCAAGCTCCCATTGAAGGATTTAGTGTCTAATGATGATATGCTATGTTGACAGAGACATAGAGATTTGCAGGTATTGATGACAAGTAAATTATAGTACATTTTCATGGCTTGAGGAAACGTCGAGGCCATATGCCAGAAAGTCCCGTATCATGACAACGTAGCATAAATACTTTTCTAATCTGTTGTTCGAAACTATTGGCATACTTGTGCGGGATAGATATATTGATATGCAGTTGCGCACTGGTTATAGGTGCAATTACACTTCGATATTTTCAGCCAGAGAACGAATAATTCAAGCAGGTACAGACCATGTTAGTAGTCCTTGTACACGATGTTGCATTTTGTGTTTTTTGGTGCTTACATCATTTAGTGTCTTATAATCTGAAACTACTTTGGATCATAAGCTGGTTTTCGAAGTGCATGTAGCTTCACATTTCTCAAGTTATGTTGATTTTCGGAGTGCAAGTGCTTTCGTATTTTTTAAGTTCAATTTTCGCCCCTGCTAACTTGAATTCGTGGATCCGCCACTGGAAGGGGGCCCAATCCTAATATCATGCTGCCACTCATGTTGGGTAAAAGTATCCCTCACCGTAGCCTCCAATCGTGTACACACCTCCATAAACAGGTCTCGATTCTCCACGCATTGTAGAGAGGACCATAAACGAAGAGTCCCGATACATCTGTAGATAACCTGCATAAGAGAAGTACTTTTATCGTTAAAAACCATATCATTTTGACACAGTCAAAGCGACCAAATAACGGCAAGCGCTCCCACCCTGAGAAGGATTCTAAACCTGTGATCAATCACATGTAGCTAGTTGCCAAACACATTAACAACACTACAAGGGGGATACAAGCCAGAAGCTATTTGGATGACTGACCATATAGAACGAGCAATTTGCATTGGAAGAATAAATGTTTTATTGTCTCATCATGGTGACAAAAGACACATTGTGGACTCCATGCCAATTCCTATTAATAAGGTTATCTTTAGTAAGAATGACTCCGCGACGAAGATACCATGCGAAGATTTTATCCTTAAGCGGTATCTTCATCTTCCAGATCTTCTTGTTATTATCAACTGGCACATCAGACTGGATTAACGCTCTATACATAGACTCCACTGAGAACTGTCCATTCCCACGTAGGTCCATCGGAATGCATCGGACCCATGTGACAATTGCATCGTGGACAACCGCTAAGGCAGTATGTTTCACGATTGTAGTCTGGGTCCAAATAAATCCCTTCTAAATGTCACATTTGAAGAAAATGATTCCATTACCGTGGTGATAGTATCACCCTTGTGACGCACAATATTGTATAGAGCCGAATATTGCTTCTGGAGAGTGGCATTTCCTAGCCACTTACCCTCCCAGAATCTAATTTCCGAGCCATCCTTAATCCAGAAAGATCCTTAGCAGAAGAAATATTTCTCCATAGCCATTAGACCCCCCAAAAGTGAGAATCCCCAGGCTTCCAGTATACTTGGGATACCGCCTTGGAGCCCACATATTTCCGCCTGAGGAGGGTTTGCCATACACCATCTTCTGTCAGTAATTTAACTACCATTTACCGAGTAGGGACCTATTCTTAACCTCAAGGTTATGAATGCCCAACCCGCCTTGGTCTCTGGGACAACAAACCACACTCCATTTAACTAGTCGATATTTCTTTCTCTCGCTATCTCCTTGCCAAAAGTATCTTGATCAGAAATAATCCAATCTATGTAAAACTCCTTTCGCAACTGGAAGAAGGAGATCATATATAGTACCATATTACTTAGTATTGAATTTATGAGGACCAATCTTCCGCTTAGAGACAGCAGCTTATCTTTCCAATTTTTGCAGCCTCTCCTCGATGTGTTTTCATTCAGCATTTGTGAGTCTCCGATAATATATCGATATCCCCAAATATGTGTTCGAGAACTGGCCCAACCCGCATCCGAATAGGTCGGCGTACAGGTGAGCCTCGTCTTGGGCCTCGCCAAAGCAAAACAATTCACTTTTATGAAAATTGATCTTAAGACCTGAGAGTTGCTCGAATGCTGATAAAATTAATTTCAGATTCTCGCTTTCTCGAGGTCATGATCCATGAAGAGAATCGTATCGTCGGCATACTGAAGTATGAAGAAGACACCATCAACTAGATGATTTACTGCCCCATCAATTTGTCCATCAGCTTTGGCATGCTCAATCATGACTGCTAGCATATCAGCCACTATATTGAATAGCATGGGCGATATCGAGTCACATTGTCGCAATCCCTTATCCGTTTGAAAATAGTGTCCAAGGTCATCATTGACCTTAATGGCAACACTGCCTCCTGAGACGAAGCTATGAATCATTGCGCGCCACTCTGCAGAACATCCTTTCATTCTGAAAGATCTGTAGAAGAAAGGGACATTTGACTTTGTCATAAACTTTTTCAAAGTCTATTTTAAGTACGACCCCATTCAACTTTTTCCGATGTAATTCATGGAGAGTTTCATGAATGATAACAACTCCGTCTAGGATGTGTCTACCTTGCATAAAAGTTGTCTGTGAAGGACGAACCACATGTTCAGCAACTGAATTCAACCTAATAGTCACAACCTTCGTGAATATTTTAAAACTAACATCAAGGAGGCAAATAGGTCTATATTGTTGTATCCTTTCAACCTAATTAACCTTAGGTAATAAAATAATCTCACAGAAGTTTAAGCGAAACAAATCTAGTTGGCCGACATGTAGATAGCTAAACAAGAGGAGATCCAGATTGATGACTTCCCAGAAGTTCTGATAGAACTCTGCGGGAAAACCATCAGGACCCGGGGCTTTGTTGTGCTCCATTAGGAAAACCGTCTTTCTAACTTTCTCCTCGGAGCATGGTGCTGTTAGAAGGTTGTTTCCCTCATCAAAGACCTGAGGGATGTCATCTGTTCGAGATTCATCCATCGAGAAGTTTCCTTCCTCTGGGGCTCTGAACAGATTTTTATAATAATTAGTGATATAAGATTTAAGATGCTCATGACCCTCAATCGTGCCCTCATCCTGTTGAAGTGAATGAATAAGTTTCTTCCGGTGTCTGCCATTGGCGACGCCATGGAAATATCTAGTATTCGAATCACCTTTCAGGATAAATTGAGAGTTAGAGTGTTGGTACCATTTGAGTTCTCCCTCTCGCAGCATGCTAGCTATCTGTGCATTCGATTGACTCTTGATCTCGATTTCATGGTCGGATAAAGGCCTAACCTCTGCTAAAGCTTCTAATTCATCAATGATAGATGAAAGACGAAGCTTCTCCTTTTTGAGGATACTCACCGTATGTCTAGCGCAACGACCAAGGAATTTACGTAATGCACCCAATTTGTTATTCCATTTGTTCAAGGATTGTCTGATTCCTATCCAATACGCCAAATCAAGCCGTTGGCGCATGGAATGAAAGTTCAGTAAGCATTCGATTTAACATGACGAGGAAAGATCGTATGGATATAGTAGTTTCGTATTTCAACTGTCCAAGTTTCTTTCAAAAACTGTTTGTATGAGCAGCTGTGAAAGCTTATCATGATAATAGGCCTGAACACTGCAGCTTAATCAATGAACAATTGCCATTATAGTAACCTACGCACTTCCTGAGAGCTTGGTGGCCTCATCTTGCAAGAGCTTCCAAGCGGCATCCACATGTTGCTCCTCTGTCAGCGGTGCTCCAACCGCAAATCTCAAGACAAACTTGCCAGCAAGAACCTGTTGAAATAGGAACCATAAAGGAAATCAATGGATTATGGTTCATGAATAGATATCCAGATCACCGACAGATCTGCTAATAACCAACCGTATGTGAGATGAAGATCTTCCCACTTGAGTTAGCGGCATCCATTAGGTCATAGTTAAGTTGACGACCACCCTCATCCTCAGAAGTTGGGGGCAGAAGGCGGAAACAAACAAGGGAAAAAAGTCTCGGAGTCACAACCTGAATTAATGAAGTAAATAAGAAAATTGTAAGATAAAGATTTCCAACTGAAGAATAAACTATAATGTGCCTTTAAACTACAGCAGAGAGTTTAATAATCTCATTATAGGTTCATTTCTTCTTTTACCTCAAATCTTGAGTCAGATAGTACAAATTGTTCAAAATGTTCAGCCAACTGTATGTGCTTTCTGATATAACTCTGCAGATTTTCCACGCCATAAAGCCTCGAGACCATCCATAGCTTGAGTGATCTAAAAGAAAGGTTCCACTTGGTAAGAGAAATCAATTTAATTGTCATACAAGGAACTACCACATATAACGTCAACAGCAGTGCGATGACTCATACTGTCATAGTGACTCAATTTAGAAAGTCAGAGGTCAACTATATGGATATATGGTGCTGAACAACATTAATTGTAAGATTCTTCTTTCTATAATAGCCATATTGGTTCATGTTCTTTTGATAATATAGCCATATTTGACTGCCTGGTGAACAAGTTGGGTTCTTAATCATTTGAATGCATCCATGTCACGCTAGTTATGCATTTCTTGAATTATTTTAGTCACCAAAATAAATGGCTTGGTCAGGGAAAAGATCATGTATGGCAACTCAATCCAATGAACGTCAATACCATGGGTACCAATGAGAAAGTAACTGGGTCAGCTGTCTAATTATTTCAATTCCATTTGCATAGATTAGAATAAGAGGCACCGGAGGTCCTGAAAGTATTTGAGTTGTGTCAGTTGGGTCCCATAAGTATGAGAATGCATATCTAGGTCCTAAATGTGGATAAGTGGTTCATCGCAGGTCCTACCCAGATATGGCTTGCCTACGTGGTGTTAGAATTAAGCCGACGTATGTAGTCGATATACTGAGCAATCACACGAGGCACGACACCGAGATTTGTTGACACCGGGATTTGTTAACAAGGTTCACCGAACTTGGCTACACCGCTGTGGCTGACTGTGCGCTCCTCCCCATGATAATACCAACGCCACATCCCAGCCACCCGGGGACCGGCACATGTCGTCGGCCCTCCCTGCGTCCATGAGCTATGATGTTGGCACTAGCAAAAGAACCCGTGCATTGCAACCGGAGAAAAAAAATACCACATGCCCCTAACCCAATAACCATGACTCGAGACCCCAATAGGTTTATGTCCTTTATTTGACCATGGTATCCCATATGTGTTGCCATTTATCCTCCTTCCCACCCTCATCGACGGTGTCCTCAGTGCTCACACAACCACAACACGTTTGAATGTGGTCAATCCTAAGGCGTCTCTCTCTCTCTCTCTCCCGGCATAAGATGAGCAATCTGTCTTCTTATTCCCCCTATGAGGTTTTAAGGCGTGCATGCGTGATTATTGATGGTTTCTTTCGTCTCCAATCTGGTTTTGTTGAGATGTTCGTTTGCAACCCGGATTGGCGTCGGTATGAAAAAAGACAGATCATGCGCTATTGATTAAGGTTGCACCTAAAAAGCATTTTAAAAATGATTAACAGGTAACATAACATCATATTTAGATTCTACATATTTTTCAAATCAAAGTTCATATATAACATGTTAAAATTGGAGTTAGGGTTTAAAGATATGAATATTTTTGAAGAGCATTTGTTGTAGAAGGAATGCGGGTTGATGAACCCAAATTTCAAGGGATTTTCACTTTAATTCTTGTCACCTAAAGGTGGGTTGTTGGTTAATTACTAGAGAAGGCAGGGGGTTTTCTGTAAAAATAAAAAAAGGCCCTGATGAGTGCCACACGTCAGGTACGAGCACATGGCAACTCTAAAAGTTTTTTATGGCAAATTTAATGATGCGAGGATGGCAACTTTAGTTGCCAAGTATGGCAACTTTCGTGCTTCAATTTATTTTTGACAGAAACTTCATGTCAATGGAATTTTCCATCCTTGCCATGACTGGAATTGTCATCAAAAAACGTCAAAGCCGGAGTGCCACGCACCTGATGAGTGGCACTATCATTTGTGAAAAAAAATCGTTTTTCTGACACTTAAGGGTGGACTGCGGGTTGATTCCCTAAAAATTCAGGGGGTTTTCTGCAAAATGCACGACAAACAGGCAAAAACAGTCCCCTCTTTATTACTAGGTAGGTATAGATAGATTACATTGAGTGTCTACCCCTACACATTACTAGTGTGTATGCACGTGCAATGCACGTCTTAACAGCATAGTGTGATTCTGACAAAAGGAGAAAAAAAAAACATACATCACTGAAAAATAAATTCTGAGCAAAAAACTATATTGTTGACGTGCGCAAAATGAAGTTTAGAAATTTACTAATTGCTACAATACAACCACTGCCTGCTGTCACCCTTTGTTTTTGAAAAATATAAAGAAAGCTGTACTTGGTGAAACCCACAAATTGTTTACTTCAACTTTTGTTTCTCCTCCCGGACCATCTCGCATGGGCTCACAGCCTACGTTTATTTTTTACTCGTCACAACTTGACAATTGCAACATGGCAGAAGAGGCATAGGTCTTCTTTTCTAGGAGGTACGATGCGATGGTTACAGAACCCAGTAGATTCAGCTGCGGGCTACTGTTCACTGTGAATCCCTCTGATCTCAGCAGACCAGTGGCTAGGATTGATGCTCCCAAACTTGTACACTATATAATAGTATAGATAGTAGGCTTATGATACAAGTGTCCTACAAGGACATGACTCCATACTCTGTCTACACACCGTACGACTCAGAGTCCAAACATTGTAAAAAATATTTGATACTCCAACAAACTCTACCTTGGCGAATATTCTCGCCACCTTGAGTTCGGTGTATGTGTCAAACTTCAATGCACATTGGACTAGAGCTTATTCCATAAGCACCACTGCTACCTCCCAGATTCGACCTGCAACTATAGTCTTTACTTTTCTTGACCACAGTCAACACTCGAGAGAAATAAAGTTCCTCTTTACTTTAGTTTTCGCTTCCAACTTAGAGTATCCTCTCAACACCATCACACACTAATTGTAGATCTGCATGGAAGTGAACATCTAAATACTGGACCACATAAGTTACTCAAACTCAACGTCCTCACAGTCGTTGCAACCATTGACACGGTTGTGCCCCTACAGAACTTGTGCCACCGCAACCATTGACACGGTTGTCCGCGCGCCTCCGTAACCTGTTCACGTGTTTCAAGCTTTTGCACAATATTATTTTATTGTTTCTATTTGTTGTTGTAGCCTTTCCATGCACCTTGTAGCAGAAAAAGACCAAAGTTGATCCAGCCAAATTGCTCCAGTACACACACATGGCCCTAGCTAAGCCCGGGCATAAAAACCAAAGACCGGACCCGTAAAGACCGAGACCAAACCCATAAAGACAGGTCGGATCGGTCTTCATCTTTGGATGACCAAATAAACCAGGTAGACTGAATTAGCATAACTCTTTGGATATTTATGGCACAATTAGCACAATCCCTTGCCTGCTCTGGATGTTTATGGCACAATTCTGATACACCTACTATATACACATGTAGCCACCTTTGTAGCCTACCTCATGTAGCCACATGTTCAAACCCATCCTTTCTTACAAAAATCATTCAAACTCAGCTCCCAAAACTGCTGTCCGTCACCTTTGTGCTCACGAACAACGGGCAAAAGACTTTTTTCTGGCTTGACTCTTGGCTACAGGATACCCCACTAGCAACTACTTTTCCAAGCCTATACTCCCACTCCACAAACACCCACATCCCGGTGGTGCACATCATGCGGTATGGGGTGCAGGCAAACCTGGTGAACAGGCTAACCTCGGCCACCTCGCACGAGCTTGCTGCTCTCTCTTTGTTGTTGCAGGACTTCCAGCTGGCTGATGCTCCGGACGAACGATTTCTGATCCATGGCACAGGCTTCTCTTCCAGGAAAGCCTATCGAATGCTGCTACATGAAGAAGTCGAGGATGACCATGCCCCTCTGATTTGGAGATCTAGAGCCCCCCACAAGCTCAAAATCTTCACCTGGCTACTGTTCAGAGGGCGGCTCAACACAAAATGCAACCTGTTCCACAAAAAGATCTCCACCGACGCCGCATGTCCTTGATGTGGCGGCCCCTCCGAGGACACATCCCACCTGTTCCTCGGCTGTCCGCATGCAACTCGGACTTGGGAAAGGCTGGGATTAAACCCCACCCCCAGGTTTCAAGATCTTTGGCTGCTCCAATCTCCTGGCACCTTGGATGGCCGGGTGTGGCCTGAAGTCCTTCTTATGATCTTGTGGAAAATCTGGGACTCTAGAAACGCTGCTGTATTCCGTAATGAGGTTCACTCCCCCCTAGTCACTGTTAGGAACATCTGTAACGAGTTTGAGATCTGCCTGAACAGATTCCGTGACCCGAGTGACAAGGCAGCAGCCAAATCCTGGCTTCTGTTCCTTACCTCACGGCTCGCCGTGACCCTGTAATCCTGTTTGGCCCTTGCTGGCTTTTGAGTAATATACATACAGGTGGGGATCCTCCCCCGGTGATTCCTCAAAAAAAAACTATATACACATGTTATCTGAACTCTGAATTCTGGTTGCATACACCTGTTACACATAGCTGTTGTCTGAGTTCTGCTTGCATACACTTGTACAAGTACTATAATGTACATGGTCTGAGTTGTAGCATAAAATTTGGTCTGTTTGGTCGGGGACCAAACACCATCCTATAAAGACCGAAGACCGAATAGTGCGAAGACCGAATAGTGAAGAACCGAGAAGACCGAAATAATTTCGGTCGTCAATTATGAAAGACTGAAAAGACCGGACAGAGCAAACCGAAAAGACCAAACACCTGGGCTTAGAGCATCTCCAGCCGTCCCCTCGAGAGCCCCCCATGAGGCGTTTTACTGCTGGTGCACACTTTTTCACCCAGTCGTGCCCCCAAAAGCTCAAATAGCGCCAGATTTGGCCAAAATTACGTCTGGCGATCCCAACCCAAACCCAGGGAGCTGGGGGGCAGGGGCGCCGGCGCTATTTTCGCATGCGAAAACCCCACAAATCAGCCTCTCTCCTCACGCTCTCTCCTCCACGGGTGGCCCCGGCACCGGGCGCGCCGGCCACGGGCGGCCCCATCCCGGAGCCACGCACCGGCGGGTGCATCCCTCGCACGGGCACGGCTGGTGGCGGCCAGCGGGGAGCCAGGGCGAGGCCGGGCGGCGCGTGGGGCGGCCGGGCTGGTCGGGCTGTCGGGCGTCTTCGAGTGCTGGCTCCACCTGGCGCGCTACCGCACGCAGCCATGGAAGGACGGCACGGCCTGCCGCCGCCGCGTCTGCTTCTTTGCGCCCACACCGGGCCAGCTCCGCGCCATGCCCACGCCACAGCACTCCAGCCCGAGGAGCACTCTCGAGCCCAAGGCCATCGACGAGCCAGGCCGCTCTCCTTCCTCGGCCTCGTGGTGGCCGGCGTCCGGGGCGGAGCTCGGGTCGCGTGCAGGTCGAGCACGCACGCGCGGACGCCGGAGGTCGAGCAGGTGCTGAGCCACGGACGCCGGACGAGCTGAGCGTCCTGGAAGGCCGGCCGAGTTGAGCGCAGACGCGAGTGCCGCGGCCTGGTGTGGCCTGGTCCGGCTCTAGAAGGTGCTTGGCGAAGAGCCTAGGAGGAGAGGCGCCTGGACGTGGTGCCACGAGTCCGCTGGATGAAGCTCTGCTGCTTCTTGGGCGGGGACACAACTGAAAACAATCCGGACCTCAGAGCCAAAATTCCGCCGGCGCAACCCCATCCGGCTGAAAAAATGCCGCTGGGGAGCCCAAACGGCTGGAGATGCTCCTAGCCCTGGCAGTCTTTTTTCCAACAAATCTTGTGCCTAAGCAGCCTCTCACGCGGGCTTGTCTTGTCTTGAAGCCAATCAGCCTGCTGCCTCAGCTCGCATGGGTTGTGTTCTCCTGCTCCCGTGCTTGGGCCACGCGGCTCTCCATGCTGCCTAGGCCTCGCATGCAGCTCGGGCCTCTGGGCGTTAGGCGGCAGCCGCTTTGATCGATCTCATCGACTTTCAGACACTGAGAACACCTGTTGCTACATGATTCCACCACCGCCATGATCGAGCAATCGACCTGCTCCTCTTGATTGCTTCAGTAAAGATTACAATACGACCAACGTCTGCTTCTGGATCGCAACTCGCCGACGACTTTGTCTGGTATTACGACCGTTTCCCGCAGATTTTTGTGCAACCTCACTCTGATACCACTTACTAAAATTAAAACCAAGGTATGCAGTCGATCTTACCAAGGACAAGCAATCGTACGAGGCATGACACCAAAGATTTTTTAATAAGGTTCACCGAACTCGGCTACGTCCCCATGAAACTGACGCAATACTACACCCTGGCCGCCCTGGCGCTGGCACACGCCGCCGGCTCTCTTTGTGTGTCTGTGCTATTATGTTGGCATAGGTTCATCGTGTATCTACCCCACATGATATAGGTGTCTATACACACACATGATATAGGAGGCCTAGGATACAAGCGTCCTACAAGAACATAACTCCATACCTTGTACACTCTACACACCGTACAACTTAGAGTCCAACTGTAACCTACCTTGGACATAATATTCGACACAAAACCGTGCGTTGACTGATGCCAAACAGGCGCTATTTTTCAACAAAAATACCCTCAAAATTATATCTTCCAATTCAAGAAGCCTGGGGGCTCGTAGCTATCCGGGGGGGAGCAGACTGGCAACCTCATTAATAGACGTAGCTGAGCAGCAACCGCTAGACACGTACAACGCCGACATTGTGGTAAGCTGTGAGCGACTGGGCCTTTAAAATTAGAATATATATTTTTAGGGTCTATTCTTTTACCGAAAAAGGGTTTCCCTCCGCTTTGTATTCCAAAGCAACCAACCAACAGTACACAACGCGATGCTGGGGCGAGCAGCACAACAAGCCCAAAGACAGAAAAGAAGAAACAAATGCCAACAACGGCAGCTCGACAAAGCGCGGAAGGCAAGGTATGTGACGCCGACGACGCTGCTGCCCGGACGAGTCCTAGGGTTTCCCCCGGTATGCGGAGGAAAGTGGGGGATGGCTACCACCGACACCCTTCAAGAAGGAATGGTGGCACCCGCCGGTGTCACCGCATCGGAGCCGGACGAACCGGCAAGGATTTCTCCCGCACACCAAACACCACCGCCCATCTGGAGCCTACCATCCAAACCACCGCCCAATGCGCCATCACGGTTGCGCCGCCACCCACGCCGTCTCACTACGAGCACCAACACGAGGCCGAGAAGACCGGAGAGAAGCACCACGCGACGAGAGCAGCAGCACCAAGGCCGAGTGGAAGGGAACCACCTCCACCGCCGTCGTGCGAGAAGCCCGGCCTCCGGCACCGTCGCAGTAGCCGACCGGACACGGCAGCGGGGCATACCAGGCCACCCCTGGCCCGGCCAGGCCCGAAACGGGCCCGCTAAGCCCGCCGCCAGACTTGCAGCAGAGTTGGCGCCAAGACCCGTCGCGCAACGCCGCTCCCCCGCCTCCCGGGAATCACGCCGCCGGCCCGCCCAGGTCCAGATTTACCCCGTAGGGCCTAGATCTGGGCCGAGTGCCGCCGCCAGGACGAGCCGCAGCGCCACCCCGCCGCCAACGACGGCGCCGCCCCCGCCTTCGGTGACGAGAACCCGCCGCCAGCTAGACCGCCGCCGCCTAGAGCACCCCGGTGCAGCTCCGCCCGCCGGAGCCACCGGAAGGAAGGTCGAGGCCCACCGCCACCAGCGTCCCTGAGGCGAGGCGGTCGAGGCGCCAGCGGCGGGCGGGGAGGAAGGAGGGGGGGCTGGAGGAGAGATCGGCGCATGCCGGGCCGCACATGAGGCGGCAGCGATCGCGAGAGGTGAGGGGGGGGGGATCTCCTCACATACTATGTTTTCGGGTCTATTCTTTTTGGAAAACATAGTGTATGTGTGACCAGATTTTCATGCTTATAGGACCTAGCTGACACACCTTGAATGCTGGGTTCTCTATATATTTCTCTATGGAGAAAAGAATTATAGAACAAATAACAAATACATATAAGTATGGGAGAATTAATTCCTTATCAAAATTGGAAGTACCAAACTATTAAATTTGTAAAAGAAAAACAGTAAATTTGACAAATGGTGGTTATCAAAGTCGCCAAAAAGATTTCACCTAAAACGACGACCAAGTGGAATTTGCCAATCCTTGAAATCAACAACAGAATTTGCTTGGGAAGCCTGAAAATGTAAAACAGTTCTTATGTCACAACCGAAACATAATTTTACGTAAACTCATCAAAGCTGACTTATTTCCAAATGTAGAAACTCAGTAATGAGCTGTTACACGTAATTCTTTTGATCACATTGCAGGAATACAGACATGCCATTGTTCTTTCAACACAATATTTTTGTTCTCTTGAAAATATATTTTTCAGTTTGTCAAGTCAATCAATTAAAACTGCAGGGGATAATTTTTCTTCGTGGACTGAATACTCAAATGCTTTGCATAACAATGTTAGAAAAGAAACACTGTTACATCGTGGTTTGGGAAAAGGTGGCCAACCGCACACTCTGTACACGAGGATGGGGTTTACCCTCCAGGAATAATATCACCCAACACTTTGGCCCTATCCCGGGCGATTCCCATCTGAAAGTGCATCTAGGCCACCATAGTGGCTTTTGATATTTCAGGACAACAAATAATTTACTCTAGTGATGATAAGCTGAAGTCCGAAAAGATGCTAGTTGGAAAATGGTTTTCGACCCCTCAAAATCTTTGCAAAAAAATCAGCATGATTAAGGACTTTTTAGACTTTTGTGATACAGGATCACTTTGAGTCATAAATATGCCAATACTATCAAAAGGGGAATCTTGACCCTAGTGAGGAGAAGAAATTCTTGCTAAGTGCTCAAACTCAAACCTTAAAAAACTCGATCAAATCTCAAAAGTTCCATCCATAATCTTCTCTGTGTTTTTCCTGATTGGATCCACCAAGTGTTAGTTGTTTGTCCCTCCAAGTGAGTTCAGAGAGTTGCACCGGTGATACTATGTGCATTCGGACACTCTAAGCGAGGTGTTCGAACTAGACAGGATGCCACAGAGGTTAATAGCTCTTGTTTGGAACCTCCCAGTGAGCAATATTTGGAACCTCTGAGACTATGTAGCCTGACTCTCGGGCTTGGTTCTATTCCTCCGAGCAGAATCCACCTGGACAATCCATCTCAGGTGTGTGTAATACTTCCAGTGGTTCCAGATGTTGCTGGTGGTTTCAGCGGTCTTGCGGGTGCCGTCATCCAGCAGCTTGCCGTACCACCCTAGCACCTTCATGAGAGCTTCACGATGGTGCAAGAGCATGCCAATGCCCAAGCGTGAGAGAACTGATATGCATAGGAATGTGCAGAAGTGGGAATTGATCAAGGAGTAGACTGTTACACACATTGGCCGGTGGACAGGGACACGCTGGCCAGGGTGACCAGCACTTAGGGGTAGCTCGCGGTCGTGACAGCAACGGCGAGCGCGCGCTGCTGCTGCTTGGGTGAGATATTCCATTGGACAGGTGGTCACTACCACTTATTCACTTTTAGGACTTACATGTGCATACCACTTATCCACTTTTAGGACATAGATGTGCTTTTTCATACTTATAGAACCTCCGGTGCATTTTACTCCACTAGTAAAAATAGCTCCCGGTAACAAACAGGTCCAGTGACAACCAGCGGGTTACCACTGGGATTTGGAAACTGAGGATCAACACTGGTGCAAAGTCCCTAACCCTAAGGAGATTGTCTCAAGACGCTCGACGCCGTGGCCACTGTAACAGCAGCAGTAGGGAAGTTGTACAGTTTTTTGTTTCTTCGCTTGTTTCATTCGGTTTCTCCGTTTCTTTGCCTAGGTTTAATTCTTTGTTAAATTTAGTTTTTTTTTTGTTTCTTTGAGTTGTATAAGATGCACATCATTTCGACACTTTCTCCTAATACAAAAAGACATGCGCTTTGATGCATGTACGAGAAAAAAAGATAAACGAACAAGCATCCAGAATTCAGTTCCGAAAGTAGATTAAAATGCACTTCCATGAAATGATGAAAATCTCCAAGAGAAAAACATAGAAAGGAGATTTTAACCTTATTCTTAAGAAACTCTGGATTTGTAGACAATGCTTCCACAAGATAACTCCTGTCCTGTTCGTTATGTGTGATGTCAGTTTGTGCAATATCAATTTTGATATACTTAGAAAAAACAAGAAAAGCGAGATTATTTAGAAGCGCAAATCATGTTATCCCAATTGGAACAGTATCACATGGCTTACCTTAACCCATAGCAAAGAACAGTCGAAGTTTGTGAGGAACCATTTGTGTGCATTCATATTGAATGAATCAGCTTTTTCCACTCCATCAAGGTGATGTCGATACTCTGGGCATATACAAGCACTTCCAGCATATGCAGCATCAATGTGGAACCACATGTCATGGCCCTAACAAGAATTATAAAAAGAAATAATTAGTGAAAGTACATTCATGAATAACAATATGTACAATTTGCACAAGTCATATACAAAAACAAGGTTGCTAATAACAGTGGGGGTGCAACCAACATCCCAAAAACATGCTCCAGAAAAATCCCAGACATAGGACAGTATTGGTTCCCACTAGAGAGCTGATAAATACCTAGTTCTAGCTGTACCGCAAATTTAGATTGATTGGGATTAACATATGGACAAAAAAATAAAAAATCAATTTACAAGGATTATTTTTCAAAGTACTGGTCCCATATAATTTTTTTGGGAAACACTGTTAACCTACCAGCTACCAGTTACTACCCATCAATGCACAGACTTGTTCCTCAAAAGTGGACATAACTAGGTTTCGAACTAGCACCAACACAACTGTGTTCTATTCCTGCCTGGCAGAAGATCGTCAATTTTTTGGAAAATACTTGTAGAAAATATAGCAAGAGAAAGTATCAAATACAGACTGATTATATTACTTCATTATACAAATATAATTTCCCAATTCAACCAATGGGCCTAAACACCTGTGCTATGTTTCCTAGTTCAGGCAAGGGGTCCACGGCCGATGAAGATGTTGTGCCTACCTGAAACAAATAAGAGCTTTCCTTAGAAAGTAAATAAGGAGCAAAAATATGTGTTACCAGATAAAAAGATAAGCTTATTACACATCGGAGAACATCGTTCCAGTTTATTTTTTGTAACATTCGTCATGTAATCATGTTACAAAGAGTGGTCAGAGATAAGGATCCCAGTTACCCAGGGGATAAGTATCTTAGTTACCTTTAGCAAGTAGGGATTTTACTAATCACTTGCATATAATTAGTTTCCTGGTACACAAGTTGGTAGTTCCTTAATTTTGTGGTAAAGCTGGCTATATAATGCTTTGGCTGTCTATCTAACAAATGTCAGCAAGAAACCCAAATATATATCTTCCTATTATTCTGTTACAGCGTTATGCAGTTACCTATTCTATAACCTCTGCTCTGGAGCGCCATGGCTAGAGTGATAGCCCCCATCAAGCATTCCGGCAATTTTCAATCACATTTAAGGTTCATACTAGTTTAGTATCGGAGCCTGGTGATCTTCACCAGCAGCATGATCCTGGAAGGGTTCGTTGAGAACATCCACATCAAAACGAGGGCTTCACCTTCTGCGGCAAGGGGTGCTTCCAAACGCGGTGCTCTCTGCCCTCCCGTCCTATGCCATGGCTGCCCTGCAAGGCTGCACAACTTCCGGAAGGGATGCCTGCTGCGCTGTCGGTTGTTCTTCTAGGCCAACACCGACGCGGTCACCGGCGTCCAATGCAAAAGCGCATGGTAGGAGATTTGCCTCCCGCGTGTGTTGGGAATATGCCCTATAGGCAATAATAAATGTTATTATTTACTTCCACGTTTGTAATTAATATTTATTTCTGTGCTATAATTGCCATGGTTCTTGAATGTGAGATTTAGAGGAAAACTCATAAGCATATGTGGAAACATAAACACAAAATAGGTTCCTAGTCTCGCCTCTAAGACTAGATCATGTGTTGCATGGTAATCCCATTTTCTTGATCATAGGTCATCGTTAAAGTAACCAGTACATATGCAAATAGAAGCCTATGTAAAGGGGAAACTACACAGCTAACAAATACACTGGACACATACCACACCAGTAAGTGGTGTTGGAATTATCTAATGTAAACAAACTGGCACCACTGCCTTTAGGCCTTTGTTCAGTCACACCCCTTCTCAAAGGGATTGGAGGGGATTTAAGGGGATTTTGACTTGTAGAGGATTTAATCCCTACCAACCCCCTCCAATTCCCTGTCAACCGAACAAGGCCTTAAGAGTATCCGACTGGGAATAAAGAGTTCAGATTTTATTTTATTTTCAGCTTAGATTTGCCATTGTATGGTTTTAAGCCTTTAAGGCAATATCTTTCGGGTGGAAATAACTGCAAACCTGATTCTGTGCGGGAGCAGTTCGTATATTGCAAACACTTATATCTATTACAATGGCTTATATGATCAGGATGTCCTGGTTGCAATCCTGGGACAATATGGTATAGAAGTTCCAAAAACTTCATAAATAATCAGTAGGTATAGAAAAGGGATGTCCTATATCCGGTGCAAAATGTAAGGATCAAAATCACTCATTTATGAGACACAAAAAAGACAACTTCTTAGTGACCATGCAATGGATACCAGTAGTGCATTTTGTTTTTTTTATCTCGTAGATGAGATTGAATCACTCTCGTAGTTTACAAGTTATTTGAGGTTGCATTGAAACCTGTACTGCTTATTATCATGTAATTTACAACCTGAGGAACCTTTCCATGTAATATTTTCCCATCGTCAGAAACTTACATCGTGAACAACATTATTCAACATTACTTACATGACCAATAGGATAAACAGACGCTGGTCTAATATCAGGACCTCAAATTTTTAGTAACTACTCCCTCCGTTCATAAATATAAGATGTTCTAACTTTATTCAGAATCGGATGTATATAGACACGTTTTAGTGTGTTTGTTCACTCATTTCAGTTTGTATATAGTCCATATTGAAAATATACAAAACATCTTATATTTGTGGACGGAGGGAGTATATGAGTATATATTAACTCAAGTTTTTTTTTAGAAAAGGAGGAATACCCCCGGCCTCTGCATCTAGACGATGCATACGGCCATTTTATTAATTATTAACACAAGACCTTACAAAGTCGTACAACAGTAAGACCAAAGCCACCATCTAAGCAACATCTGTCGCTACTCCTGTCCAGTTGATGAAGGGGCGTTGATAGTCTGGGCCTAATACCAAACAGACCTCGCAGCCAAACCTAACATCTAAGACCTGAGGTCCTAACCAGGACGCCTGCCGGGTATGGGCACCCACCAGTCCGGCGTGCTCCTCAACCAGGACGCCTGCCGGGTATGAGGCCGCCGCAGCCACCTGCCACCAATCCATCTTCAGAGTTGTACTGCTGCATCGACCTTGCCCGGTCTAGCTGCCGCCGACGCCACCACGATGCCAGACATCGTCGACCTCTTGCGCGTGTCCTTCACCACACATTTGACGCCAAGCCTCCGCTGCCCCATGCCGCCAAGAGCCGCCGCCATGAATATGTAGAAAGAAACACCGCTCCACCGAAGAAGCCATCCGCTGGTCCCTCGAGCCTGAATGCATCTCCAAGAATGCCGCGCCCAAGGAGGTAACGACACATGAATGCCGTCGTCATCTGATCAACTGATCTAGGGTTTCCCCCGGAGGTATTGGGTGGGTGTGGGATTTGTACCTCGATGATGCCTCCATAAAGGAAACGATGATAAGGGCATCGTCATCACCGGCTCCGGCCAACGACCAAAGACCAAGTTTTCACTCGGATCCGTCCCAAGAAATCCACCTGACAACCTGTGCACTGTCTCGACCGCCTTCAAAGCCCCAGATCTAGCCGCCTAGATCCGGCGACCAACCGCAACAGCAGTGCCACCGTAGAACCACAGCACACCGCCATCTTTGCTGAATCGCGCCACCATCGGAGCTCGGAGGAGGACTCCGACCCCACCTCACCAAACCGCAAGAGCCGCCGAGATCGATCCCGCACGCTCATCACCGTCTTTGATCGGAACCAATCCGTGGCAAAACCACGAGACCGCCGACGCAGATCCGCCTTGGATATGGACTGCACCACGCCATGCCGCCGCTGAAGCCCGAAGCCACCCGCGGCCGCCGTCTAGGGCCGCCGCCCAGATCTGATCCGCCAGCCCGGACCTCCACGGCGCCTCTTCACGCCGCCGCCGCCGGCTTCGCCATGAGCAACCGCGCCGCCAAGGCCTCGGCCCGGAGCACAACGTCGCGCCACCATGGATCAGATCACCGCTGCGCCGTCACGCGCGTGGAGGTCCCGCCCCACCCCCTCCGACGCGATCCAGGGAGGAGAGCCTCCGCCACCGCCGTCGGCCCCCGGGCTTAGCCCAGCGGCGTCCTCCGGCGGCGGCGGAGGGAAGGAATGGAGGTGGAGGTGACCCTGGCGGCTAGGGTTTGAAGAGCCGCCCGAGTCGCCTCAAGTAGTTCATTAAAATAGTATAGTAAATCATGTTGAGATGTAAGCAACTTGATCTGTTCCATGCGCTCAAGGCCAGTATATATACATGTACTAGAGAGGAGATAAGTAGGAATCCTAATACAAATGGGAAACAACAATGCATATATCTCTAGCAATATCAATGTTGAAATTCACATACAAGTTTTCCATTATCTAATTCAAAGAGGTTTGCATACGAAGAAAGCATGGCTTATTGCTTACTGTTGCACAGATGAAGAATGGTATCAAACCAGATGACAAGTCAATGGAAATGGCCTCTGTCACTGCTTCAGGTGCAACAGCATAGTTCTTACTACAGTCAGCTTTGACAACTCTGAAGTTCTCTGGGAAAATTCCTGCAATCTTCAACAGAATTTTACCTCGGGTCAACAGAAAATAAAATAAAAAGTACATGAACATAATGCATATTTATCTAACTACCTAATTGTAATTCTTTGAAATAACTTCAAACCTGAAGAACAGAAAAGACAGGTAATTTATTCATAACAAATAACTGGAAAACATTCTAGTGGGACTTTGGTTGGATGATATCTGGATACCTGGCATGCCTTTTGCAGAGCAGAATGTGTCTGATCAGATGCATAAACTACTAACTTTTCAAGGGACTTTTTCCCATGCTTCTTTAAAGTTCTATCTCGTGCAGCCAATAGTACAACAAGAACTGCTTCACTGGCAGTACCCTGGATTACTCCTCCACCAGGCGCTGCAAAGAGGGATGCCATAGAGAAACTCAGAAGCATGACTTTTGCTAGGAACAGAAGTCCGCAATTTTTACCCTAAGGAAAAACATATACATGTACTACATCAAAAGATAGCAGCGAAGTACTCCCTCTGTAAAGAAATATAAGAGCGTTTAGATTACTACCTTAGTGATCTAAACACTCTTATATTTCTTTATGGAGGGAATAACATTCTGCTAAAGCGGCATCTATAAAGTAGATATCTCAGATCAAGGATAGTCCAAATCACGGTCTGAATCACATGATTCTAGGATTGCATCAAACTATTTCAATTCCGATGCACGTAGGAGGATAAACAAGTGGCAGCGTGTAACTCTAACTGGAGCACATCCCCCACTTAGTCTTACAGAGTTGCCGATGTCTACCAAGAAATCTATGCAAATATTTGGGGTCAATGCTGCAGAAGGATGGGGATATCGATGAAGATATGAACCATCAAATCAAAATCGGACGGATGAAGTGGCGCCAAGCTTCTGGCGTTCTCTCTGACAAGAGAGTGCCACAAAAGCTAAAAGGCAGGTTCTATAGGACGCCGATTCGACCCGCAATGTTGTATGGCGCTGATTGTTGGCCGACTAAAAGGCGACATGTTCAACAATTAGGTGTGGCGCAGATGCACATGTTGAGATGGATGTGTGGCCACACAAGGAAGGACAAGGTCCGGAATGATGATATATGGGATAGACTTGGGGTATCACCGATTGAAGAAAAGCTTCTCCAACATTGTCTGAGATGGTTTGGGCATATTCAGCGTAGGCCTTCAGAAGCTCCAGTGCATAGCAGATGGCTAAAGCGTGATGATAATGTCAAGAGAGGTCGGGGTAGACCGAACTTGACATGGGAGGAGTCCGTAAAGAGAGATCTGAAGAACTGGAGTATCATCAAAGAACTAGTCATGGACAGGGGTGCGTGGAAGTTAGCTATCCATGTGCCAAAACCATGAGTTAGCTACGAGATCTTATGAGTTTCAGCTCTAGCCTACCCCAACTTGTTTGGGACTAAAGTTTTTTTTTTTTGTTGTACCATTTACCAGATTTATAGTGTGTGGTTGCCAGATTGTTCATACTGAGTTACCCGATTATTTCACTATATGATTTGGAAATTGTAGTCAGTGTCATGTAATGGTGCCCGCGGAAAAGAAAGAAACGACCACATGTTTTAATGGAGTAGCTTGAAGAAGTAGTTAAGGATTCTATGTAAAACTAGACCAGACAAAAAAAAGGGCAGCCCGGTGCACGTAGCTCCCGCTTGCGCAGGGTCCGGGGAAGGGTCCGACCACTTTGGGTCTATAGTACGCAGCCTTTCCCTACATTTCTGCAAGAGGCTGTTTCCAGGACTTGAACCCGTAAAACTAGACCAGACACTCAATATTTTTTTTTTGAGGGACAGACACTCAATATGTTAAAGAAGAAGGAAACAATAAAGAGTAGTTGAATAAATACAGAATGGCAACGCACAATAAATAAATACCGAATAACCAAGTATGCAAAGTTTTTACGCAGTATTTGTCAATCAAACGTTCTCATTCTTTTTTTACCTAGACATGCCAGTTAATTATGAGGTGATACATATTATAGAAGAACCAAATTGCAAAAAATAATGTTGAGATCAACAAATAATTTATGTATCAAACCACAATATATGGTTGTATTCTTACCATCTGACAGAAATTGGCTTGGAAGCTTAAGCATTTTTGCAAACCAGTCTAAGACTATAACCTCTAGCTCAGTTGCAGCAGGAGAGGTTATCCAACTGAAGCCAACGATGTTAAAGGCAGCACTAAGCATCTCCCCCAGGAATCCAGCAGTGCTGCTATTTGAGGGATAGTATGCAAAATAACTTGGACTTTGCCAATGAGTTACTCCAGGTATTATCTTCTCACGAATATCTGGGCATCAGAACAATTTGCTGAATGAATGAAGGTTTCTTTTGGCAAACACATGGAATGCAATTGATAACTTAAATTCCGATATCACTTCAAAGTAGACTGGAGGGAAGATCACCGTCAAAAAGGGCATCCAAAGTATCAGGTCGGTTAGGAGCTGAATCTGGAAGAAGTTCCTTCAGATATCCTGGCTGCAATGAAATGGATGCACAGATCTTAGTCAGTGCCAACGATACTCCTTCACACAATCCATCTTCTCTAGATAAAGAGTAGTAAATTTGACTGTTTTCTTAATTTTTTAATTGCAACATCACCACTTTACAACATGAAGGATCCAGAGTTTTCTGGTTGAACTAGAAAAGGCATGAAGTCCAATTCTGGGTGAGTAAAAAAATATGTCAAGTCTTCAGTATCAATTATCCGAGAATCACCTAATGATTAATGTGCTATAGCCATGGCCCATGGGACTTATATGTTATATCTGTACGTTTGTGCGATTAAAACTTAGCCATACCCACGACTGCATTCCCTCAGTGGCACAATCAGTAGTACCATATTATCCCCCACCATCTGCACTTTTTCCTCTGTTAGCCACGCCATCTATTGTATGTAAATTTTGACAGTTCTGAATTTCCATTCACTATATTCACCAACGCACGGTACCTTCTGAGTCTCAGTCCCCATTACTTACTGTCTTTGTGATCCTCGGTAGTCGGTCCTCCACTCCAACTTCCTCATACTCCCGGCAGCCACCACTTCTAATAATTGTTACGGTGATTCGTAGCCTCCATACACATCTGAGATATGGTCTTCATAGTTCTACCTTATCTGTTCAATCTCTGGTATGTATTCCCGCTGCAAAATCAGGCAACATAGCATTCCTGAGTGGCAGCTAAGTATGCCAACACTGAAGGCTCTGATTGTTCACAATTGCGCATCTTATATCATTAGTAGTAGCGGAGTTATATACTCCATACCAGAGAGTTATTTACAGAACACATGGATTAAAGCTAGTAGATGGATCAATCAATAGGCCAAGTCATAATATAGGCGATAAAGGTGCGGAAGCAGCACGTGAACAAGTTGTACTGCAGGATTTGCCGAGAGTAAGAGTGGTCGTGCCTGGACTTGGCTGAGGACGGGAAATGACTCGATGGATTTGTAGTAATCCGCGATGAAATCCACCATCCGGTGCCCACACTCCCGCAGCTGCTCCGCGTCCATCGGCCGCAGCGACCAGCCGCCGTCCCCGCCATCGCTGGTACCGCTCCCGTCCCTTAATTGGCGACAACAACAACAACAACATAAAAGTTTAGCGCAGGGGCATTGCGCCACATGGAACTGTGTATATGAGGATCGCGAGATGTTCACATGATTGCGAGGGTTTGCAACGCGATGGCAGGAGGGGGGAGAACAGGATACGGTGGTGGAGAGAGAGGCGCCAGGCGTGGGAGGAAGAGGAAAGGGGTGGATTTTCTCAGTTGGGGTTTAGAGCATCGACAACCACACTCGCCTAATTTAATTTGGCCCTCTCTATATGTCCGCGGATGGATGGATGCGTCCGCTTGCATCCGCATAATAGGCTCGCTCCTTTTCTTTTTTCTTTTTTTTAAGGAGATAAGAGCAACTCCAACGGACCGATCCAAATGGACGGCGATTTTGTCTGTTTGGGTCGGCCGTCTGCCCGCGTCCATACTTATTTTTCATATATATTGACAATAGCGTCCAACGCTACGACCCATATATCTGGCGTGGCAATGGTGGCCGCCTATTTACATTGATTTGCATTCAAACATATTATGAAATGAAAATGCAAGCAAAATAGTTTAGTGGCCCAAATAAATAGTATAGTTCGGTAGCTGACACCGAGATGGGCTAGGCTAGGAAACCTTATTCGAGACGATAGGGAAAGGCCATCATTGGGGCAAACAATGCAATAGCTTCGGTGAGAGCAAAGCCCAAAATGGCATACAAATAAAAATGTTTCACATAGTTTTGCAAACGAGTAAAAGAAGATACATCTATTGGTTGCCAACATGAGTCTACATATACTCAATCAAATCATTTTTCAGTTGCACGTGAGTTTCCCAATCATGCATGTCTTCATGAAACTGAGTGAATTGCTCAAATGTTGCCGCTACTCCATGCTCAGGCACAACATTCTCACCCTAAAACTGAAAGCCCTAATCGTACAGACGTTCCGGGCGCTCGTCTTCTACGATCATATTGTGCATGATCACACAAGCAGTCATCACCTCCCACAGTTTCTGCGTGCTCCAAGTATTAGCAGGATACCGAACGATGCCCCATCGAGATTGTAAAACACCAAAGGCACGCTCGACATTCTTCCTAGCACTCTCTTGCTCTTGGGAAAATCTTTTCCTTTTCTCTCCGACATGGTTGGGTATTATTTTGACAATAGTGGTCGAGGATAGATACCGTCACCCAAATAATACCCTTTGTCGTAGTTGTGGCCGTTGACAGTAAAGTTCATCGGTGGGCCGTTGCCTTCGGCAAGCGTAGCAAACACCGGCGAGCGCTGAAGCACGTTGATATCATTGTGTGATCGAGCCATGCCAAAGAAAGAGTGCCAGATCCAGAGATCTTGAGACGCCACGGCCTCTAGTATGACAGTGCAAGCCACGACATGTCCCTTATATCGCCTTTGCCAAGTAGAAGGCGGTTCTTCCACTCCCAATGCATGCGATCTATGCTTGCCAAGCATCTCCGGAAGCCCTCGCGCATTCATCGCCAACAAACGGGTCAGATCTTCACCAGAGGCTCTCTCAAGTACTCGGGGCCAAACACAAAGAATCACAAATTTGCGAACTTATACAAAGACTCTAGACATGTAGACTCGCTCATACGGACGTACTCGTCAATGAGATCACCGGGTACTCCGTATGCAAGCATTCGGATGGCGGCAGTGCATTTCTGATAAGAGGAGAAACCAATCTTGCAGACGGTATCCTCTTTGCACTCGAAGTAGTCATCATAGCCGACCACTCCCTCTCTAATACGGTTGAAAACATGCCTACTCATACGGAACCGGCGGCGGAATTTTTGATGTTTGAACAATGGGTTTGTTGTATCAAAGTAGTCCTTCCATAGAAGGAAATGCCCGCTCTCTCGGTTACGATTCAACGCCGAAAGGTGGCCCAGAATGGAGCCACGAAACAACGGCCGCTGGGTGTTGAGGTGGTAATGGACCAACACGGCAGCTAATATCTCCTCCTCGTCGTCGGACGACGAATCGTCGGAGTCACAAAGGAAATTGTGGAAAAAGAACTCGTCGGCGGAGTCCATTTTTGTACCTTGGCAAGTTGTCGAACAGCTTGTGGGCGTCGAAGAAAGAGACGGCCGGCGAGCGGAGACGCGGCGCCCACAGACCAGCTAGCTGCCCCGCCGGCGTCCGATGAGCGTGTCGGTCGGATGTGGCGGGGGCGGCGAGGCATCTTGTTCGTCGCAGGAGGCTGTGCGGTGGGGGAAGCGGCGATGGGAACCAATTTGCTCCCCGGCGGCAAAACGGCGGCGGCGGGCAGCGGGGGGCAGGGGCGACATTGCTGGGCGGATGTGGAGGCGGCAGCAGCTGGAAGAGTCGCCGGCAAAAATGGGCGGCGACGTCGGTGACGGAGGAGGCGGGGCAAGGTTGCTTATTGGCCGGGGGTGAGAGGGGAGGCCAATGTGGCACAGACCAGCGGGCCCAGGGACAGGAGTAGGCGCGCGCGCGTCCGTCTCGTGTCCGCGCCGATGCAAATCCGGCTCAAAATTGGGCCGGGAATGGGTCGCCCGCGGATGAAAAACGGACGGGCGTCCGTTTGGGTCGGTGCGTTGGGCCGCATTTTCTGTCCGCGCCGACCCAAACGGACGGCCGCGGACGAAATGGGTCGCCCCATTGGAGTTGCTCTAACCCCGGCCTCTACCCACAGCCATACAGTATATTATTAAGAATATAAAATTCAGCAGCCAAACAATATTGATCCGTAAATAAACCAAATAAAATCTGAGGTCGCATGTCTAGTGACAATAAATCCACCAGATAGCCACTAACTGTATTGTACAAGACAAAATAAAAAAAAAACGCAACTCCTAGTCTACGCCTTCAAGAAGTAACCGCCGCATGTCTCATGACGAGTCCAACCCAAAGTTGAACTCCGGATTCTCATCCCCAAAGTCAATCTTCAATCCACCATCTTCAGAAAGGACACGACACGACGCATGCGAGTGTCGACATAGCTTGATCAAAAATCTTGTTTTCACCATAGTGCATAAACTCGCCGTTGAAGCCGTTTGTACCATCATCCCTTAATCGGCTTGCTCCGTATATGTTTTTGTTCGCAACTGTCCTTTCGTTTTCCAACCCAAATTCATACGAATTTATGCAACATCAATCACGTAGAACCAAATCCATACAAAGTACATACAGCTTGGCACACATTGCATCGGACAATCAAAAAGGACGTCAATTCATCACAAGTTAGAGCAATGAATGGGTAAGTATCGTAAACATCCTGACTCTATCACGACACTGAAGCAGAGGAAACATAAGTGTTTCCCTTTCTTTCGCATTTGATTTGCATTCCCCCTATAGATTTGACCCGGAGCCAATGCTAATCTTTTTTGCGATCGAATGCACTTGAGCTAGTCACTAAGTAAGGCGACAACACCAAAAGATGTCATGTGCCATTAGACCATTGAATTACTCAACAAAAAATGAAGTGCCAAACAATGAAACGATGAAAAACAGATTCTACTACTACATATACTGTGGATTTAACTATGAAAGATGACAAGATTCACCGCTTTTGCCTTGTCCTTCCCATTGTCATCTCCAGAGCGGCAATAGTACATGGCAAAGACCGTGTATGGGCCATGGTCTCGGATGTCGTCGGAGTCAGAGGAGCTATTATGGGAGGAGGAGGAGGAGCAAGGGACCCGACGAGACATCTGGCAGTGCGGGCCTGCTTCTCAACGACGATGCGAGCTTTGACGGTGATTGCCGTTTTCTCAGCCACGACACGCTAGGAGGCTTCGATCCCCTCCAGTGATGGCTTCACGTTTTTGTGCGCGGTGACAAACGTCCGTCTTGACAACGGTCGGCACAGGACCTCGTCAAGGGAGCTGGTCGTCGTTGGAGTCGGGCAGACGAGCGACCGGAGTGGTGCCGCGACAGCTAGATTTGGTCCTATCCTGGGCACTCTGCGTGATGCGCCTTGAATTCCGAAAGCTGACACAGGCTCATAGGACATGGCACGAGTAGCGAACGGCGCCCGGAAGTGCATGATGGCGGTGACACCGGGAAGGGGGCGGAGCCACGGGAGCGATGTCGTTCCACCGATGACTGCACAAAGCGCCTCGACTCGCGGTCGCCAGGGGCAACTCGGAGCTCAAAGAGAGGACAGGCTGAAGAGGAAGCAGAGCAGTTGAGGGTCATGGGTTTGATTCGAAGTGGGTATATGTTCCGTTGGACTGGAGTGCTCCAACGTGATGAACACGGTTTGGACATGTCCGCACCGCCTTATATCCGCCCCAAGCTAGATGCGAGAGGGCCGAATAGTCTGGAAAAGAGCTTAGTAGCAGCTGTCCATTTGGATGTGGTCTTGTTGCGTACTACCTTTGTCCTGATTTATTGGTCCTCTTCGTATTTTCTATCAAATGTTGACCTTAGATTTAACTAATAAAATGTTAATGCATGTCATCCAAAATAATATTGTTGAAAACTATGTTTAAATACGAATCCAACTTGTTAGTGACATGCATTAATATTTTGTTACTTAAACTTATGGTGAAAGTTTAACGCAAAATACAAAGAGAACCAATAAACCATGACGGAGGTAATATATGTTTTGTGAGGACCAAAACGACACACCCAGGCGGTCACCGGATCAAGCAAACATTGGTTTGGAAGTTGGATGCATATATACGCATGCGATTATTTAGATCAAGCACAACATATTTCTTTTCAGAAAAATATCCATATTGGAGTAGTTAGGGTTATATTGAGTACTTCAGCAGATTTCATTTCTCGTCGAAATGCACACAGACGCTCACTTGCAAGATCATGCACCTGCACAACCCTGCGTATCCACCTGATTGCTTTGCGGTCCACAAAATCGTTAGATTTCGGAAGAGGACGCGGTAAGTTTTTAAGTTTTAATATTTGAAAGTTACAATTTTGCCCAACGTAACTTCTAAAACTTATTGTCGGTCGCTCATATATAGTTTTAAAGTTGAAATTTAAAGTTTAAGTTGTCGGTCCCACGTAGTGAAACTTAGAAATTTTGTTGGTTGCTCGTACTAAGGCCCCGTTCGGAACCTATCCTGCTCCCAGCTTCTAGGCTCAGCGCGTGGAGTCGTCCCGAACGCGGCAGCTCCAAGAAGATGGCTTCGCGGAGCAAACGACCCTGCCAGTGCAAAAACAAGAAGCTAGTCAAACCCAGCTCCCCGCTTCCAGCTCAAAATGAGAAGTTGGAGTTCGTTGAAATTACATGGGAATGCCACCGCTAAGTTGCGTACCGGTTCGATCTATTTCCTCCCGAGCTCCTGTACGAGCCAGCGAGTAGACGTGGATGCTTCCACGCCTTTCACTCCGAACTGGGCCGGCAGCCCATGTCACCATCTTCGTTCCCAAACAGCCCATGTCCCTGTAGCCCAGCGCCAGCCCATGCAGCGGAGGGAGAAGCTGGCCAAGCCTTCCGAACGCACGCAGCACCTCACGGGAAGCTGGAAGCTGGAGACGTGGATTTCCTGAATCTGGAGGACTTCCGAAAGGGGCCTAAGTTTCAAAAGCTGAGACTTAACAAACTTTACAAACTCATCAAAACATATTTAAAATGGATCTCATTGAAAGCCTTATGTTGGAAATATGAGCAATTTACCATATGATTTTATTAACAGAAATAGTAGATAAAACATGACTATTATAGTAGAGATGAAGCAAGTCATGCAATCTAGCAGAGTGAAGGCAAAAACATCTGCACATGTGAACTAGAACAAAACATATGTAGAACAGAGGCTAGAACAAGAAAGGCTAGAGCAAGAAATTGTGGCATGACCTTAAACAGAGAGAACACAAAGACGTTCGAAACAACAACAGAAGTACTGATCTTGGGGTCCATGTCCTCGCCAGCCATGATGTCGAAGAGGTTGTCGACGTCGAGGAAGAAGTCGTCGTTGGGGAAGTGGTCGTCGGTGTCCGGAGCGTCCATGATGAACCGGTCAGTAGTCACGCAAAGCACTCCCCAATAACCTTATCACTCTTCTCCCGTACAGGACTCAAAGAGGTGGGATTTTAGAGGCCAACTATCCTGACCTGCGGTGCACGCCACAAGCCGGGATGGGAAAGATCATAGCAGTAGCTCAGTGCTCAGGAACTCGGTGGTGAGAGGAAGATGATGTTCTGATGTGTCTCTTTGGAGAGGAGCGACCTCTCTTTTTATAGGCACATGAGAAGGAGGCAAACATGCTGTGACGGGAGGTGAAGCAAAAGAGGGAGACGAAGCGAGCAACCTACAGCCAAAGAGGTGCGTCATTCGGATACAATTCCCACTACAACAAAACATTTCAGCTCTCGTGTGACCATTTGTATACCCGTCATGCGTGTCAAAAATTTAGACATCGGCTCGGATCATTCCCGCGGTGCGGCGTGGTGACGAGGCGACGCGTGGCGTGGTGAGGCGGCGGCGGAGGAGGAGCGCGTGTGAATATCCCTCTTGTTCTCATGCTCATACATGTGGGGAAACAACCTCCCTTTTAAGGAGGTCCAACTCCTACCAAACTAGCAATGTGGGACTAAAATTTAGTAGCACCCCTTGCCATGCACGAATGGGCTAAGTGGGCTTCTAGAATTTATTAGGAATTTATGAAATTGCTATTGGGTTGTCCCAAAATAGACTAAATTCCACCAACCCCCACCAGATCCCAGAGGCACACAAGATTTGCCTATGGTTTCAAAATACTGTTTTATATACCGGTACTGCAGTGAAGACTGTTAAGTTGAACTTCCACCTAGAACTCTATGCTACACTGGTAAGCAACTTAAACAGTGGACTAGGCCTTGAACTGCAAATTTCTGTGAATCTAGCTTCACACAAAGCCTTGACCGATACTAGGATACCATGGGACTTCCCCCGGGTGGAGGTTATGCGTCATACTCCGAGACCTTTCATGAGTTTATTAGAGAGCACCATACTCTCATAGATTGCAACGTTTAACAATCAGACTCATATAAGTGTGCTCTTCAAAAGATGCTCTTAAAACACATTAAGACACATATATAAGCGTGCTCTTCAAAAGATGCTCTCAAAAGATACCATGTCTTCTTAAAAGAGCTATATAGAACACATTAATACATACATCAACCTGACATGCAGATTAGGGGAGTATTGCATCTTCATAGAGTGATATTGTTAATAGTAAGGATACTCTCCTCTTAGTTGACTAACAGATTGTCTTCCACATCTAATTCACGGGATCTCCGATCACATAAACTTGGTTACCACTGTGAACAACTCATATTGTGGGTCTCATACCCATCTCCTTTGATGCATTATCTATCGCATTATGTGATAGACCCTTAGTAAAATGATCTACTAGATTTTTAGACGTTTGGATATAATCCAATGCAATAACTCCAGAGTTTTTCATTTTCCTGATAGACTTTAACCTTCTCTGAACATGTCTTGATGATTTCATGTTATCCTTTGAGCTGCTCAGATTAGCAATCACAGTTTGGTTGTCGCAGTTCATAAGGATACCCAGTACAGGTTTCTCAACAACCGGCAAGTCATTTAAGAGCCGACTGAAGGGGAACGTAGCATGCAATTTCAGAAAAATTCCTACGCTCACGCAAGATCTATCTAGGAGATGCATAGCAACGAGAGGGGGAGAGTGTATCTACGTACCCTCGTAGACCTTAAGCGAAAGCGTTTGACAACGCGGTTGATGTAGTCGAACTTCTTCTAGCTCCAACCGATCAAGTACCGAATGTACGACACCTCCGAGTTCTGCGCACATTCAGCTCGGTGATGTCCCTCACCCTCTTGATCCAGCAAGATGTCGAGTAAGTAGATGAGTTCCGTCAGATGGTGACGGTGATGGTGAAGTGATCTGCGCAGGGCTTCGCCTAAGCACCGCGAGAATATGACCGGGGTGTAAATTATGGAGGGGACACCGCACACGGCTAACAATTGATGTTGTGTGCACTAGGCGCCCCCTCCCCACATATATAAAGGTGGGAGGAGGAGGGGAGAGGCCAGGAGGCGCCCAAGTGTTGGCCGCTGGCCCCCTTGGGGTTTCCTTGCCCTGCGCCCCCTGCCATATTTGACGGAGGGGAAAGGAAAGAGGGGGGAGAGAAGGAAGTGGGAATCCTAATCCACACTTGCCTTTCTCCCTTCCCCTTTCCTTCGCCATCCCTGGCCGGCCCATATGTGGGGTGCACCAGCCCCTTGTGGCTGGTGCATTCTCCTCTTGGCCCATAAGGCCCATATCTTTTGCCGGGGGTGCCCGGAACCCCTTCCGGTGACCCTATATGTACTCGATACCCTCCGGAACACTTCCGGTGTCCAAATACTATCATCCTATATTGTCATCCGTGTCCTTGCTCCCATGATCTCGGAGTGAGACCGCAAGCTTGGTTACCCTCGGAAAGAGCTCACAAGGTTCTTCATCTTCTTTCATTGCAAACTCATCGGCTTCATCTTGCACCACTTCATAGTTGGAGCATTGAATGCTTGCACTTACCTTATAGAGGGAAACAACACAATGCCATGCGTCTTTGGCCATGGCGAAGGGTCGAAGATGAGGGAGATCTTCGGGAAGAACTGCATCTTGAATGATGAAGAGAGCATTCTCATTGAATTGATGGTCCACAGCTTCTCTAGGGGTGAAGTTGCTTCGGTGTGGATGGAAACCTTCTTCAATGATTCTCCAAAGGTTTGTATTCACATGATTTAAATGATGCTTGAAGCGATATACCCAAGAATCAAAGTCCTCATTTTTTACAATCTTAGGAGGAGGGCCGGCATGATTTAAATGAGTAGAAGGACTCGGTCCTTCATAAACTAGAGGAGCCACATGGGCAAGATGCCGGTGCCATTTATACCACTAGTAGAAGGATCCTTTTCACTAGTAGCTTCCCCCTTGTCGGAGTTAGCATCCGTCACCTTGTCAGTGGGATCACCCACTTTCAACGGCGAGGTAGACAGTTTAAGTCCTTCTAAGAATTTATTAAACATGCTTTAAACTCGGTAGTCATGCAGGTTTTCAATGTGTCCAAAGCCACATTGAATTCCTCATGAGACACCGCGGTTCCCCCTTCACCCGTAGACGAGATCAGATTCACACCAGAGTGCTTCTCCCTACCGTCTATGGTGTCAACCATACTCTTCGGATGGCAAAGTCCTTAATAAAGAGATGAGGCTCTAATACCAATTGAAAGGATCGATATAATTAACTAGAGGGGGGTGAATAGGCAACTAACAATTTTTAGCTTTTCTTTACCAAATTAAACTTTGCATCAAAGTAGGTTGTCTAGATATGCAACTAGATGAACAACCTATATGATGCAACAACAACAAGCACACAAGCAAGCAAGGAATATAACACAAGTAAGCTTGCAAAAGTAAAGGCACGAGGTAACCAAGAGTGGAGCCGGTGAAGACGAGGATGTGTTATCGAAGTTCCTTCTTTTTGAGGGGAAGTACGTCTCCCTTAGAGCGGTGTGGAGGCACAATGCTCCCCAAGAAGCCACTAGGGCCACCGTATTCTCCTCACGCCCTCACACAATGCGATATGCCGTGATTCCACTATTGGTGCCCTTGAAGGCGGCGACCAAACCTTTACAAACAAGGTTGGGGCAATCTCCACAACTTAATTGGAGACTCCCAACGACACCACGAAGCTTCACCACAATGGACTATGGCTCCGAGGTGACCTCAACCGTCTAGGGTGCTCAAACACCCAAGAGTAACAAGATCCGCTAGGGATTAGTGGGGGGGAATCAAATTTCTCTTGGTGTAAGTGTAGATCGGGGCCTTATCAACCAATCCCGAGCAAGTCAACAAGTTTGATTGGCTAGGGAGAGAGATCGAGCGAAAATGGAGCTTGGAGCAACAATGGAGCTTAGGGATGGAAGAGGTAGTCAACTAGAGGAAGAAGACACCCCTTATATAGTGGAGAGACAAATCCAACCGTTATCAACTTACTCAGCCTACGACCTGCGATACTACCGCTCCAGACAAGCGGTACTACCGCAGGGGCTCACGGTACTACCGCGATGGACCACGGTACTACCGCTGCAATGGCAGGGGCTAGTCCAGGCCAGAGCCGCCATGGCTGAGAGCGGTACTGCCGCAGACGCGGTACTACCGCTCTGTAACGCCCCGGATTCGATGCGCCAGGTGTCCGCCAGTTATTTGCCATTGTTGCCATGTCATTTGCTTGCGTGTTGCATTTTATCATGTCATCATGTGCATTTCATTTTGCATACATGTTCGTCTCATGCATCCGAGCATTTTCCCCGTTGTCCGTTTTGCAATCCGGCACTCCTATGTCATCCGACGTTTCCCTTTTGTCTTCTGTTGTGAGTGGGTATTAAACTTTCTAGGAATGGACTGAGGTTTGCCAAGCGGCCTTGGTATAGCACCGGTAGACCGCCTGTCAAGTTTCGTGCCATTTGGAGGTCGTTTGGTACTCCAACGGTTATCCGGGTAATCGCAAACCCCTTCTTTTGTGTAAAGCCCAACACCCCTTCCAAAGTGGCCCAAAACCCACCAAACTCCCCTCCATGCTCTCGGTCGTTCGATCACGATCGCGTGGCCGAAAACCGCTCCTCATTTGGACTCTTCTAGCTCCCTCTACCTATATAAAGGCCCTCCCCTTCCATTTTCGCGGACGAAACCCTAGCCCCGCTCCCCTCGCGCGCCGGACATGTCCAACCCCACCGGACATGTCCAGCTTCCACGTCGCCCGAGCCAATCACGGCGCGCCACGTCACCCCGCCGCCGCCGCCAGCCACTCAGCCGCCACCCGCCCACGCCTTGCCCCCGCCCCCGGCCCTCGAGGCCCATCTCGACCCCCCGGGGGCGAGGCATCCGCCGCCGCAGACCCATCGGGGCCGGGTCGGCCCCACGCCGCCACAGCCCATCGGGGCCCTGGTCGGCCCAGCGCCGCCGCTCGCTTCGCCCGCCGCCCTCCTCCGAGCCTCGCCGCGCCGCGCCGCTCCGCCCGCCACGGCGCCTCCTCCATGCCGGTCCCGCCGTCGTCCGGGACCATCGCCGCCGCCTTCGCGGTCGCCGCCGACCCGCCAGCCCGCCAACCGGCGCCGCCTCCGCCGCCTCGAAGCGCCAAGCGCCTCCAGCCTCCGCCGCCACGCCCGCCACCGGAGGCCCTCACGCCTCAGCCCGAGGCCTCTCTGCCGCGCATCCCGTCGCCCGCCGCCTGACCGACCGGATCCGGCGAGATCCGGCCGGAGGAGCCCTGGACCCGCCCATCTCCGGCCAGCCCCCTCCTCTCCGGCGAGTAATCCGGCGATCCTCGTAAACCGTGCAGATCCAGAGGTTGACCCCGAAACGCCTAAGTCCCTGTTTCATTTACATAATCATGCCAAGTTTGACCTGCTGTATCTCTGCATCCGTAACTCCGTTTCGTGCGTGTAATATGTCAAATTGTTCGCCTCGACGAGTACTTCATTTCATTCCATTGCATCATTTTCTTTTGAGCTCATCTTGATGCCCGAAATGCTGTTGGAAGAGTGCATGTTGATGTTAATCTGCTGAAATTGCTATAACTTGCTCATTTGTCATTTTTGCCATGATTGATGTGTGCATCCTATGAGGTTGATGTCTACATGTATGTTGATCTATGCCATGCCATCTTTCCAGGGGTGTATGCCATGTATTTTTGTGATCATTGTGGTGACTAGCACAAGCATGTAAACTAGGCTTCGTGATATTGCTGATTTTAGTCCCTGTTCTGCTGATATTTTGATGCCATGTAAACTTGATGCTACAGAGAGATCCATGCTTATTTTGAGATACTTCAGTAAGGGTGTTTTGAACATATGGTTATTGTCTATCCATTCATGCCCTTGTTTGCAATTATGGAGTAGTCTAGCATGTCATTTTCGTGCTCTACTTTTGCTTCAAAATGTTTCCTGACAGATTGTTTACGTGTTATTCAATTTGGCCAAGCTTGCTATAGTTGATCCTTGCATGCTATGGACTTGTTCTTGACTTGTTTTGTTACACAAACATGCCTTCTTGATGATGCTATGCTTATATTGTCATGCAATGACTTGTGGTGAGTGAATCGAGCTTGTTAAGTAGTGTACATGATGTTGCTGTTTTGCTAGACAGATTCTGTTATATTTTGTTGCCATGTTAACATGTTGCTACTAATCATCCTATGCATAATGTGGAGATGTTCTATAAACATTTTTTGATCTACATGTCATCCTCTATCCATTCATGCCCTTGGTTGCATTTATAGCTTGATGTAAATTGTTCATATCTTGCTCCAAAAGTTGCTTGATAATGTTGTTGTCAGCCTGTTAACATTAAATTCACTTGTTCCCATGTGTTTTGCTAGTGTTCCATGCACCCTATGAACTTGTTCTTGCCATGCTTAGCTTCATAAACATGTCTTCTTACTGTTGGTTGCCTTGCCATGCCATGTATTGCTCTGTGGTGAGTGGTTCAAGCTCACCAACATGCCTACTTATTGTTGTTTCTGCCATGTTTGAATCTGTAATATAACTTGCCATGTTTACATGGGTGCCATCATATCTTCTGATCTTTTTTGGCTCATGGTCAGTAAGGGGCTTTTGATCTATGCATTTAGTAGTATCATGCCATGCCTTTGTTTGACATGATACGTTCCTGTAACATGTTGTTTGCTTGCTCTAAACATTGCAATCTGATGTTATTTCTGCAAAGTCTGAAATTGTTATTATTTGCAATCTTACCATGTGTTTTGAAGCATGTTCTAGTGATTTCTGGAGATAGCTCAGTGTTCATGTCTTGTTATGCTTTACCTGTACTTCATGCCCATGCCTTTTGTTTTCATATTGTGGTGCTGTAGCATATTGTTTTGATGCTTGCAATATGCCTAGTTGCTGTTATGGATAGATTGTTGTTATGACTTGTATAGAGTGTATGTGTTGAACCGTTGCTCCGTTTTGAGTGTGCTCTATATGAAACTTGCTTGATTTTGCATGTAGCTTCATATTATCATGTTGAATCCTTGTTTTGGTGTGTTTGCTTGATGTTTGCATGCATTTTGCATCAATGCCATGTTTAACTTGTTTTGCTCATATCTTCTAGGCCGTAACTCCGAATCTAATGAACTTTCTATGTAACTTGACTAGAATTTCGTGTAGATCATCTTGGTGCATCTTAACTTGCTGTTTAACAACTTGAACATAATGTTTATTCATTTCTGGACCAATTTCGAAATTTGCATATGAGGACTTACCGGAATTGTTATATGTTGTTCCCCCCTCACTTAAACTTGCCTTAATGTGTTGTTCCTGTTTGCATCATCTCTTGCCATGAGTAGCTTCATGTAGCTTGGTCATGCATCATGCTTGTTGTGCATCATGTCTTGTCTATGTGTGGTGTGTTTACCATGTTGTGTGCTTCTTTTCGATAGTTCCTGTTTCGTTGCGATCGTGAGGATTCGTTCGTCTACGTGTGGTTCGTCTTCGTGGCTTCATCTTCTTCATGGACTCGTTCTTCTTCCTTGCGGCATTTCAGGCAAGATGACCGCTACCCTGGATCTCACTACTATCATTGCTATGCTAGTTGGTTCGTTCTATCGCTATGCTGCGCTACCTATTACCTGTTTATCAAGCCATCCCATATTGCCATGAACCTCTAACCTTTGACACCATTCCTAGCAAACCGTTGTTTGGCTATGTTACCGCTTTTGCTCAGCCCCTCTTATAGCGTTGCTAGTTGCAAGTGAAGTTGAAGATTTCTCCATGGTGGACAAGGTTTATGTTGGGATATCACAATATCTCTTATATTATTAATGCATCTATATATTTGGTAAAGGGTGGAAGGCTCGGCCTTATGCCCGTGTTTTGTTCCACTCTTGCCGCCCTAGTTTCCGTCACACGGTGTTATGTTCCCGGATTTTATGCTCCTAACGCGTCGGGTGATTTATGAGACCCCCTGACAGTTCGCTTTGAATAAAACTTGTCCAAGAAGGCCCAACCTTGGTTTTACCATTTGCCTCACCACCACCTACTTTTTCCCTTGGGAGTCGCTCTCTCGAGGGTCATCTTTATTTTAGCCCCCGAGCCGATGCTTGTCTAAGTGTTGGTTCGAACCGAGTAGATCAGGGGCCCTCGGGAAACTCAAGTCTGGTTTTACTCAGAGGATGTCTCATCCGGTGTTGCCCTAAGAACGAGATATGTGCAGCTCCTATCGGGATTGTCGGCGATCGGGCGGCTTTGCTGGTCTTGTTTTACCATTGTCGAAATGTCTTGTAAACCGGATTCCGAGACCGATCGGGTCTTCCGGGAGAAGTTCTATTCCTTCGTTGATCGCGAGAGCTTGTCATGGGCTGTTGGGACACCCTGCAGGTTTAAACTTTCGAGAGCCGTGCCGCGGTTATGTGGCAGATGGGAATTTGTTAATGTCCGTTGTAGATAACTTGACACCAGATCCGAATTAAAACGCATCAACCGCGTGTGTAGCCGTGATGGTCTCTTCTCGGAGTCCGGAAGTGAACACGGTTTCGGGTTATGTCGACGTAAGTAGGAGTTCGTGATCACCTCTTGATCATTGCTAGTTGACGACCGTTCCGCTTGCTCTCTTCTTGCTCTTATTTGCGTATGTTAGCCACCATACTTGCTTAGTCGCTGCAGCAACCTCACCACTTTACCCCTTCCTTTCCCATTAAGCTTTGCTAGTCTTGATACCCATGGTAATGGGATTGCTGAGTCCTCGTGGCTCACAGATTACTACAACAACAGTTGTAGGTACATGCGATGATCATGACGCGAGAGCGATGTTAGCTTGTTTGGAGTTCTTCTTCTGCTTCTTCTTCGATCAGGGGATAGGTTCCAGGTCGGCAGCCTGGGCTAGCAGGGTGGATGTCGTTTGAGTTTCTGTTTGTGTTTCATCCGTAGTCGGATGGTGCTCTTATGTAAGATGATGTTGTATTCATGTGACATTGTATGTATTGGATGTATCCCCACTATTATGTAATGTTGATGTAATGATATCCACCTTGCAAAAGTGTTCCAATATGCGGGTCTATCCTTGGTGGGACCTTCGAGTTCCTTTTGGATAGGGTCGCATATTGGGCGTGACAAGTTGGTATCAGAGCCTCGACCGACCATAGGAGCCCCCTTGATTGTTGGCCGTTGTTGAGTCTAGAAGAAAACTATTTTCGGAGTCTAGTTATATCGGAGAGTAGGAATTCTTTTTACTCCTCTGCCTCTTCGTCGCTCTGGTGAGGAATCTTGACGTAGGTGTTTTGAATTACTCCTCTTCCCGTTCAAATTTTTCTTTAGGATCACGCAGTTGGTTTTCCGATAGTTGTTCCTCAGCTCTTTTATCCGGTGCATTTCTCATCAAGTCGACTTGAGCCTCTTCATCTTTGCCAAGTTCAATCCTCAGTTGTTTTATTTTCCCACCCGCCCACCCCTTTTCCTTCTTGGAACCGGAGTCCGTAATCGAGTATCCATCCTACTCGTGCGAAGTCTTTGCTTTCTTTCCTCAATGATTTTAACCGGTGTTTTTCTCTTCAAGATATTCGTCGGTTTCCCCTTCCAAGTTGCCTTTGTTTTTCCCGCCCTCCCACCCTTTCTTCTTCCCGGAGTCTGAGTCTCTTTCGACCATCTATTTCATTCGTGTGGAGCCTCTTCAATCTTGTGTCAATCATTTCAACCGGTGAATTCTCGTCTCGGTGGACATTCTTCATCTCTTTTTCTTTTCCCGGTGCACTCAATTCAAGTTTTTCGGGTTGATCATATTCTTTCCGTCGGCTCAAGTGCTTTCCCTGCTCGTTCGCCTCTCGCCATTCAATCATTCCGGAGTTCGGAAGACATCTCAGGAGAATCGCCTGTGGTCGAGTTAATTCGAGGTTGCCACCTCATTCAAATATTTCAATTATTTCGGTGCTTCATCTATCTCTTCAACAATCCCTTTCCAACGGTGTTTTCTTTTAGTGGGCCCTAACCCACAGGTCTTTTCCCAGGATCTTACCTGACTCTTTTCTTTTCCCCGGAGTTATTCTCAATTCTTTTCAAGTGTGACATAAGAATGGATCCCATCAGTCACATACCTTCTCCAAGATCGCTTTCAAATTCTTTTCATTGATGCCTCAACCTCTTTGTTTTTCGTTCTACCGGAGTATCTCAATAATTTTGGTGGTGTTTCTCGTCATCATTTGAAGATTGAAGAAGAGCTTTTCCTCTGAATCTTGCCCGTTCTCCCGGAGATTCGTGGTGCTAGCTCGATGTTATCCTATCAAATTGTTTCAAGTCATGCAAATTCTTTTCATCCATCCGGAGCATTTCAGGAGTTGCTTTCTCTCTCAATCATCCGGAGGCCATCTTTTCGAAAGATTTCTCCGTTCTAAGTTTTCAGATTCGTTCTACAATTATTCTATATCCGTGCCCTTTCGTTCGTCTCAATATTCTTCCGGTGCTTCGTTCAAGTATTCTTCAATCAGTTCGCGGTCTCTTTGTTCTTTTGCATCTAAATCCCCATCAAGCATATTTGTTCTTCTAATTCTTCCCGACGATTAAGTCTCTTTCATCAGTCATTTTCGAATTCTCACGGTGGTTCTTTCAGATTCTTTTTCCTTGATTATCATATTAATCCATTCGTTCTTTTCAATTCTACCGGTGGTTCATGAAGACTTTCTCAAGTTTTGTGCTATTCTCTCCTTAATCCTTTTCAAGAAGAATAAGTAGTATGCAAATCCATTGCTTGTCATCAATTTAATTTGATGAAGGATAAACATACAATAAATCTTATTCTTATTTCATCCAAGTGAGTTATCCCTTCCTTCAGAGTTTGTTCTTGATGAATAAATTCTAGTTCCAAGTGTTTTCATCTTTTCTTTTTCCGGAGTTCAAATTTCCTCGGACATTTCGTCGGAACCTCCATCTAAATCACCGCAAGGCTCATCTTATTCTTTCATTCTTCAAGAGTTCATCAAGTATCATTCCATCCTCTCTAGCTCGTGTTCTATTCCTTCCATGTTCAGCCGGAGTGCTGCCTAAATCCTTTCGGTCTTATCCGTTTCTTTTCTCATTCTAACCACTCCGGTTAGAACGAGTGGTTTCATAGTCTATCTGATTCCGTGAGCTTTCGATTCTCGTCATTCTCGTCGTTCCTCTCTTCTTCTCGATTGCTCTCGATTCTTTGATTCTTCTCTTGAGTTCTTGTTTCACCTCTTCTCTTTTCCCTTCCGTCTCGGTCCTAAGATCTCGGGACGAGATCTCTTGTTAGTGGAGGAGTGTTGTAACGCCCCGGATTCGATGCGCCAGGTGTCCGCCAGTTATTTGCCGTTGTTGCCATGTCATTTGCTTGCATGTTGCATTTTATCATGTCATCATGTGCATTTCATTTTGCATACATGTTCGTCTCATGCATCCGAGCATTTTCCCCGTTGTCCGTTTTGCAATCCGGCACTCCTATGTCATCCTGTGTTTCCCTTTTGTCTTCTGTTGTGAGTGGGTATTAAACTTTCTCGGAATGGACCGAGGTTTGCCAAGCGGCCTTGGTATAGCACCGGTAGACCGCCTGTCAAGTTTCGTGCCATTTGGAGGTCGTTTGGTACTCCAACGGTTATCCGGGTAACCGCAAACCCCTTCTTTTGTGTGCAGCCCAACACCCCTTCCAAAGTGGCCCAAAACCTACCAAACTCCCCTCCATGCTCTCGGTCGTTCGATCACGATCGCGTGGCCGAAAACCGCTCCTCATTTGGACTCTTCTAGCTCCCTCTACCTATATAAAGGCCCTCCCCTTCCATTTTCACGGACGAAACCCTAGCCCCGCTCCCCTCGCGCGCCGGACATGTCCAACCCCGCCAGACATGTCCAGCTTCCACGTCGCCGAGCCAATCACGGCGCCACGTCACCCGCCGCCGCCGCCAGCCACTCGGCCCGCCACGCCGCCACGCCACGCGCCGCACTTCGCCGCGCGCCCCTTGAGGCCCATCTCGACCCGCCGGGCCGAGGCATCCGCCGCCGTAGCCCATCGGGGCCGGGTCGGCCCCAGCGCCGCCACCTCCTTTGCCGCCGGCGCTGCCTCGAGCTCTCGCCCGGCGTGCCTCACACCTCCGCCACGGCGCCTCCTCCATGCCGGTCCTGTCGCTGTCCGGGGACCATCGCTGCGTCGCCTCTGCGGTCGCCGCCGACCCCGCCAGCCCGCCAACGGCGCCGCCTCCGCCGCCTCGGCGCGCGCCAAGGCTCCCAGGCTCAAGCGCCGCGCCGCCCGCCACCGGAGGCCCTCGCAGCCCTCAGCCCGAGGCCTCCTCTGCCGCGCCTCCCCGTCGCCCCTTCGCCTCGACCCGGACCGGATCCGGCGAGATCCGGCCGGAGGAGCCCCGGACCCACCCGTCTTCGGCCAGCCCCCTCCTCTCCAGCGAGTAATCCGGCGATCCTCGTAAACCGTGCAGATCGAGAGGTTGACCCCGGAACGCCCAAGTCCCCGTTTCATTTACATAATCATGCCAAGTTTGACCTGTTGTATCTCTGCATCCGTAGCTCCGTTTCGTGCGTGTAATATGTCAAATTGTTCGCCACGACGAGTACTCCATTTCATTCCATTGCATCATTTTCTTTTGAGCTCATCTTGATGCCCGAAATGCTGTTGGAAGAGTGCATGTTGATGTTAATCTACTGAAACTGTTATAACTTGCTCATTTGTCATTTTTGCCATGATTGATGTGTGCATCCTATGAGGTTGATGTCTACATGTATGTTGATCTATGCCATGCCATCTTTCCAGGGGTGTATGCCATGTATTTTTGTGATCAATGTGGTGACTAGCACAAGCATGCAAACTAGGCTTCGTGATATTGCTGATTTTAGTCCCTGTTCTGCTGATATTTTGATGCCATGTAAACTTGATGCTACAGAGAGATCCATGCTTATTTTGAGATACTTCAGTAAGGGTGTTTTGAACATATGGTTATTGTCTATCCATTCATGCCTTTGTTTGCAATTATGGAGTAGTCTAGCATGTCATTTTCGTGCTCTACTTTTGCTTCAAAATGTTTCCTGACAGATTGTTTACGTGTTATTCAATTTGGCCAAGCTTGCTATAGTTGATCCTTGCATGTTATGGACTTGTTCTAGACTTGGTTTGTTACACGAACATGCCTTCTTGATGATGCTATGCTTATATTGTCATGCAATGACTTGTGGTGAGTGAATCGAGCTTGTTAAGTAGTGTACATGATGTTGCTGTTTTGCTAGACAGATTCTGTTATATTTTGTTGCCATGTTAACATGTTGCTACTAATCATCCTATGCATAATGTGGAGATGTTCTATAAACATGTTTTGATGTACATGTCATCCTCTACCCATTCATACCCTTGGTTGCATTTATAGCTTGATGTAGATTGTTCATATCTTGCTCCAAAAGTTGCTTGATAATGTTGTTGTCAGCCTGTTAACATTAAGTTCACTTGTTCCCATGTGTTTTGCTAGTGTTCCATGCACCCTATGAACTTGTTCTTGCCATGCTTAGCTTCATAAACATGTCTTCTTACTGTTGGTTGCCTTGCCATGCCATGTATTGCTCTGTGGTGAGTGGTTCAAGCTCACAAACATGCCTACTTATTGTTGTTTCTGCCATGTTTGAATCTGTAATATAACTTGCCATGTTTACATGGGTGCCATCATATCTTCTGATCCTTTTTGGCTCATGGTCAGTAAGGGGCTTTTGATCTATGCATTTAGTAGTATCATGCCATGCCTTTGTTTGACATGATACGTTTCTGTAACATGTTGTTTGCTTGCTCTAAACATTGCAACCTGATGTTATTTCTGCAAAGTCTGAAATTGTTATTATTTGCAATCTTACCATGTGTTTTGGAGCATGTTCTAGTGACTTCTGGAGATAGCTCAGTATTCATGTCTTGTTATGCTTTACCTGTACTTCGTGCACGTGCATTTTGTTTTCATATTGTGGTGCTGTAGCATATTGTTTTGATGCTTGCAATATGCCTAGTTGCTGTTATGCACAGATTGTTGTTATGACTTGTATAGAGTGTATGTGTTGAACCGTTGCTCCGTTTTGAGTGTGCTCTATATGAAACTTGCTTGATTTTGCATGTAGCTTCATATTATCATGTTGCATCCTTGTTTTGGTGTGTTTGCTTGATGTTTGCATGCATTTTGCATCAATGCCATGTTTAACTTGTTTTGTTCATATCTTCTAGGCCGTAGCTCCGAATCTAATGAACTTTATATGTAACTTGACTAGAATTTCGTGTAGATCATCTTGGTGCATCTTAACTTGCTGTTTAACAACTTGAACATAATGTTTATTCAGTTCTGGACCAATTTCGAAATTTGCATATGAGGACTTACCGGAATTGTTATATGTTGTGCCTTGATGTGTTGTTCTTGTTTGCATCATCTCTTGCCATGAGTAGCTTCATGTAGCTTGGCCATGCATCATGCTTGTTGTGCATCATGTCTTGTCTATGTGTGGTGTGTTTATCATGTTGTGTGCTTCTTTTCGATAGTTCCTGTTTCATTGCGATCATGAGGATTCGTTCGTCTACGTGTGGTTTGTCTTCGTGGCTTCATCTTCTTCATGGACTCGTTCTTCTTCTTTGCGGGATTTCAGGCAAGATGACCGCTACCCTGGATCTCACTACTATCATTGCTATGCTAGTTGCTTCGTTCTATCGCTATGTCTGCGCTACCTATTACTGGTTTACCAGGCCATCCCATATTGCCATGAACCTCTAACCTTTGACACCATTCCTAGCAAACCATTGTTTGGCTATGTTACCGCTTTTGCTCAGCCCCTCTTATAGCGTTGCTAGTTGCAGGTGAAGTTGAAGATTTCTCCATGGTGGACAGGGTTTATGTTGGGATATCTCAATATCTCTTATATTATTAATGCATCTATATATTTGGTAAAGGGTGGAAGGCTCGGCCTTATGCCTGGTGTTTTGTTCCACTCTTGCCGCCCTAGTTTCCGTCATACCGGTGTTATGTTCCCGGATTTTGCGTTCCTAATGCGGTCGGGTGATTTATTGGACCCCCCTGACAGTTCGCTTTGAATAAAACTTGTCCAGCAAGGCCCAACCTTGGTTTTACCATTTGCCTCACCACCACCTACTTTTTCCATTGGGAGTCGCTCTCTCGAGGGTCATCTTTATTTTAGCCCCCTCGGGCCAGTGCTTGTCTAAGTGCTGGTTCGAACCGAGTAGACCGCGGGGCCCCCTCGGGGAAACTCGAGGTCTGGTTTTACTCGTAGGATGTCTCATCCGGTGTTGCCCTGAGAACGAGATATGTGCAGCTCCTATCGGGATTGTCGGCACATCGGGCGGCTTTGCTGGTCTTGTTTTACCATTGTCGAAATGTCTTGTAAACCGGGATTCCGAGACTGATCGGGTCTTCCTGGGAGAAGGTCTATTCCTTCATTGATCACGAGAGCTTGTCATGGGCTAAGTTGGGACACCCCTACAGGGTTTAAACTTTCGAGAGCCGTGCCCGCGGTTATGTGGCAGATGGGAATTCGTTAATGTCCAGTTGTAGATAACTTGACACCAGATCCGAATTAAAACGCATCAACCGCGTGTGTAGCCGTGATGGTCTCTTCTCGGCGGAGTCCGGGAAGTGAACACGGTTTCTGGGTTATGTCTGACGTAAGTAGGAGTTCAGGATCACCTCTTGATCATTGCTAGTTGACGACCGTTCCGCTTGCTCTCTTCTCGCTCTTATTTGCGTATGTTAGCCACCATACTTTCTTAGTCGCTGCTGCAACCTCACCACTTTACCCCTTCCTTTCCCATTAAGCTTTGCTAGTCTTGATACCCATGGTAATGGGATTGCTGAGTCCTCGTGGCTCACAGATTACTACAACAATAGTTGCAGGTACATGCGATGATCATGACGCGAGAGCGATGTTTGCTTGTTTGGAGTTCTTCTTATGCTTCTTCTTCGATCAGGGGATAGGTTCCAGGTCGGCAGCCTGGGCTAGCAGGGTGGATGTCGTTTGAGTTTCTGTTTGTGTTTCATCCGTAGTCGGATGGTGCTCTTATGTAAGATGATGTTGTATTCATGTGACATTGTATGTATTGGATGTATCCCCACTATTATGTAATGTTGATGTAATGATATCCACCTTGCAAAAGCGTTCCAATATGCGGGTCTATCCTTGGTGGGACCTTCGAGTTCCTTTTGGATAGGGTCGCATATTGGGCGTGACACGCTCCCCCTTGCGGTACTACCGCAAGGCCAAAATGGACTAGGCTGGGAAGGGCACGGATGAATAAAAATACATCCGTGCCTACTTCCACTGAAAATTGAATAGTGCTAAAATCCAACACAGTACTACCGCGCCAGGCGTGCGGTACTACCGCGCAGTGAGTGGATGTAAAAAATTACATCCGCCCCTACTTCCGCTCGTGTTACTAAGCCTGACCAGGACTCACGGTACTACCACACGTATGGGGCGGTACTACCGCGTAGGGAGCGGATGTAAAAAATTGCATCCGCCCCTACAGCCGCAAGAGAGACTGAGCCTGGTCTGAGGCCACGGTACTACAGCTCCATAGGAGCAGTACTACCATGTGCTCCTACGGTACTACCGCAAGGGCTTGCGGTACTACCCAGGGGCCTGCGGTACTACCGCTCCGAGGAGCAGTACTACCGCATGCCTCAGAAGCAACACTAGGAATCCTTCTTTTTGCACAACAATGAGGATAACGGAGGATGCTCCAAAGCGCAAAGGGAAAGGCGGTGCACAGGGAGAAAACGTGTACGTGATGTTTCCACCCGAACCTTTCCACCGCGAACCCCCTCTTAATAGTACGGCTATCCTACAACTCAAATCCACCAAAAGAGATGTAGAACACCACCGTCTTCAATAGTCTTCGAGGGGTAACAAACGGTCTCGTGCCTAGCGACGAAGCGACTGAAATACTCAAGGCACACGATTAGTCCGCAAAAGCATTGTCATCAATCACCAAAACATCTTAGGGATAAAGTGCCCTTACAAATGAGTTTGCAACAGTACCTTAAAGTGGTGATTTATTTTCTTATACTAACGGAGCTCATGAGATTTTCTGTTGAGTTTTGTGTTGTGAAGTTTTCAAGTTCTGGGTAAGGATTTGATTGACTATGGAATAAGGAGTGGCAAAGTTTGCTTGGGGATGCCCAAGGCACCCCAAGGTAATATTCAAGGACAACCAAAGTTTAAGCTTGGGGATGCCGGAAGGCATCCCTCGCCTTCGCTTATCGGTAACTTTACTTGAGGCTATATTTTTATTCACCACATGATATGTGTTTTGCTTGGAGCGTCCTGTATGATTTGAGTCTTTGCTTTCTAGTTTACCGCAATCATCCTTGTTGTACACACCTTTTGGGAGAGACACGCATGAATCGTGATTTATCAGAATACTCTATGTGCTTCACTTATATCTTTTGAGCTAGGCAATATTGCTCTAGTGCTTCACTTATATCTTTTTAGAGCACGACGGTGGCTTTATTTTATAGAAATTGATGAACTCTCATGCTTCACTTATATTATTTTGAGAGTCTTTTAGAACAACATGGTAATTGATGAGCCACAAGTATATGGGGTCAATTGTAGCCTTTTCGATAAGTAAGAGTGTCGAACCCAACGAGGAGCAAAAGGAAATGACAAGTGGTTTTCAGCAAGGTAATGTCTGCAAGTGCTAAATTGTAAGTAGCGGAGTAGTTTGATAGCAAGATAATTTGTAACGAGCAAGTAACGATAGTAGTAACAAAAGTTCAGCAAGGTAGCCCAATCCTTTTGAGGCAAAGGACAGGCCAAAACGGTCTCTTATGATAAGCAAAGTGTTTTTGAGGATACACGGGAATTTCATCTAGTCACTTTCATCATGTTGGCTTAATTCGTGTTCGGTACTTTGATAATTTTATATGTGGGTGGACCGGTGCTTAGGTGTTGTTCTTACTTGAACAAACCTCCTACTTATGATTAACCCTCTCGCAAGCAGCCACAAATACGAGAAAAGTATTTAGAATAAATTCTAACCATAGCATTAAACTTTTGGATCCAATCGGTCCCTTATGGAATAGCGCATAAGTTGGGGTTTAAGCTTCTGTCACTCTCGCAACCCATCATCTAATAACTACTCCACAATGCATTCCCTTTGGCCCAAATATGGTGAAGTGTCATGAAGTCGACGTTCACATGACACCACTAAGAGAATGACAACATACATATCATCAAAATATCAAACACATATCAAGTTCACATGATTACTTGCAACATGATTTCTTCCGTGACCTCGGGAATGAAAGTAACTACTCACAAATGATAAACATGCTCAAGATCATAGGGGTATTAAATAGCATAATAGATCTGAACATATAATCTTCCACCAAATAAACCATATCAACTACAAGATGTAATCAACACTACTAGTCACCCATAAGCACCAATCTATAGTTTTGATACAAAGATTGAACACAAGATATGAACTAGGATTTGAGAGGAGTTGGTGCTGTGAAGATGTTGATGAAGATAGCCCTCCCCAAGATGGGAGAGTTGTTGGTGATGCTGATGACGATGATTTCCCCCTCCGAGAGGGAAGTTCCCCCGGCGTAATCACTTCACTAGAGGGCAAAAGTGCTCCTGCCCAAGTTCCGCCTCGAGGCGGCGGTGCTTCATCCCGAAAGTCCTCCTCTGATTTTTTTTCTAGGCCAAAATGACTTATATACCAGAAGATGGGCACCGGAGGTGGGCCGAGGAGGGCACCACCCACTAGGGCGCGCCTGGGCCTCCTGGCTGCTGAGGTGGGTTGTCCCCACCTAGTGCCCCCCTTTGGTACTTATTTGCTCCAATAATTCTTAAATATTCCATAAAAAATCCTCAGGAAGTTTCAGCTCATTTGGAGTTGTGTATAATAGGTAGCTTGACGTAGCTTTTTCATGTCCAGATTTCCAGCTGCCAGAATTCTCCCCCTTTGTGCATACCTTGCATACTATGAGAGAAAAGGCATTAGAATTACTCCAAAAAGCAATATTATACAATGAAACAACATAAATAACAGTAGGAAAACATGATGCAAAATGGACGTATCAGTAATTTACTTTGGTTATAAATTTAGTCCTAATATGATAGGCATCCAAGAGGGATCTAACAAAAACTTTCATATAAAAGTGCATTGAATGCTATGAGAAGTTTGATTCTTTATGATTGTTTTGAGATATGAAGGTGGTGATATTAGAGTCATGCTAGTGAGTAGTTGTGAATTTGAGAGATACTTGTGTTAAAGTTTGTGATTCCCGTAGCATGCACGTATGGTGAACCGTTATGTGATGAAGTCGGAGCATGATTTATTTTTTGATTGTCTTCCTTATGAGTGGCGGTTGGGGACGAGCGATGGTATTTTCCTACCAATCTATCCCCCTAGGAGCATGCGTGTAGTACTTTGTTTTGATAACTAACATATTTTTGCAACAAGTATGTGAGTTCTTTATGACTAATGTTGAGTCCATGGATTATACGCACTCTCACCCTTCCACCATTGCTAGCCTCTCTTGTGCCGCGCAACTCTCGCCGGTACCATACACGCACCATATACCTTCCTCAAAACAGCCACCATACCTACCTATTATGGCATTTCCATAGCCATTCCGAGATATATTGCCATGCAACTTTCCACCATTCCATTTATTATGACACTCTTCATCATTGTCATATTGCTTTGCATGATCATGTAGTTGACATAGTATTTGTGGTGAAGCCACCTTTCATAATTCTTTCATACATGTCACTCTTGATTCATTGCACATCCCGGTACACCACCGGAGGCATTCACATAGAGTCATATTTTGTTCTAAGCATTGAGTTGTAATTCTTGAGTTGTAAGTAAATAAAAGTGTGATGATCTTCATTATTAGAGCATTGTCCCATGTGAGGAAAGGATGATGGAGGTTATGCTTCCCCCACAAGTCGGGATGAGACTCCAGACAAAAAATAAAAGAAAAGAAAAGAGAAAGAAAAGAAAAAACGAAGAAAAAAAAGAAAAAGAAAAAATGAAAGAAAAAGAGAGAAGGGGCAATGTTATTATCCTTTTACCACACTTGTGCTTCAAAGTAGCACCATGATCTTCATGATAGAGAGTCTCCTATTTTTATCACTTTCAAATACTAGTGGGAATTTTTCATCATAGAACTTGGCTTGTATATTCCAATGATGGGCTTCCTTAAATTGCCCTAGGTCTTCGTGAGCAAGCAAGTTGGATGCACACCCACTTAGTTTCTTTTTGAGCTTTCATACACTTATAGCTCTAGTGCATCCGTTGCATGGCAATCCCTACCCATTCAGATTGATATCTATTGATGGGCATCTTCATAGCCCATTGATATGCCTAGTTGATGTGAGACTATCTTCCTCTCTTTTTTCCACAACCACCATATTCTCTTCTACCATAGTGCTATATCCATGGCTCACGCTCATGTATTGCGTGAAGGTTGAAAAAAATTGAGAACATCAAAAGTATGAAACAATTGCTTGGCTTGTCATCGGGGTTGTGCATGATTTAAATATTTTGTATGATGAAGATAGAGCATAGCCAGACTATATGATTTTGTAGGGATAGCTTACTTTGGCCATGTTATTTTGAGAAGACATGATTGCTTTATTAGTATGCTTGAATTATTATTATTTTTATGTCAATACTAAACTTTTGTTTTGAATCTTTTGGATCTGAACATTCATGCCACAGTAAAGAAAATTACATGGATAAATATGTTAGGTAGCATTCCACATCAAAAATTATATTTTTATTATTTACCTACTCGAGGACGAGCAAGAATTAAGCTTGGGGATGCTTGATAAGTCTCCAACGTATCTATAATTTTTGATTGTTCCATGCTATTATATTATCTGTTTTGAATGTTTTATATGCTATTTTATATTATTTTTGGGACTAACCTATTAACCTAGAGCTGAGTGCCAGTTTTCTGTTTTTTGCCTGTTTTAGAGTTTTGCAGAAAAGGAATACCAAACGAAGTCCAAACGGAATGAAAATTTTGCGATGGTCTTTCTTGGACCAGAAGCAAACCAGGAGACTTGGAGATGATGTCGGAGACGCAACGAGGCAGCCACGAGGGTCGAGGGCACACACTGGGGGTAGGGCATGCACCCTGGGGGTAGGGCGTGCCCCCTACCTTGTGGGCCCCTCGGAGCTCTCCTGACGTAGTTCTTTCGCCTATATATACTATTATACCCCAAAAACATCAGGGGGAGCCACGAAAACACTTTTCCACCGCCGTAACATTCTATACCCGTGAGATCCCATCCAGGGGCCTTTTCCGGCATCCTGCCAGAGGGGGATTCAATCATGGAGGGCTTGTACACCAACACCATTACCCTTCCGATGAAGCGTGAGTAGTTTACCACAGACCTACAGGTCCATAGCTAGTAGTTAGATGGCTTCTTCTCTCTCTTTGATTCTCAATACCATGTTCTCCTCGATGTTCTTGGAGATCTATTCAATGTAATATTCTTTTCCGGTGTGTTTGCCGACATCCGGTGAATTGTGGATTTATGATCAGATTATCTATGAATATTATTTGAGTCTTCTCTGAATTCTTATAAGCATGCTTTGATATCTTTGCAAGTCTCTTCGAATTATCGGTTTACTTTGGCCTACTAGATTGGTTTTTCTTGCAATGGGAGAAGTGCTTAGCTTTGGGTTCAATCTTGCGGTGTCCTTTCCCAGTGGCACTAGGGCAGCAAGGCACGTATTGTATTGTTGCCATCAAGGATAAAAAGATGGGGTTTTCATCATATTGCTTGAGTTAATTCCTCTACATCATGTCATCTTACTTAATGCATTAATCTATTCTTTATGAGCTTAGTACTCTAGATGTAGTCTAGAGTCGGTCGATGTGTGGAGTAATAGTATTATACAGAATCGTTTCGGTCTACTTGACACAAACGTGATGCCTATGTTCATGATCATTGCCTTAGATATCATCATAACAATGCGCTCTTCTATTAATTTCTCGGTAGTAATTTGTTCACCCACCGTATTATTTGCTATCTTGAGAGAAGCCACTAGTGAAACCTATGGTCCCCGGGTCTATTTTACATCATATTAGTTTCCCCTCAACTTGCCAATTTATGTCGTCGTTCCTTTAATTTGCAAGGCGTTGTTGAGAAGACTAGCAGGCGCCAGACACGGCTGTTCTCCTTGCCCTTTTTTGTAGCCCAATTTGTTGCCTTCGAGTGTATTTGGAGTTTCGTGTGCTTATTAAAAGAAAAGGGGGGAATTTTTTCGACTTGCGGTGTTTTTGCTCTTCGATTTTTGCTTGGGAAGCATAGTGCCTACCTAGGCAGGCCAAGGCCCCCTCGGGGCCAAGGACGTTGCTGCCATGTGCCCGACTGCTCACACACCTTGCCAAGAGCTTTGGCATTGGCTCCTCGCACGGTGCCCGCGATCGAGCCAGCAATCATGCCAGGAAGCCCCTCCTGCAGGAGCCCCCAGAAGGCTCGTCGTGGCTGAAGGCGTCTCCGCGGCGCAAGAACTGTCCCAAGGCCGTGAACTTGAAAGGTAAATCGCACTAGCTAGTATAGTCAAGAGCCCCTTGGCTCGCAACAATGCATTCTGAACTTAACTCAGGAAATATATCATCATTCCATGCACCATAAGGAGATCATCCTCACCCCAAGGAAAAATGCTTTCACTCCCCGCGGGGGCACATCCAAAAATCTTTACAAGAAGAACATAGGAGTACAGGCCTTGCGAGACATGCTGCCGCCCGTGTTGCCATCGTCGGCATCATCATCAGCTCTGCCCTCCTCGGCCGCGAGCATGGCCATGTCGTCGGCAAGAGAAAACTCCTTGATCAGGTCATCCACGTGATCGTCCACCCAGCTCGCAAGGTCGCCCTGTACGACTCCGGGAAGGGGGGCTATCGCGGTGTTGAAGTGAAAATCCGGATCCCGGTTGAGAAGGTAGCTGAAGATGCGCGAGAACACGCGCCCAAGGAGATCGCAGCTCTTCTCCTCGACGAGCTGGCGAGCCCTCGTAGTCTTTCTTTCAAGGAAGGTCACGACTTGGGTAAAGAAGTGCAGGTAGCCAACGTCGTCGGCCTCGTGCAGGCGGGCGATGTTCTCTTTGCACATGATGCCCAAGGCGCGGTTGGCCCTTGCCCTGAGGTCGTCAAGCATCTTGGAGCGCTCTCGACCTGATGCCGAAGAGAGGACAGCTCGGCCTCAGCAATGGCTCGGGATTCTTGGATGATCTTCCCATTTGGCTCTGCCGTGGCAAGCTGGGCTTGGAGAGCATCGGCTTTGCCTTGCAGCTCGGCCTGCCATTGCTTGAAGCGGGCCTCAGCCCCAACTTCCGGCGATACTCCGTGACAAGGAATTGGCAAATCTCTGCCACCCTCTGGTCGACCTCCAGCTGAATTTTTGTCTCCCAGGGCATGGGCTTCCTCGTCCGAAGTCACTTGATGCTCCATCATCTCCAGTCAGTTGCGCTCCAAGCTTTGCGCCATCGCCTCGAATCGACCCTTAGCCTCGGTCGCGTCGGCAGGGGACCCGCCTGGCCGCACCGCAAGGGCATCCTTGCGTGTCTGGACCTGTCATTCAAGATTAGCATTCAAGGCTCGAAGCTCCTTCTCGCGCTCCTCGGCTGCCTCGTGGCGCTGCTCCACGGCCCGCGGCCCCTCCTGAGCACGGATGCATGCCTCACGAGAGGCCGCAAGGGACCCCTCGACATCCGCACGGGTGCGCTCATGCTGCATGTGCGTAAGATTGACCACAACCTTCAGCTGATGCCACTCGCACGCAAGGCGGAGGTTTTCCACCTCAAGGCGAGAGTCGACATCAGCAAGCCCCACTACAAGCTGGCCAAGCACGTCTACAGCTACCAGGAGGAGGTTGTGGCGGACGGTGCTCCGCCCACGTGCAAGCTCCAGCGTGTGGTCGGGCCTCTCTTCTGCGCCATGGCTTGCTGGAGAGGAGTGAGGCAATTCGCCCGTCCCCGGCAAGTGCTCGGTGGCCGGAGCCTCTTCGACCACCCCTCGGACTTCGAGCTCCGCGCAATGGGGCGTAGCTCCGCTGCTTGAAGATGAAGCCGCCGCATGAGACACCCAACTATTCGCAAGGACCATCAGAAGGGCCCTCGATGCGGCCTCCGCATCACGGAGACTGCTGTCATGGTAAGGAGCCGGGAGAGAGGGCTCGCGATCTTCCTCCGACGGCCACGACTCTCGGGACGGCACCACCTCCCAGGCGGCTGCCTGCTTCAGGACGCTTGGGGCGACGGCCGGCTCCGGGACCCTTGGAGGGCACATCACGAGCGGGCTCACCGTCAAGGAAGAAGGAAGCCTGAAGGGCAAATGTCAGGAGGGAACCCGTCACGCAAAAATCAGAGGGGAAAGGTACTTACTCATCATCGGCCACACCGCGGCAGCTCCCGAATCTCCTCTTACGGGAGACCTCGATGGCCGGAGGAGGGGTGCTGGAGCAGGGCGCGCTGCCCCCGGAGGCAGGGGAGGCGATTGCGGCGACGGATGGGGCTCCCCTCGGGTCGCCCTCAGGGCCAGAGGAGTCACCTCGGGAGCACCTGGCAGCGCCATGCCCCCGAGGGCCGACTCGGGAGCACCAGGAAGCTTCCGGCTTCCCGGGGCCTCCTCGGGAGCAGTCAGCGGCGCGTGCGTCACCACTACTGTTCGAAGGGAAAGCTCGGGGGCCACCATAACAGGGTTCTCACGAGGCTCCTCATGGCCCACGTGAAGCAGCCCCCACTCGTCGAAGCGCGGCATCTGCCTGACGAAGTTCCCCATGTTCAATCAATGATACAAGATGAGGCCCCCCTTAGCAAGGAGCACTGCGGGAGCCGAATTGCCTGTCAGGAGCTCAAGCACGGCGCCCAGCATCATGGTGGGAAGCGAAGTCACCTGAAGCCTCATGGGATCTTTGGGGCCCGTGAAGGTCCACATTGGGAGCGAATGGCGCTGAAGCGTTGCGATGCACCATTTGATGAACTCCCTAGCCACCATCGGCGCCGTCACACCCGCCTCCCTCAGTTTAGCCATCCTAGACCAGACGCGCCCAAGCCGACGGTCGACCAGCTCCATGTGTCCCCAGCCGGAGCTTGGGATCACCGGCATGCACGGAAGAAGGAGCAGGGACTGAGCAGGGCAGCGTCCACATACACCCACCACCTCCAGAACCCCGTGGTATCCGTGCCGAACGTGAAGTCAATGCCGGAGCCTGCCGGAGCCGCCGCCGCCTGGAACGACACGCACCCAGAGCACTGCCGGCCATCAACAAGATGGAGCGAGAAGAAGTGGCGGAGCAAGGCCACAGCTGGAGCAATGCCCGCGAGGGCCTCACACAAGAAGGTGAGGATGGAAAGGAGGACGATGGAGGCGGGATCCAGATGCAATGCCTAGATCTGGTAATGCGAGAGCACAACATTGAAGAAATTAGAGAAAGGAGGGATCATACTGGCTGAGAGGGCATGAAGATGAGGAGGAATTTCAGTGCCCCCCATCTCAATCGAAGCTTGGGAAGTAGGCCAGGCCTTCATTGCCTTCCACTCATTGGAATCGGCTGCCAGGGACAGGCATACCTTGTCCAGCCCTTCCTGGTTGACCACTGTCGATCGGTCCAACGTAGGATCCAGCCCGGCAAGGGATCCTCGGGCGCGCGAGTTTCGCTCCTCTTCTTCGATTTTGGAGCCATGGCAGCAGAGGAAGATGAGCAAGATGCGGCGACTAGAGAAGGACGCACAAGCTCGCAAGGGAGGAAGTGAGTAGAGGGTGAGCACGCCAAACAATGATGGCAAGGCTGCGCTTGCTGCAAGCAGTTGTCAAATCAGACGGTTGCCGAGGCAGTGTGGGGAAGCAGAGACGCCCACATCTTATCAAGCGCCACATGTCGACCCGGCCCGCAGGCGATTGGGGCCCGCGGTGTTCCGCACTTGCCCTTTGGCTTTGCCTCGAATCCAAGTGCGAGCGCGCCTTGGGCCCGGGGGCTTCTGTCGGTGTTTTGGGAACTAAGGTACCCAGACTTGTCTGCCCACGGCCCATGGCGTGGCTCCATCGACGGCCTGGTACGAACCATCTTCGACCACAACAAAACAAGACCTTCACGAGGGGCCAAGCCCCGCGAGGCGGGCGACATCAAGACCTCCTGAGGGAGCAGCCTCCTCGGGTGGCCTCCTGACGCAGCGAAGATTTATATGCAAGACCCAACCTCATGAGGCTGAAATGACATCAGCCATGACGACCAAGGCCAGGCGCGCGCCAGCGGGCGCTACGTCTCCAATGTTTTCTACAATTTTCGAATGTTCCATGCTATTATATTATCTGTTTTGGATGTTTAATATGCATTTATATGCTATTTTATGTTATTTTGGGGACTAACCTATTAACCGAGGGCCCAGTGCTAGTTTCTATTCTTTTTTTTCCTATTTTAGAGTTTGGCAGAAAAGGAATACCAAATGGAGTCCAAACGGAATGAAACTTTCACGATGATCTTTCTTGGACCAGAAGCAAACCAGGAGACTTGGAGATGAAGTCGGAGACGCAACGAGGCGACCACAAGGGTAGAGGGCGCGCCCAGGGGGTAGGGCACGCCCCCTACCTCATGGGCCCCTCGTGGATCTCCGGACCTAGTTCCTTCGCCTATATATACTCTTATACCCCCCAAAACATCAGGGGGAGCCACGAAAACACTTTTCCGCCGCCGCAACCTTCTGTACCCATGAGATCCCATCTAGGGGCCTTTTCCGGCGTCCTGCCGGAGGGGGATTCGACCATGGAGGGCTTCTACATCAACACCATTACCCTTCCGATGAAGTGTGAGTAGTTTACCTCAGACCTACGGGTCCATAGCTAGTAGCTAGATGGCTTCTTATCTCTCTTTGATTCTCAATACCATGTTCTCCTCGATGTTCTTGGAGATCTATTCGATGTAATACTCTTTTGCGGTGTGTATGCCGAGATCCGATGAATTGTGGATTTATGATCAGCTTATATATGAATATTATTTGAGTCTTCTCTGAATTCTTATATGCATGATTTGATATCTTTGCAAGTCTCTTCGAATTATCGATTTACTTTGGCCTACTAGATTGGTTTTTCTTGCAATGGGAGAAGTGCTTAGCTTGGGTTCAATCTTGCGGTGTCCTTTCCCAGTGACACTAGGGGCAGCATGGCACGTATTGTATTATTGCCATCGAGGATAAAATGATGGGGTTTTCATCATATTGCTTGAGTTAATTCCTCTACATCATGTCATCTTACTTAATGCTTTACTTTGTTCTTTATGAACTTAATACTCTAGATGTAGGCAGGAGTCGGTCAATGTGTGGAGTAATAGTAGTAGATGCAGAACCGTTTCGGTCTACTTGACACAGATGTGATGCCTATGTTCAAGATCATTGCCTTAGATATCATCATAACTATGCGCTCTTCTATCAATTGCTCGGCAGTAATTTGTTCACCCACCATATTATTTGCTATCTTGAGAGAAGCCACTAGTGAATCCTATGGCCCCCGGGTCTATTTTACATCATATTAGTTTCCCGTCAACTTGCCAATTTCTATCGCCATTTCTTTACTTCCCAATCTTTACTTTCCAATCTATAAACTAAAAATACCAAAAATATTTACTTTACCGGTTATCTATCTCTACGAGATCTCACTTTGCAAATAACCGTGAAGGGATTGACAACCTCTTACCGCTTTGGGTGCAAGTTTGTTGATTGTTTCTGCGGGTATTAGGTGACTTGTGCGTAGTCTCCTACTGGATTGATACCTTGGTTCTCAAACTGAGGGAAATACTTAATTCTACTTTGCTGCATCACCCTTTCCTCTTCATGGGAAAAACCAACGCAAGCTCAAGAGGTAGCAGGAAGAATTTCTGGCACCGTTGCCGGGAGATCTACGTCAAGTCAAGACATACCAAGTACCCATCATAAACTCTCATTTATTGCATTGCCATTCGCCTCTCGTTTTCCTCTCCCCCATCTCTGAAATGATTATCGAAAATATTTGCCTTCTGTCTCGCTGCCTTTTCGTTCACCTAAGCTTGCCTTCCTATCATGATGGCCAAATCAAAAGGGCTTAAAGCCTTTCTCCCGGGTTTTTCTTTGGGTAGCCCCTCTGTCATCTCTAAGCTCATAAATAATGATGCTACAGAAAGACCTACCGGGGTAATCAATGAGAGTTTTTACAATTTTGATGAAGATGACTCCAGAATTTTTCATTATTTTCTTGATGAATCTTTGAAAGATGCTTGGGATAGACTATTACGGAACCGAGCTAGCTATGTGCCTCAATATCAAATTGAGATATACTTGAAAAGCATTTATGTTAGCTTACCTTCTTCTTTTAAGCAAGGATGGATTCTAGATTTGAAGAATGTTTTCTTGAAGGGGATGCCATCGATACTTATGAAAAGATGAAAACAATACTTGGGCATCCCAAAAGTGAAAATGTTGAATCTACTGCCTTTTGTGCTTTTATCAGAATGCAATTATTAAATAGATGAAGGCTAGTTCAGATGCAAATTTTCAAAGTGTGCTTAATCTCTCTTCCACAATTAATGGCAATGTACTTTCAAAAAATAGAAAGATAAGTGCTTTAGATAAGAAATTCTCTCTTTATCATAAAAATACTAAAGATGACAATACTTAGATCTATTCGCGTTTTTATGCCTAGCTAAGGGCGTAAACGATACCGCTTTTTGTTCCTGCTTAGTAAAAAATAATTCATCCAGCCCTCTGGATAGATGTGGTTTTATGTTTTAATTAGTGTTTGCGCCAAGTTAAACCTTTAGGATAGCTTATAGTGATAGTTGTGTTGATCCTGCTGAAAATCAGAAACTTTTGCACATAGGAAAATAATTTTATTAATTCACAGAAATGTGCTTTTGATCTGATTCTTTTTTATCTGTATTGGTACACAAATTTCTCAGGTTTTCCTACTTTTTAAGAATTTTAGGAGTTACAGAAGTATTCGAGAGTTACAGATTACTACAGACTGTTCTGTTTTTGACAGATTCTGTTTTTTGCGTGTTGTTTTCTTATTATGATGAATCTATGGGTAGTATCGGGGGGGGGGTATGAACCATGGAAAAGTTGGAATACAGTATATATTACACCAATATAAACAAAGAATGAGTTTGCAACAATACCTTAAAGTGGTGATTTCTTTTCTTATACTAACGGAGCTCATGAGATTTTCTGTTGAGTTTTGTGTTGTGAAGTTTTCAAGTTTTGTGTAAGGATTTGATGCACTATGGAATAAGGAGTGGCAAGAGACTAAGATTGGGGATGCCCAAGGCACCCCAAGGTAATATTCAAGGACAACCAAAAGCCTAAGCTTGGGGATGCCCCGGAAGGCATCCCCTCTTTCGTCTTCCTCTATCGGGAACTTTACTTGAGGCTATATTTTTATTCACCACATGATATATGTTTTGCTTGGAGCATCTTGTATTATTTAAGTCTTTGCTTTTTAGTTTACCACAATCATCCTTGTTGTACACACCTTTTGAGAGATATGTGCATGAATCGTGATTTATTAGAATACTCTATGTGCTTCACTTATATCTTTTGAGCTAAACAATATTGCTCTAGTACTTCACTTATATCTTTTTGGAGCACGGCGGTGGCTTTAGTTTATAGAAATTGATGAACTCTCATTCTTCACTTATATTATTTTGAGAGTCTTTTAGAACAACATGATAATTTGCTTTGGTTATAAAATTAGTCCTAATATGATAGGCATTCAAGATGGATATAATAAAAACTTTCGTATAAAGTGCATTGAATACTATGAGAAGTTTGATTCTTTATGATTGTTTTGAGATATGAAGATGGTGATATTAGAGTCATGCTAGTGAGTAGTCGTGAATTTGAGAGATACTTGTGCTAAACTTTGTGATTCCTCTAGCATGCACGTATGGTAAACCGTTATATGACGAAGTCAGAGCATGATTTATTTTTTGATTATCTTCCTTATGAGTGGCGTTTGGGGACGAGCGATGGTCTTATCCTACCAATCTATCCCCCTAGGAGCATGCGTGTAGTACTTCATTTCGATAACTAATAGATTTTTGCAATAAGATGTGAGTTCTTTATGACTAATGTTGAGTCTATGGATTATACGCACTCTCACCCTTCCACCATTACTAGCCTCTCTTGTGCCGAGCAACTTTCGCTGATACCATACACCCACCATATACCTTCCTCAAAACAGACACCATATCTACCTATTATGGCATTTCCATAGCCATTCCGAGATATATTGCCATGCAACTTTCCACTGTTCAATTTATTATGACATGCTTCATCATTGTCATACTGCTTTGCATGATCATGTAGCTTACATTGTATTTGTGGCAAAGCCACCTTTCATAATTCTTTCATACAAGTCACTCTTGATTCATTGCATCCCGCCAGAGGCATTCACATATAGTCATATTTTGTTCTAAGCATTGAGTTGTAATTTTTGAGTTGTAAGTAAATAAAAGTGTGATGATCTTCATTATTAGAGCATTGTACCATGTGAGGAAAGGGTGATGGAGGCTACGATTCCCCCACAAGTCGGGATGAGACTCCGGACGAAAAATAAAATAAAAAAAGAGAGAGAGAAAAAGAAAAAGAAAAAATGAGAGAAAAAGAGAGAAGGGGCAATTTTATTATCCTCTTTCCACATTTGTGCTTCAAAGTAGCACCATGATCTCCATGATAGAGAGTCTCCTATTTTGTCACTTTCATATACTAGTGGGAATTTTTCATTATAGAACTTAGCTTGTATATTCCAATGATGGGCTTCCTCCAATTGCCCCAGGTCTTCGTGAGAAAGCAAGTTGGATGCACACCCACTTAGTTTCTCTTTGAGCTTTCATACACTTATAGCTCTAGTGCATCCGTTGCATGGCAATCCCTACTCACTCACATTGGTATCTATTGATGGGCATCTCCATAGCGTGTTGATACGCCTAGTTGATGTGAGACTATCTTCCTCCTTTTTGTCTTCTCCACGACCACCATATTCTCTTCCACCATAGTGCTATATCCATGGCTCGCGCTCATGTACAGCGTGAAGGTTGAAAAAGTTTGAGAACATCGAAAGTTTGAAACAATTGCTTGGCTTGTCATCGGGGTTGTGCATGATTTAATTATTTTGTGTGATGAAGATAGAGCATAGCCAGACTATATGATTTTGTACAGGTAGCTTTCTTTGGCCATGTTATTTTGAGAAGACATGATTGCTTTATTAGTATACTTGAAGTATTATTGTTTTTATGTCAATATTAAACTTTTATTATGAATCTTACGGATCTGAACATTCATGCCACAATAAAGAGATTTACATGGATAAATATGTTGGGTAGCATTCCACATCAAAAATTCTCTTTTTATCATTTACCTACTCGAGGACAAGCAGGAATTAAGCTTGGGGATGCTTCATTCGTCTCCAACGCATCTACAATTTTTGATTGTTCCATGCTATTATATTATCTATTTTGGATGTTTAATATCCATTTATATGCTATTTTATACTATTTTTGGGACTAACCTATTAACCGAGGGCCCAGTGCCAGTTTCTATTTTTTTGCCTGTTTTAGAGTTTCACAGAAAAGGAATACCAAACGGAGTCCAAACGGAATGAAACTTTCGCGATGATTTTTCTTGGACCAGAAGCAAACCAGGAGACTTGGAGATGAAGTCCGGGACGCAACGAGGTGGCCACAAGGGTGGAGGGCGCGCCGAGGGGGTAGGGCGCGCCCCCTACCTCGTGGTTCTCCTGACCTAGTTCCTTCGCCTATATATACTCTTATACCCCAAAAACATCAGGGGGAGCCACGAACACACTTTTCCACCGCCACAACCTTCTGTACCCGTGAGATCCTATCTGGGGGCCTTTTCTGACGTCTTGTCGGAGGGGGATTCGATAACGGAGGGCTTCTACATCAACACCATTACCCTTCCGATGAAGCGTGAGTAGTTTACCTCAGACCTACGGGTCCATTGCTACTAGCTAGATGGCTTCTTCTCTCTCTTTGATTCTCAATACCATGTTCTCCTCGATGTTCTTGGAGATCTATTCGATGTAATACTCTTTTGGGGAGTGTTTGCCGAGATCCGATGAATTGTGGATTTATGATTAGATTATCTATGAATATTATTTGAGTCTTCTCTGAATTATTCTATGCATGATTTGATATCTTTGCAAGTCTCTTCGAATTATCGGTTTAGTTTGGCCTACTAGATTGGTTATTCTTACAAAGGGAGAAGTGCTTAGCTTTGGGTTCAATCTTGCGGTGTCCTTTCCCAGTGACAGTAGGGGCAGCAAGGCACGTATTGTATTGTTGCCATCGAGGATAGAGAGATGGGGTTTTCATCATATTGCTTGAGTTAATTCCTCTACATCATGTCATCTTACTTAATGTGTTACTCCTTTCTTTATCAACTTAATACTCTAGATGCCTGCTGGATAGCGGTAAATGTGTGGAGTAATGGTAGTAGATGTAGAACCGTTTTGGTCTACTTGACACGGACGTGATGCCTATATTCATGATCATTGCCTTAGATGTTGGCATAATTATGCGCTCTTCTATCAATTGCTTGGCAGTAATTTGTTCACCCACCGCAGTATTTACTATCTTGAGAGAAGCCACTGGTGAAACCTATGGCCCCCGGGTCTATTTTACATCATATTAGTTTCCCGTCAGCTTGCCAATTTTTGTCGCCGTTTCTTTGTTTTGCAATCTTTACTTTCCAATCTATAAACCGAAAATACCAAAAATATTTACTTTACTGTTTATCTATCTCTATTAGATAAACTTTCGCAAATAATCATGAAGGAATTGACAACCCCTTACCGCATTGGGTGCAAGTTTGTTGATTGTTTGTGCAGGTATTCGGTGACTTGCATAGTCTCCTACTAGATTGATACCTTGGTTCTCAAACTGAGGGAAATACTTACTCTACTTTGTTGCATCACCCTTTCCTCTTCAAGGGAAAAACCAACGCAAGCTCAAGAGGTAGCAGGCGCAGAGCGGCATGTTTCCTCTTTGGTGAAAAGGAGGCAAGCGCAAGTGTGGAGTCCCAAGGAATCGGTCAAAGGTTGCCATTTGCGTGCAACGAGACCAGGACCGCCAGAACGGTAGGATGGATGTCATTGCCGAGCCCACCACAACGTCACAATCAGAAGTTTTGTTGGCGAAGACCACCTTTCGTCAGGATCAGATGTACTTCTTGTCCCCTTTCAGATTTGGCCGTTGTGGGATCCCTTCCCGCCTAAGTTTTGGAGGAAGAGGACCAAGGCCACTATAAATATAGCCTAGCCACCACCGTAGAACGCATCGGGTGGTCAGCTCATCGAATCCCCAAGAGCTCATCACAAGAACGAGCTCCTGAGGCGGTTCTTCCACTTGTACTAGTTCATCCTCAGCCCCCTGCGAGGCTAATCCACCACAAAGTAGGAGAAGGGTTTTACACCACAAGGTGGCCCGAACCTTGGTAAACTGCCATGTCTTTCTCCTTGTCCATCAAGCTAAGTCGTGAGAGCAGCGGATCGATCGGCTTGAGAGGTTGAGTTCTTCGTACACGCCCCTGAGTTCAAACCTTTTCTTGGGTTTGCGGAGCCCGGAATCCGACGTATACCATACCTTGCATCCTTCGTGTCAATGTCACCAATGACAACATTAGCGGTGTTGCCGCCTTACCCAAGATGACGCTTTTCATAACGGTTAGGGTGACTAGGAGCCCAATGATCAGGATCTCCGCACACATGACAAACACCTTTCTTCTTGTCATTCTTCTTCTTGAAGTCGGTGTGCTGTACAACCTTGTTCTTGCCATCAAACTTTGCTTTACCATCAAACTTGCCCTTGTTCTTGAACTTGTGGGGCTGGAAGTTTTTCTTCTGTACCAGATCGACACTTGATCCTCCCTCAATACCTCGAGCACGTGCGTCTTTTGCTCTCCCCTTTACTTCCACATCAAGAGTACCAATGAGAGCCGGAACGGAAATCTCCTGTCTCTTGTGTTTTAGACAGGTAGCAAAGTTCCTTCACGAGGGAGGAAGCTTAGTGATGATGCCTCCGACAACAAACTTGTCCGATAACATACAATTGAAGTGCTCAAGTTCTCTAGCAAATGAGTGTATCTCGTAAGCTTGCTCAACCATGGAGCGCTCATGAGTCGTCCTAGTCATAGAATTGTTCCATGATGTACAGCTCAGTGCTGGCATCCGAGACCCCAAACTTGGCCTCAAGTGCGTCCCACATATATTTTTGATTATCAATTGACGCATAAGCATCAACTATGTTCTCACCAAGAACACTCAAGAGAGCAGCCATAAACAGGGTATCCATTTTCTGAAAAGCTTGTTCCTGTTGAGGATCAAGACCTCCTTCACGTTTGCCAAGAGTGGTGTCATAGCAACTCATGGTTTGAAACCATAAGACTGCTCTCACGTGCCAGCTCTTATAGTGCACACCCTCAAACATAGGAGGCTTCATGGATGCAGAAAATCCACTTGGGGTAAATTGCCTATAACAAGGTTTTTGGATTGTTGGAAATATGAGCAATTTACAATATGATTTTATTAACAGAAACAATAGATAAAACATGACTATTATAGTAGAGATGAAACAAGTCATGTAATCTAGCAGAGTGAAGGCAAATAACATCTGCACATGTGAACTAGAACAGAACATATGTAGAACAGAGGCTAGAACAAGAAAGGCTAGAGCAAGAAACTGTGGATGATCCTAAACAGAGAGAACACGAAGACGTACAACACAACAACAGAAGTACTGGTCTTAGGGTCGATATCCTCGCTAGCCATGTCGTCGAAGAGGTTGTCGATGTCGGGGAAGAAGTCGTAGTGGTCCGGAGTGCCCGTGATGAACCGGTCAGTAGTCACGCAGAGCGCTCCCCAAAAACCTCATCACCCTTCTCCCGTACAGGACTCAAAGAGGTGGTGTTTTGGAGGCCTATTGTCCCGACCTGCGATGCACGCCGCAAGCCAGGATGGGGAAGATCATAGCAGTAGCTCAGTGCTCAGGAACTCGGTGGCGAGAGGAAGATGATGTTCAGATGTGTCTCTCTGGAGAGGAGCGACCTCAATCTAGACATTGGCTCGGCTCATTCCCGAAACCCGCGTCGCATCACGTCGTGACTAGGCGTGGCGAGGCGGATGGCGGAGGAGGAGCGCGCGTGAATGTCCCTCTTGTTCTCATGCTCATACATGTGGGAAAACAACCTCCCTTTTAAGGAGGTCCAACTCCTACCAAACTAGCAATGTGGGACTAAACTTTATGAGCATCCCTTGCCTTGCACGAATGGGCTAAGTGGGCCTCTAGGATTTATTAGGAATTTCCGAAATTGCTATTTGGTTGTCCCAAAATAGACTAAATTCCAGCTCCTGCGTCATCAAAAACACGAATATGAAAATAAAATATAATTTGAAATATTCTTTTAAAATAAAATATTAAAATCAAAAACCAAAAGAAAAGGCACGCGCATGGGGCTCGGTGCCCCCATACCTGCGTGCCACAAATAATCTCCCTCATGTATAGTACCTCTGATTGGTAATCACAAAAAATAACCCTAATTCTTCCCAAACAAAGGTTTGCATGATCAGAAAGTCACTTCGGTACTTGAGCTCTAGAGAGAACTATATTTTGAATAGTTCCAAAATTGTATTTTAAAGTTGTAACAAAATCCAAAAAATTCAACATGCTCGTATGGGCGTGTACCACATGATGACAAAATATGTAACCATATAAGTTACACAAAAGCGACAAGATCGTTATTTTGGAAAGATAAATAGTGCATGTATTGTTCACTATTTAGAAATCGCCATTGTCATGCTTGTCTAGCTCACATGTTTACTTATTTGATCATCAAACTTTACATATGTGTAATATACATTCATATGATCATGTAAGACTCTTTTCGGAATTTTCTAAAACATTAAATGTGATTTTTAAACTATTGTAAGGTGCTCCAATGCACTCCTACTCTAATTTTTCAATCGTACCAAAACAATATTTTTTAAGTTTAAAAAATCCGAAAAATTGCACACGACTTTCCTTTTAATTTCTCTAGTTGAGCTTTTTTAGTGCAAAAGTGACCCTGACCTATTATCAAAGTTCGGTGGAAGTACAAATGTGGGGCTAAATTCGGCAGATCTCTCGGTACAGTATCCTGACTAGACTAGTTGGTGAGATGGTAACAGAGACAATGGTTTTACCTAGGTTTGGGCGCTCGCGGTGGAGATAATACCCTAAGACAAAGTGTAGACGGGAAAGTTTGCAATACAATAGACATTGTATTGATGGGGTGCTGGTGCACGTATATATAATACAAGGGAAGGCCTCTACCTCAACTATACAAGACTAGAAGGTGGGCCACAACTCCAATACACGTGCAGTACAAAATACATACTCAACACTTCAGCCAAGAATGAAGCATCGCCGGAGACACAGAGACTGGACCGAAACTCCTAGAAGACGAAGTGAATGTCGAGCTCAATATGCTTCGTCCGTTGATGTTGCACCGAGTTGGCGGAGAGGTAGACCGTGCTGACGTTATCACAATAGACAAGAGTGGCCTTGTGAACATCACAAAGCAACTCCTGGAGCAGCTGACGTATCCAAGAGCACTTGGCCATGGCATTAGCCACGGCGCGATACTCTTCCTCGGCGCTGGAGCGGGAGACCGTGGGCTGCCGCTTCGATGACCAAGAGATCAACGAGGGGCCAAGGTAGACGCAGTAGCCTGACGTAGAGCTTCGCGTGTCGGGGCAGCCAGCCCAGTCGGCATCGGAGTAGGCCACGAGGTCGGTGGAGGCGGAGGCCGTCATGGTGAGTCCCAAGGACATGGTGCTGCGTATGTAATGGAGAACACGCTTCACCAAAGTCCAATGAGAGTCACGCAGGGCGTGCATATGGAGGCACACCTGCTGGACAGCGTACTGCAGGTCGGGGCGGGTCAGCGTCAGGTACTGTAAAGCACCGACAATAGAGCGATAAAACGCTCCATCGGACGCAAGAGACCCCTCGAGAGCAGAGACCTTCGCCTTTGTCTTGACTGGGTGGGCGCTGGCTTGCAGTTAAGCATACCGGCACGCTCCAAGAGCTCATGGGCGTACTTCTGCTGATGCAGACAGAAGCCGTCAGTCCGTCGGACCACCTCGATGCCGAGGAAGTAGTGCAGGGGCCCCAAGTCCTTGAGGGCGAACTCATCATGAAGACGAGCAGTCAGCCGCTAAAGGAGGTCGGGGGAGGATGCTGTGAGGATGATGTCGTCGACATAGAGCAGCAGATATGCAGTGTCAACTCCCTGATGATGCACGAACAGTGAAGCATCAGAGCGAGTGGATCGAAATCCGAGAGACTGCAGGAAGGCTGCGATACACTGGTACCAAGCCCGAGGCACCTGCTTCAACCCGTAAGGAGAATGGGAGAGCAAGCACACGAAGTCGGGGTGCTCGGCGTTGACGAAACCAGTGGGCTACTTACAGAACACCTGCTCGGCAAGATGGCTGTGCAAGAAGGCGTTGGAGACATCCAACTGGTGCACCGGCCAGGTGCGCGAGACCGCCAGCTAAAGCACGGTGCAAATCATGCCCGGTTTCACAACCGGGGCGAAGGTGTCGGTGAAGTCCACGCCCGCGCGCTGCTGAAAACCACGAACCACCCACCGAGCCTTGTAGCGCTCGAGAGAACTGTCCGAGCGAGTCTTGTGGTGAAACAACCACTTGCCAGAGATGATGTTGGCATGAGGGGGTCGCGGAACAAGCTCCCACGTGCAGTTGCGATGTAAGGCGTCGAACTCATCCTGCATCGCAGCTAGCCAGTGGGGATCCCGAAGGGCAGCGCCAGCGGAGGTGGGGACGGGTGATGGCATCGACATCGAGGCGGCACACACATACTTGTCGGCGGAGTAGCGCGTGCTGGGGCCGAAGCACTCCTACTCAAGCATGGGTAGTCACGATAAGTGATGGGGCAGCATGGCCAGTGGGTGCCGCAGCGGCTGGGGCACCTGGTGCAGCGGCGGCGACGGAGGCCACAGCAGCGGCGGCGGCATGGGCCGCGGCGGTAGCAGCGTCGACCGATCCAGTGGCGGAACAGGCGACGGGCGAGGGTGACATCGAGCCCGTTGCAGGGGTGGCGGGCGGGGTGCCAGGCTCAACCTCATATGAGGGAGACAGGGACCCGGGGGCCCGCTCGGACTCGACCTCGGGAAGGAGTCACGGGCTGTGGTGGTGGTGGCGAAGACGCCCGTCGGGGGGCGTCGGGGCTGCCGTCGCGCATTGCTCCATGAAGGGGGCGCGGGGGCCAGCACCGAAGGGGCCGAAGACGGAGGAACCTGAAAAAAAGGGACCACCATCTCGACAAAGTATACATGCCTCAAGGTGTACACACGATGAGTGACAAGATCATAGCACCGGTAACCTTTGGTGTTAGGAGGGTAGCCAAGGAAGACGCATGGGACAGATGGTGGTGCGAGCTTGTGTGGCATGGTGGACGTGGTGCTAGGATAACAGAGACACCCGAAGATGCGAAGACCATCGTAGGACGGTGGTGTGCCGAAGAGAAGGTGGAGAGGGGCGTAGTTCCATCGAGGGCGACACAGATGAATGTTAACTAAGAGAGTGGCGCTAGCGAGGGCATCAGGCTAGAACCGAGCGGGCACGTTAGAGTGAAAGAGTAACATGCGAACACAGTCATTAAGAGTGCGGAGAATGCGCTCAACGCGGCCGTTCTGCTGGGAAGTGTAGGGGCAAGTCAGACGGAAGGTGGTCCCGTGACAAGCGAGAAGTGTGCGAAGAGCGACGTTGTCAAACTCTTTTCCGTTATCAGTTTGGAGTGCGAGTATGGGGCGACCAAACTGGGTGGTGACATATGAATAAAAGGCGGGGAGTGTGGCTAAAGCATCGGATTTACGACGAAGGGGAAAAGTCCACACATAGTGAGAATAATCATCTAAAATCACCAAGTAGTATAGATAGCCCGTGTTACTCGCAACGGGAGATGTCCAAACATCACTATGAAGTAACTGAAACGGAAAAGTGGAAACGAAAGAAGACGCACTAAAGGGAAGACGAACGTGCTTGCCTAAGCGACAAGCTCACAAGAGTGCTCGTCGAGCTTATCACATGAGAAAGAGAAACTCCTAAGAATTTGACATAAAATGGTGTGGTTGGGGTGACCCAAGCGAGCGTGCCAAAGGTCAACGCCGGCGGCAAGGGCGACGGGTGTGGAGGTGGAGGCGCCGGCGTGCACAGGGTAGAGCTCATCGGGACTGTCACATTGGTGAAGGACCATCCTGGTACGGGAGTCTTTCACAGAAAAGCCAACACCGTCAAATTCAACAGTAAGTGGGTTCTCACGAGTAAGACGATGAACGGAAACTAGGTTCGTGACTAAATCAGGTGAAACAAGAACATTATACATAGTGATGGGTGTGGAAGTGGAGGGAAAGCTAGTGCTACCGATATGAGTAATAGGTAAGGAGGAGTCGTTGCTGACGGTGATACGAGTGGGTGTGTGAATGGGAGTGGAGGAGGTTAGGTTACCGGGATGAGCTCCCATGTGCGCAGTAGCACCTGAGTCCACGTACCAGTCGCCTCCACCGACAGAGCTACTCGGCGATAGCGCGGAGTGCTGGGCGGTGAGGAGAGTGGGGTCCCACGGCAGAGGTACCGGCGGCGGCAGAAGGCTCCCATAGGGTGGCGTCGGGACGGGCGGGCCATAACCACTGAGGGGCGATGGCGCAAGGAGGGCGCCGTAGCCGGCGCCAGTCAGCTGGAAGGGCGCACCGAGGAACGCCTGGTGGCCAGCGGGGAGAGCCTGCTGATAGTGTGGCACCCCCCGGCGTCCTCGGCCCGCTGCTGCTGCAGGTGGAGGCGATCGCCGCCATGCCGGTTGCGTCGGCCCCCTCCCCCTTGCGGGTGCTGCGGGGGAGGCGTTGGTGGCGACACTGGGTAACACCCAGGGGGTGCGGGAGGACGCGACTGGATCGACGCGGCCGGTGGAGCGGTTCAACCGCAGATGGTGAAGTAGCTCAGAGAGTCCATGGAAGGCGTCAGAAACGGCGTGAAGAGGAAGGGGGTGGCGGCGGCACGCGGGAGCGCGCGGCGGCAGCGCGTCGGGTTAGGGTTGTGGCACGGCAGGGCGGTAGTGGCGCGCGGCGGCGGCAGCAAGTCTGTGTAACGGTGGAGCGAAACGATGCGGCGGCATCGGGCGCATTTACGGCGTTACAGAGAACGCGTGGCGGCGGTGGTGGGAAGCGCGGCGGTGGCGGTGGAAGCGGCGGCGGCGGCGCTGAAGGAGAGGCCGCGCGCAAGGCAATAATGGGTGTGGCAGCACCGGCGCACGCAGGGAAGCATTGCGCGACGGCGACGACGATGGAGAGCGGCGGCGGCGGCTTGCCCTAGGTCAGGACCTTCAAGATGATACCATGTAGATGGGAAAGTTTGCAATAGAATAGACATTGTATTGATGGGGTGCTGGTGCACGTATATATAATACAAGGGAAGGCCTCTACCTCAACTATACAAGACTAGGAGGTGGGCCACAACTCCAATACACGTGAAGTACAAAATACATACTCAACACACAGCACCGAGAGATTATAATGCGTAAGACGTTTTCTATGATGATCCCTATGTTGGTGTCAAAACCGGCGGATCTCGTGTAGGGGGTCCCGAACTGTGCGTCTAAGGCTAATGGTAACAGGAGGCGGGGGACACAAGGTTTACCCAGGTTCGGGTCCTCTCGATGGAGGTAATACCCTACTTCCTGCTTGATTGATCTTGATGATATGAGTATTACAAGAGTTGATCTACCACGAGATCATAGAGGCTAAACCCTAGAAGCTAGCCTATGATTATGATTGTTGTTGTCCTACGGACTAAACCCTCTGGTTTATATAGACAACGGAGGGGGCTAGGGTTACGCAGAGTCGGCTGTATAGAAGGAGATCTACGTATCCGAATTGCCAAGCTTGCCTTGCATGCAAAGGAGAGTCCCACCCAGACACGGGACGAAGTCTTCAATCTTGTATCTTCATAGTCCAACATTCCGGCCAAAGTATATAGTCCGGCTGTCCGAGGACCCCTTAATCTAGGACTCCCTCAGTAGGCCCTGAACCAGGCTTCAATGACGATGAGCCCGGCGCACATATTGTCTTCGGCATTGCAAGGCGGGTTCCTTCTCCGAATACTCCATAGAAGATTTTGAACACAAGGATCGTGTCCAGCTCTGCAAAAAAATTCCACATACCACCGTAGAGAGCACAATATTCCACAAATCTAATCTGCTGACAACTTTTCATAGCGTGACATCATGCCACGGCCCGGTCATTATTCGAACCGTTTTTCTTAACCAGCTGCTGCACACATTGCGAGGTTGTTTCCTTGGCACGTCTTGTCGAAGCAGAGATCGTGTCCCCTTATCACGGGATTCTCATTAATACGAGTGTGGGTAACCCAACCGCGCCATTAATCGTGGCGCTTAGGGAATAAGGGAGTTGACCGGGCAAGTGGGGAGGTGCAGGATCTCTGCTGCCTTTATAAGGAGATAAGGATCCCTCCTTTTCACCCACGCCTTCTTCTTCCGCTCATCCATTCCTTCTGGCTCGAGCCCTTGCTCCCAAGCATTCGTCTTCTCCGCCCAAAAAGGTTTCCCGAAAATGTCCGGATTCGGAGCAGGAGGCAAGTGGATGGCCTCTACCGTCCGAGAGAAGGATATCAAAAAGCTTCGAGGGGCCGGGTATTTGGCCAAAAGAATTGGCCATTGTCTTCCGACGGCAGGACATATCGTCCCCACTCAGGAACCCCACGAGAGGGTGGTATTCCTCCCTCAATTTGTCCGCGGGCTAGGGTTTCCCCTCCACCCATTCGTTCGCGGCATCATGTATATTATGGGATTGATTTTGATGATCTATCCCCCAATTCCTTCCTCAACAGCTCGACATTCACAGTCGTGTGCGACGCCTTTATCCGCATCCCGCCACACTTCGGCCTATGGCTGAAGGTTTTTAATGTGAAGCCCAAGGTAGTGAGCGGCGAGCACGCCAAGTGCGGAGGCACCATGGTGAGCAAGATGCCCAACGTTACATGGCCAACGGGTACTTTCAATGATTCTATCAAGGAGTGGCAGCAGCAGTGGTTTTACATCACTGAGCCGTGCGGCAAGGAATGGGCCACTGCTCCGGAATTCAGATCCGGAGCCCCTCTGCGACTTACGTCCTGGCCCAAGAAGGGCCTGAACTGGGCCTCGTCCGACGAACTATCGGTGCTCGAGACGCGAGTCCAGGATATGGAAGACAAGAACATCAAGCTCGTCAATGTAGTCTAGGTGATGTTAGCTCGCTGGATTTTACCTTGTCAACACTGGGCTTGCAATTTATGGGAGTTCGACCCGGCCAAGCACCAGATCCTGTTAGAGCTCTTTGGCTCTTCGCACAAGGACATCTGGAAGGTGCTTTTCAAGTCCGGCAAATCATGGTTAGACTCCGCCGAGGACCGCGGATACCAACTGTCCCGCCCTGCAAGTTAGGTAAGTCATTGTATGTTGACAATTCATATGTTTTATTTGCATATCCTTAAGAAAATGCTTAATGTGTTTCCCACAACTCTCCTAGGGTTGGGCGAAGAAGGCGGGGCGGATCTACTATCCGGCCCCGCTGCCAGAAGAACCGGCCGGCCCACTTCTGACGAAGATGTTGGTCCCGGCGCCTTACAAGGCACCGAAGAAGAAGGCCGAGAAGGAGGCCAAGAAGACCAGGGGCGGCCTCCATCGCCGTGGTGCTTCCGACACAAAATGTGAAGACTCCAATGCTCGTTCTTCCTCCGAAGAGGACGAGGAGGAGGAAGACGAATCCCCAATGGGGGGGAGAAAGAAAAGGACGGCCTCCACGTGTTTGGAGGCCGAGTCGCCTAAAATGGGAAAAACTCATCTTCCAGAGGAGTCCACTGCCGCCGCCGATAGCAACCCAGAGTGGGATCCCAGGGCCCAGCCCCTGGTGAACTCGTGAGTATAAAATCCGAACACACTTATGCGTACAGACTTGTCGTGGCATAATATTTTAATCTGAGCCATTCTTTTTACAGTCCGGCAAGGTCCCGTGCCGAACAATCCTCGTCGGAGGATTTGCTGGGTTCGGATGCTATGGAGAGCGGGACACCACCGAGGGCCCCTTCCCCCCAAACGTGTGAATGACACCGAGGTTTCATCCTAGGAGTACCCAGGCCAAGAAGGGGGGGGAATCGTAAAGACGGCGCCAGAAGGTCAAACTTCCGGGGCCGGACACATGGGAGAGAAGGCTCCCATGGGCGTCGACGGCGGGGGCAATCTTGGATTTGGCCCCCAGCCGGACGCGATCCCGAGACAACACGGCTCTGCATTGGCAGCGGCTTCCTCGATTTGGAGGGTGTGTGCCTGTTCCACCGGCAACCTCTGTCCAACCAGAGGTGCTAGATACTTTATCGGCGGCGCTGAGAAGCGCCTCCATCGTCGATGAACACCATGCCCTTATGGGCGCAGTGATTGAGAAGATTCGGTCCACTGAGAGTGGACTGGATGAAACCTGCATTAGCCTTATAAGAGGCTTTGAGGTATGTTTTATAAGGTTTCGGAGAGTGTCATAATACAGATAGTAGCCCCTGATACACTGTTCGGTGGGAGAAAGAACCAGACAGAGGATCAAATTTATGTTCGCAGGAGATTCAATTGATGACATCTATCTCTCTTCTCATATAAGCAGGCGTCTGTAGCGACTGTCGCCTCTCGTACTGTGGAAGTATTCGGACTGAGGTGTAGTCTAGAGCATGCCGAAGGAGAACTTGGCCGATTAAAGAAGCAGTTGGAGGATAACTGTCGGTGTCAAAACCGGCGGATCTCGGGTAGGGGGTCCCGAACTGTGCGTCTAGGCGGATGGTAATAGGAGACAAGGGACACGATGTTTTTACCTGTGTTCGCCCTCTCGATGGAGGTAAAACCCTACTCCCGCTTGATTGATATTGATGATATGGGTAGTACAAGAGTGGATCTACCACGAGATCAAGGAGGCTAAACCCTAGAAGCTATCCTATGGTATGATTGTTGTTGTGTCCCACGGACTAAAACCCTCCGGCTTATATAGACACCGGAGGGGGCTAGGTTACATGTAATCGGTTACAATGGTAGGAAATCTACATATCCGTGTTGCCAAGCTTGCCTTCCACGCCAAGGAAAGTCCCATCCGACACGGACGAAGTCTTCTATCTTGTATCTTCATAGTCTTGGAGTCCGCCAATGATGATAGTTCGCTATCCGACACCCCCTAGTCCAGACTCCTCGGTTGCCCTCTAACTAGGCTTCAATGACGACGTAGTCCGGCGCGATATTGTCTTCGGCATTGCAAGGCGGGTTCCTCCTCCGAATAATTCATAGAAGATTGTGAACACTAGGATAGTGTCCGGCTCTGTAAAATAAATTGCACATACCACCGTAGAGAGATAATATTTACACAAGTTCAATCTGCTGACGTGTTTCGTGGCGTGACGTCACCCACGGCCAAGCCTTCACTCGAATCGTTTTGATTATACCACCTCAGCGTGTTTAGCGAAGCGGTTTCCTTGGCACGTCTTGTTGAAGCAGAGATCGTGTTCCCCTTATTCCGGGATTCCCATCAATACGGACGTGGGTAACCCAACCGCGCCATTGATTGTGGCGCTTGTGAGACAAGCGAGTTTTACCAGGTTAGGGGGGACGCATAGTTTCGTCCGCCCATATATAAGGGGATAAGGATCCACCCTTTTTTACCTACACCTTCTTCCTCCTTTGCTTATCCATCTCTGCGCACTCGAGCTCCAGTGCCCAAGTCCTCACATCTCACCTCAACCTTATCCAGCCATGTCCAGAGCGGGAGGCAAGTGGATGGCCTCCTCCGTTATGGAGGGGCACATCAAGAAGCTGCGCAGCGCCGGATATCTGTCCAGCGACATCGCACACAGGCTCCCCGACGAGGGGCAACTCATCCCCACCCCCAGGCCCCATGAGAGGGTGGTATTCCTTCCCCATTTCCTCCGAGGACTGGGCTTCCCCTTTGTCCGGGGGCTCATGTTCTACTACGGCCTAGATTTCCATGATCTGGCCCCAAATTTTATCCTCAATATCTCGGCGTTTATCGTCGTGTGCGAGGCCTTCCTCTGCATCCAGCCCCACTCCGGCTTGTGGCTAAAGACCTTCAATGTCAAGCCGAAGGTTGTGAAGGGCAGCCAAGCGGAGTGCGTAGGCGCCATGGTGGGCAAAATGCCCAACGTCACTTGGCTCGAGGGTGCCTTCGTGGAATCCATCAAAGGGTGGCAATCGGGGTGGTTCTACATCACCGAGCCGCGGACCCTAAATGGGCAGCGCCCCCAATTCAGATCTGGCTTCCCATGCAGCTCACCTCCCGGAAAGAGAAGGGCCTGCTATGGGGTAGTTTGAAGAGCCGACCGACTCGACCTGCCTCCAAACCCTAGTGAACAAGAAGCTCAAGCTTGTCAACGTGATCCGTGTCATGCTCGTCCGCTGGATTCTCCCCGCCAAAGAACGGACTTCAATTTGTGGGAGTTTGATCCGCACAGCACTGACCTTGAGCGGGCTCTTCGACACTATGTACAAAGCTGCCTGGAGGGTGCTGTTCAAGGGCGCTGAAGCTCCGTGATCCGCCATCAAGATCGCGGATTCAGCTCGCAGCGTCCGCCGGCGAGGTAAGCCATGTTATCCTTTATGGGACACTTGCTTTTCATGTTTTGACTTTATGCGGGATCTAAACTCCCAATACCTTTTAACAGTTCGGCAGCGACATCCGGACAGGTTAACTGTCCGGATCCCTTCCAGAGGACTCCAGCAGATGCCCGCTTGAGTGGTTGCTGGTCCCGACTTTACGAGTGCCGAGAAGAAGGCCAAGAAGAAGGCCATGGGAACCCAAGGAGTTCCCCGTCCCAGTGGTATCGGACTCATCGTCCGATGACTCGAGGCGGACTCTCCCACGAGGACGAGGAGGAGAAGAAGAGGCCTCTCCCAGCAGGGGAGAGAGAAGAGGAAGGCCTCCCAACGAGGGAGGCCGAGGGTCAAAGAAGGAAGGACCTTCCTCGGATCGTTCCACCAACGCCGGCGACGGCGACGAGGAGTGGCCCTCAAGGGCCAAGCTCTGGCGAGATCGTCGATCCGGACTCCTAGATGATTTACAATTTTTCTTTTTGTCGCATGGCGCCTTTCTAATGCCGCATACAACCCCGTAGTCCGCCTAAGGACGATCTTCCCGCTTGCCGAAGGGTCCTTGGGCCCGCCGGATATGGATTCTCTTCCGACCGCCTCCACCCCGTGATGCCGACGACGCCGAGGTGGGATCCCGGAAGGGACCACCGGGGAGGAGGCCCCGGAGGTGCCGCAGGCAACCTCCCGGACTTTGCACCGACTCGCACTGTAACTCGCAGTGGTTCCGGTTCGCGGGCGCCCTTCGAAGAAGGGCAAGATCAGTGACACCGGTGGCCTCCGGCCCAACCGTAAGCACCGGATAACTTGCCGGAGGCGCCAACGGCGCTTCCATCAAAGAAGAACACCGCACCGTGATGAGTGCGGTGATTCAAGGTTCACCGCCAAGAGCAGCCGATCGAGGTCTGTAGCAGCCTTTTTAACGTGCTTTGAGGTAAGAAATATAAGATATGTAATATAATACCGCATAGACAAGAGCCCACGATGCTCGGTTCGTGTTCGAAACAAAAGCCGACCGAGGATCTAAAAATATATATGCAGGAGTGTTAAAAAATATGTCCATATGGGAATGCAGGCTGCGCTGCTGACCTCTGCCGCACTGACTGCGGAGGTCAATACCTTGAAGCAGAGCCTCGAGCGGTCCGAGAGCGAGCTCGGCCGTGCCAAGAAGCAGCTCGAGGACAAGGAAGGTGAGTAACACCAGATAAAGTTGTACCTTACGTAAAAGGATTTGGTTGCAAGAGAAATAACAAGGATAACGTGGTACTCCAGGCCACGAACGAGGTGGCAACCTCAAGGAGGCGGTGTCCGACCCTAACGCAATGCGCCACTAAACGAGCCGAGTGAGAGAAGCAGGAGGCGGGTGGCGGAGGTACAGCAAGAGCTCCGTGCTCGTGGAAAAGCACGAGAGTTCGAGCGTGACTCAAGACTCGAGAGTCCGAGCTTGCTCAGTTCTTGAGAGTGCCAAAGCCGCTAAGGCCGATGCCCACAAGGCCCTCCAGAAATCGAGGATTTGAAGAAAATAGCGGCGGTAAGGCATTCTTCATGCAAAGCAAGCATGTTAAAGTGAATTACCTGCATTTACCCAATTTGGAGCTCTCCGAGCGTTACAGATCTGCCCATGGCGGTCCGATCTTGACGCTTTCTGTGGGCCGAGGAGGGAGCTCGACGGAGAAGGTCTTCGTCTCGGTATGTCGAGGCCGGACATCCGGTGCCCTTTAGCGACCAGTGAAGCAGCTGGTCGAGCTCACATGGTGGCGAACAGGCCATGAAGGGCCTCATAGTTCGGCCAGGCCCAAGGAGGCCATGCACAGGAGCTACTTCGCCTGGTGCAAGGGCTGGTGGATGCTTGTCCATGGGTTGAAGTCATCAAGCACTCCGCCTGTATTGAAGGTGCCCGTCGGGCCCTTGCCCGTCCTAAGGTGCACTGGGGCAAGATGGACGCTGAGAAGCTTGTGACGGACGCGCCACCGACGGGCAAGGAGTATCGCATGCCCGAGATGTATTATAAGGGTGTCCTGAAGGGTGACCGCATTATTGCGGGTGAGTGCTCCAAAGATGTAATATTTGAGTAGACTCGATTTTGTTATCCCGCAATCAAAACTTTGTTCAGATAAAAGCTAAGCAACGCTTGTTAATTTAAAATATTACCTACATGCAGCCGCTTATCAAATCGAGAGATGGCAAGTCGTCGGCTTCAACCCCCATGCCACGAAAATGGGTGTTCGGGATAAACTTGAGTGCTCTTGTTACCATTTTTGGGTCCATCTAGGGAGGCGTTCAACACAACGAACAAGGCAACCGGACTTATAGTGCTTGAACACTCTCACTTAGCCATAGAATTCTTTAATTTTAAATTTTGGCGAAGCCCCTAGTGTTCGGAAGGCCGAATTCGGGGCGCTATCCATGCCTGGACCAGACAAGGCCGGTTCCTCGCTCTAAGCGGCATAAGTCTTTAGGGACTCGAAAAACCTCTCGAACAGCGCGATCGCTCTCGCCTCATCATGACGGTCAGTTTAGCTTTCTCATCGAGCGCGCCGCCCAGCTCAACTGGGCGCAATCGCGGTGGTTCTCCAAAGACTACCTTAGCCGATATAACGAACGAAGGTACCAAAACATGGGAGCCGGGCAAACCCAACTATTGACCCAAGACATGATTCGGAGCCGATGCATATAGTGCTATTAGTTCGGGGTGCCGCACTTGTGAAAGTGTTCGGACTTATCACACCATAATGTGGGGAACTTAAGCCCCTGGTGTATTTAGCCGTACCAGAGTGTACGGATGCAACATGTCATAAATGAACATATGTATAAGAAAGGAATGCAATTATAAGCAAAAAAGTGATGCATTGTTTATTCAAGAAATACTGCCATGAATGCAGAACGATACAAATAGTGTGGTAAGCAAGGGATGGGACTATTAAACATGTCCCCCTCTAGGGGTAGGCTGCGGAATGGTGTATAAAACAGATTTAATGCTCGTAATGGAGACCACCTGGATACTCGTCATAGCCTTTCTCCTTCCCTGGCTGTTGCATCGTGAGTTCGGCAGGTCCACTGCCGGACAGGGCCTCTGGTGAATGGAGTCCTGTGGGTAAGGAAAAAAAGAAAAGGAAAAAAAGGATGACACACTTGGGAGCCCCTGGTGTGGTTAAGCCGCATCCTGGGCCTGTCGTGATCGTGCCCCTCCCCCTATGCCCATGGTATCTCCAGAGCGTAATGATGTATGCGAAGGACCAGTCTTGCAATTTTGCAAGGGCTGGGGTTGGGGCCGCATTGCTACGCGTGCTCGGAACGTGCCATGTGGTCTTGTTGTAGGTTACTCCCGGCGCGTTTAGCCGTGTCCGATTGCTTAACGGCCGGACTCGAGAATTGCCTTAAGAGGCTGCACTGTACTTCTGCCACAAGAGCCGTTGTATGTTCCTCCGTTCCGAGAGAGCGTTTAGTGTTTCCGTTGATCGTGATGACTCCTCGAGGGCCTGGCATCTTGAGCTTGAGGTACGCCAGAAAGCGGCACCGCTGAACTTTGTAAACGCGGTCCGTCCGAAAGCGAGCATGATAGCCGCCGCGAACGGAACTATGTCGAAGATTAACTCCTCGCCCGGAAGTTATCCGGGATCCAAGACCACTTCCAGCAGACCGAGCCTGCATAATTGGCCTCTACACTGGTATGACGCCTTTGAAGGTCGCTTTGTGGGTTTAATCTTTGAGGGGTCTATGCCCATCTTGCGCGACCGTGTCTTGATAAAGCAGGTTCAGCTGCGCCGCCGTCCATCGTGACTCGGTGAGGTGAAATCCATCGACGATTGGGTCTAAAACCACGCGGCGAATCCACCGTGGCGGATGTTGGTGGGGTGGTCCTTCGATCAAAAGTGATCGGGCAGGAGGACCATGGGTTGAACTGGGCGACCGCTCCATCGCAGATACGCCCCTCGAGTGCACGCTTCCGCTCCCTCTTGGGTATGTGGGTTGCGATATCATGTTCACCGTCCGCACTTGTGGGGGAAACCCTTCGCCTCTCTATTGTTCGGCGGTCGGGTCTTTCTCGCCATCGCTATGCAGCCCCTTGTCATTGTTTCGCAATTAGCTTGCTCGCTCGCTTGAATACCCAACAGTCCCCGTGGTGTGATTAGCTGGCTTTTGGGGTGCCGTGTATCCGCACGAGCGGTCGAGTATTTGGTCCAAATTGACGGACCCGAGTAGTTCTTTTGAATGGCTTTTTTCCACGACCGGGTTTGAGCTCAATCCGCATTGACCGCCATATCTCGAGATTGTCGCCGCACGCGCGTTTGTGCTTGTTGCGACATGACCTGCCGTTGCGGTCCTTGGTATCCGGACTGCCAGAATTTTTACTGAGGTTGTTGCTGCGAGCTAGCCAGCTGTCCTCTCCCGCGCAGAAGCGGGTCATGAGAGATGTGAGGGCTGCCATGGACTTCGGCTTTTCCTGTCCCAGGTGCCGGGCAAGCCACTCATCGCGGATGTTATGCTTGAAGGCCGCGAGGGCCTCTACATCCGGACAGTCGACGATTTGATTTTTCTTAGTTAAGAACCTTGTCCAGAATTGTCTGGCCGATTCGTCCGGCTGCTGAATTATATGGCTTAGGTCGTCGTCGTGGTCGCATACGCGCGTCTCGGAAGTTATCAAGGAATGCGGCTTCCGTGTCCTCCCAACACCCAATTGATTCTCGCGGCAAGTCGTTAAGCCAATGCCGAGCTGGTCCTTTAAGCTTGAGTGGGAGGTATTTGATGGCGTGAAGATCGCCACCGCGGGCCATGTGGATATGAAGGAGATAGTCTTCATCCAAACCGCTGGGTCTGTTGTGCCATCGAGGATTCAATAGTCACGGGTTTAAACCCTTCGATTTGATGATCCATTACTTCATCCGTGAAGCATAGTGGGTGCGGCGCCTCAGATAATATATCACGACGTAGCTCGAACGAGCTTTGTTCATCTGGTTCGCCCGCCGGACTTGTCAGATCCGCGAACGGTTATCGCCGCAGTATCATGGGCGCCCACGCGATCCGTAGATCGATCTTGATTGTCCCGCCTTATCCTCCAATATATCTCGCAAGTCCGAGCGCCTCGTGGCTTTGTGCTTCTCGAGCGATGCCGGGGTATGGTTCTAGTGGAGGGCCTAGAGGCCTCTCTGTCGCGGCCATGAGGTGGTCGGTCAGCCGTATTGTGAGTTGGTGATGCAGGTTTATATGCCTCCTCTAATCGGGGGAGGAGCTTGTGTTAGGGGTAGCTTTTGGTGGGACGTTCGAGTTCATGCTCTTCGGCCGCAAGGACTTCAGTCCATCTGTCGGCTAGTAGGTCTTGATCAGCTCTAAGTTGTTGTTGCTTCTTCTTGAGGCTGCTTGTCGTGGCCATAAGCCTGCGCTTAAACGCTCTTGTTCGACGGGATCCTCAGGCACGACGAATTTGTCATCGTCGAGGCTTGCCTCGTCTCCGGAGGGAGGCATGTAATTATCATCCTCTACCTCTTCGTCTGCCGCTCTCTCATGAGGGCTGGCTTCTCCGCCCTCCCCGTGCGAATCTTGCTTTGAGGGGGTTGTCTTCAAGACTGCTCTGGGTGTTATTATCTCCAAAGCGGAATCTCCATTCTTGCCGTGGCGGATTTAGAGCGGCGCGCCGACGCCGGCGCTTAGGCTGCTTCGAGGGGTCTTCTCCGCTGCTCCATCGCCATTCCCATCCTTTGGGATGTCCACCATGTATATGTTATATGACGAGGTGGCTTTCCGCTGCCCGGGCGCTGGTTCTGGTCGCTCGCATCGCCGTCCATACCGTCAATGTCTTCGGAGTCGAAGTCTAGCATGTCGGTTAGATCGTCGACAGTTGCTACTAAGTGGGTGGTGGGTGGGTTTTGAATTTCTTCATCGTCCGTATCCCAACCGTCCTGACCGCAGTCCGGCCAGGGCTCTCCTAATAACGAGAGATATTTTAGCGAATTCGGGATGTCGCCAAAAGGTGAGTGTTGAAAGATGTCCACAGCGGTGAACTCCATGATCGGCGCCCAATCGGATTCGATTGAGGGGCGCGGAGGTTGGAGTCCGGCGAGGAGTCCGACACCCTGAGTCACGAGCTTCACAAGGACAAGGTCGAGATTCGCTCCATCGCCAGAGGTTGCAGCCCCGAGGCGGTGTCTAGCCACCCGCCCTCGACCGCGCAGCCGGCCCGAATTAAGGGTCGGAGAGGACTCGTGTGCGCCTCCGTGGCATCCGTCCGGAAGCGAGCTAAATCATTCCCATCGTGATAAAGGCGGCGCTCGGCTGTGGCTTGAATCCATCAAGATCAAGTCTCCGCGATGTCGGCCGTGAAGTTCAGATTTCCAACCGACCGATGGCCAGGGCGAGCTTAATCTGCTCCAGATAGCTGCTTAATTGCCCGCAGCAAAAGCCATCGAATCTTTAAGATCTGTCCGGGCGAAGGTCTCACCTCGACCGCGTCGTTGTTGATGATCGAAGGAGCCATCGGGCCTATATGCACGCGCATTGCAGGAACTCTGAATGAAAGCACCAATATCGGTGTCAAACCGGCGGACCTCGGGTAGGGGTCCCGAACATGCGTCTAGGCGGATGGTAACAGAGACAAGGGACACGATGTTTTTACCCAGGTTCGGGCCCTCTCGATGGAGGTAAAACCCTACTCCCGCTTGATTGATATTGATGATATGGGCAGTACAAGAGTGGATCTACCACGAGATCAAGGAGGCTAAACCCTAGAAGCTAACCTATGGTATGATTGTTGTTGTGTCCTACGGACTAAAACCCTCCGGTTTATATAGACACTGGAGGGGGCTAGGGTTACATAGAGTCGGTTACAATGGTAGGAAATCTACATATCCGTGTTGCCAAGCTTGCCTTCCACACCAAGGAAAGTCCCATCCGGACACGGGACGAAGTCTTCTATCTTCTATCTTCATAGTCTTGTAGTCCGGCCGATGATGATAGTTCGGCTATCCGGACACCCCCTAGTCCAGGACTCCCTCAATAACCAAGGTATGCAGAAACCTTGTTCATTTAGCACAAATGAATAAGTATTTTTATGATGTGCTCTAGGGGCGACAGCCGAAATTGAGGCTCTTAAGAAGGCTGTGGCCGAAGCCGAGAAGAAGGCAGCCGCAGAGCAGGCTCTCCGTGAAAAGCATGAGGCCAGAATTATTGAAGCTGAGCGAGAGCTTCAGGAGGCCGTGAAGAAATGTGAGACCTGGGAGCAGAGTTTATCACGGAAAGAATCCGAACTCTCCCAGGCTCGCCAAGCCGCAAGCGATGCCCGGGGGGGAGCCCAAGGTGCCCTGAAGGAAATCCAGGAGGCGAGGAAGATTGCGGCTGGTAAGGCTTTTCCTATACAAAGCAGGTATTTGAAAGGAGAAAATTAAGTTGATAATGTGAATTCTGATTTCTCCAGGGGTATTTGCGGAGCTGCCACGCAGCATATCTGATGCCGCCCAATTCTACCGAGCCGAAGAAAGGAACACTACGGATAAGATCTTCTGGATGCAGTATCTGGCACCGAATTATCCGGTACCTTTTGCCAATCAACTGAAGCTGCTAATTGAACTGCATAAGGCGGTCGAGCTAGCCATGAAGGATTTGATCATCCGGCTATGGCCCGCCGAGCCGATTCCAAGCAGTTACTTTGGGCTCGTGAAGCGGCTTGTGAGTGCCTTCCCTCGACTCGAAGTCATCAAGCGGTCGGTTTGTATGGAGGGTGCGTGGATGGCCTTTGCCCATGCAAAGGTGCACTGGGGGAAGATGGATGCGGAAAAGCTGATGACCGAGGGACCGCCGAAGGGGAAGGAGCATCGCAAGCCCGAATTATATTATGAAGGTGTCTTGAAAGGAGCCCGCCTTGCGGCGGAGCAAGGCACCAAGGACATTATATTTCCATGAATGCAATCATGTTGTCCTTTGTAATGTTAAACAAGGTCATTTCTATTATTTATTGCCTGTTATTTGAAAGTTTTCCTCCCGTGCGGCCGTTATATATATATTAATCCTGAGAGTTGGCCAGTCGTCGGCTTCTGCCCCCACATAGTAAGTACGGGGGTGTTCGGGATAACCTAAGCACTCTTTATCCCAGTTTTGGGTCCTTGAAGGAGGTGTTCAGCACAGCGAACCAGGCAATCGGACTATAGGGCTTTATCACTCTTGCTTAGCCATAGGAGTTTGACAAAAGGAAGGTAGGTGCAGCCCCTGGTGTTTGGAAGACCGCATGAGGGGCTCTATAAGCACCTGATCGGAAGAAAAGCCGATCCATCGCACGCTGCATTGGTTATGGCATTATGCGGCAGAAATCCTTAAAGATTTTACAACCTCTCGAACAGCTAACCAGCTCACCAGTATCATGACAATCGGCCGCTTTCATCGAGGTGCTCGTCCGGAAGAGCCGGGACACAATCGCAGTAGTTATCCCTGTGCTACCTTAGCCGATATAGCGGAACGTAAGGTACCAAAACATGGGAGCCGGGCAAACCCAACTATTGACCCAAGACATGATTCAGAGCTGATGCATATAATGCTATAAGTTCGGGGTGCCGAACTGCCATGAAGGTGTTCGGACTTTATTGTCGTATTATGGGTATAATGAAGCCCCTGGCATATTAAGGCATATCGCGATGTGCCGCTGCCTTTTGACAAAAGAGTTTCAATAAGAAATAATAGCAGATAAGCATCATATAGATCCACATGTTGTATTTGAATAATACGTCGATGCGTATGAGTACAGGTAATGCGATAAAAATAAATATGACTGCGGAACCTGCTGAGACCAGGCGAGAGGAAGTTGTATGCGGATCGGGAGTGTAGTTGGATGATCATCGAGGGGAATATCTAGAGATTCCCTTGCGCGTTCGAACTGTCTCCATGCCGTCCGTCCTGGCCTACGCAAAGGTGAACCTGCAAAGAAAATGCAAGAAATGGTTTTGTGCCACAGAGCGGTTGAGCCGCAGTATGTGGCCTGTCTTAACTTTTGCCGGAGTGTTTCAGCTGAGCTCCGGACGAGCCGGGCTATCCTGCCGTGTAGTAGTTCGGACTCCTTTGGCGGTGTCCGGGAGCTTGGCCGTCGACTCGAGGTTCGATTGAAAGGTGCCATTCGTTGCTTCTACTGTTAAAGCGGCGGTAGAGTCTTCGGCAGTGACGGGAAGTTTGGCCCTGCCATTAACTGTGATGATGCCGCGCGGACCGCACATCTTGAGTTTAAAGTAGGCATAATGTGGCACCGCATTGAATCGAGCGAATGCGGTTCGTCCGAGCAGTGCCTGATAGTCATTGCAAAAGGGGACGATGTCGAAGACTAACTCTTCGGTACGGTAATTGTTTAGTGATCCGAAGACTACCTCCAGAGTGATGGAGCCTATACAATTGGCCTCCACACCTGGTATAACACCTTTAAAGGTGGTTTTAGTGGGCTTGATCATCGAATGATCAATACCCATCTTGCACACTGTGTCCTGATACAGCATGTTTAGACTATTGCCCCCGTCCATAAGGACTCGTGTGACGTGGAATCCATCAATTATTGGGTCAAGGACGAGTGCGGCTGGATTGCCCTGCTTGGTATTGGCCGGACGATCCTTATGATCAAAGGTGATCGGCCATAGATTGTATTGTGGGGCGACTGGCTCCGTTAAGTTGACATCCCTAAGAGTGCACGTTTGTTCCAGCTTGGGAATGTGGGTGGCGTTTATCATGTTCACTATTTTGATTTGCGAGGGAAATTTCTTTTACCCTCCTATATTCGATGATCGGGGCTCCTCGTATTTATCGTCGCTTTGAGACCCCTTCCCCTTGTTTTCGGCAACTGACCTACCGGCTTGTCTGAAGACCTAGCATTCTCTGTTGGTATGATTGGCTGGTGTTCCTGCGGTGCCATGAATTTGGCATGGACGGTCAAGTATGCGGTCCAAACTGGACGGGCCCGAATTGTTATTGCTGAATGACTTTTTCCGCTGACTGGACTTGGAGTCACGGAATCCGGCATTGACTACCGTGTCTTCGGCGCTATCACCGTTTTTGTGACGCTTGTGTTTGTTGCGTCGAGGTCTGTCGTTGCTATCTCTGGCTTTTGATGTGCCAGGATTGCTTGTTGTGTTGTTGCTACGAGCCAACCAGTTGTCCTCGCCTGCACAAAAGCGGGTCATGAGTGTCGTGAGGGATGCCATGGACTTTGGCTTTTCTTGGCCGAGATGTCGGGCAAGCCACTCGTCACGGATGTTATACTTAAAGGCCGCAAGGGCTTCGGCATCCGTACAATCGACAATTTGGTTCTTTTTAGTTAGGAACCGAGTCCAAAATTTCCTGGCTGACTCTCCGGGTCGTTGGGTTATGTGACTTAGATCATCAGCATCTGGTGGTCGCACATAAGTGCCCTGGAAGTTGTCCAGGAATGCGTCTACCAGGTTCTCCCAACTCCCGATGGAGTTTGTCGGCAGGCTATTCAGCCAATGCCGACCTGGTCCCTTGAGTTTTAGTGGGAGGTACTTGATGGCATGTAGATGATCTCCGCAGGCCATGTGAATGTGGAGGAAGAAATCTACTTTCCATACCGCGGGGTCTGTAGTACCATCATATGATTCAGTGTTCACGGGTTTAAACCCTTCTGGGAAATCATGATCCATTACTTCATTAGTGAAGCATTGGGGGTGTGCGGCACCTCTGTGCCGGGCTACATTGTATTCGGTCCGGTCGAATTTGTTGGTATATCCGGTGTGACGGTCATCGTCACGCGTTGTGGCGCGCCCCCGTGATCCATAGATCGGTCTTGATTGTCCTGCTTTGTTTTCCAATACGTCTCGCAGGTCGTGTTTGGAGCCCCGGGCCTTCGTGTTTTGCTTGTTTGGCATCGGGGTGCGGGCTGGACTTCGGGCTGATACGCCGCTTTGTCTCGGCCGTGAGGTGGCCGGTCAGCCGCATTGTGTGCTTGTAGTGTGGGCTTTAATGCCTCCTCCTCGAGTCGAGGTAGCAACCTACGCTTTGGGTAACTTTTGGTAGGGCGCTCGAGTACGTATTCCTCGGCTGCCAGGACCTCCGTCCATCTATCAGTTAGCAGGTCTTGATCAGCTTGAAGCTGTTGCTGCTTTTTCTTCAGGCTTTTTGCGGTGGCCATAAGCCGGCGCTTGAAGCGCTCCTACTCGACAGGATCCTCAGGCACGATGAATTCTTCATCACCGAGGCTCACTTCGTCTTTGGAGAGGGGCATGTAATTATCATCCTCTAATTCTCCATCCATTGCTTGTTCCTTAGGGCTAGCTTGCCCATCCTCCCGCTCGGCCTGCTCGAAGCCTGGCTGGGCGGGATTGCTTTCGTCTTCGGCACCATCTGGATTGCTATCATCTCTTGTGCCGGTATTGCTATTTTTGCTCTAGCGGGGCTTAGAGCGGCGCCTGAGGGAGTCCTGGACTAGGGGGTGTCCGGATAGCCGAACTATCATCATCGGCCGGACTCCAAGACTATGAAGGTACAAGATTGAAGACTTCGTCCCGTGTCCGGATGGGACTTTCCTTGGCGCTGAAGGCAAGCTTGGCGATACGGATATGTAGATCTCCTACCATTGTAACCGACTCTGTGTAACCCTAGCCCTCTCCGGTGTCTATATAAACCGGAGGGTTTTAGTCCGTAGGACACAACAACAATCATACCATAGGCTAGCTTCTAGGGTTTAGCCTCCTTGATCTCGTGGTAGATCCACTCTTGCACTACCCATATCATCAATATCAATCAAGCAGGAGTAGGGTTTTACCTCCATCGAGAGGGCCCGAACCTGGGTAAAAACATCGTGTCCCTTGTCTCCTGTTACCATCCGCCTAGACGCACAGTTCGGGACCCCTACCCGAGATCCGCCGGTTTTGACACCGACATTGGTGCTTTCATTGAGAGTTCCTTCCGCCGCCGCAATCAGAAGGATGCCTCTTCCCGTCTTTAAAGACAGTACCATTGCCAAGGGAGCTTTGGCCGCCGGCCAAACTATCTGGCTAGGTGGTTTTCTTATGACCGCATGTTCGGCCGCCGCTCCGAGAATGACCTCTCGGGTCATCAAAAGCGATCTTCACGTCAACTCGGAATTTGCCGAGCAGCTAGATCCGATGGAGCTCTTCTCCGTAAACGAGCTCTTGGATCGCATCGCCGCCCTGGGAGTCGCTACAGACTATGATCAGATTGGGCTTAAAACCGATCTGAGAGAGATCAACTCTCCCCAGGCTACCCACCACGTTGCTGTGGTGGATGAACAACGCGGCGACTCTTCCTCTATATTAAAGACCAGTTACGTCCGGATTCCTGATCCCTCCATGTCGGATTCCCGCAGAGGGACGGACGCCAATCAAGTACTGAACCTAAAGTCAGGCAGCAGACCAGATTCGTTGGACAACATCCAGCAATCCAAACTTCCAAATTCGGAAACTTTTCGGCCCTTGAGCCTCAGGTTGGGCGGGGTTCCGAATTTATTTCCACCCGCCCACACAAACACAAGCAATCTATCTCAAATCCGGCAAGAGCCCGCTGAAACAGTGCATCATTACTGGGCCAGATTCCTCCTGGTTATGGACATGATAAAGGACTGCCGCAAGGAAAACGCAATCTCAATTTTCTGCAACAATTGCACGGACAAGGGAATCTTAAACGCCGTAAGTCGTCGCAAAATTACACGCTTCGCCGACCTGGCGTCCATAGTACGGAAGTATTGTGCGATGGAGAGTGCCTGTAAAACCGAAACTAAGTTTTGGGACAATCCGGCTCCGAACACAACCCTAGTCCAAAATAAAAGGGTGCATCATGCTCAGGCACCTGGGACAAAAACCAAAAAGCAAAACCCCCCTAAAGGGCACGGAACCGTACTGGAGGGATGGCTCAGCGGACCCTGTAAAATCCATAGTATAGAGGGCGCCACTCCTACACATAGCCTTCGAGCATGTTGGATACTGTGGCAGGTGGCCAAAAGTGGCGAAGAGCTTCTAGCCCCAGAGAACCAGCCCAAAAGCACCAGTACGGTATTAACAGTCTTCGAGACTTTCGCATGAAATAATATGCGGAAACGAACAATCCGCAGCCTCCCCGAAGTATACCAAGTAGCAACAACAAATCCATGGAGCGACACAGCTATCACCTTCAACGCCAGACGATTTAACCTAAATTCAACAGCCCAAGCACCACCGCATTGGTCCTCATCCAATAGTGGATGACTTTCGCCTTACCAAGGTACTCATGGATGGCGGCAGCGATTAAACCTCATCTACGAGGAAACTCTTCAAAAATGGAAATAGATGGAGCCGCATTGAGCGAAGCAGCACAACCTTTAGAGGAATAATCCCTAGCCGGGAAGCACGCTGCACAGAAAAATTACACTAGATGTGGTGTTCGCTCACGGACAACTACAGTCCGAGGAGGTCACGCCCAAGTGGCCCGTGCTCAGCAGCGGATATCACGCTTTATTAGGGCGAGAGGCATTCACAATTTTTCAAGCTATACCCCATTATGGGTACATGAAGCTTAAAATGCCGGGCCCAATGGAATCATCACTCTTGTCGTTGATCCGGACATAGCACTCATGCCGAAAATAAGACAGGCCGACTAGCCCTAGAGGCACTATCCGAGCCCTAGCGGCAGAGGAACTCATCATATTGCGCACCACGGTGAACAGGGACGATGTGATACTCGATAAGAGATCCAAGTCCACCTCTTTTAAACCAGCAGACAAAATAGTCAAATTCCAAGTCCATCCAACGGACCCCACAAAGACGGCCTCCATTGGGGCACAATTAAACCCTGATGTAGACGACGCACTACGAGGATTCCTTTGGGAAAATTGGGACATCTTTGCCTGGCACCCTTCAGATATGCCAGGAATCCCACGCAGGTTGGCAGAACACAGCCTAAACATCCTAAAAGGATTCAAGCCAGTCAAATAGGCTCTTCGATGATTTTCCGAACCCAAAAGACAGGCAATGGGAGAGGAGCTAGCCAAACTATTAGAAGCCGGATTCATCAGAGACATCAAACATTCGGACTGGCTAGCAAACCTGGTAATGGTACCAAAAAAGGACAAATCCTGGCGCCTGTGTGTCGATTTTAAAGACCTTAACAAGGCTTGTCCAAAGGATCCTTTCCCCCTTCCCCGCATCGATCAAATCATCGATGCTACCGCAGGGCACGATTCATTGTGCTTCCTCGACGCATACTCCGGATACCATCAAATCAAGATGGCGGAGACAGACCAAGCCGCAACGGCATTCATTACTCCATATGGACCATTCTGCTTCAACACAATGCCCTTCGGGCTCAAGAATGCCGGCGCAACATATCAGCGCATGATTCAGACATGTCTGGCAACCCAGATCGGCAAAACAGTGGAGGCATACGTAGACGATGTGGTCGTCAAAACCAAACACGTCGAAACTCTAGTAGACGATTTGAGGCTCACATTCGACAACCTCCGAGCATATGACATTAAGCTCAACCCGGAAAAATGCGTTTTCGGTGTACCAGCCGAAAAGCTCTTGGGCTTCATCGTATCCGGTAGAGGAACTGAAGCAAACCCAGCCAAGATCCGAGCTCTAGTTGGATATTCCGAAAGATCTCAAACAAATACAAAAATTAACTGGATGCGTGGCAGCTTTAAGCCGCTTCATCTCCCGCTTGGGAGAAAAGGTGTTGCCCCTTTATCGCCAACTATGGCGCACCAAACACTTTGAGTGGACGGACGCTGCCACGGCCGGACTCGAAGAAATAAAAGCCATATTGGCAACAAGTCTGGGCCTGGCCGCGCCCAACTTGGGCGAACCAATGTTATTATATATCGCGGCAACACATCAAGTTGTAAGCGCGGTGCTCGTCGTCGAACGAGAAACAGGACATAAATTCCCTCTTCAAAAAACAATGTACTACTATCCACTGTCTTAACTCCATGCAAGTCCCGGTATCCACATTATCAAAAGATAGCGTACGCGGTGTTCATGGCATCCCGGAAGCTGCGACACTACTTTCAAGAGTGTTCGATAACAGTGGCCTCCGAAGTACCTCTCAACGACATTATAAACAACCGCGACGCGACCGGCAGGATTGCAAAATGGGCCATTGAGCTCTTACCATTCGACATAACCTACAAACCACGGCGAGCTATAAAGTCGCAAGTTTTGGCTGACTTCATCGCTGAATGGATCAAGCGAACTCCCTAAAGAGTACGGCGATACTCCAATTGGATCATGCACTTCGATGGCTCTAAAATGTTGGCCGGCTTGGGGGCTGGCGTCGTCTTGACGTCCCAACCGGAGACACAGTCCAATACGTACTTCAAATAATGTACACGGACTCCAACAACGCAGCCGAATATGAGGCCCTTCTACATGGTCTCCGGATGGCAATCTCCATGGGCATTCAACGCCTAGAGGCCTGCGGGGATTCAAACCTCGCAATATCCCAAGTAAATGGAGACTTTGATGCCAAGGATCCAAAAATGGCAGCCTACCGTAACGCCGTCTTAAAAATGTCAGCTCGGTTCGAAGGACTCGAATTCCACCATGTAGCCCGGGATAATAACCAGGCGCTCGACGTGTTACGCGCATCGCGCATAAGCGACGCCGTCCCTCCAAACATCTTCCTGGAGCGGCTCTTTAAGCCATCCATAGTATGGGAAGAGGAGTCCGGAAACAACAATCCGGAACCAACCGCACCGCCCAACACCGAACATTCTGACACAATTGGTGGCTCAGCCAATGAAATAACACCTTCAGCCCACGAAGTAATGGCAGTCATTGCCCCATGGACGGAACCATTCCTAGCCTACTTAATCAGGCAGGAACTCCCCGAAGACCAAAATGAGGCCCGCTGCATAGTACGGCGATCTAAAGCCTACAGGGTCCACGAGGGAGAGCTTTATAAGAAAAGCACAATCGGAGTCCTTCAAAGGTGCCTCTCTGAAGAGGAAGGGCGAAATCTTCTAGCTGAAATTCACGCCGGACTCGGCGGGCACCACGCTGCAGCCCGGGCCCTTGTAGGCAAGGCCTTCCATACAGGATTTTATTGGCCGGCTGCCCGGGTAGATGCTCAGGACTTAGTCCAACGATGCGTCGGTTGCCAGCTCTTCGCTAATCAGAGCCACATGCCACCCACCGCCCTCAAAACTATACCCATCACTTGGACGTTCGCAGTCTAGGGGCTTGGCATGGTTGGACCCCTTAAAGGGGGAACCCACAAGTAAAAATACCTATTGGTCATGGTGGATAAATTCACCAAATGGATAGAGGCCAAGCCACTTAAGACGGCCGAATTCGGACCCGTGATAGACTTCATATCAGGGGTAGTATTACGGTGTCCCCCATAGCATCATCACTGATAACGGCACAAACTTCACGGCCGACGAGGTTAAACTCTGGTGCAAAAACATGGGCATCAAGCTCGACTACGCTTCAGTCTATCACCCTCAAACTAACGATCAAGTCGAGCAAGCAAATGGTCTAATCATGAGCGGCATCAAAACCAGACTAGTGCGCTCCCTCAAGGAATCTAACACGCACTGGGTAGAGGAGCTCGACTCCGTACTCTGGGGGCTGCGGACCATGCCGAATCGAAGTACCGGATTCACACCATTTTTTATGGTGTAAGGCGCAGAGGCAGTTTTGCCCTGCGACATAATCCATGACTCACCTCGCGTGCGCATGTACGAAGAAAGAGAAGCCAAGCTAGATCGGAAGGACAGTTTGGACGCCTTAGAAGAGGAGCGCGACATGGCAAAAGCTCGTTCCGCATTCTATCAACAGCAGGCTCAAAGATATCAAAGCAGAGAAGTACGGGCCAAAACTTACAATGTTGGCGAACTAGTTCTACGCCTGCCGGACAAGAAAAAGGACAAACTCAAGTCCAAATGGGAAGGTCCCTTCATCATCGACCAAGTCCTGACCGGTGGAGCATACCGTCTGCGAAACGCATTGGACAACCGACTCGAGCTGAACCCCTGGAACGCAGCCCGTCTTCGAAGATTCTACGCCTAGCACCGGACTCTGAGTTCGTCTCCTTCCTCCGTCTACATTTTATACTTTAGCTGTCTTTTGTTTCTCTCTTTCTCCCTCCTTTTTTTCTTAAAGCCTTTGGAGGCTCATCTGCGCATTGTTCGCACACACTTGACGTGCTACTCGCACTCATTATACCTGGGGGCTTCTTTAACAGAAGCTTATTTATACTGGCTTCATGCCCAACACATGTGTCAAACTTTCACATGTACCTTTTATTCACCATTATATGCATCGATATGACTTAAGTTTTGGCCAAGCTGGATTGCCTGGCTCCTGTGCTTACCCCTATGTTCCCGATTGTTCGGCTAGGAGGTAAAGGAGCACCTCTGTTTGTTATGCAGGTCACCGGATGTGTACCTCGGTGGGTGAAGCCGAAGCTAAGCGTTCTTAAGGGAATATTCGTCGGTGACTTGAAAGATGATTTCTTACTTATTTATTTATCTGCCCCGGATGCTTTTACGCTCTTTTCGCGAGTCCGGACATGCACTTTAGGGCATGCCTCCCGAGAAAAAACCCCTAACGGAACTATTCTCCTGGAAGATGTTTCTTACTAACCATGTAATATAACATAACTAGTTGGGCACTTGCACGATAAAGCACCGATGACCCCTTTGGTCTCCATGCATGCCCCGTTTTATAACCGTGAGGGCATTCGGACACACTCCGGACTGTTGGGTCCCGAGGTTGAAGCAAAAAGGTCCGCAAAGACAAACGATCTACAATCCGGCTAGAAGGCATTTTACATGTCATTTTAAATTACATCGTCAAATTGACTGATTGTACTCCTCCTCAATCCCATCTCACAGGCTGTCTAGTTTACAGTCCCATTGGGAATATTTCGCGACCAACTCTACTTGGCCGTACATTAGGCTCACAGGGATCTCCTTCCCATCGGGCCCCACAGGTCTGACCTCGGCCATGTGGTTTGGATCAGCCTTCGTGTACCGCGTCTTCACCATGGCCCAGGCCTCCCTGGCGCCTTGACGACAGGCCGATATCTTCCACAGATGGAAGCGCTGCCGTGATCCCTGAAGCTTCTCAGTAAGCCCTCCAAGACCCTCGGGTAGGGAGACGGACAACCATAAGGCCTGGACGACGCCGCTCATCGCCTGTCGAACACGTTAAATGCGATTCAGGCAGCTCGGGAAGAAGGTCACCCGTGGAACCGAGCATCTCCTCCGCGGACGACCGGTGAGCACACCTACTGATACACATTTATGTCAATTGACTTCCTTGCGAACTCTTCTTTTCAAAAGAGTTTGCTCAAGCACTTATCAGAATGCCGCGACGGCCGCCGATTCTCCTTCTGGTCGACAATGGACCCAACATCTTTTAGTTCTTCTCCCAGCTGGGTGTTGGCATCTTGGACTTTGTTCCTCTCCTGTTGCACCCTCATAAGCACCTTCTCGCCGGCCTTAAGCTGGCGCAGCAGATGTTGCTTGTCCGGATCTAGTCCGGCACCCTCTGCAACATTATTGTCAGAACTAGGCACACGCCACACTCCAGAAACGACTTATCTTTTCGAAAGAATATATTACCAGAGGGGGTCTCTGTGGCTTCCTCTGCAGTGGCTAGTGCGGCCTCAAGTTGGGCCTTGCACCCTTGAAGCTCCTGCGACAGGTGGGTATTCTTCTCTGTTAGATCCTGCATAACAAATGATCCTTAAATCAGTTATTCTAACTATTTTATGTCTCGGGGGCTACTGGCATATATAACTATTAAAATTTCTCACCCGTATGTCTTTCACATACTGCTCCGTGGCTCTGATTAGACCATCTTGAGCAGCACGGAGGTGCGCGTCCCCCGCATTAAAGGCATTCAACGCCTCCGGGGAGAAACACGCGTCACGAAGAACTGTCCGGCGGCACCTATGATTCATGGCGCTCTCCACCTCGGACCTGGTGGCGGACAGCCTGTCGGCATCCTCTGTTGGAGGAGCATCCGGCTCACGCCTTGTGTTTGCCTCCCCCTCCGGACCAGGCGTTGGAGCCTGGCTGGCGGAGGCTTGATTGGCAACCTCTCCGGGCACAGTCCGGCGCGTGCTCTTTCTCCTAGAAGAATCAGGAGTGTTAATATACCTCCCAGGAATCTTTCCCTTGAAATACGGTGGTGCTCCCTACCGTTGCGGCGACGTTTCGATTCGCGCCGCACTCCTCTTCCGCCTGTTGGGCCGAACTGACCCTTGTTGGTCAGCCGCCGCGGATCCGGCTTCCCGCCCTAAAGGTACCTCCTGCGGGACACCGTTGGTACACAGTGTTCGAAAATAAGCATGGATGAGTAATAATGGCAAGACCTCGGTCGCAGTTACCTGGGAAGCCGGAGTTAAACCGGGGTAGTCGGACGTAATGGCGACTAAAGCATTGTCCACGCTAAGTTGGTGGAACACCCCATCGATCAGCTCCACCTCTATGTCCGAATCCTCCTCGGAGGCCGGATCAAGGGATCGTCCCGGATCCTCGGGTTGTGGAGTCGGGCTGTGTATGCCCTCTATGTCCCGGCGCAGCTCCTGCGTCGAAGTCACGAAGTGAGACACTTAACTGTGGGAATATGGATCGGATAAATAAACGTCCGCTTACCCAGCTTCGAGGGTTATTCATGGAGAATCCATTCAATGGACTCGTGCGGAGGAAGTCCTCCTTCTCCCCCTTGTACAAGCCGGACAGGATCTTCACCAGATCGGCGGCCGACCAGGCCCCTTGCGGCCATGACGGGTGGCGTCATTCTCCCCGTTGAAATCCCACATGGGGTGGCCCCTATATTGGAGCGGCTGCACCCCTCGCATAATGCACGTGGCCATGACTCCAATCATGGTCAATCCGAATGGGCGATAACCTTATCCGCCCATCGATATTGGGCGCTCTATCATCTTCCCGTTGAGGGCTCATGGCGCCAACTCGGTGTTTCTTGAGGAGCGTTGTTGAACTCGGGAGGCCGATCCGAACCGGGTCCGCAATGGCGTCTTCCATATAAAACCATTACGAAGGCCGGTCTTGGACGCCTTCTTGAGTTCGGATAGATATCCGGTCCCGGCGATGCGCCATATTTCGGCTCCGCCCACTTGATATATCGACCCCTCGTGAGAACGGGGTACGAGGCAAAACAATCTCTTCCACAGAGCGAAATGGGCCTCGATGCCCAAGAACAGCTCGCAAAGAGCAACAAAACCCGCAATGTGCAAAATGGAGGCGGGTGTAAGGTGATGAAGCTGGAGTCCGTAGAACTCCAGGAGCCCCCGGAGAAACGGATGTATGGGAAATCCGAGCCCCCTTATTAGATAAGGGACGAAGCACACCCGCTCTCCTTTAGAGGGGTTGGGGGTGTTCTCCGCCTGCTTCCCACCTTTGTAGGTGGCTAGTCCGGCTCGAACCGGGACCATGAAGGCCGGAGGAAGGTATCCCTCCGCTTGGCGTCACCACTCATTGTCTTGAACTGAACATCTCCTCCAATCTCTGGCCGAGGGCTGGGAGCGCGAGAGGAGGAGCAGCGTCGATCGGCCCATGATGGAGTGGATTTTTGTCGAGGCGCTTGATGAGTACTCATGGAAGGAGGATGGTGTGATTCGGATCTAGATCCTTGCTCCTCTTATAGGCAGCTTATTCGCGCAGCTAGGGGGTAAAACATAAAAATACCCTGGCTTTTCGCATTCATACGACATGTGGAAGAGGGCCATTATTGGACATGGAAGCCAAGGAGCGCAACATTTATAAAGAAGCCGGACACTATTCGGCAAGCAAATGGAATTTGGGGGAGAACCCGCCTTGCAACGCCGAAGACAATATCGACTTTGGACTAATCGTCATTGAAGCCTGGTTCGGGGCTCTTGAGGAGTCTGGACTAGGGGTGTCCGGATAGCGAACTATCATCATCGGCGGACTCCAAGACTATGAAGATACAAGATTGAAGACTTCGTCCCATGTCCAGATGGGACTTTCCTTGGCGCGGAAGGCAAGCTTGGCGATACGGATATGTAGATCTCCTACCATTGTAACCAACTCTGTGTAACCCTAGCCCTCTCCGGTGTCTATATAAACCGGAGGGTTTTAGTCCGTAGGACACAACAACAATCATACCATAGGCTAGCTTCTAGGGTTTAGCCTCCTTGATCTCGTGGTAGATCCACTCTTGTACTACCCATATCACCAATATCAATCAAGCAGGAGTAGGGTTTTACCTCCATCGAGAGGGCCCAACACAGGTAAAACATCGTGTCCCTTGTCTCCTGTTACCATCCGCCTAGATGCACAGTTCGGGACCCCCTACCCGAGATCCGCCGGTTTTGACACCGACAGCGCCCATGACGCCGGTGCTTAGATTGCTTCTCCGGGGGACTATCCTCCATTGCCTCATCGCCATCGCCTTCTTTGGGAGTGTCCACCATATATATATATCATATGATGAGGTGGTTGTCCAGTGCCCTGTGGGCGGTGGTTCCTGTTCTTCTCCTGCATTGGCGTCCATACCATCGATGTCTTCGGAGTTGAAGTCAAGCACGTCGGTTAAGTCATCGATAGTGGCTATTAATTGGGTGGTGGGTGGGGAACGAATTTCTTCGTCGTCCGCTTCCCACTCCAGCCGGACATAGTTCGGCCAGGAGTCTCCTGACAAAAAGAGAGACCTCAATGAATTTAGCACATCGCCCAAAGGCGAGTGCTGAAATATATCCACGGAGGTAAACTCCATGATCGGTGCCCAATTAGATTTGATAGGCACGGACGTACACGAGTCGGAGCCTGTGGCCGAAGACGAGTCCGAGGGTCCGATGACACAGATTTCTTTGGGTGTGAAGTATGTGTTCGGCTCTAGCGCCGATGAGTGTGCAGCTTCCGTGGCAGGGTCCATCCACCCACCCTCGGAAGGCACGATCTACTCCGGATTAACGACCGGGGCAGCCGCAGGCGTGATCTCCCGAACACTGTCCGATGGCAGATCTAAGTAATGCTTGTCGTGACTGTTCGGCGAACCTGACATGGGTTCGAATCCGTCGAAGATCAAGTCTCCGCAGATATCGGCGGTGTAGTTCAAGCTTCCAAACCTGACCTGATGGCCAGGGGCGTAGCTGTCGATCTGCTCTAGATGGCCAAGCGAGTTGGCCCGTTGTACGAAGCCGCCGAATACGAAGATCTGTCCGGGGAGGAAAACCTCACCCTGGACCGCATCGTTGAAGATGATTGAAGGAGCCATCAAGCCTTATCGTGACGACACAGTGGAACTCTCAATGAAAGAACCAATGTCGGTGTTAAAACCAGCGGATCTCGGGTAGGGGGTCCCGAACTGTGCGTTTAAGGCTAATGGTAATAGGAGGCGAGGGACACGATGTTTACCCAGGTTCGGGCCCTCTCGATGGAGGTAATACCCTACTTCCTGCTTGATTGATCTTGATGATATGAGTATTACAAGAGTTGATCTACCACGAGATCATAGAGGCTAAACCCTGGAAGCTAGCCTATGATTATGATTGTTGTTGTCCTATGGACTAAACCCTCTAGTTTATATAGACACCGGAGGGGGCTAGGGTTACGCAGAGTCGGTTACAGAGAAGGAGATCTACATATCCGAATTGCCAAGCTTGCCTTCCACGCAAAGGAGAGTCCCACCCGGACACGGGACGAAGTCTTCAATCTTGTATCTTCATAGTCCAATAGTCTGGCCAAAGTATATAGTCCGGCTGTCCAAGGACCCCTTAATCCAGGACTCCCTCACCCTACCCTTGCCTTATATAGCATACAGAGAGACCTGGGGTTTACAAAACTAGGTCGGCTACATCTAGGAGGTAGAACTCTCCATGGTTCCATCTTCTTGTCTTGTACGTCAAGCCTTGCGGAATTGTTGTGTACATCACCACGGGCCGCTCAAAGTTGCCCAGGACAAAACTGACAAAGAGGTCCTCAGCCCGCCTACCAGGTGGGGAACCAATGCCATGAGAGGCCCCTTAGTCGGGTCACTGTCAGTAGCCCCTGAACTGGTCTTCAAGCTGGCAGCACCTCATTCCTTCCAAGGTGCTCATCGTCTTTGGTCGCCGGTCTTGAAATAGGTTCAACAAAAGTCTTTTGAATAGTGCCATCATACAACCGACCTCTATTTGCCGAGCGGCTTTCCGAGGTGTTGTGAACCACCTCGATCTTGGAAATGCCGAAGGAGGAAAGCGAACTGCATGCCAAAAAGTTTTCTCACGCATCATGTTGTTGGGCAGGACAAGTTCTCGCATAGTGTCTCGAAAGTCCTCTTGCCCAGTTCTGACAAATGAACTTGGTCTTATCCATGGGCCCACCAGGCCACGTGTGCGCCTTGACCTGACGATCAATGTGACGTGCGGGAGCGGGTTAGGGCCCACTAAGGCTATGTCCCATCGAGAGGGGCGTGCACCTTGATCCATGTACAAGAACTAACAATAACCCCTCGATCTCTATGAGTCACTAACATTTAATGCGGGGATGCGAAGAGATTTGTTGCCGCATGGCAACACTAAGCTGTCGCCACTCTGTTTTGTCCCTCCCTAGAAAAGGGAGGAGGCAATACAAGGGAGAGCTTTCGCTCTCATTTCCCACGCAGGCATCTTCTTCCTCGCGCTCCAAACCCTCTAGAGCTCCAACACTTCACAATTCTTTGTCGCGACACCATTTCCCTCATGCATCGTAGCTTTCCACCACTTCAAAAAGCAATGGCCAGAGAATGTCGGCTGAGGAAGGCTTACCAGCCCGTCGACAAGGGCAAGGGCGCCGCTCTAGCGCCAAAGGTGGCGTCCTCCACCAAGGGCAACTGGAAGGCATCGACGATTACGCACGGGCAGCTGGACCGGTTGTCCAAACCGTGTATCTGCCGTCGCCGGAGACCGTCTTCGCTCGCCACCTCCGTCAGCAAAACCGTCATCCACGAGACCATGCCCCACCCCACCGAGAACGAATGGGCTTTCTCATGTGTGGGTTAGAGTTCCCTATCCATCATTTTTTCGAGGTCTCCTCTGCTTCTATTGCCTCCATTTTCACCACTTTCCCCCCAATTTCATACTCCACATAGCGTGCTTCATCACGCTATGTGAGGCTTTTTTTTTCTGCTAGCCGCACATCGGCCTGTGGCGCAAACACTTTTGTGTCAAGTTGCAAACCAATGTCGATGAGACGCGCGAATGCGATGGCGCCAACATTAGTTGTCGAGACCAACAAAAATTGGTAGGAAGAGTGGTTAGAGCTCGAAGATCCTCCTCGGGTCGGCATCGTCACTCCTTCACGCCGACTGTCCAGACCAAGTGCCACTCGTGGAAGCCGAGGAGCAGCTCGCTATTGGAGCACCCCATGGCCATACAGTTGGCCGAGAAGTTGGAAATATGCCCTAGAGTTAATAATATTGTATTATTTATTTCTATGTTTACAATTAAGAGTTTATATTCTATGTTATAACTGTTATGACCCTGGAATATGCGATTCGGTGTAAAACTCATATGCATCTATGGAATGATAAACGGTAAAATCTGATTCGTAGTATTGCCTTTAAGACTGCTCAAATGTTGCTTGTGATCATGTTTTCCGGATCTTGGGATGTCGTTAATTGTAACGATAGTCCCAAAACAACTTTGAAAATATGACGCTCGAAGAACTGTCATCTTGAATTGACCCGAACATATTAAGATGCAGAAATACCATGGGTGTCAACGCATTAGGACGATAAATATTTCAATATTTCCATGAACGGAAACAGGAAGAATGCATTTCAACCCAGAACATCACCAAGCACAGGTACTTAACTGAAGCAACCTCAGTTCAATGCTACTACTAGCTATGGACGAGGAAAGCTGATGCTGAACTAAAACTAGTAGCTGAGACCATCGTCCGTGGTGATGCCAATGGAGGGCGACATCGATACATCCTCCTCCGGGAGCGGCGACTGGTCCACGGGGACGCTCTCGATCATCCTCACCACGTCGGCCATGGAGGGCCTCTGCTCCGGCAGCTGCGCCACGCACGCCAGCGCGATATGCAGCAGCGCCACCATCTCCTCCTCGATGTTCTTGTACCGGAGCAGCTCCGCATCGAACACCTCCGCCGTCCACTCCTCCCGCACCACCGACCGCACCCACTCCGGGAGGCTCACAGCCGCCTGCTTGTCTTTCCTCTGTGCGCTGTTGCCGGCTGCGTCCGGCAGCGGCTGCAGGTGCTGGGCCGGCACCTTGCCCGTCAGCGCCTCTAGGACGAGCACGCCGAAGCTGTACACGTCTGCCTCCTGCGAGAGGCGCTTGTGGTCGCCCGACTGCTCCGGCGCGATGTACCCGCCGAGGCGGGCAATGGCGTGCGCCGGGCTGAGCAGCAGCGCTAGGCCGAAATCCGTGACGCAGGCGGCGCCGTTCTTGTCGAGCAGGACATTGGTGGACTTGATGTTGCCGTGGGGTATGGTGGAGTCGCGGTACTCCCGGTGGATGCAGGCCAGCCCGCGCGCCGCGCCGAGCAGCAGCGTCACCCTCGTCGTCCAGTCCAACGGCGTCTCCCCTGTCATCTGGTGCCCTGCACACATTCACCAGACAATGGCAAGAACATCGTGTCAGACACAGTTCGAATGGAGCGAGAATATGTTAGCTATTCAACAAGGATACCATGGAGGCGATCATGGAGGTTGCCGTTAGGGAGGTAGTCGTAGATGAGGAGCTTCTCCTGCTTGGCGTAGTAGAAGGCCCTGAGGGGGACGAGATTCGGGTGGCGGAGGCGGCCGATGAGGTCCATGTACCGGTGGAACTCGTCGCGGGCGCAGGGGTTGGCGTCGCGGAGCCGCTTCACGGCCACCATGCGGCCGTCGCTCAGCGCCGCGCGGTACACTGTCCCGAGGCTACCACGACCGACCATCTCCGCCGACGCGCGAAGCAGCTCCTCGAGCTCGAACTTGCTCCTCCTCCCCTGCTGTTGCGCTGTCCAGCCACCACTTGCCCTCCGTCCGGCGCTGCTGTCGCTTCCCCCGTCGTCGTCAGCTTCGTCGTTGCCGCCGCCTTCGCCGTCGACCCCGAAGAATACCAACTTGCTGCGTGCCCCGTCGCTGTCGCCGCCGTCGCTGCACCTGCCAGCGCTGCCCGGGCGAGCTGGCTGCATGCCCTTGCCGTGGCCGAACATCCCGCCGTCTCCGTCCTCCAGGCCGACGCGGCCGCCTCTTTTCCTCTTCTTGGCTGTCTCGCTGCCGCCGCCGGTGCTACAGCAGCAATACGCAACCAGCAGCGACAGCAGCGCGAACAAGAAGAGGCCATTGCCGACGGCAATCCCGGCAATCGCGCCTGTGCTCAAGCCCCCCTTGCCAGCGACTCCCTCTGGTGTGGCCAATGCCGGTGAGGACGAAGCAACGGACGACGAGGAGGAGGAGGCGGCTGGGTTGGACGGCACGACGGACTGCGTCGACGAGGCAGGGGCGGAAGGCGACGTCGGGGCGGGCTCGCGCGGCATGAAAGAACAGGACGGCAGCGGCGGCACCGTCCCGCAAAGGCCGGCATTCCCGGCGAACGAGGCGAGACCAAACTTGGCCCGCAACGCGTCGGGCACCCTGCCGGAGAGCTGGTTGTTGGAGGCGTTGAAGTCCGCGAGGCGGGGCAGGGCGGTGGCGAGATCCGGGAGCAGACCGGTGAGGAGGTTGTCCTGGAGCCTGAGCGTGAGGAGGTCGGTAAGGTTGGCGAGCGCGGCGGCAGGGATGGGCCCGCGCAGGCTGTTGTCGGCGAGGTCAAGGCGGACGAGGCGAGGGAGCCGCGCGAGGGCGTCCGGGACGGCGCCGGAGAAGTCGTTGCGGGAGAGGTAGAGGAGCTTGAGGTTGGGGACGCCGAGGAGGAGGCCGTCGAGGGTGCCGTTGAGGCGGTTCCCGCGGAGGTCGAGCACGCGGAGCTCGGTGAGGTGGGAGAGCGGGTCGAGAGAGCCCCGCAGGTCGAGCGAGCCGAGGGAGAGCGAGGTGACCCGGCGGCCGTCGGAGGAGCACCCCACGCCGGTCCAGCGGCCGGCGCAGGCGTCGGGCGTGCTCCAGTTGCCGGCCAGGATGCCGTGCGCGTCGGCGCCGTGCCGAAACATGCCCAGCGCGTCCGTGTCGCTCGGCTTCAGCTCCGGCTCAGGCCGCGGCACCGCAGCCGCCGCCGCCGCGGAGAGAAAGCCCAGGACCGCCAAGAACCGCAGAGCCATTGTCCCCGGCCTTGGCTTGTGGCGAGGGGAGGCGACGATTCTTTACTTGAGCTAGGAGATTGGAATGGGGGGAAAGGGAGTCATCACTCACACAGCGAAACAAAGGTCCAAAGCCATGATCCCTGCTGCTCCATCAATCTGCATTGGGGGAAGAGAAACGCCGTGCTTTCTCCGGTGCGGCTTTTGATTTTTGAACCGGACGGAGGGACTGTGGTGTTTGAAGTGGGAGGGAGGGGTAGTGATGTGGAGTGGTCATGAGCCGTGAGGCAGTGTCAGTCAGGATGCTTCCACTTTTCGCTTTCGCTCTGTTCTTGTCTGCCCGTTGGCCCCTATGCCCGCCTGCCCGCCCTAGCACAGCAGCAGCATACAGACCGGGCACGTCCCTGGGCCTTCCTTTGTCTCGTCGCAGTGCAGCCAAAGTCAAAAGCTCAAAGGTAGGAGTAACTCAAAAGCCGTAAAATGGGTATGAACAGTTTAAAACATGGCACAATTCCATAGTCCCGAATACCATGCACACAATGTCACAATTCCACCTTTTTGCCCGGCCGGGTCGGAGGCAGAGCAGAAGCCACACCCCGCTCAGATCGCCGTCCCTTCTCCTCCACAAAAAGCTAGGGTTTTTGCCTCCCGCCGCCGCCACCGCAGGTCCGCCTACTCTCCGATGGCCTTAGGGCTATGGGGGCGCAGTGGATCTCGGCAAGGGTCGGCGGGAGGCTCCGTTTTTAATCGTTTCTTCGGTTTTGCTAGGGTTTGTGTCACCTTTCGGGAAGGCGAGGCGGCGGCTCCTCGAAGATGGAATAAAGGTCTCCCGCCTAGCCCCGTTCCGGCGTCGTCTAGCATCGTTGGTGGCGATGTGGAGGTGTGTCTCCGGCGGATCTATCTTTGGTGGATTTGCTCGGGATCTCGTCGTTGTTCGTCTCACGTTCGTGTGTCTTGGATTGGATTTTTCGATCTCGTTATTCTTCATCTGCGGCGGTTCTTTGTTACAGTGCGGCTGGTCCTCACGGGCCTTAGCACGACGACTTCCGACCGTCTACTACAACAAGTTGTGCCCGACTCCGGCGATGGAGGGCGATGATGGCGCGCCTTCGCTCGCTTGATCTTTGGTAGTTGTCGCTAGGTGGTCTACGGATCTGGATGTAATTTTTATTATTTCTGGTATTCGTTGTACTGCCATGATTGAAGATGAATAGATCGGAAATTTTTTCGCAAAAAAAAAAAAAAAAGTCACAATTCCATTTCGCTGGTTAACGAGAACAACTCCGGGCCGATCCAAACGGGCGTTGATTTTGTTAGCTTTTTGTTCGTGGGTCGGCCGTCCGGCCGGCGTCCGCCCTGATTTAGATTTGGGTCGGCAGTGCGCCCAACGCGCCGATCCATATCTGCCGATGTGGTCGGCTGGTCGGCCTATTTCAACAAATAGCTCATTTTTGCATTGCCTTTGCATTCAAACATATAGTCAAATAACGTAGTTTCAACCGAAAAAAATAGCATAGTCTTACAAGCCAAATACAAGTAAAAATGTCTCACATAGTTTTGCAAGCCCGATAAAAAAGAGACATCTATTGGTTGCCAACATGAGCCCACATATGATCAACCAAATCATTTTGCAGTTGCACGTGAGTTTTCCAATCACGCATGTTATGATGGAATTGGATGAACTGTTCAAACGTTGCCGCTCTTCCATGCTCAGGCACAACATTCTCACCCTGAAACTGAAACCCTTGATCGTACAGACGTTCCGGGCGCTCATCTTCTACGATCATATTGTGCACGATCACACAAGCAGTCATCACCTCCCATAGTTTTTGCGTGCTCCAGGTATTAACAGGATACCGAACGATGCCTCATCGAGATTGCAAAACACCAAAGGCACGCTCGACATCCTTCCTAGCACTCTCTTGCTCTTGGGCAAATCTTTTTCTCTTCTCTCCAAGAGGGTTGGGGATTGTTTTGACAATAGCGGTCCATTGAGGACAGATACCGTCATCCAGGTAGTATCCTTTGTCGTAGTTGTGGTCGTTGACAGTAAAGTTCACCGATGGGCTGTTGCCTTCGGCAAGCCTAGCAAACACCGATGAGTGTGAAGCACGTTGATATCATTATGTGATCCGGCAATGCCAAAGTGTTAGAATAAATCCGAGGTACGCGGTCGATCCACCGAGGAACAAGCAATCACAGACAATGACGACACCGAGATTTGTTAACGAGGTTCGGCGAACTCGCCTACTCCCCGGGGCAATGACTACGGGCGCTCCTCCCCGAGATACCGCAACACCGGCCACCCGGCCGCCAGCACAAGCCGCCGACACCCCCTTGCGAGCCTATTGCTATCTAGTCGTCATGGGTTACAACGAGGGGTGTCTCCTCGTATATAAGAGGCCAAGGGTACAACACCAAGTCCAAGCGTAACCCTACTAGTACAAAATATTCGACACAAACACAACAAACTCCACCTTGGCGAATATTCTCCACCACCTTGAATTTGTCCATGCGTTAAACTTCCATGTACTTCGAACTTGTGTTGTCTTCTTCGTAGCTTACTGAGAGCTACTCGACGAGTCTGCCCCAGACCCGCCGCCGCCGTGAGGCCCCGCTGCTACTCCCGCAACTTCAGTCTCCGTGACTCCACCTGCAATAGTGCTCCCTTGCAGCTTGTAAAGATGCGAAGCCGTCCTCCCTCCAATCATCACGGTCACCTCATCTTCTATGATTCTCATGGTCTTCTTATCCCGATCACAACGAAATACCATACCACCATCATGAAGAACACCAAGCGAAATTAGATTCCTCCTTAGCCCCGGCACATGCCTGACTCCCAGAAGTATCCGCTCAACTCCGTCAAACATCTTGATTTTGATGTCACCTACTCCAACAACACGATAACCTGTGTCATCGCCCACATAGGCTAAACCAAACTCACCAGACTTGTACGAAGAGAACTACTCCCAGTTGGGTGTCGCATGAAAAGAGCAAGCTGAATCCAACATCCACGCTTCACTTTTGGTTGACCGCCGGTCTGATACTACGAGAACATCACTACTGCTATCTGAGTCATCACCATGAGTTGCCTTATTAGCACTTGCCCCACCATTGAGTTCTGGACAGTCCTTTCTCATATGTCCCCACTGCTTACACTTGTGACACTGTATATTCTTTTTCTTTTTCGTGTTCTTCCTGCCTCATATCCCTTCCGCCACTGCTCACCCTTGACTAGCAAACCTTCACCATGAGAGACTTCCATCGCGTTCTTCTTTCTCATATCATAAGATAGCAATGCCGCAGTAATATCCTCATTCTTGACGGTCTCCTTGCCGTGCGTCAAAGTAGTGATCAAATGGTCATAGGATGATGGCAATGAACAGAGAAGCAGAATTGCCCTATCCTCGTCGTCAACCGTCGAACCCAAGCGTGCTAGATCCGTCACGACTTGATTAAAGGCGTTCATATACTCCACAAGATCCGACCCCTCCTGCATCCTCATCCCATACAACTTTTGCTTCAGATACACCTTGGTCGTCACAGTCTTGGACATAAACCGACTTTCCGACTTCGCGAGATCTTCTTGGTGAATTCTCATCCATCACATGATAAATAACACAGGTCGACAAACACAACCGTATAGTCTGGCTGATTTCAATCAGAACTCCTCCGGTCATCGCCTCCATCTTAGCTGGCTTGGCTTCCTTCAACAACGCCTTCAAGCATCCTTGTTGTGCTAACAAATATTTCACCCTTATGCGCCATAACCCAAAGCTTCTAGTTCCGTTGAACTTCTCCACCTCAAACACAGTACCCGATGGCGCCATGGTCCTTTATGCGGTGACCCTATGAAAAATTATCCGAGCTTTGCACGCGATGCCCCAAGTACACGAACGAGATCTCCGCGTACTAATAGCAAAACCAACCAAAAATTCCTTCCGGTCTTCACGTGTGATCTCCTGGCTCAACCTCCGATGCTAGTGCTATTTGCTTTCCTGCCAAAGCCTCTACTCTTGATGGATGCGTAGCCCCTGATGGATTTTCTCTTGCGCCGATTTCAATCTGTTTTGTTTTGCCTCTGTCTCGTTGGGCCTTCCACGCAGCCGCTTTTATTAAGCGATCCGCGCAGCTCTCCGCCTCACGCACGAGGACGAGTTCCACCAGGACTCGGTCCTGTTTTTTCAAAACAAATCTCAAACATACTTAGCTGTATCCGATTGCATCGAGAGAAACCACCGAACCTGCCGCTGCCTCCCACATACGCACGCCCGCATTGGGATCCGCTGGCCCGCCTCCAGCCGCCCCGTGCTGGACCGCACCTTGGCCCAACTGCGTTGTCGCACATGCTACTGCTGCAGTCTGCAGGTCACCTGTCAATCTCGTCGACTACGAATCTAACTAAACGCTGCTCGACGCAATTGCGTTGCCACGCCGTATTTTCCGATTCCATCGCCGACGCCTGATCCTTCTGCAGTATCTCCACCTCTTCTAGATCAACCAGACAATCACCTCATAACCTAGCTCATGATACCACTTGTTAGAATAAAGCCGAGGTACGCGGTCGATCCACCGAGGAACAAGCAATCACAGACAATGACGACACCGAGATTATTAAGAGGTTCGGCGAACTCGCCTACTCCCCAGGGCAATGACTACGGGCGCTCCTCCCCGAGATATCGCAACATCGTTACCGGGCGCAAGCACAAGCCGCCACCCCCTTGCGAGCCTATTGCTATCTAGTCGTCATGGGTTACAACGTGGGGTGCCTCCTCATATATAAGAGGCCAAGGGTACAACGTGTCCGACTCCGACACTACATGTATCCTACCCACACTATAACACCAAGTCCAAGCGTAACCCTACTAGTACAAAATATTCGACACAAACACAACACAAAGAAAGAGTGCCAGATCCAGAGATCTTGAGACGCCACGGCCTCAAGTATGACAGTGCAAGCCCTGACATGGCCCTTATACTGCCCTTGCCAAGCAGAAGGGCGGTTCTTCCACTCCCAGTGCACACAGTCTATGCTGCCAAGCATCCCTGGGAAGCCCCTGCTGGCATTCATTGCCAACAAACGGGTTGTATCTTCAGCAGTCAGCTCTCTCAAGTACTCAGGGCCAAACACAACAATAACAGCCTTGCAAAACTTATACAGGGACTCTAGGCATGTAGACTCGCTCATACGAACGTACTCATCAATGAGATCACCGGGCACTCCGTATGCAAGCATTCGGATGGCGGCAGTGCATTTCTGATAAGAGTAGAAACCAATCTTTCCAACGGCATCCTCTTTGCACTCGAAGTAGTCATAGTAGCCGACTACCCCCTCTCTAATATGGTTGAAAAGATGCCTACTCATACGGAAACGGCGGTGGAATTTTTGATGTTTGAACAACGGATTTGTTGTATCAAAGTAGTCCTTCCAAAGAAGAAAATGTCCGCTCTCCCGGTTGCGATTCAACGCCGAAAGGTGGCCCGGAATGGAGCCACGGAACGCCGGGCACTGGCTATTGAGGTGGTGATGGACCAACACGGCAGCCAGTATCTCCTCATCATCATCGGAGGACGAATCATCGGAGTAACAAAGGAAATTGTGAAAAAAGAAACTCGTCGGCAGAGTCCATTTTGTACCTTGGCAAACTATCAAACAGCTTCGCGCGCCGATGAAGAAGACGACCGACGAAGGGAGTCGCAGCACGCACGGACCAACTAGCTGCCCTGCTGGCATCCGACGAGCGTGCCGGTGAGGATCTGACCGGGGACGGCGAGGCAGCTTCTAGGTCGCGGTGGGAAGCAGTTGATTCCCCGGCGGCAAGACGGCGGTGGCGGGCGACGTCGGAGGTGGCGACACTGGCAGCTGGCAGAGTCACCGAAAAAATGGGCGGTGGCGGTGACGACGAAGGATGCGGGCGTGGTTGCTGTTGGATGGGGGGAGGCCAATGTGCCACTGACCAGTGGGCCCAGGGGAAGGAGAAGGCGAGCGCGCGCGCATCCGTCTCATGTCCACGCCGACGCAAATCCGGCTCAAAAATGGGCCGGGAATGGGTCGCCCATGGACGAAAAGCGGACGCTTGTCCGTTTGGGTCGACGCGTTGTGACGACTTTTGTGTCTGCGCCGACCCAAACGAACGCCAGCGGACAAAATGGGTCGCCCCGTTGAAGTTGCTCTGACAACACAAGAAAATTCGGTGTGTAACGCCCTCGATGCGGCTATACCTCCCACGTGTCGAAGCACGACTTAGAGACATAACCGCATTGAAAGCAATGTCGCAAGTGAGGTAATCTTCACACAACCCAAGTAATACATAAGGGAAAGAGATACATAGTTGGCTTACAATCGCCACTTCACACAATTACATGAATAAAGCATTACATCATACATATACAATCAAGGTCCGACTACGGAACCAAAATAAAAGAAGAACCCCAAATCGACAACGTCCCGATCGACCCCAAGCTGGGCTCCACTCTTGATCAACTAGAATGAAACAACACAAAGGACAAGATCTTCATCGGGCTCCTCCTTGAGCTTGATTCGTCACCGCTCGGTAACATAGGCACCGCAAACTGGTTTTGGAAGTATCCGGTGAGTCACGAGGACTCGGCAATCTACGCACCATGAGATCAAGACCATTAAGCTTATGGGAAAGGTAAAGGCATGAGGTGGAGCTGCAGCAAGCGACTAGCATATATGGTGGTTAACATACGCAAATGAGAGCGAGAAGAGAAGGCAAAGCACGGTCGATAAAAGTATGATCAAGAAGTGATCCTAAAGCAACCTCGTCAAGCATAACTCCAACACCAGTGTTCACTTCCGGACTCCGCGGAAAGAGACCATCACGGTTACACACACGGTTGATGTATTTTAATTAAGGTCAACTTCAGGTCTTCTACAACCGGACGTTAACAAATTCCCATCTGCCCATAACATGGACACGGCTTTGAAAGTTCAAATCCTGCGGGGTGTCCCAACAGCCCATGACAAGCTCTCACGGTCAACGGAGGAATATACCTCCACCCAAGACACTCCGATCGACTCGGTATCCGGTACAACAAGACATTTCGACAGGTAAAACTAAACCAGAACACCGCCCGAATGTGCCGACAAATCCCGATAGGAGCTGCACATATCTCTTTCTCGTGGCACACTCGGATGAGACTAGCTACGAGTAAAACCAACCCTCAAGTTTCCCGAGGTGGCCCATGAGTAGCTCGGTTCGGACCAACACTCGGAGGAGCACCGGCGGGGGTTAAAATAAAGATGACCCTTGAGTCTGCAGAACCCAAGGGAAGGTGGTAGGTTGTTAGTGCAAATGGTAAAACCAATGTTGGGCATTCTGGAGAAGCTTTACTTAAGGCGAACATCAAGGGTTCCCATTATAGCCCAACCGTAAGGAGCATAAAATCCGGAACATAACACCGATATGACGGAAACTAGGGCGGCAAGAGTGGAACAAAACACCAGGCATAAGGCCGAGCCTTCCACCCTTTACCAAGTATATAGATGCATTAATTAAATAAGATATATTGTGATATCCCAACAAGTAAACATGTTCCAACAAGGAACAACATCTTCATGTTCCAACAAGGAACAAACTTCAATCTTCACCTGCAACTAACAACGCTATAAGAGGGGCTGAGCAAAGCGGTAACATAGCCAAACAACGGTTTGCATAGGAAAGGTGTCAAAGGTTAGGGGTTTGACATGGCAATTTGGCAGGCTGACAAGCAAATGGTAGGCATCGTAGCATTAGCATAGCAAAAGAGCGAGCAAACTAGCAAGCAAAGATAGAAGTGATTTCGAGGGTATGATCATCTTGCCTGCAAGGTTCTCAGAGTTGTCGAAGGCTTGATCCTCGTAGGCGTTCTCAACAGGTTCCTCGTTCACGTACTCGTCTCCCGGCTCTACCCAAAGCAAGAACACAAGCAACGGAACCACAATCAAACAAGGAACAATGCACAAGCAATATGATGCAATACATGACATGCTATGCGAGATGTGATATGCAATGCATATGTATGCTCCGGAAGGAAAATAATGAACTGGCATCAACTTGGCAAACCAAGTATGCCGCTGGAAAGATGGGATGATTTGGTGAAATCGATATAAAGATCACGGAATCGGATGCACGGTTTGCAAATGACAAGCAAAACAAGAATGATGCAAAACTGCGTTTAACAACCCGATGCTACTTAATGCATAACACGAAACTATGCTACAGCACCCCAACATAAAAGCAAAGCATATGGCAGCGAACTACAGGAGATGCTTAACAAAAGAGTAACACTGAGCTACGGCTAAATCACATCATAACATGTTCAAACAAGCATGGTGAAAGTGCTCAAAATAACAGGTTCACAGACTTAGTGAAAATACTAGCATGCCAGGAATTAACATCAGGAAGGCATGTTTAGAGCAAGCAAACAACATGCTACAGGAACTTATAATAGCAAAACAAGGCATGACATGATTCTACTCAAAGCATATATCAATAGTCCCTTACTGACCATAAGCCAAAAAGGACCTTAAGAAATGATGGCACCCATGTAAACATAGCAAGTTTTATTACAGATTTCAGACTTAGCAGAAAAACTGGGCATGGCAAAAACAGTTAACGAGTAGGCATGTTCGCGAGCTCGATGCACTCACTACAGAGCAATACATGGCATGGTAAGGCAACCAACAGTAAGAAGGCATGATTATGAAGCTAAGCATGGCAAGAGCAAGGTCATAGCATACACGGATCAACTACAACAACCTCGTGAAAATTGAATCTCATGCAAACAGTCTGCCAGGAAACATTTTCAAGCAAAAGTAGAGCACGAAAATGACATGCTAGACTACTCCATAAATATTAACAAAGGCATGGATGGATAGAGCACATCCATATGTTCAAAACACCCTTACTGATCATGCTCAAAAAGGGCATAGATCTCTCTGTAACAACATGAACATATGGCATAAAAATAACAGCAGGACAAGACTTAGTGAAATCACTAAGTTCCTGAAATCAGCAACATCATCATCCCTACTTTGCATGCTTGTTCTAGTCAACACATAACTCACAAAAATACATGGCAAACACCCCTGGAAAGATGGCATGGAAATGTTCAACTCACATGTAGGACTCAAGTTCATAAGGTGCACACATAGTTCATGGCCAAAATGACAAAAGAGCTCGAGCTGATAAGATTCTGAAACTAACGATCTGAAGCCTTCTTCCAACAGCATTTCGGGCATCAAGATGAGCTCAAATGCAAATGATGCAATGGAATGAAATGATGTACTCTTCGAGGCGAACAATTTGACATATTATACGCCCAAAACGGAGCTACGGTTGCGGAGATGTGATGCGATGAAAATGCATGGAAATGATAGAATTATGGGGACTTAGAAGAAATCCGGGGTCAACCTCAAACGGGTCCAAAACTGGATCGGGGCGGCGTGGACTCCGAGGATCGCCGGAGAGGAGGTTGCTGCGAGGAGGGCTCATGGCGCTGGGCGGCGGCGTGGCCTGTCCGGGCCATGGCGGCGGCGCGGCGCGGCGACGCCGGGAGGCGGCCGGCGGCGGGCAGGCGGAGGCTGGACCTCATGATGCAAGTGACGGCTGGCCGGCTCATGTGGGCCGATCTGGTTTCATGGGCCATGTGATTTGGGAGGAGAGAGAAGGTGAGGTGGCGGCGCGGTTGGACGAGGCGGGCGGGGTGGCGTGGCGCGACGCCATTGGCCGGAGTGAGGTGGCAGCGGACATGTCCGTGGGGTCCGGACGTGTCCCATTGCATGGAGGAGGACGAAGGCTAGGGTTGGATCATGAATTTGGGAGGGCACATATTTATAGGTAGAGGGAGCTAGGAGTGTCCAAATGAGGTGCGGTTTTGCCACGCGATCGTGATCGAACGACCGAGAGCATGGAGAGGAGTTAGGTGGGTTTTGGGCCACTTTGGAAGGGGTGTTGGGCTGGAAACAAAAGAGGCCTTTGCGGTTACCGGTTAACCGTTGGAGTATCAAACGACCTCCAAATGGCACGAAACTTGACAAAGCGGTCTACGGTGATATACCAAGGCCGCTTGGCAAACCTCGAACCATTCGAGAAGGTTTAATACCCGCACACGAAAAGAGAGAAGAGGGGCGCCGGATGACATAGGAGCGCGGATTGCAAAAGCGGACAACGGGAAAAGGCTCGGATGCATGAGGCGAACATGTATGCAAAATGAAATGCACATGATGACATGATAAAATGCAGATGATGACATGGCAAAGTGCAACACGCAAGCAAATGACATGGCAACGACGGCGAATAACTGGCGGACACCTGGCGCAACGGATCCGGGGTGTTACAACACTCCACCACTACGAGAGGATCTCGTCCCGAGATCTAGGATGGCACCGGAGGGAAAAGGAAGAGGAAGAGGAGAGGTAAAACTAAGTTGCTTCTTCGACAAACGAGTGAAACCATGAACCTTGAGATGTTGAGCAATTTAAAGAAAGAGTACAACAGAGATGAACGAGATTGCAAACAATCCGGTAGAAAAGAGGAACAATGAGTATTACGAGAACTTCAAGGTTGAAAGACATGAATCAAGAGTTTAATGGACAAGATAGAATTCGAAACCACTCCGGTTAAAACAAGATGAGAGGGAAAGAATTCGGGCAGCACTCCGGTTAAACATGGAAGGAATAGAACATGAACTTGAGAAAATGAGAGGATACTTGATGCAATGAACAACACACTACCTCTAGAACTATTGAAAGAATGGCACAATGGGTAAGAAGGATTTCAGACAACACTAAGGTTGAAAAGAGAGGCAAAACCTGATAAGATGAAAGAACTTGAAAGAGGACACGACACTCCGGTTAAATGGATAAGCACGAAAAGAACACGATCCTCCAAAAAAAACGAGGTGATGGGTGAAGAGCACAACATCACAATGCCTCCATAACAAAAGAATAGAAGTTAGATCGTTGGGATAAAGGGACGAAGAAGAAAATGCCAACTTCTGTCACAAATGAGCTTGGAAAGCATCCTTGCAAAGAAGAATTGAACGGAGTTGTTGCAAAACCAACAACTAAACGAATAGGCTTGTAGTGGGCTTATGGAAAGCATCTCAAGGCTATGAGGTGACAATCGGCCACTAAAGGAAACAATAGATTGGTTGTGATCAATGAAGATAAGAGAAACTTCTTCCACCAAGTGAATAGAGAGCAAGCTTGGGTCATGCATAATCACCACAAATAGCAACATTCCCAAAGGAAGGCTTTAGGTGAAATATATCCCAAGATAACTCCAACAAAGGGATTGATGGATTTAAAATACCTCATTCTTGACAACATATGAATCACGAAACAAGAATGGAAATTGCCAAGAATGATATAACACCACCTCAAAAGCTAAGGTAGAAAGAATTGCACTTCGAAATGCAAGATGAAGAATGCTTGAACTCCTCAAAACAAAAACATGTGTTGAAAACCATGTTTAATTTTTGAGTATAGCTTGGCGGGTCATAACTTCGAGAGAAAACTTGAAGAACAATTGAAAAATGAAGAGAATCCTTGATGAACCACCATTTAGAGCCTCCATGAAGAACTCCGGTAATAAAAGGATGAAAGAAAGAGAAGTTGAAAACACAAGGTGAAGCCTTGCAATAATTTAGATGGATCTTCACGACGAGATAATGCGGAAAACTTAGAACTCCGGAAGAAAGATGAACAACAAGAAGCCAAGAATTTATTCATCATGAACAAACTCCGAAAGAAGGAATTAAATCATCTTGAGGATATAAGAATAAGATTTATTGTATGCTTATCCTTCATCAAATTAAGTTGATGACAAGCAATGGATTTGGCATACTACTTATTCTCGTAGAAAGGATTAAGAGAGATATGGCGTAAACTTGAGAAGGTCTTCAACGAACCACCGGTAGGATTTGGAAGCAACGAATAATTGATATGATAACAAAGGAAGTGAAATCTTGAAGGAACCACCGTAAGAACTGAGAATGAATGTAGCAAAGGCACAATTCATCGGGAAGAATTGGAAAACGAATGAAGATATTTGAGGGGATTTAGATACATGAGAACGAAGAGATCATGAACTAATTAGAGGATATTTGAACGAATCACCGGTAAGATTTAGAGAACGATAGCTACACGCTGAGAATGAAGAATTATGACATGATGGCCTTCGGAGGAAAGAAACGGAAACAACTCATGAAATGCTCCGGATGGGTGAAAAGAATTCTCACAATTGAAAACAATTATGAGAGGATGGCAACAAGCTAGCACCATGAATCTTGAAGAGAATAGAGCAAGATTAAAGAGAAACTCTTCTTCGGTCTTCAAATGATGAGAATGACAACAAAAACACCACCAAGAATTATTGAGGCACACGGGAAGAATAAAAAACGAAGAGGTTGAGCCAACTATGAAAAGAATTTGAAAGATCTTGGAGAAAAGCATTTGACTGATGATAACTCATTCTTACGTCAAACTTGGAAAAGAATTTGGGATAGCTCCGGAATAATTAGAAGAGTCAGGTAAGATCCTGGGAAAAGACCTGTGGGTTAGGGCCCACTCAAAAGAAAACACCGTTGAACAATTTTGAAGAGAGATTGCACCGGTTGAATTAAATGACTTGAATGAGATAGCAATCTCGAAAGAGCTTGAACGAATGCAGAGTGGAAACACGAATCTTCGAGATATCTTGAGCACTCCGGAATAACAAATAGCGAGAAGTAGAATGATAATGATGTGCACCGGTATGAGAAGACATTGAAATGAGGAAAAAGGTATGATCAACAAAACTTGACTTGAATCCACCGGAGAAGAAAAGAGAACGGAGGATGATGAACTAGTAGAACATCTTCTTGAGAACCACCGGGTAAGAACATTGACGGAAAAGAATGGAGAAACTTCACATGAATAAATGGATGCTTGATTAACAAAATCTGAGTCCTTGAAGAAAAAGGGTGGGAGGGCGGGAAAACAAAGGCAACTTGGGACGGATGAAACAAGCACCGTTGAGAAAACTTAGAATTTATCTTGCGGATGGAGAGAATGATGGGATCACTTGAAGAGAAGCACACCGGTTGGAAAGGATTGACATGACAATCTCGATTGTTGAGAAGGATTGGTATTCACATCGGAGTATGAGAACACCATTTGGAAAGGTATGGAATCAACACTTGACATTGAAGCAACTCGAATACCACAACTCAAAACAAAACAAAGGACTTGGCTTGCAGAATAAGCCGGAACAAACATATGATAGAGATTTCGTCCGAAGTTTTCGTGGTGGGGCCTACACGGGCTCAATCGTACAACACCATCATGTACAAGGCATGCACATGACATACTGAGCGTCCCAGTCGGCATAGCCAAGGACTCTTTAAGACACAACGAGACCACATAAAACCAACCGTGAATAGGCGGACCACTAGACGTCGAACCCCAATTTCATATCATACATCCGTCGGAAAGATATCCTAAGAGCTACTTGAATTCCCACCCATGAAACTCCCGAAACTTTCTGGTTATGCAATCTGGTGTTGGGGATACAGGGGAGCAATATATCTCACCCAAACTAACAATACCTACATCCAGCTGTATCCATCCGTCAACACATAACCAAGAAACCTTCGGAAATCGTCTACCTCAACCTTCGAAAAGCATCCGTTATACGAGTCATGGCAATACTCCGTACTCACCTCGATCTTTGGGTTAGCGGGTTATCTCACCAACAACTGCATAAAAGAGATTTTCGATGTCGGCATACTAAACTCGGTATTCGAATCGCAACGATAAAATTATGGCGACAACACCTCGGAGCTCAACTCCCGGACACCGCCACAACCCCTAAATGACAGAGGCACCAAGAACAATGTTCTCGTCATAAGAATATCGGAACGATCCCAAGATACCAGCGTGATCCTAAAAAAATTTAGTGAAATTTGAGAAGAGAAGAGTCAAAACTCTCGTCGGGATACCTCACCAAAAGGTCGAAGGGACCGGGAGTAAAAAGAATTCTAACTCTCCGATATATATAATCCTAAATGACTCAAAACATTTTTCTAGACACAACTCGGCCGCTAAAAACGATCAAGCAGTGGGGCTCCTAAGGTCGGGGAAGGCTCTGATTACCAACTTGTAACGCCCTCGATGCGGCTATACCTCCCACGTGTCGAAGCACGACTTAGAGACATAACCGCATTGAAAGCAATGTCGCAAGTGAGGTAATCTTCACACAACCCAAGTAATACATAAGGGAAAGAGATACATAGTTGGCTTACAATCGCCACTTCACACAATTACATGAATAAAGCATTACATCATACATATACAATCAAGGTCCGACTACGGAACCAAAATAAAAGAAGAACCCCAAATGCGACAAACGTCCCCGATCGACCCCAACTGGGCTCCACTACTGATCAACTAGAATGAAACAACACAAAGGACAAGATCTTCATCGGGCTCCTCCTTGAGCTTGATTGCGTCACCTGCTCGGTAACATAGGCACCTGCAAACTGGTTTTGGAAGTATCTGGTGAGTCACGAGGACTCAGCAATCTCGCACCATGAGATCAAGACCATTTAAGCTTATGGGAAAGGTAAAGGCATGAGGTGGAGCTGCAGCAAGCGACTAGCATATATGGTGGTTAACATACGCAAATGAGAGCGAGAAGAGAAGGCAAAGCACGGTCAATAAAAGTATGATCAAGAAGTGATCCTAAAGCAACCTCGTCAAGCATAACTCCAACACGTGTTCACTTCCGGACTCACGGAAAGAGACCATCACGGTTACACACACGTTGATGTATTTTAATTAAGGTCAACTTCAGGTCTTCTACAACCGGACGTTAACAAATTCCCATCTGCCCATAACCGCGGCACGGCTTTGAAAGTTCAAATCCTGCAGGGTGTCCCAACAGCCCATGACAAGCTCTCACGGTCAGCGGAGGAATAGACCTCCACCCAAGACACTCCGATCGGACTCGGTATCCCGTACAACAAGACATTTCGACAGGGTAAAACTAAACCAGCAACACCGCCCGAATGTGCCGACAAATCCCGATAGGAGCTGCACATATCTCTTTCTCGAGGCACACTCGAGATGAGACTAGCTACGAGTAAAACCAACCCTCAAGTTTCCCGAGGTGGCCCATGATCAGCTCGGTTCGGACCAACACTCGAGAGGAGCACCGCCCGGGGTTAAAATAAAGATGACCCTTGAGTCTGCAGAACCCAAGGGAAGGTGGTAGGTTGTTAGTGCAAATGGTAAAACCAATGTTGGGCATTCTTTGGAGAAGCTTTACTTAAAATGAATCTGTCAAGGGGTTCCCATTATAGCCCAACCGTGTAAGGAACGCAAAATCCGGGAACATAACACCGATATGACGGAAACTAGGGCGGCAAGAGTGGAACAAAACACCAGGCATAAGGCCGAGCCTTCCACCCTTTACCAAGTATATAGATGCATTAATTAAATAAGATATATTGTGATATCCCAACAAGTAAACATGTTCCAACAAGGAACAACATCTTCATGTTCCAACAAGGAACAAACTTCAATCTTCACCTGCAACTAACAACGCTATAAGAGGGGCTGAGCAAAGCGGTAACATAGCCAAACAACGGTTTGCATAGGAAAGGTGTCAAAGGTTAGGGGTTTGACATGGCAATTTGGGAGGCTGACAAGCAAATGGTAGGCATTGTAGCATTAGCATAGCAAAAGAGCGAGCAAACTAGCAAGCAAAGATAGAAGTGATTTCGAGGGTATGATCATCTTGCCTGCAAGGTTCTCAGAGTTGTCGAAGGCTTGATCCTCGTAGGCGTTCTCAACAGGTTCCTCGTTCACGTACTCGTCTCCCGGCTCTACCCAAAGCAAGAACATAAGCAACGGAACCACAATCAAACAAGGAACAATGCACAAGCAATATGATGCAATACATGACATGCTATGCGAGATGTGATATGCAATGCATATGTATGCTCCGGAAGGAAAATAATGAACCGGGCATCAACTTGGCAAACCAAGTATGCCGCTGGAAAGATGGGATGATTTCGGGTGAAATCGATATAAAGATCACCGGAATCGGATGCACGGTTTGCAAATGACAAGCAAAACAAGAATGATGCAAAACTGCGTTTAACAACCCGATGCTACTTAGTACGCAACACGAAACTATGCTACAACACCCCAACATAAAAGCAAAGCATATGGCAGCGAACTACAGGAGATGCTTAACAAAAGAGGAACACTGAGCTATGGCTAAATCACATCATAACATGTTCAAACAAGCATGGTGAAAGTGCTCAAAATAACAGGTTCACAGACTTAGTGAAAATACTAGCATGCCAGGAATTAACATCAGGAAGGCATGTTTAGAGCAAGCAAAAAACATGCTACAGGAACTTATAATAGCAAAACAAGGCTTGACATGATTCTACTCAAAGCATATATCAATAGTCCCTTACTGACCATAAGCCAAAAAGGACCTTAAGAAATGATGGCACCCATGTAAACATAGCAAGTTTTATTACAGATTTCAGACTTAGCAGAAAAACTGGGCATGGCAAAAACAGTTAACGAGTAGGCATGTTCGCGAGCTCGATGCACTCACTACAGAGCAATACATGGCATGGCAAGGCAACCAACAGTAAGAAGGCATGATTATGAAGCTAAGCATGGCAAGAGCAAGGTCATAGCATACACGGATCAACTACAACGACCTCGTGAAAATTGAATCTCATGCAAACAGTCTGCCAGGAAACATTTTCAAGCAAAAGTAGAACACGAAAATGACATGCTAGACTACTCCATAAATACCAACAAAGGCATGGATGGATAGAGCACATCCATATGTTCAAAACACCCTTACTGATCATGCTCAAAAAGGGCATAGATCTCTCTGTAACAACATGAACATATGGCATAAAAATAACAGCAGGACAAGACTTAGTGAAATCACTAAGTTCCTGAAATCAGCAACATCATCATCCCTATTTTGCATGCTTGTTCTAGTCAACACATAACTCACAAAAATACATGGCAAACACCCCTGGAAAGATGGCATGGCAATGTTCAACTCACATATAGGACTCAAGTTCATAAGGTGCACACATAATTCATGGCAAAAATGACAAAAGAGCTCGAGCTGATGAGATTCTGAAACTAATGATCTGAAGCCTTCTTCCAACAGCATTTCGGGCATCAAGATGAGCTCAAATGCAAATGATGCAATGGAATGAAATGATGTACTCTTCGTGGCGAACAATTTGACGTATTATACGCCCAAAACGGAGTAACGGTTGCGGAGATGTGATGCGATGAAAATGCATGGAAATGATAGAATTCTGGGGACTTAGAAGAAATCCGGGTTCAACCTCAAACGGGTCCAAAACTGGATCGGGGCGGCGTGGACTCCGAGGATCGCCGGAGAGGAGGTTGCGGCGAGGAGGGCTTCTGGCGCTGGGCGGCGGCGGCGGCGCGTGTCCGGCGCCGGGCGGGCGGCGGCGCTGGCGACGCCGGAGGTCGAATGGCGGGCGGGTGGCAGCGGAGGCATGGCCTGCATGTGACGGCGGCGGGCGGCCTGAGCTCATGTGAGCCCGATCTGAGCCCCATGGGCCGCGCAGTTGGGGAGAGAGAGAGAAGGTGAGGTGGCGGCGCGCGGTTGGACGAGGGCGGCGGCGGGGTGACGTGGCGCGACGCCATTGGCGGAGTGAGGTGGCCGCGGACATGTCCGTGAGGTCCGGACGTGTCCATTGCAAGGGAGGAGACGAAGGCTAGGGTTGGACTGCGGGAATTTCGGGAGGGGCACATATTTATAGGTAGAGGGAGCTAGGAGTGTCCAAATGAGGTGCGGTTTTCGGCCACGCGATCGTGATCGAACGACCGAGAGCATGGAGAGGAGTTAGGTGGGTTTTGGGCCACTTTGGAAGGGGTGTTGGGCTGGAAACAAAAGAGGCCTTTGCGGTTACCCGGTTAACCGTTGGAGTATCAAACGACCTCCAAATGGCACGAAACTTGACAGGCGGTCTACCGGTGGTATACCAAGGCCGCTTGGCAAACCTCGGGCCATTCCGAGAAGGTTTAATACCCGCACACGAAAAGAGAGAAGAGGGGACGCCGGATGACATAGGAGCGCCGGATTGCAAAACGGACAACGGGGAAAAGGCTCGGATGCATGAGACGAACATGTATGCAAAATGAAATGCACATGATGACATGATAAAATGCAGATGATGACATGGCAAAGTGCAACACGCAAGCAAATGACATGGCAACGACGGCGAATAACTGGCGGACATCTGGCGCAACGGATCCGGGGTGTTACACGGTGTTTGCCCTGGCAGAAGACATCTACTTCTATATTCTGTGCAGTTTCAAGTGTAGAAACGCGCAACCATGCACGCATTTTATTTTGCAGAACACCTCATATGACGTGCAATAACAACTTCTCAGGTTCCTCCGGCATGGTGGGAGGCAAAAGGAATAATAATAATAATTCGTATATTATGTATTATAGTCCCCGTTCCGATTACTTGTCACGGAAATGGGCGGAGGAAGTATGTTGTAAGAGCTCTAGAGTCGGGTGCCTTAAACCCGTCTCATACGTCTGGACGGGTCACTAGGTCACAATTCGGTCATAATTTTTTAATCCAGTCGGGCCCCTCAAACGGCCCTCAAACGCCCGGACTGACCGACAACCCCATATCCAGCCCAAATATGAGGCCATTATGGGGTACCCGAACGCGCCCGGGCACGCCCGCCGTGTCGGACCCAGCCCACGCTGGCCCATATTGAATTCATGCTCTAGCAAACTCTTTGTCTCGGGCCGCATTGATATATATTGGGCATATGCCTTGGCGTACACGAAGTAGGAGATCAGTCGTGAAGGGATCGATCATTACAAAGAGTTTAATAGAGGAGATACGAGAGAAGAAGAGATAGAGAGGGATTACAAGTTAAACAGAACTCCTAACTCTATACAATTCTAACACTCCCCCTCGGTCTAAACCTCATGAAGTTTTGCCAAGGTTGAGATTGTACTTAAATTCATCCAACCTCCTCGTAGTAAGAGGTTTTATAAATCCATCGGCGAGCTGATCTTCTGTAGGGATGAACCTAATCTCAAGTAGCTTTCGAGCTACCCTTTCTCTGACAAAATGGAAATCAACTTCAATGTGCTTTGTACGTGCACGGAAAACAGGGTTGGCTGAGAGATAGGTTGCACCAATATTATCACACCATAGTCTTGCAGCTTGTGGAGCCTTAGTTCCAAGCTCAGAGAGTAATGTTTGTATCCACATTACTTCGGCTGTAGTATTTGCCAAAGCTTTATATTCAGACTCAGTGCTTGATCTTGAAATAGTAGCTTGCTTTCTTTCACTCCATGACACAAGATTAGTTCCCAGAAAAACAGCAAAGCCACCTGTAGATCTTCTATCATTAGCACATCCTGTCCAGTCTGCATCAGAATATGCAGTAACAAGCATAGAAGAGGACTTGGTAATCTGAAGTCCAAGTCCTTCTGAAAACTTGAGATACCTTAAAATTCTCTTAACTGAAGTCCAATGAGTAGTGCTAGGTGCATGTAGATATTGACATACCTTGTTCACAGAATAAGAAATTTCAGGACGTGTAAGCGTCAAATATTGTAAAGCACCCACAACACTCATGTAATTCGTTGCATCCTCTGGTCCAAGTGCCTCTCCACTTTCTACTGTAAGCTTTTCAGAGGTGGAAATTGGTGTACTCACAGGTTTGCAATTTTCCAACCCAACTCTCCTGAGTATGTCAGTGGTGTAATTTTCCTGTGTCAGAAGTATATCGTCTTTTATCCTTTTGACATGTATATCAAGAAAATAGTGAAGATCACCCAAGCCCTTGAGAGCAAACTCCAAATTTAGATCCTTAAGCAAACACGTGGTAGCATTTGAACTTGAGCTAGCAACAATTATATCATCAACATAAAGAAGCACAAATATAGTGACATTGACTTTATTGTAACAGAACAATGAGGTATCTGCCTTGGAGGGTGTGAACCCAAGTTATTGTAACTTGAAAGTGCAACTAATCCCCGGGTGGTTTTGGTAATTAATAACAACATATATATCATTGAACTAATAGTTACTTGAGAATCATTTCAGAAAGTTCAGTGATATGGGTATGGCAAGGACTGAAGAAGTGGACCCCTCAAAATGCTAAGGCAAGCATTGGCAAAAGCTCAAGACTCCATTTTTGGTTTAGTGATCCAAGATCACATTGAGTCCATAGGAAAGCCAATACTATTAAAGGGGATGAGGTTATGATGATGATCTGGTTGCTCAAAGTGCTTAGTGATACATCTCCTAAACTATCGGCAACTTTCACCGCCATATACACTCATAAGTAATCTCGGTCCCACCGATATTCCAAACTCAGTCACACCAAGATGAACCACCTCAGCCATAAAGCCAAACCCTAGAAATCTCGGATTTTCCGATTACGAACTCGGTCTCACGAAACTTGAGTTGCCAAGCTTCAGAACCTTCATCATCAAATCGGTGTCACCGAGATGATGAAGTCGGTCCCACCGAGATTGGCAAGCTCTTGTCTTTGCACGAATCGGACTAACCGAGATTGTATTTTCGGTCCCACGAAAATCCCAACGTTCACATGATTTGAACTTTCGGTCTCACCGAGTTGTCAACTTCGGTCCCACCGAGATTGGTCAAATGTGTGTAGCGGTTGGATTTTGTGTGGAGGCTATAAATACCCTCCACCCCTCTTCATTAGTGGAGAGAGCCATCGAAAGAACTACCACTCCTACCTTACATTTACGAGAAGAGAACTACCTACCCTTGTGTTGAGATCAAGTTGCTCCACTCCCACCATATGAAGCTTGATCTCTAGCCTTCCCAAGTTGCTTTCCACTCAATCCTTTCTTCCACCACAGCCAAATCGGTGAGGAGAGTTGAGTGTTGGGGAGATTATCATTTGAAGCACAAGAGCAAGGAGTTCATCATCATCAACACCATCTATTACCTTTTGGAGGGTGGTGCCTCCTAGATTGGTTAGGTGTCGCTTGGGAGCCTCCGTCGAGATGTGGAGTTGAACCAAGAAGTTTGTAAGGGCAAGGAGATCGCCTACTTCGTGAAGATCTACCCCAAGTAAGGCTAGCCCTCCGTGGGCGTGAGCCATGATGGCATAGACAAGGTTGCTTCTTCGTGGACCCTTCGTGGGTGGAGCCCTTCGTGGACTCTCGCCGTTACCCTCCGTGGGTTGAAGTCTCCATCAGCGTGGAAGTGCGATAGCACCACCTATCGGAACCACGAGAAAAATCACCGCGTCTCCAAAATTGCGTTTGCTCTTCTCCACCTCTCTTTACTACATGTGCAATTTACTTTCCGCTGCCTATACTCTAGAATTGCATGTGTAGGGTGATGCTTGACTTGATCATAATTGTGAAACTGCCAAAAACTGTTCTTTGTCAAAAGGCATAACTTTTAGATTGTCAAGTAGTCTAATCACCCCCCCTCTAGACATACTTTCGATCCTACAAGTGGTATCAGAGCATTGGTCTCCATTGTATTGGTTTCCATTGCATTGGACTCCATAAGCTTGGTTTCACAACCTAGGAGAGTATGGCGTCTAGTGAGGGTAATTTTCGTAGAGGTCCTTACTTTGATGGTACAAACTTTGCTAGTTGGAAGCATAAAATGAAAATGCATATTCTTGGCCATATCCCAGCCGCATGGGGCATTATTTGTGTTGGTATGCAAGGTGAATTCTTGAGGAAGGAAAAGTTCGGATCATGGCTTCTAGCGGAAGAATTGCGGATGTTGCAAAACAATGCTCAAGCTTGTGACATTCTCTTCAATGCTTTGTGTCCCGGGAGTTCAACAAAATCAGCCGTCTTGAGAATTCAAAAGAGATTTGGGATACTTTGGTTGAAATGCACGAAGGTACCGAGTCCGTGAAGGAATCAAAGCTAGATGTTCTTCAAGGTCGACTTGACAAGTTCAAGATGAAGGAAGGTGAAGAATTATTGAAATGTACTCTAGGCTTGCTCTCATCACAAATGAGATTGCCGGCTTAGGAAGCGAAGAAATGACCGACCGATTCATCATCAAGAAGATTCTCGAGCTTTGGATGGAAAGTATGACACCGTGTGCACTTTGATCCAAATGATGCCAAACTACAAGAATCTCAAGCCAACCAAGTCATTGGAAGAATTGTTGCTCATGAGATGACACTTAAGGATAAGGAAGAGCTTCACAACAAGTCAAGTGGTGCTTACAAAGCTATAAGTGATGCTCCCACAACCTCAAGTGACAAGCTAGTTTCCAATGAAGAGATAAGCCTAATGGTCAAGAACTTCAACAAATTCTACAAGAGTAGAAGCAAAGAGAAAGCTCAAAGTCTAGATCATATGATGAAAAGAGATCTTCTAGTTGTGATCGAAACTGCTACAATTGTGGAAGACCGGACACTACTCAAATGAGTGTTCGGCTCCCCACAAGAGAAGAAGAATCTCCAAGAAGAAGAAGCTCAAGAGATGAGTCACCTCGGAAAGAGAGAAGAAGTAGAGATGATCGTTATGAGCGAAGACCCTCTCGGAGAAGCAGGGATTCGAGAGAGAAAGACAAGTCATCAAGGAGCTACACAAGAAGAAAACATCAAGCTCATGTAGGTGAATGGGTCTCCGCTCCGACTCAGACAATCAATCCGAAAGAAGCTATCACTCCAACTCCGACTACAGGTCAAGATGAAGGTGTTGCGGTCTTGCTCTCGTATCCTCCAACTCCAACTCCTATGACTTATTTGATTCACCAAATGAGGGAATTGGAAGATGCTTCATGGCTAAAGGCCCCAAGGTATCACACCCTGAATTCATTGACTTTGATAGTGATGAGGATGACTTGCTTGGTGAAGATGAGCTCTTACATGATAAATCCAATGAACCTAGTAACGATGAACATGCTAGTAGTCTTTATAGTCAAGAAGAGTCGAATGACAATGCTATGAAGGAGATTGAGCGTCTAACTAAAGAACAAAACACTCTTAAGTTAGCTCATGAAACAACTCAAGAAGATCATAGAGAGCTTCTAAGATCTCATGAGAAGCTACGCTTCGAGAAGCTCACTCTAGAGCAAGAACATGAGTTTCTAAAAGCAATCAATGACGATCTTCGAAAGAAGAGTTCTTCATATCTTGCCAAACGACTTCTCTTGTCTAATTTCTTGCCACCCATTAAAACTAAGCATGACAAGCATAAGAAAAATTCTTCATCTAGTAGTAACAATAACCATGCTAAATCCAATGTTGTTGCTTCTAGTAGTTCTCTTGATTCCACTAACAATGTTTCAAGCCAAGTTACACTTGAGCAAGAAAATAGTTTATTGAAAGGGATTATAGAAAAGGTGTCTACAAGAGCCTTGCGGAAGCAAGAACTTTGAGAAATTGTTACTTAAGCAAGGAAGGCACCGGAAGAATCAAGGAATTGGTTTTGAGCGGAAGTTCAACGCCGAGGGTGTTGAATGGGAAGAAGGTCAATATCCTACTCCACAGTTTGTTCTTCAAAAGGAGAAGTATGATCCTACTTCTTCCAATGAGGAACAAGCTCAAGATGACCTTCCACCACAAGACCACAAGCTAAAAGGCAAGGACAAGCTTCAAGAGGAGATTGATGCGTTTGTTGAAGCACCTGAAGCCATGGTCAAGTGGGTTCCCAAGGAAACGTCAAGTTCTACTTCGTCAAGCTCAACTACAACCCCAAGGATTCCCATCAAGATGATGTGGATCCCGAAGAAGAAGAACTAGAGAGTTCTTGAGGGTGACTCCGCCAACATACTTCACTCACATTCATTTTGGCAAAAACTTGTGCAATCAACTTCCACATTGTGCACTAGTTCATGGAGTCACAAACCCTCTTGTTGGTAAGTCAAGGGACAAGGTAATCATTGCTTTCATGGACATCATCTATTGTGAACTTCAATCTATGTCCATGGATATCCTTGTTTGTTCCTTGTGGGACTAACCCATGTAGGTATTGAAAGTGCCCGAATCCAAAGGATTGCTCCCAACTCTTGATGATCTTCATCAACATTGAGCGTCCACATCTTCAACATCTACATGAAGCCTTCTACGACAACCTAAGGTTAGTTTGACCCTTTAAAAGGGGTTCTCACATCTAGGAGGAGCTTTGCTCTAAAAATTGAGCTAAAGCATCTTCAAATGATGTGAACACATCAATGCTTTATGTAAAAGTGGTAACCCCACTTGTGCTTAAACGATGAGTATGACCTATGATCAAATGTTCTCATTTGGCTCCTAAGTCAATATACTCATATAAAGATGACCTAGTCATCGACAAATTGTGTGATAGTAGCTAGAGTTTTGATTGTGCATGTTTGACACATATTTCATTTGCTATCTTATTGTGTGAGCATGTTGGATGCATGATTTTATCCATTCAAGGACATCCATTTGTTGTTTTGGTCGTTTTGATTTTTCTGACCAAATGGATGGACAAGAATGCCTAAGTACCTCCCCTAGCTATCTATGCTTTCTTGTCTCAAATTCTATACATGCTTACATCACAAACTTTGAACAAGTCATTTTCGGACCCTCCAAGTGAGGAGCACTCGGAGCCACCGATCCGTCAAGGGCTAACTTCCAAAACCTTCTATTTGATTTCGGTCAGACCAACTCACTCAAACTCGACCGAACCGAAAGCATTTAGACTGATCTAGGTTTTCACCTCGGTGAAACCGAGTTGTGATTTTCGGCGTGACGAAGTGCATAATCGCCAGCAGTTATCCATCTCGGTGCCACCGAGTTTTACAACTCGGTCCCACCGACAACAAAGGGTATATATACTCGAGGGCAGCGCGTGATTTCTCCTTCAAACGCTTCGTCCCCACTCCCTTTGCCGCCGTCGCCTACAGTCTCCGGATCGTCGCCGTCGTGCGCGCGCAGTCGCCCTCGCCGCAGAGTCTCCGTCGCCGTCAGCGGACATCTTCTCCGCGCCGTTGCGCCGTGAAAACTCCACCAAGTTAGGGTGAGTTTGATCCCTCGTGCTCCCATCTCCGATTCAATGCGATTGGTTTGCCTAGTATCTTGCCACGATTGAAATCTTCACATACACAGATTAGTTCGTTTGGACTAGATTCGAGTAAAAGTTTTAGGGTTAGGTTTCCGCCGAACACATCTCGGTGAGACCGATTTTACATTTTCGGTATGACCGATTTGGCCTATGGCCATTGCACTGCACCCTTCGGTCCAACCGAGTTGTGCAAATCGGTGTGACCAAAATGAAAGTTCTGTGAAACCCTAGTGTTTTCGGCAGGACCGAAACCCACTTCGGTCCAACCGAAAGTGGTGTGAAAGCTTCTGTTTGAACACTTCGGATTCACCGAATCCTAAACTCGGTCTGACCAAAATGTCTTCTGTGAAAACCTAAAACTAGAATTTGAACTCATTTTTTTTGCAAAATCTTCTGCAGTTTGTGATGACTCTTCTACTCTGCCTACACCTTATCTATTCACAGGTTGTCAGCCATGTCGATGCCGGTGTGATCGAGAACAGGTCGAGACACCCATTGCAGATATTCGAGGCGGGCACTAGTCACGATCCTTGCAGCTCATCAGATGATGGTGAGAGGAGTACACCAAGTGGTTTGCCTCCTGCAGCCACCAGGGCTAGAAAGAAGAGGAACTCAGATGATGAAGACTCAGATTTTGTTGTTGAGGAAGAGGTCACCTCAAAGCCCAAGAGGAAAGTTGTTGCCAAAGAGCCACAAGGTCAGCAAACTAAGAAGGGCACCAGAAAAGTCAAGCAGTCAACTGTTGCCAAGAAGTTGAATTTGGGAGAGGCAGATGCAAGCAAAGTGAAGAAAACTTCCAAGAGGAAGAGATTAGTGCATGATGATGCAACAGAAGATGAGGATGAGAAAGCACCCCAGCCTCCTCAGAAGCCTAAGCTCATGGGTGATGCCATTAAGGCTGGAGCCACTTCAAAGCCCAAGCAATCTGCTCCAGCTAAGGCAGCTCCAGCAAAGCCTGCCGCCAAGCCCAAGAAGACAATCGAAACATTCCAAAGATCTGAAAAGAACAAGGATGATGTGCCACCAGTGAGTCGGATGGTGAAGGACCAGTTTTTTGAAACTTCGTCGAAACTGCCACTACATAATGATGCTCATCCTCAAGCCGAGGATATGAACGCATAAGGAAAGATAGAGGTCTCGGGCTATGGAGACAATCGACCCATATGCCGTGAGGAGAAGAACTGCTGTAGATCCGGGTTTCACACGAGAGCAGCAAGACTTCTATGAGACCGTCTTGATGGACAAAAGCCCATAGTCACGCACACAAGATATGTTGATTGGAAGTACATTGACAAAAAGAGCACAGAGATTTCTTTCCACATGTGCATGAAAGTTTCACTACTTGTGGTGTTGCAGACTTTGTAGGTCAGAAGTTGACCAATTGGAACGATGAAATGATTATGCAATTCTATGCCACAGCTCACTTCTACCCAGATGGAAAGATTGTATGGATGACTGAAGGCCAAAGATTTTCTTCATCTGTTGAAGAATGGGCAGAACTTCTGAATGCTCTAGTGCAACGAGAAGATGATATTGATGTATATGGTATTCCAAAGAAGAATCATGAATCCATGAAGAACATGTACAAAGAGGTTCCAGCTAAGGATTTGGGAATCTGGAAGCTCGGCTCAGTTTACTATCTCCAGGCAGGCCTACCTACCACTAATACTATTTTGAGGCACACCTTGATGCCCAAGTCTGGAGATCATCGCATGATCAGAGGATACTCTATCAACATGCTGCACATACTTGATGAGAAAGCACCTTTCAAGGTGATGGACTTGATGGTTGAGACCATTAAGAGGACTGCGGTGACGAAAAAAGGTCGTGTGGATTTGCCCGTAGATTCAGATGCTTATCAATGCCAAGTTTGGCACGGGCACATTCTTGTTGGATAGAGCACACTTACCACTGCAGCGAGCATGAGGACAATGTTGTTGTGATGGATGAGGAGGATCAACATCGGTTGAAGGTCAAGCCAAGATTGAAGCTGCCAAGAAAGCCAAAGGCGACAAGGAAGCGCAGCAGCAGCAGCTAAACCAAAGAGTGTCGGAGAGCAGCTTCTTGAAGCTACCCAAAGGATTGAACAACGCTGGCCAGCATTATGCAGTCTCGGAGAGCCTAGAGAGGATTGTTGAGGACAAGATCCACGCTCTGGATGTGAAGTGATGAAGTGCAAATGTAACAACAAGCTTGAGGCGGACATTGAGGAAGCAAAGAGGAGAAGGAAGAGCTTATCGTGAGATGCAGGATGACTTAGTCCAGATGCTTATCAACAGATCGCTCCGGTTCCCACAGGACCCGATCATTTGCTATTCGATGGCAGACACGGGACTACAGCTTGGCACCTCCACAGTTCCATCGGTTGCTCCAACTCCAGCTCCAATGACCACTCCTCCAGCCTGGACATCAGTGAAGTCTTCGCGATCTTTGTCATATCCACTCCGACATCAACCTGCACGGGAGCCGCCAGAGAGTCCCCAAGGGCGCTTAGATCTATGCTATTTGAACTTTTGGTAACTTGTTGCCAAAGGGGAGAAATTGTATAGATCATAGGACTTCGAGAGAGAGAGTGCTGTTGTCGCTTTTGCTCTTTCGTTCTTTTGCGGTTTCTTTGAGATACTTTTGGTTTTCGAGACATTCAGTGTGTTTGATACTACGTTTCATTCTACCCTAATGAGTGCTTGGTCGTACTATGCTTTAATGTGTGCTTAATGCTTATCATATGCTATTCCTGTCTTGGTGATTGGGTGCATGCTGTTCATTCTTATCATTTTGTGCGCTCCACCAAGATGTATGTGACATGGAAGACTGACCCATGATCCTAATCGATTGTGCATTTGCATTCAAACGCAAATCTTAAATAATGCACAAATTTAGGGGAGCTCTTGCTTATCACATACTTCTCAAAGCGACGATATTATTCATTGATTATATCCTTTGTCGAAGCTTTGATCTATATGTTGTCATCAATTACCAAAAGGGGAGATTGAAAGTGCAACTAATCCCGGGTGGTTTTGGTAATTAATAACAACATATATATCATTGAACTAATAGTTACTTGAGAATCATTTCGAAAAGTTCGTGATATGGGTATGGCAAGGATGAAGAAGTGGACCCCTCAAAATGCTAAGGCAAGCATTGGCAAAAGCTCAAGACTCCATTTTTGGTTTAGTGATCCAAGATCACATTGAGTCCATAGGAAAGCCAATACTATTAAAAGGGGATGAGGTTATGATGATGATATGGTTGCTCAAAGTGCTTAGTGATACATCTCCTAAACTATCAGCAACTTTCACTGCCATATACACTCATAAGATTCCAAACTTAGTCACACCGAGATGAACCACCTCAGCCATAAAGCCAAACCCTAGAAATCTCGGATTTTCCGATTCTGAACTCGGTCTCACCGAAACTTGAGTTGCCAAGCTTCAGAACATACGTCATCAAATCGGTGTCACCGAGATGATGAAGTCGGTCCCACCGAGATTGGCAAGCTCTTGTCTTTGCACGAATCGGACTAACAGAGATTGTATTTTCGGTCCCACGAAAATCCCAACGTTCACATGATTTGAACTTTCGGTCTCACCGAGTTGTCAACTTCGGTCCCACCGAGATTGGTTAAATGTGTGTAGCGGTTGGATTTTGTGTGGAGGCTATAAATACCCTCCACCCCTCTTCATTCGTGGAGAGAGCCATCGAAAGAACTACCACTCATACCTTACATTTACGAGAAGAGAACTACCTACCCTTGTGTTGAGATCAAGTTGCTCCACTCCCACCATATGAAGCTTGATCTCTAGCCTTCCCAAGTTGCTTTCCACTCAATCCTTTCTTCCATCACAGCCAAATCAGTGAGGAGAGTTGAGTGTTGGGGAGATTATCATTTGAAGCACAAGAGCAAGGAGTTCATCATCATCAACACCATCTATTACCTTTTGGAGGTGGTGCCTCCTAGATTGGTTAGGTGTCGCTTGGGAGCCTCCATCGAGATGTGGAGTTGAACCAAGAAGTTTGTAAGGGCAAGGAGATCGCCTACTTCGTGAAGATCTACCCCGAGTAAGGCTAGCCCTCCGTGGGCGTAGGCCATGATGGCATAGACAAGGTTGCTTCTTCGTGGACCCTTCGTGGGTGGAGCCCTCCGTGGACTCTCGCAGCCGTTACCCTCCGTGGGTTGAAGTCTCCATCAACGTGGAAGTACGATAGCACCACCTATCGGAACCACGAGAAAAATCACCGCGTCTCCAAAATTGCGTTTGCTCTTCTCCACCTCTCTTTACTACATGTGCAATTTACTTTCCGCTGCCTATACTCTAGAATTGCATGTGTTGGGTGATGCTTGACTTGATCATAATTGTGAAACTGCCAAAAACTGTTCTTTGTCAAAAGGCATAACTTTTAGATTGTCAAGTAGTCTAATCACCCCCCCTCTAGACGTACTTTCATGCTCAATCTAGAATACCAAGCTCTTGGGGTCAGTTTTAAACCATACAAAGCTTTATCCAACTGACAGAGATAATGCGGTGTGCTTTGATCCTCATATCTAGGAGGCTGTCGCATGAACACTTCTTCCTCAAGAACACCATGAAGAAACGCGTTCTGAACATCTAGCTGTCTGAGGCTCCAACCTTTGGAAATAGCAATAGACAACACAAGTCGAATAGTAGCTGATTTAACAACAGGACTGAAAGTATCTTCATAATCTATGCCAAACCATTGTTTAAAACCTTTAGCAACTAATCAAGATTTGTATCTGTCTATACTCCCGTCAGATTTCTCTTTATCTTGTACACCCACTTACAATCAATAATGTTGTTACCATGCTTCGGTGGTACTAAATGCCAAGTTTTATATTTCATAAGTGCATCATATTCACTATCCATTGCTTCCTTCCAATCTTTATGAGCAAGCGCATCACGCAAATGAGTTGGTTCACTAGCAGTATTAAGAAAGGCACACTTAATTTTATCATACCTTACCGTACCATCATAATTCTTGTCCTTGACAATACCTGACTGAGATCTCGTATGACGGCGAGGAAGCACATGAACTTGTGCGGACGCTGTTGTAGCATGTTCTTTAGTAGGATGATCCGCCACAGAAGATCCAGCCTGATCAGTCCAACCCTGATCAGAGGAAGAAATCACAGCAGGCGAGACAACGATCTCCCTCGCGATCGACGCACCAGCCAGACTGCGCCGCGTGTCGCACTCTTGATTTGTGAGGGCAAAGTCGCGCAATGCGCCACTAAACTGGGCCCAGCCGTTGTCCCGATGTCGGCCGCTATCTCGGCCTGTGAAGCCATGTCGCTGGGAGATTTGCCTCCGCACGCAGCTGGCTGGCACCCGCGCCTGAGCCAGTGGGCTCTATTGGGAAACGTAGCATGCAATTTCAAAAAATTTCCTACGCTCACACAAGATCTATCTAGGAGATGCATAGCAACAAGAGGGGGAGAGTGTGTCCGCGTACCCTCGTAGACCGAAAGCGGAAGCGTTAACTTAACGTCGTTGATGTAGTCGAACATCTTCTCGAATCAACCGATCAAGTACCGAACGTACGGCACCTCCGAGTTCAGCACACGTTCAGCTCGATGACGTCCCTCGAACTCTTGATCTAGTAGAGGCACGAAGGAGTCGATGAGTTTCGTCAGCACGACGGCGTGATGACGGTGTTGGTGAAGTGATCCGCGTAGGGCTTTGCCTAAGCACTACGACAATATGACTAGAGGAGTAAACGATGGAGGTGGGTACCGCACACGGCTAAGAGACAATTGTTGTGCCTTGGGGTGCCCCCTGCCCCCGTATACAAAGGAGGGGGAGGCCGCCGGCCCCTAGGGGCGCGCCAAGTGGGGGGTGTCCCACTAGGACTCTCAGTCCTAGTAGGCCCCCCTTCCTTCCAACGGAGAGGAGGACAGGGGAAAGAGGGGGGGAGGAAGAAGGAAAGGGGGGCCGCTCCCCCACCCCTTGTCCAATTTGGACTGCCTGGGGGAGGGGCACATGCCACCTCTTGTGTTTTGCCTCCTCCTCTCCACTATGGCCCATGGGGCCCATTAACTTTCTCGGGGGGTTCCGGTAACCTCCCGGTACTTTGGAAATTCCCCGAACCTCTTCAGAACCATTCCGGTGTCCGTACATAACCTTCCAATATATCAATATTCACCTCTCGACCATTTCGAGACTACTCGTCATGTCCGTGATCTCATCCGGGACTCTGAACAACCTTCGGTCACCGAAACACATAACTCATATAATACATATCATCATCGAACGTTAAGCGTGGGGACCCTACGGGTTCGAGAACTATGTAGACATGACCGAGACACCTCTCCGGTCAATAACCAATAGCGGAACCTGGATGCTCATATTGGTTCCCACATATTATATGAATATCTTTATCGGTCGAACCGCAATGTTAACATACGTTATTCCCTTTATCATCGGTATGTTACTTGCCGGAGATTCGGTCGATGGTATCTTCATACCTAGTTAAATCTCGTTACCGGCAAGTCTCTTTACTCGTTCCGTAGTGCATCATCCCGCAACTAACTCATTAGTCACATTGCTTTCAAGGCTTCATATGATGTGCATTACCGAGAGGGCCTAGTGAGACCTCTCCGATACTTGTAGTGACAAATCCTAATCTTGATCTATGCCAACCCAATAAACACCTTCGGAGATACCTATAGAGCATCTTTATAATCGCCCAGTTGCGTTATGACGTTTGATAGCACACAAGGCATTTTCCGGTGTCTGGGAGTTGCATAATCTCATAGTCGAAGGAATATATATTTGACACGAAGAAAGCAGTAGCAATAAAACTGAACAATCATTATGCTAAGTGATGACCCACAAGTGTAGGGGATCTATCGTAGTCCTTTTGATAAGTAAGAGTGGCGAACCCAATGAGGAGCAGAAGGAAATGACAAGCAGTTTTCAGTAAGGTATTCTCTGCAAGCACTAAAATTCTCGGTAACAGATAGTTTTTTGATAAGGTAATTTGTAACGGGTAACAAGCAATGAAAGTATATAAAGTGCAGAAAGGTGGCCCAATCCTTTTTGTAGCAAAGGACAAGCCTGGACAAGTTCTTATATATAGAAAAGCGCTCCCGAGGACACATGGGAATTATCGTCAAGCTAGTTTTCATCACGCTCATATGATTCGCGTTCGTTACTTTGATAATTTGATATGTGGGTGGACCGGTGCTTCGGTACTGCCCTTTCTTGGACAAGCATTCCACTTATGATTAACCCCTATTGCAAGCATCCGCAACTACAAAAGAAGTATTAAGGTAAACCTAACCATAGCATGAAACAAGTGGATCCAAATCAGCCCCTTACAAAGCAACACATAAACTAGGGTTTAAGCTTCTGTCACTCTAGCAACCCATCATCTACTTATTACTTCCCAATGCCTTCCTATAGGCGCAAATAATGTTGAAGTGTCATGTAGTCGACGTTCACATAACACCACTAGAGGAGAGACAACATACATCTCATCAAAATATCGAACGAATACCAAATTCACATGACTACTTATAGCAAGACTTCTCCCATGTCCTCAGGAACAAATGTAACTACTCACAAAGCATATTCATGTTCATGATCAGAGGAGTATTAATATGCATTGAGGATCTGAACAAATGATCTTCCACCGAATAAACCAACTAGCATCAACTACAAGGAGTAATCAACACTACTAGCAACCCACACGTACCAATCTGAGGTTTTGGTACAAAGATTGGATACAAGAGATGAACTTGGGTTTGAGAGGAGATGGTGCTGGTGAAGATGTTGATGGAGATTGACCCCCTCCCGATGAGAGGATCGATGGTGATGACGATGGTGATGATTTCCCCCTCCCGGAGGGAAGTTTCCCCGGCGGAACAGCTCCGCCGGAGCCCTAGATTGGTTCCGCCAAGGTTCCGCCTCATGGCGGCGGAGTTTCGTCCTGTAAGCTTGCTTATGATTTTTTTTCCAGGGTGAAAGACTTCATATAGCATAAGATGGGCACCGGATGGCTGCCAGGTGGCCCTCGAGGCAGGGGGCGTGCCCAGGGGGGTAGGGCGCGCCCCCACCCTCTTGGCCAGGGTGCGGGCCCCCTCTGGTATTTCTTCTGCTCAGTATTTTTTATTAATTCCCAAAATGACTTTCGTGGAGTTTCAGGACTTTTGGAGCTGTGCAGAATAGGTCTCTAATATTTGCTCCTTTTCCAGCCCAGAATCCCAGCTGCCGGCATTCTCCCTCTTCATGTAAACCTTGTAAAATAAGAGAGAATAGCCATAAGTATTGTGACATAACATGTAATAACAGCCCATAATGCAATAAATATTGATATAAAAGCATGATGTAAAATGGACGTATCAACTGCCCCAAGCTTAGACCTTGCTTGTCCTCAAGCGGAAGTCGATATAGAAAAATATGTCCACATGTTTAGAGATAGAGGTGTCGATAAAATAAAATACGGACATGAGGGCATCATGATCATTCTTAAGTTCAAGTAACAGTCTATTCACAATATCAAGTATGAATCAGAAACTTCATTGAGAACCAACAAACTATGATCTCAGTCACTGAAGCAATTGCAATTTTTCTTAACATCGGAAAGAGTCAATATAAGAGCTTTTCAGCAAGTCCACATACTCAACTATCATTTAGTCTTCCACAGTTGCTAACACTCACGCAATACTTATGGTTATGGAGTTTTAATCGGACACAGAGAAAGATATGGGCTTATAGTGTTGCCTCCCAACCTCCTACCTCAAGGGTAATGTCAACAATAATAGTTCATGCTAACTAACATCCAATTGGATATATATATCAGGATCTTTCCAACATGAGGTGCTTGCCAGAGGATAAATTGTAAAAAGGAAAGGTGAAGATCACCATGACTCTTGCATAATGTAAGACAAGAAGTAAAAGATAGGCCCTTCTCAGAGGGAAGCAGAGGTTGTCATGTGCCTTTATGGTTGAATGCACGAAATCTTAATGCAAAAGAATGTCACTTTATATTGCCACTTGTGATATGGACCTTTATTATGCAGTCCGTCGCTTTTATTACTTCCATATAACAAGATCGTATAAATCTTATTTTCTCCACACTAATAAGTCATACATATTTAGATAGCAATTTTTATTGCATGCAACATGAAAACTTACTTGAAGGATCTTACTCAATCCATAGGTAGATATGGTGGACTCTCATGGCAAAAATGGGTTTAAGGATATTTGGAAGCACAAGTAGTATCTCTACTTGGTGCAAGGAATTTGGCTAGCATGCGGGGGAAAGGCAAACTCAACATGTTGGATGGTCCATGACAATATACTTTAATTAAGATGTGAGAAAACATAACCCATTATGTTGTCTTCCTTGTCCAACATCAACTCTTTAGCATGTCATACTTTAATGAGTGCTCACAATCATAAAAGATGTCCAAGATAGTATATTTATATGTGAAAACCTCTCTTTCTTTATCACTTCCTATTAATTGCAACAATGACCAAAACTATGTTTGCCAACTCCCAACAACTTTTAATCATCATACTATTTATATGTGAAGTCATTACTATCCATAAGATCAATATGGTCTCTTTTATTTCTTTTTATTCTTTTATTTCCTCAAGATCATAGCAAGATAGCAAAGCCCTTGACTCAACACTAATCTTTATTATATAGATCACGGACTCGATTACATAGAAGGATCATAAGGCAAAACTCAAAACTAAATCATACCAAGACTTTATTCTACTAGATCAAGATATTACTAAAACGATCGAACTAAGTAAAATGATAAATATAGGAGTGTGATGGTGATACGATACCGGGGCACCTCCCCCAAGCTTGGCAGTTGCCAAGGGGAGTGCCCATACCCATGTGTTTAGTTCCTCGGAGGTGGTGATGATGGAGTTGTTGATGATCTAGGCTTGTCATCCGTCTTCCAAGGCATAGGCTCACCATCATAGATGGATGATCGAGTCTCCAGGATCCTCAAATCTGCAGCCAAACTCATCCTCTTGAATCTATATTCATACTCACAGTTTTGGTTTTGCAGGTCATAGATCTGGGCTTGGAGGTGCTCAATTTTCTCATGAAGCTTGAAGATGGTCTCCCCAATGTTCTTGGCGTCCAGCTTGTGATTGTTGGTGAACTCCGCGATCATCATCTGGTTGGCGTTGAGTCCACGTTCCACCATCCCTTGGCACTTGAAAACTTGTTGTTCCATTGTTTTGAGCTTTGCCTCCACGTTTCCGGTACTCCTTGGTCCCTCAACATCGCGGATGTGCAGCACCCCCTCACGCATCTCAATGATTTGAGGGTGATGCAGCACCTCCGCGAGGTAGGGGTTGGTGACCCTCTCGAAAAACTTGTCCTTTGGAGCGCTTGAGGACGTCATGGTGCTCTAGATCTGTCAGAAAAACAGCTCAAAACAAAGACAAAGGATATTTGCGTGATACGGTGGTCAAAACCTTCGGGAGATTATATAATGAATTTTACCGACCAAAAGAAAAATCGTGCAAGAAAACGGAGTCCGAAGAGCACACGAGGTGCCCACGATGCAGGGGGCGCGCCCAGGGGGTAGGGCGCGCCCTCCACCCTCGTGGACGCCTCGTGTCCTTCCCGGACTACTTCTTATTTTCCTATTTTCTTAAATATTCCAAAACAGAGAAAAATAGCTATTAGAACTCTTTTGGAGTCGGTTTACTTACCGTACCACATACCTATTCCTTTTCGGAGTCTGAAACATTCTGGAAAGGGTCCCTTATGTATTCCTCCAGGGTTACGGTTTCAATAACATTACTTTCAACATTTATAGGATTACTTGAGATATAATGTTTGATTCTTTGACCGTTCACCACCTTCGGGTTCGTGCCTTCGAAGTTGTTGATTTTTATGGCACCGGAACAATAGACCTCCTTGATAACGTAAGGGCCTTCCCATTTAGAGAGAAGTTTTCCTGCAAAAAATCTTAAATGAGAGTTGAATAGCAGTACATAATCACCTACGTTAAACTCACGCTTTTGCATCCTTTTGTCATGCCATCTTTTAACTTTTTCTTTAAACAGTTTGGCATTCTCATAGGCTTGGGTTCTCCATTCATCAAGTGAGCTAATGTCCAATAACCTCTTCTCACCAGCAAGTTTGAAATCATAATTGAGCTCTTTAATGGCCCAATATGCCTTATGTTCTAGTTCGAGAGGTAAGTGACATGCTTTTCCATAAACCATTTTATATGGAGACATACCCATAGGATTCTTATATGCTGTTCTATAAGCCCGTAATGCATCATCAAGTTTCTTGGACCAATTCTTTCTAGACCTATTAACAGTCTTTTGCAAAATTAATTTGAGCTCTCTATTACTAAATTCTACTTGGCCACTAGATTGTCGGTGATATGGAGATGCAATTCTATGATTAACATCATACTTAGCAAGCATTTTACGAAAAGCACCATGAATAAAATGTGAACCACCATCAGTCATTAAGTATCTAGGGACTCCAAACCTCAGAAAAATAACTTCTTTAAGCATCTTAATAGAGGTGTTATGATCAGCACTACTAGTTGGAATAGCTTCTACCCACTTAGTAACATAATCAACAGCAACTAAAATATGTGTATACCCATTAGAGGAAGAAGCGGTCCCATATAATCAAAGCCCCAAACATCAAATGGTTCAATAACAAGAGAATAATTCATAGGCATTTCTTGACGTCTACTAATATTACCAATTCTTTGACATTCATCACAAGACAAGACAAACTTACGGGCATCTTTGGAGAGAGTAGGCCAATAAAAACCGGATTGCAGTACCTTATGTGCAGTTCTATCTCCAGCGTGGTGTCCTCCGTATGCCTCGGAGTGACACTTGCGTAGGATTTGTCCCTGTTCATGCTCAGGTACACAATGTCTAATAACACCATCTACTCCTTCTTTATAAAGGTGTGGGTCATCCCAGAAGTAATGTCTTAAATCATAGAAAAACCTTTTCTTTTGTTGGTACGTGAAACTAGGTGGTATAAATTTAGCAACGATGTAATTAGCATAATCAGCATACCATGGAGCAGTACGAGAAGCATTTATGACAACTAATTGTTCATCAGGAAAGCTACATTAATAGGTAGTGGGTCATCAAGAACATGCTCTAACCTAGACAGGTTGTCTGCAACGGGGTTCTCAGCTCCCTTTCTATCAATAATATGCAAATCAAATTCTTGTAGTAAGAGAACCCATCTAATAAGTCTAGGTTTAGCATCTTTATTTTCCATAAGATATTTAATAGCAGCATGGTCAGTGTGAACAGTTACTTTAGAATCAACAATATAAGGTCTGGACTTATCACAAGCAAATACAACTGCTAAGAATTCTTTTTCAGTAGTAGCATAATTTCTCTGGGAACTGTCTAGAGTTTTACTAGCATATTGAATAACATTTAGTTTCTTATCAACTCTTTGTCCTAGAACAACACCTATAGCATAATCACTAGCATCACACATAATTTCGGGTAAATTCCAATCAGGTGGCTGAACAATAGGTGCAGAAATCAAAGCTTTCTTAAGTATTTCAAATGCTTCTACACAATCATCATCGAAGACAAAAGGAATATCTTTTTGCAATAGATTAGTCAGAGGCCTAGAAAATTTTAGAGAAGTCCGTAATGAACCTCCTATAAAGACTGGCATGACCAAGGGAACTTCTTATACCTTTGATGTCCTTAGGACACGACATCTTTTCAATAGCATCAACCTTAGCCTTATCAACTTCAATACCTCTTTCGGAAATTTTATGCCCCAAGACAATGCCTTCGTTAACCCTAAAGTGGCACTTCTCCCAATTCAAAACAAGACTAGTATCTTCACATCTCTGCAAAACTCATTCAAGGTTGCACAAGAAATCATCAAAAGAGGATCCATAAACGGAGAAATCATCCATGAATACCTCACAAATCTTTTCACAAAAGTCAGAGAATATAGCCATCATGCAACTTTGAAAGGTAGCAGGTGCTGAAAGTGCGTTATATCGACTAGAGGGGAGTGAATAGGCGATTTTTATGAATTCTTCACTGAGGAATTTGCTGGTGAGGAAATTCCTTAGCGAAGAACTACTTGCAGCGGAATAAGTACTCAGAAGTAAGCATAAAAGAATACAAGCATGGTCATCATGATGAAATGAAGACAAGCACAGAGTCGAAAGCGTAATCACAGGATAACAAGATGAAGACAAACAGTGAAGAAATTGAACGAGGAAATTGAGAAAGTCTTGATCAAAGTCTTCAAACACAGATATGAACAACACTCAACACGAGAATGAGGAAATGAAAGGGTTGAGGAATAGAACCGATTAGTTGGTGAAGACAATGATTTGGTAAACCAGTTCCAACTGCTGTCTCGGTTGTAAAATCTGTTGGAGCGGTGAGTATTTAAACTTGAGGACACGCATCCCCGGACACCCGATCTCGAGCCGCAACTCAGGACACCCAGTCCTCACCGTATTCTCCTTGAACTAAGACCACGCAGGCCTCGTCCAATCACTCGTGGTAAGTCTTCAGGTGACTTCCAAACCTTCACAGACTTGGTCACTCGGCGATCCACAATTCCTCTTGGATGCTCTAGACCTTGATGCCTAACCGTATGGAAGAAGCACAGTCTTCAAAGGTAACAAGCGTCGGATCCACACAGGATCAATTTCTTCAGTGATGCTCAATCACTTTGGGTTTGTGGGGGTTTGGTTTTGGGATTTTCCTCACTTGATGATTTTCGCTCAAAGTCCTCGGAGGATGGGTTGCTCTCAAATGACAAGTGTCAAGTTCTCTCGGGCAGCCAACCAACTAGTGGTTGTAGAGGCGGCTATTTATAGCCTAGGAGCAGCCCGACATGATAAGACATAAATGCCCTTCAATGATAATGACCGTTAGGTGGATAAGATATTTTGGGACAGCCGTAGCGAAGACAAAGAACGATCGGAAATTTGACTCTCAAATTCCTCGGGGCTATCATGTTCCTCATCGTATTCAATTCGCCTTTGGCGAATTCCTAACTCCTCGATTAGAGCAAAGTCCTCGATGACGGAAGAACTGCGTCTCATCCTTTGAAGAAATTGACTGAAGCTGTATGAGATTTCCAATGGCTTCACTCGAAGGATTGGTAGGTGTAGGATTTTGAGTTGAGCATCACATGGAAATTTTTCCTTAGTATTTCCTCGACCCCTTTAACGATGCGGTGTTTCCTATGACTCAAGAAAGAAAAATGAAACTACGAAAACCAAAGTCTTCACGCTTCATGTTCCTCAAATGAATATCAAGTCTTCAAGGTCACACCAATTTCTTCACTTTCAAAGTCTTGAAAAGTCTTCACAATATCAAAGTCTTGATCGAAGAACTTCATTTTAGGGTCGACTTTCTCTGTAAATATCAAACTCCTCATAGACTTATAGACCTGTGTACACTCACAAACGCATTAGTCCCTTAACCTATAAGTCTTCAATACACCAAAATCACTAAGGGGCACTAGATGCACTTACAATCTCCCCCTTTTTGGTGATTGGTGACAACATAGGTTAAGTTTTCAACGGGGATAAACATATGAAGTGTAAATACTGATATTGAGGAATTTGATTGCAAGATATAGAAGAACTCCCCCTGAAGATGTGCATAGTGAGGAATTTTGCTTTTGAGGCAATGCACATTTGAAGAGTCGAATCATGGAGATCTCCCCCTATATCTTGTAATTCATACACGCATTTGAAGAATTTGAAATGCATGATGAAATATGGTGCCTGATGAGATTCAGCATGCGCGCAATAATATTAATGAGGAATAAGCATGTAGAATAGCACATCAAAAGTATCAGAGCTCAATGCATCAAAAGCATCAGAGCACCGTCCAAAAGTATCAAGGCACCATCGGGTTTAAGATTACAACTCGATCCAATAGAAGTTTCGGAAGAACGAGAGTTGTAACTTAAAAAAACGCCCTTAGTATAGACCCGCTTGAAGACTAACTCAGATTTCTCCCCCTTTGTCATCAAATGACCAATGGGATTGAAACGAGGACTAACGCTCAAGAATTTCAAGTCGATGGAGGCGCCCGGCGTTATCGGGGTTGTTTGTTGTAGCGAGGGCTGCCGCAGATGTCGTCCAAATCTTCATACTCATCGATGTCGCGATGAAGAATAAGAGCTGGCCACCAATGGAGGAACTTTGACCCTCTTGAATTTCTTCGGAGGAGGTGCAGACCACTCAAATTCTTCCTTAAGACCCATAGTATTCAGTTCTTCAGCGCTATAAACATGAGTGAGAACAGCCCAGGTGCGGTTGAGGGTTTCATGAAGGTAGTAGTGGTTCTTCTTCACTGCATTATGTGTTGAGGTCATGTTGTGAAGAATTGCACCAAACGGACGCTTTACCCATTTGTGATTGCGATCAACCTTGATGAAGGCGAGGAGTAACTCACGATCATCATCACCACAGGTCTTTGTGGCTTGAGGATTTTGCTTAGCTGAGGTATTTGCGGCGATGTCGTCGTGTGGCGAGTCATCATTGGTAGAGTAAGATGTGGCGACGGAATTGACCATCCAATGGGCGAGTGCCTTCATCGATCACAGCAGCTTCCTTGCCTTTATCATCGGATGATGGCCCGGTAAACGAGGACTTCAATGGGAGGCAAGTAGCTACCATGGTTGAGTGTCGACTTTGTAATTCAAAGTGAAGATCTTGCCCTTATGAATCTCATAATCCAAAGGCGCATAGGGCTTCAAATAATGGTGACATAGCAACGTTTGCGAGTCCTCATGAAGAAATCATGGAAGTTGGCGGAACGCCATGAATGATGTTGAGAAGCATATTCTTCATGATGCCAACGACTTCTTCATCATTTGAATCGTGGCCTTTGATAGGACTCATTGTCTTTGTCAGAATGCGATAGACAGTCCGAGGCACATAGAGCAATTCCTTGACGAGGAATTTGGTTTGTGGGGCCTGCCCTGGCTTCAAAGGCTTCATGAGCACTTGCATATAATGATTTGTCGATTCGGGTCATTGTAGATGCAACGTGCCTTTGTCATGGGGAGGATCAAGAGGAAGGACACGAAGCAATTCAGTAGCTGGTGCCTTATAATGAGTGTTTTCAGTCATCCAATCCAGTACCCATGAATTGACATCTTCAGCGTCTCCGATGATATGCAGTGTAGCATAGAATTGAAGAATGAGTTCTTCATTCCAATCACGAGATGTCGGTCAGAAGTTCAATGAGTCTGCATCATGAATAACACCGAGGACTGGCTCGAAGCATGGCAGAGATTCCATCCACGTGAGGAATATGTTCATGATCGAAGATTTTGTCCTTGTCAAACAGACGAGGAATAGAAGTTGGCTTGAGTAGCGATCGAAAACGCCTCTTCCTTATCTGAGCGAGTCATATGGATTATAGTAAGTGAAGAACACATGCTCGAAAAGAAGTCTTCAGCCTTGAATTTTTGCTTGCTTGAGAACGGATTCTTGGCTTGGGCGGAGGAGTGTCGATGATTTGCAAAGACAACCTCGAAATCGCGAGCTCAGGTTCTTCAGGTGAGGAATTTCTGGTTCCTCTTCTTGTGCAACTTGGGGATCAGCAGAAGAGGTTCTTGACACTAGCGGCTGGAATTTCTTCATGAGCAGATGATGTGGGATGAGTTTCTTGAGCCCATTTGAGCAGTGGTTGCGGGGGTGAGGAATCTGTTGGATAGGTGTGAATGGAGGAGTATTTGGATCTTGACTTTCCCAAAAGTCATCATTCATCACTGGTGTAGTGCATCCAATATCCACATCTTCATCTTCATTTTCAATTTCCTCAACACCGGCCTCTTCAGCTGTGAACTGAGGCATAGGCGAGGAAATGACTAGCGTTGAAGGGATTGCATCCACGTCAATTTCATCATCAAGCTGCTCTGACGTAGCAGCAGACTGATTTTCTTCATCAGATCCACTTGGGATCTTGTAGTCTTCTCCATAAGGAACAATTTCCTTTGATGACATGGAGGAAATTGGAACAGCATCAATAGGATTTTCAAGAGAGTTGGTCATTGGCTTCATTTTCTTCGCAGCCAAAGAATTTGACGCAGCTGATGCCTTCCTTTTCTTTACTGCAGCTCGCTCTGCAGCCTTGGTCTTCTTCACTTCATAGGCAGAAGGAAGAATTGGAGTTGGTGTATCTTGCGGGAGGAGCCGAGGAATCTGGTTGATTTACTTGGTATGAATCGATGCGATTGCCTGATCTCTTGATTTCTTGAGCGCACCACTAGTGGATGCCCCGACAATTTCTTCGGTGGCTGGAATGGAGTCATCAACCTGGAACTTACATTTTCTTCAGCAGTTGAAAGTCATCGATGGTCTTGGCATGTTCTTGATGAGGCTGAGCGAGTCTGCAGCTGAGGATTTTCTTGTTGCGATGGGGCTGCAACAGTTGTCATTTTCTTCGTCGTTGTTGAATCTCACTTTGGCTCCTTGCCAATCAGCATTGTATGCATCAAGTCTTTCTTTGAGGGCTTGGATTTCAGATTGAGCACGGAGAAGTTCCTCGGTATCATTACGACAACGTTTTTCTTGAGAGCTTCTCCTTCTGTATTGAGCCTTCTTGATTTCTCTGGCCTTCTCAAATTTCCATTTCTCTTGAGTGATGAAATGGGTTGACATGTGACTTTGACCGGAGTCGAGGCGGATCGAGCATTGGAGTGTTTGGATCCTTGTGCGAGATCAATGTAATCGAGGATCTTCTTCGGATCCAAAAGCGATGCACAGATGTGCCTTTGGCTCTAGCGGCCTTCACTTGCTGTCTCGATGATTTACGCAAGTTCTTCATCGAAGCTTCATCATCGAGGGCACTTGAAATGCAACTGTTTCTTCCTTGGACTTGGCGAGGACCGCGTCAATTGTTGCTTTAGTCTTCAACGATGTGGGGCTGATGAGGACATTGGTCGGTGAGGAACTTCTTTGAGACACGAAGCAATTGAAAAACCAGTAGTCCTTTGGCATGTAGCGGATGCATAGGAGTTGAGGACTTTGGTGGAGCGATGAGTGGTGCGAGAATTTGCCGTGAGGGCATAGCTGAGGAACTTGGCCGTGAGGGCGCTGTCGGTGAAGCACTTGGCTTGCGAGCAGGCTTCTTTGGCATTGATTTCCTTGGTCTGACCGAGGTCTCAGCAGCAGCAGAATCCTCATTGAATTTCCTCACTGCCTCCTTGGCTTGCCTTGCCAGTTTTGCTTGGCGCCTAGCCCATTCTTCAGGAAAGTCCTCACCACGCTTGATGCTGGTGGGATCAGCTACTTGTCCAGGTGCCAATGGAGCTCTTGGGCATGGAGGATTTAAAGCGAATTTCTTCATGTACTTTGGAGTAACATATCGATATTCCCTCCATTCTCTTGCCCATCTCCGTTCAATCCTCTGAATGCGCACCTTGCGCTGATTTTTGTTCTCTTTCCCAAATTTGGCTTCATCAGGTGTGCAGTAATCCTTGTATATGTCATCGGGGATCTCGGCGCAGTCATGACCTCGGGTTTCTTTCCTCCTTTCTGCGGTCTCTTTCCTTGACCATATTCTTGGATGAGAATTTGAACAATTGAACACTCTGAAGAAGTATGCAGTTTTTCTTCGAGGAACGCTGCAAATGAGTTAAGTTGATGAGAACCTAGTGATTCAGCGAATGGACATGAGTACTGTGAGCAGAGTGTAGGTGCGAGGAATTTGGAGAGGTCATATCGTTCTCGTAAGATTTTTGAAAAGACAAGTTTTGAGGAATTTGACCAGATGTGCCTTGAGGAATTTCACTAAGCGTTCTTTGTCTTAGGTTCCAGAGTTGTACAGATTGAAAATCCACACAATTGAGGAATCTTGAAGAAAATGATTGCTTAGAGAAACGGATCAAGAGCATACGGTGTGTGAGGTGTTCATATGTGAAGATTTGAAGAATAAAACACCTTTGAAGATTTTCAGGAAAGCTTGAGAATCAAAGTGAGTAATAAAAGTAACTTTTAATTACCCGAACTGAAGAACACGACGAACTGAGATGAACAGAGGTGAAGTTCGTCACGTTAGATCTCCCACGCCCTAACTTGGCAGAGGGAAACAGCTATGGTGGCGGCGGAGTGAAGATTTCCGCAACCGGCGCGAGTACGACAGCGACGAGGTCGAGGCAACGAAGCTCTTCCTCACCAGCGACGATGAAGTAGCGGCGGCGCTAGGGTTTGAGGAGCTCGAGCGAGAGAGAGCGGCCGAGCGGAGTAAATGAAGTGAGGAAGGGGAGAGGGGTATTTATAGCCATGGTAAAAACTGTTCGCCCGAAGATTTTGGGACGAACATGCCCCTGCCCTTTCTCCTTCACGCGACATGTGTCACCCACATACTGTGCAGATGAGATCATGTAAGATCATGGGTGAATATAATAATGCATCGTGGGATGCGAAACGGTTTGAGCGGTAAAACCAAAAATTTGGATAAGATTTGTTTTAAAGTTTTGTTTGCAATTTCTTCAGCTGACAAGGACACAATGAAGACTTTGAACGAGTTTCAAATAGAACGCACATGAAGAATTTGTGAATAGATTGGGTTGAGTATAGCATACAGGGGGAAGGGTCCGATCACATTCACTTTGCAGAAAAAGCACGCAACATGAAGAAATAGCCATAAGTGAATGCTGTAGAGGACATAAACTCATATATATGTATAGCCAATGAAGAAAGATGACGGAAATAGTGAAGATTTTGCAAAGTTGAAGAATTTGAAAAACTGAAGAATTTCAAAAATGAGGAAAAACTCAAATTGAAGATTTTCAACTTTTTGTGGTGGCGTGACCCACCGTATAAGAATGATGATTTCGGACACCGCGTACAATTGTCGTAGGGTTCTGAGAATCAAATTCTTCATTAATTTCTTCACACTTAGAGTGTTATTCTTCATTGATTGAAGAAAAACGTTTCTTCATGTGTTGCACATCTAAGTCATCAATTTTGCATAAGTGTTAGGATGTGTGTCCTTTTCAAAGAACATTTGAAGACTCTAAGATATTTAGCTCACACCGCAACTTGCTAAATCTCTTCTCATCCAAGGGCTTAGTGAAGATATCAGCTAGCTGTTCTTCAGTCTTCACGTGCTCAATGGAGATGTCGCCCTTCAACACATGATCACAAAGAAAATGATGACGAATCTGAATGTGCTTTGTCTTCGAGTGCTGAACTGGGTTGTGAGCAATTTTGATGGCACTCTCATTGTCGCAGAGGAGAGGCACATTCTTCACGTTGACGCCATAGTCCTTGAGGGTTTGCTTCATCCAAATCAGTTGAGCACAAGATGAGCCAGCAGCAATGTATTCAGCTTCAGCATGAGAGCGTGATCTGCATTCTGTTTCTTCGAGGACCAACGGACTAAAGATCGTCAGAAATGACAAGTGCGGATGTTGACTTGTGGTCCACACGATCACCAAAGATAGTTAGAGTCGAGAATATCCAATGAGATCAAAAGCGAGCCCTTGGGGTACCATAATCCTAGTGTTGGTGTGTGAGCTAGATATCGAAGAATATGCTTCATAGCCTTATGGTGTGATTCCTTGGTGCAGCTTGAAATCGGGCACACATGCAAACACTAAGCATTATATCTGGCCTAGATGCACGTAAGTACAATAAAGAACCAATCATGGGCGGTATACCTTGTGATCGAAGTCAATACCATTTTCATCGATTGCATAGATGGCCATTTGTGGGCATAGGAATTTTAGCGCCTTTGCAATCTTGCATGCGAATTTCCTCGAGACATCTTTGAGGTATTTCTCTGAGATATGAATATGTCATTGCACCTTGATTTAATTTGAAGACCTAAGAAGAATTTCAACTCTCCCATCATAGACATTTGATATTCTTCACTCATCATATAGGCAAATTCATCACTATAACGTTGGTCAGTACAGCCAAAGATAATATCATCAACATATATTTGGCACACAAATAGTTCACCATCATAAGATTTAGTAAAGAGAGTAGGGTCGAGTGAACCTGGTGTGAAGCCATTCTTCACGAAGAATTCCTTCAATGTATTATACCACGCCCGAGGGGCTTGCTTGAGGCCATACAGGGCCTTATTGAGTCTGAAGACTTTGTCAGGATTCTTTGGATCTTCAAAACCTGGGGGTTGAGCAACATATACTTCTTCCTCAAGCTTACCAGTGAGGAATGCACTTTTCACATCCATTTGATATAAGATGATATCATGATGGTTAGCATAAGCAAGTAATATGCAAATAGCCTCAAGTCTAGCAACAGGTGCAAAAGTTTCATCGAAATCAATTCCTTCAACCTGTGTGTAGCCTTGAGCTACTAGTCGTGCCTTATTCCTCACCACAAGGCCATTTTCATCTTGCTTGTTGCGGTAGATCCACTTTGTGCCAATGATATTATGCTTGCGAGGATCTAGGCGATTGACCAGTTCCCAGACATTGTTAAGCTCGAACTGATGTAATTCTTCTTGCATAGCCTGAATCCACTCCGGCTCCAGAAATGCTTCATCTACCTTAGTGGGCTCTGTGATAGAGACAAAAGCATAGTGCCCACAAAAGTTAAATAAATGTGAAGCTTTTGAGCGTGTGAGAGGACCTGGTGCGCTAATGTCATCGATGATCTTCTCCACTTGCACTTCTTTTGCAACGCGAGGATGAGCAGGTTGTCGCTGAGGATTTTGATCAGCATTTTCTTGACACCATTTTCCTCGGATTTTCTTGAGTGCATCACTCGGCGTTCTTCATGAGCAGGAATAAATTCTTCACCAGATTCTTGATGAGGAATGACATCCTCGGTTGCCTTGAACTTGATAGAATCCTCGGTGCTGGTTCATCTAACACAGAAGGTAGGTGCTCTCTTTGCGAGCCATTAGTTTCATCGAACCGCACATCTCAAAGTCAACAATCTTGTGAAGAACAATGTTGAAGACTCTGTAGGTGTGCGAGTCCTTTCCATAACCAAGCATAAAACCTTCATGTGCTCTCGGTGCAAATTTAGAGTTGTGGTGAGGATCTCTAATCCAACATTTAGCACCGAAGACTTTGAAATAACTTACATTGGGTTTCTTGTCAGTGAGGAGTTCATAGGCTGTCTTCTTGAAGAATTTGTGAAAATATACTCTATTGATGATGTGGCATGCAGTATCAATTGCATCAATCCAAAAACACCGAGGTGTTTTGTATTCATCAAGCATAGTGCGAGCCATCTCAACAAGGTTCTGTTCTTGCGCTCCATGACGCCATTTTGCTGAGGAGTATAGGGAGCAGATAACTCATGAGTAATACCAAGTTCATCAAGATAGGCATCAAGACCGGAATTCTTGAACTCAGTTCCATTGTCACTTCTGATGTGCTTGATCTTCACACCAAAGTTGGTTGAAGCCCTCGAGGAAAATCATTTGAAGACTTCCTGCACTTCATGTTTGTAAGTAACAATGTGTACCCATGTATATCGAGAATAATCATCAACAATGACAAAACCATATAGAGATGCATCATTAGTGACTGCTGAGTAATGATTAGGTCGAAGAGGTCCATGTGAAGCAATTCAATGGACGTGTAGTGGTCATGATAGTCTTATTTGGATGCTTGGCCTTGGTCATTTTTCCACTTCACAGTTCGCATAAGTGATCCTTGAGGAATTTGACATTCTCAATGCCAAGTACATGCTTCTTCTTCGCAAGCGTGTTCAAATTCCTCATGCCTGCGTGACCAAGTCGTCGATGCCATAGCCAGCCTTCTGAAGCTTTTGCAAGTAGGCACACGGCTGGTTGTGGTCCTGTAGAGAAATCAACAATATACAAATCTCCTCTCCTAAAGCCTTCGAAGACTTTGGAATTGTCAGCTTCCATAATCACAACACAACGATACTTGCCAAAGAGAACAACCATATCAAGATCACAAAGCATTGAGACTGACATGAGATTGTATCCTAAGGACTCAACAAGCATGACTTTGTCCATGTGTTTATCCTTAGAGATTGCAACCTTACCAAGACCCAATACCTGACTTTTGCCTTTGTCAGCAAAGATGATATGCTTCAGAGGTGACGGTGATAAGGGAGCATCTATCAATAGATTCTTGTCACCAGTCATGTGATTCGTACATCCACTATCGAGGACCCATTCATGTGATTCAGTAGTGTAGCTTACAATCTCATATGCTTCATCAGTGAAGAATATGATATCAATTTCATCAGATGAATTTCATCAAGCGATAAATGATATAGCGATATTTGGGCGTGTGAAATGAAAGTTCATTTCATCATGATTCGCTGCGTTCTTTCGAGCAATTTCGTCGAGTCCCAAAAAATTCTTGAGACGTTAAAGCATGTCCGGAGACCTGACCTGCAGAAGAGATTAGTTCTTTTCTTCACCACCCACATCGAAGGGGTGGCAAAGAGTTCATCATTCTGCGAGCATCATGTGAGAATGGTGGCAAAGATGCCAAACCATTTCGTTTCACATAAGAGGGTTAGGGTAAGCATATGAATAAGCGAGAAATTCTTGAGGACTTATGAACATAATGGTTTGAAGAATAATGCACATATTCATAGCCCTTAGCTCTACCCTGCGAGACAGAGTTGTTAGCATGATGATAATCATATGAGGACTTTGATCCTTTTGAGGAATTTGATCCATGTGAGGAATTTGGTCCGTATGAGGACTTGGAACCATATGAAGAAGTTGGTCCATATGAAGAATTTGATCTGGGGTTCATGTTCTTCACAGGCGGTGTCATGAGAACATTCACCTGAAGACTTTCAACATAACTTTTGGGAACCCAGATTTTCTTCATAGGGGAACCATTCCTGCAGTTAGTGCCAACATATCTAGCAAATACTTCAACATTCTGATTTTTGAACAGTTTATAGTTGGAGTCAAATGACTCATCAGAAGAATGAGGAGATTCACATGTAAAGCGGATAAGTTAGATGGATCAATCGGAGGTCCCTTTGCAAACAACCCATGAGGTTTTGGGGTCTTGCTCGGGCTTCCAATATGTTCCATCAACATTAAGTTTTCTCTCAAAGGCAATACCCTCTTTCCTAGGGTTTCTATTGAGGATCTGCTTTTTAAGCACATCACATAGAGTCTGATGCCCTTTGAGGCTTTTGTACATGCCTGTCATGTACAAATCCTTCAGCCCTGCATTGTCAGTGATACTAGCAATGTCCTCAGATGAGGAATTAGTGATAGCAGAGGCAGATGAAGAATTTGTAACAGTTGAAGCATTTGAACATTCAGGTGAAGAATTAGCAGATTCACGTTCAATGCACTTTAAGCATGGAGGAACAAATTCTTCCTGAGAAGCGCTGATTTGTTGAGCTAGTAATGAATCGCGCTCCTTCTGAAGATCTTCATAACACACTCTTAGCTTTTCAAGATCTTCCTTTCTCTGAAGAGATTCAGAGGAAAGCTTTTCGTGATCTTGCTTTTCTTGAAGAAATTCATAAGAAAGTTTCTCAAGATCAGATAAGAGAGTGTTATGATGACTTTGAAGGTTATCAAACCTAGACTGAAGTCTCTGAAGATTTTCAGTCAGGGCTTTAGTGCGATCCATTTCTTCACCCAACATATCATCACTTTTGTCTAGCATGTTTTGAACCTTTTCAAAAGCCCGTTGTTGTTTTACAGCAATCTTAGCAAGTTTAGAGTAGCTGGGCTTGAGATCCTCATCGATTCATTTTCACTAGATTCGGAGGAGTTGTATTTGAGTACCTTAGCACCTTTCGCCATGAAGCAATAGGTGGGGCGTAGCCATCATTATCTTCATCGGGCTTGTCGGTGGGGTCGGTTTCTTGATGTTGAAGATGGACTTGTCGACGAAAGCGATGCGACGGCCAGACTCGCCACACCAGATTCAGATTCTTCAGACGCCTCCTCTTCATCATTTTCCTCAGATTCAGCTTCAGAGTCCATTTCCTTGCCAATGAATGCCCGAGCCTTCTTGGAGCTGCTCTTCTTGTGAAATGAAGACTTCAAGGATTTTGATGACGAAGATTTTGACGATTTCTTCTTCTTCTTTGCATCATCAGAACTGTAATCCTTGTATTTCTTCTTCTTCATTTCCTTTTCCCACTGAGGACAATCTTGAATATAGTGACCAGGTTTCTTGCATTTGTGGCACAACCTTCTCTTATAGTCCTTTGGATGAAGAATCACCGCTTCTTGAGGATTTTCCAGCGACCACGTCTTGAGAACTTCGGAATTTCTTCACGAGCGGTGCTAGCTCTGCTCAATTCTTGAGGATCACCAAGGCTACTATCGTAATCCTCATATTGAGTCGACACAGCCTTGGCCTTGAGGCACGTGGTTTGCCATAGTTTGAACCATAGATATCTCTCTTTTGAGAAGTGGAACTCGTGAGTATTTAGCCTTCGAGGATATCGGCAGGATCAAGAGACTTGTAATCAGCACGTTCTTGTATCATCGGTCCCAGTATCAAATGAGGAATCAAGCGATCTCAACAGTTTCTTCACCACCTCATGATCGGTGATGTCGGTGGCACCGAGGGCTTGAAGCTCATTTGAGATGTCGGTGAGGCGATCAAAGGTTTGTTGGACATTTTCATTGTCGAGTCTTTTGAAGCGGTTGAAGAGATTCGAAGAACATCAACTCGAGAGTCACGCTTCGATTGAGACTCCTTCATTCACTTTGGACAGCCTATCCCGGATAAGCTTAGCGGTTTCCAAAGCACTCACTCTTCCATCTTGTCCTTTGCTCGGATGGCCACATATGATATTCTTGGTTGAGAATCGAGTTGCTTGAATCTCTTCACATCGGTAGCGTTCAGTGAGGGTGAGACAGAGGGAACACCATTGTCCACAACATACCAGAGATCGTTATCAATTGCCTCAAGATGCATTCGCATCTTGTTCTTCCAGTAGGGGTAGTCCGTCCCATCAAAGGTAGGACACCCAGCCGAGACCTTGATCATACCTGCGGTCGACATAACTAAAACTCCAGGCGGTTAAACCAAAATCACACAGAATAATGGAGTACCTCGTTCTGATACTAATTGAAAGTGCGTTATATCGACTAGAGGGGGGGTGAATAGGCATTTTTTATGAATTCTTCACTGAGGAATTTGCTGGTGAGGAAATTCCTTAGTGAAGAACTACTTGCAGCGGAATAAGTACTCAGAACTAAGCATAACAGAATACAAGCATGGTCATCATGATGAAATGAAGACAAGCACAGAGTACAAAAAGCGTAATCACAGGATAACAAGATGAAGACAAACAGACTGAAGAAATTGAACTGAGGAAATTGAGAAAGTCTTCAGTCAAAGTCTTCAAACACAGATATGAACAACACTCAACATAGTAATGAGGAAATGAAAGGGTTGAGGGAATAGAACCAGTTAGTTGGTGAAGACAATGATTTGGTAAACCAGTTCCAACTGCTACCTCAGTTGTACGTCTGGTTGGAGCGGCTGAGTATTTAAACTCGAGGACACGCAGTCCCGGACACCCAGTCTCTGAGCCGCAACTCAGGACACCCAGTCCTCACCGTATTCTCCTTGAACTAAGACCACACAGGCCTCGCCAATCACTTGTGGTAAGTCTTGGTGACTTCCAAACCTTCACGAGACTTGGTCACTCGGCGATCCACAATTCCTCTTGGATGCTCTAGACCTTGACGCCTAACCGTCTGGAAGAAGCACAGTCTTCAAAGGTAACAAGCATCGGATCCACACAGGATCAATTTCTTCAGTGATGCTCAATCACTTTGGGTTTGTGGAGGTTTGGTTTTGGGATTTTCCTCACTTGATGATTTTCGCTCAAAGTCCTCGGAGGATGGGTTGCTCTCAAATGACAAGTGTCAAGTTCTCTCGAGCAGCCAACCAACTAGTGGTTGTAGGGGCGGCTATTTATAGCCTAGGAGCAGCCCGACATGATAAGACATAAATGCCCTTCAATGATATGACCATTAGGTGGATAAGATATTTTGGGACAGCCAGCGCGCAGCACAGCAACGGTCGAAAATTTGACTCTCAAATTCCTTAGGGCTATCATGTTCCTCACTATGTAGGCAATTCAGACCGGCGAATTCCTAACTCCTCGATTAGAGAAAGTCCTCGGTGACGGAAGAACTGCGTCTCACATTTGAAGAAATTGATCGAATCAGTATGAGATTTCAATGGCTTCACTCGAAGGATTGGTAGGTGTAGGATTTTGAGTTGAGCATCACATGGAAATTTTTCCTTAGTATTTCCTCGACCCCTTTAACGATGACGGTGTTTCCTATGACTCAAGAAAGAGAAAATGAAACTACGAAAACCAAAGTCTTCACGCTTCATGTTCCTCAAATGAATATCAAGTCTTCAAGGTCACACCAATTTCTTCACTTTCAAAGTCTTGAAAAGTCTTCACAATATCAAAGTCTTGATCGAAGAACTTCATTTTTAGGGTCGACTTTCTCTCAGAATATCAAACTCCTCATAGACTTATAGACCTGTGTACACTCACAAACGCATTAGTCCCTTAACCTATAAGTCTTCAATACACCAAAATCACTAAGGGGCACTAGATGCACTTACAGGTGCATTACATAAACCAAAAGGCATACGTCTGTAAGCAAAAGTACCGAAAGGGCAAATAAAAGTGGTCTTTTCTTGATCCTCCGCTAACACAGGTATTTGAGAGAAACCGGAGTAACCATCTAGAAAGCAAAAATGTGTATGTTTGGATAGTCTTTCTAGCATTTGATCAATAAAAGTTAAAGGGTAATGATCCTTTTTAGTAGCTTTATTTAATTTGCGGAAGTCAATTACCGTCCTATAACCTGTAATAATTCTTTGCGGGGTCAATTCGTCTTTATCATCAGGAACAACAGTAATACCTCCCTTCTTAGGGACACAATGGTCAGGACTTACCCACTGACTATCAGCAACGGGATAAATTATACCTGCCTCAAGGAGCTTTAGTATTTCCTTTCTTACCACTTCTGTCACCTTAGGATTTAACCATCGTTTGTGATCAATAACTGGTTTGGTGTCTTCCTCCAATTTTATTTTGTGTTGGCATAAAGTGGGACTAATGCCCTTAAGATCATCAAGAGTATATCCAATAGCAGCACGGTGCTTCTTCAGAGTTTTCAATAATCTTTCCTCTTCCTGCTCTGAAAGGTTAGCACTATAATAACATGATATATCTTCTTTTCATCAAGATAATCATATTTAAGAGTATCACGTAATGGTTTAAGCTCAAACACGGGATCACCCTTGGGTGGTGGAGGATCCCCTAGGATTTCAACAAGCAAGTTGTGTTTCAAAATAGGTCCCTGTTTAAAGAATACTTCATCTATTTCCCTTCTTTCATTCATAAACATATCATTTTCATGGTCTAGCAAATATTTTTCTAAAGGATCATTAGGAGGCACGGCAATAGAAGCAAGACCAACAATTCCATCCTTACTAGGTAATTCTTTATCGTGGGGCTGTCTATGAAACTTAGCAAAATTAAACTCATGAGACATATCCCCTAAACCAATAGTAACAACATCCTTTTTGCAATCTATCTTATCATTAACAGTATTCAAGAAGGGTCTACCAAATATAATGGGACAAAAGTCATCTTGTGGGGAATCAAGAACAAGAAAATCAGCAGGATATTTAACTTTCCCACACAAGACTTCAACATCTCTAACAATCCCAATTGGCGAAATAGTATCTCTATTCGCAAGCTTAACTGTAACATCAATGTCTTCTATCTTAGCAGGTGCAATATCATGCATAATTTATTTATATAAGGAATGAGTATTGCACTAGCACCCGTATCACATAAGCCATGATAGCAATGATCTCCTATTTTAAAAGAAATAACAGGCATGCCTACAACAGGTCTATTTTTCTTAGCATCGGGTCTAGCAATTCTAGCAGCCGCATCACAGAAATAAATAACATGCCCATCAATATTATCAGCCAAGAGATCTTTAACCATAGCAATACTAGGTTCAACTTTAATTTGCTCAGGAGGTGTATATGTTCTAGTATTACTCTTACAAACCACAGTTGAAGTTTTAGCATGATCCTTTATCCTGACAGGGAAAGGTGGTTTCTCAATATAAGTAGCAGGAACAATAGATCAGTATAAGTGATAGTATTTTCTTCAACTTTAATAGGTGCAACTACTTTTACTTCAGTGGGAGGATTATATTTAAACCACTTCCCCTTAGGGAGGTCAACATGAGTAGCAAATGATTCACAGAAAGAAGCTACTATCTCAGAGTCAAGTCCATATTTAGTGCTAAATCCACGAAAAGCATCGGTATCCGTAAAAGCTTTAACACAATCAAAATTAGGTGTCATACCTGACTCCTTACCTTCGTCGGAATCCCAATCTTCAGAGTTGCGTTTAATTCTTTCCAATAAATCCCATCTGAATTCAATAGTCTTCATCATAAAAGAACCAACACAAGAAGTATCGAGCATGGAGCGATTGTTGAGAGAAAGCCGAGCATAAATTTTTTGAATAATCATTTCTCTTGAGAGCTCATGATTGGGGCATGAATATAACATTGACTTAAGCCTCCCCCAAGCTTGAGCGATGCTTTCTCCTTTGCGAGGCCAAAAATTATATATATAATTACGATCACAATGAACAAGATGCATAGGATAAAACTTCTGGTGAAATTCCAATTTCAATCATTTGTAGTCCCATGATCCCATATCATCACATAGCCTATACCATGTCAATGCATCTCTCTTCAAAGATAAAGGGAAGACCTTCTTCTTGATAACATCATCGGGCATACCTGCAAGCTTAAATAATCCACAAACTTCATCCACATAGATTAAGTGTAAATCAGGATGCAATGTTCCATCTCCTGCAAAGGGGTTAGCTAGCAGTTTCTCTACCATACCCGAAGGAATTTCAAAGAACATTTTCAGTAGGTTCAGTAGGTTGAGTAGAAACTCTTTGCTCTACTGGTCGGGGTGAAGATACCCCGAACAAGCCCCTCAAAGGATTATGTTCCATAGTAACAAGTGACAGTAAATTTCAGCACACTATATAGATGTTTCCTTACCAAGTTCCACTTACCAAAGGCGCTTCACTCCCCGGCAATGGCGCCAGAAAAGAGTCTTGATGACCCACAAGTGTAGAGTATCTATTGTAGTCCTTTCGTTAAGTAAGAGTGTCGAACCCAATGAGGAGCAGAATGAAATGACAAGCGGTTTTCAGTAAGGTATTCTCTGCAAGCACTGAAATTATCGGTAACAGATAGTTTTGTGATAAGGTAATTTGTAACGGGTAACAAGCAATGAAAGTAAATAAAGTGCAGCAATGTGGCCCAATCCTTTTTGTAGCAAAGGACAAGCCTGGACAAGTTCTTATATAGAGAAAAGCGCTCCCGAGGACACATGGGAATTATCGTCAAGCTAGTTTTCATCACGCTCATATGGTTCGCGTTCGTTACTTTGATAATTTGATATGTGGGTGGACCGGTGCTTGGGTACTGCCCTTTCTTGGACAAGCATCCCACTTGTGATTAACCCCTATTGCAAGCATCCGCAAGTACAAAAGAAGTATTAAGGTAAACCTAACCATAGCATGAAACAAGTGGATCCAAATCAGCCCCTTACGAAGCAACGCATAAACTAGGGTTTAAGCTTCTGTCACTCTAGCAACCCATCATCTACTTATTACTTCCCAATGCCTTCCTCTAGCCCAAATAATGGTGAAGTGTCATGTAGTCAACGTTCACATAACACCACTAGAGGAGAGACAACATACATCTCATCAAAATATCGAACGAATACCAAATTCACATGACTACTTATAGCAAGACTTCTCCCATGTCCTCAGGAACAAACGTAACTACTCAAAAAGCATATTCATGTTCATGATCAGAGGAGTATTAATATGCATTAAGGATCTGAACAAATGATCTTCCACCAAATAAACCAACTAGCATCAACTACAAGGAGTAATCAACACTACTAGCAACCCACAGGTACCAATCTGAGGTTTTGGAACAAAGATTGGATACAAGAGATGAACTAGGGTTTGAGAGGAGATGGTGCTGGTGAATATGTTGATGGAGATTGACCACCTCCCGATGACAGGATCGATGGTGATGATTTCCCCCTCCCGGAGGGAAGTTTCCCCGGCAGAACAGCTCTGCCGGAGCCAGATTGGTTCCGCCAAGGTTCTGCCTCGTGGCGGCGAGTTTCGTCCCGTAAGCTTGCTTATGATTTTTTTCTTGGGTGAAAGACTTCATATAGCAGAAGATGGGCACCGGAGGGCTGCCAGGTGGCCCACGAGTCAGGGGGGCGCGCCAAGGGGGGGGGGGGGTAGGGCGCGCCCCCACCCTCGTGGCCATGGTGTGGGTCCCCTCTAGTATTTCTTCCGCTCATTATTTTTTATTAATTCCCAAAATGACTTTCGTGGAGTTTTAGGACTTTTGGAGCTGTGCAGAATAGGTCTCTAATATTTGCTCCTTTTCCAGCCCAGAATCCCAACTGCCGGCATTCTCGCTCTTCATGTAAACCTTGTAAAATAAGAGAGAATAGCCATAAGTATTGTGACATAACGTGTAATAACAGCCCATAATGCAATAAATATTGATATAAAAGCATGATGCAAAATGGACGTATCACTAAGCTAACGGATGGGTCTTGTCCATCACATCATTCCACTAATGATGTGATCCCGTTTGTCAAATGACAACTCATGTCCATGGCTAGGAAACTTAACCATCTTTGACCAACGAGCTAGTCTAGTAGAGGCATACTAGGGACATGATGTTTTGTCTATGTATTCACACATGTATCAAGTTTTCGGTTAATACAATTCTAGCATGAATAATAAACATTTGTCGTGAATAAGGAAATACAAAATAACAACTTTATTATTGCCTCTAGGGCATGTTTCCTTCAGGCTCCACCTGATTGGGGCTGTCGGCCACCCGGTCGCGGCTGGCTCCACACGAGGAGGCGCGATCCTCCTGGGATCCTGCGCCGGTTGGTACGACAGGTCTGGCGTCGGGATTTGCATCGGATCTAGCGCTGTTGTTAGGTGGATTAACAACGGATTCCACGCCAGTTTTGGCAATATCTTCACACATAAAATGACGACCTGAATCTGCACATTCATCACCAAAATCACAAGCTTCTATGGGCTTCTATGGAGGAGGATGATGCGAAGGCGGAAGACGAGGTGGTGGTGAGCGCGCCCGTAGTGCTGGACAACGATGCGGCAGCAGTGGTGGACATGATCTCGGTCGAAGGAGGTACCTAGATACAATCTTTGGGAGGTAGCTAGATACGATCTTTGATCTATGATGAAGAGGCTCTGACTACCATGTAAAATAGGTTCGAAGCGTTGAACCCTTTGTCTCGGGCCGCATTGATATATATCGGGCATATGCCTTGGCGTACAAGAAGTAGGGGATCGACCGTGAAGGGATCGATCATTACAGAGAGTTTGACAGAGGAGATACGAGAGAAGAAGAGATAGAGAGGGATTACAAGTTAAACAGAACTCCTAAGTCCTAACTCCATACAATTCTAACAGCCCACCCAACCCCACATAAATTCCTTCTTATCCGCTCACCGGACCAAACCCTAGCCACCTCACTCCTGTCCCCTCCACTCCTCTCTGCCACCCAAGCTCATCTTCGGCTCCTTCCGGCCTTCTCCGGCATGGCAAGCAGCGGATCCGAGTCCTTCACCTCCAGATCCGTCAACCCCGAGCTCATCCCACGCGGCCCCAAGGAGGAGATGGCCGTCCGGCTTGTGCTCCGCCGTGCCCGGGAGGAGGCCCGTGCACGGTTGCGCTCGGACTCCGTCCGTCGGGAATCTATTGCGTCCGTCCAAGTGGCGCATAGATCCGGCGCTAGGCCAGCCGTAGCTGCCTCACCTGAGGCCGTGCGGTCCATCTAGCGTCCCAAGGCGCTCGCGGACACGCAACCCCTCCGTTGGCATGCCGATATTCGGAACGCACCATCGTCACATGAGGCCATGGCACGGCGTACCCACCGTGCAAGGCACCGGGCGCAGGAGGCGGCGGCAGCCCGGCGGCGGACGTCGTCAAGGCGGAGTCACATTCTCTGGCACCCCATATGGGGCATCAGTCCGGGCGACGCAACCGCATCGTGGTGAACGTCGGCGGCTCATCCTCGGACGGATCCGTCATCGATCTGACGTCCACCGGCATTCAACATGTTCCGGGCTCCTACGAGGAAGAGTAGGGCATGAGAGATGGCGGTGCCTTGAGTCCCGTGAGTCGGCTCGTGTCCCATGCCATACTCTACCTTGCCGGCAACCGGACCAACACTCTAAGAAGCGCAACCGGCTGCCGGACATGACCAGGGCGGAGCCGGGTGAGCGTGGAGCGGAACCGGACGAGCTCCGCTTAGATTAGGTTTCACATTGCATGTAATAATATGGATTTGAGATTTTTTTAATTTGAGGCATCCGGATGTGAAATGCATTTTTTGAAGCGTGACCGGTCATTGTCCGCAGACGCGTCCGGACGCGTCCGCGGGCGTTTGAGGGGTTGGATTTGCAAGTCTGGTTGTATATGCTCTAACACAAAAACTTCTCACACGACTAAGAAACAGAAAAATCCGTTAAAAACATGTTCTCGTGGGGCAGTTCAAAGGACTGACAGCGAACATATATGCTACTAGTAACCTTTCGGGCGTTCGAAAGGGATTTTGCCGTGCTCTAGTCCAGTGGATTGCGAATGATGAGTCCATAGACTGACTGACGGTGGTAATGAGATCTTACCTTGAGAAGCTAACAGGACTGATCATTGTCCTCCTTGCCTCGCGTGACAGGAGGCATCATGCCGTGCTTTTGCACGCTTTTACTTTTTCTGTTCACAGCCCCCCTCTGACCGCGGTTAGCTGCAGTAGCGCAAATTGGACAGAGAGCAATGTTTGAGCTCAGTATACATCTCATGCCGACGGCCTAGTTTTTTCAGTCCAAGAGCTGGCCATTTGTACCTGCGAGACATCCAAATCCTGGGGAAAGCTCACTGCAGATGACAAGGTGAAAAAAAAATAATACAATTGTGATCGGGAGATCAAAGACGGAGCGGGGAGCAAATTAGGCTATCAAATTGGAGTACTTTATCTTATCTAGCCAAGCGTTAATTAGTGTCTCACGCTGTAAACTGAAATGCCTGAAAACTGAACCCCAATTTGATTCTCATAGTCTAAAAAATCAACACATAACTTTACAGCTGAATTTCAAAGTTGATCATTACTGTTTAGACAGCTGCATATATTTTCTACTAGGGAATTGCAAAGAAGCTTCCGTACGAGGGACTGATGAATTGCACTGTTGCATCTTCAAATTAAGGAACATTGATTAACAGAGCACTTCTGCTTCGGTACACCCTCCTTAAACACATCAAGGGCTGAGATCTGCCCATACCCTTGGCAGCCGTGAGGACGCGAGCCGAGCCGAGCCGTTAGCATCCATGGGCCCACAATGTCAGATGCAGGGCGTGTCGGTGGGGGCGTACGTGTGGTCGTGGCGCGGTCTTGCAGTTAACTGCGCACTAATTGCGGCGCTGACTGCTCGCGGCCGATCTCCTGCCGCCAGCCTTCTGCCGTCGTAGTCCGTGCCCTCCATTGCCGCGCGTGCGGCGACGGGCGCTTCCGCCGGCGGCAGCGGACGCGACGGTCGGTTGCCGCCCATTCGCGGCGACCGCCGTTCCGCCTTCAGCGCCACCAATGCTTGGTGCCGCGCGTGCCGTCCCGCATCTTCCCACGCCACCGATGCCTCGCTGCCGTGTCGCGCCGCGTTCCCCACGCCACCGATGCCTCGCTGCCGCGTCGCGCCTTCTTCGCCGCCGCTGCCTCGCTTTCTGCAACACGCGGTATCGCGCGTGCCGCCACCGCCCGCCTCTCCCTCGGGGCGCGCGCCACCAACGGCTCGCCCGCCCACCTCTCTCCCCCGCCGTCTATAAAAGGCCGCGCCCGCCCTGAGCAGGCCGTGCCATCTCCCTTGCCCCGCCCATCTCTCTTCCTCTCCTCGCACGCCCATCTCCCTCTCCTCGTCGGCAATGTCTTCCAGTGACTCCGACAAGGGCGCGTGGCCGACCGGCGTTTGGCCGCTGAGCCTCACCGTCGGCGAAATGGAGGATCTGGCCTGGTTCGGCCTGATGGTGCCGCCGGCAGCCAAAGTGTCGCGTCCGTGGCGGATCGGGGCGGACGGCATCCCCACCATGGGACCGCCGCCGGTGAGACAGCAGCTCCACGCGTTCCCTGGCGGCCGCTACAACCGAGGGCCCCGCGCAGGTGGTGGCGTGGGAAGAACTTCGACATCGTCCTCGGCGCGTTCAGGGATGCGGCGGCCGGCCGCACCGTCGGGGACATTACCGGCGAGGCCGGCACTTCCCGTGGTCGCCGCCGCCACGGCCCACCTCCAGCCGCCCTCATCGCCGGGACAAAGAAGCGCCGACCCGACGCCGGTCGAGATCCGCGGCCGCGCGAGCCACCCTCGCGCAAGACGGAGACCCGACGACACGCCAGGGCTACTGCGGTCTTGGCCTGTCGGCGAGGAGGCGGCGGCGGCGCCACTGTGAGGAACGAGAGCGGTGGCGGCCATAGCGACGGTGCGAGAGCAAAGGTAGCGGAAGACAATCGGTGGGATTTCAATGACGCGGCACGCGGCAGCGGTGGCAGCGATGGTGGCGACGGCGGCGAAGGAGAGGCCGGCGGTATGGCGCCGGTCGTCGACCTCACCGGCGCCAGCGACGACGAGTAGTCTAGTTTTAGGGTTTTTATTTAAATTTCAGTCTAAGTTATGTAAGAGCAGTGCTCGGTTATGTTTAGTGTTATGTAAGGTAGTTTGAATTATGAATGAACTCGGAATGGCTTATCTGGAAAAAAACGTATGTTTAATTTGATGTTAGTCGTGCAACTTCAAAAAATAAACGGAAACATGCATTTCAACGTTACGAGAAAAATCAGTGCTCGGTTACGCATGCATGGGGCATTCACTCATACTCGAACAGTCTCTGAAAAATTCTTAAAGCGATAAAAAAGCCAGAAAACCTTTCATGCATCCTAATGATGATGGTGGAACAGTATAAAAATGTGGGTACATTTGAAGGCTGTCGGAAAAAACTCCTTTCAAACGGGGCCTTCGGTCCTGCCCAAACGGGGTCTGGAGAAGGAGGCCAACTTGTCTGACATATTCGGAAAAATTATAGAACATTCATAAAGCGATGAAAAATACAAAAAACTTGGCATGCATCCTACTGATCATGGTGGAACACTATAAGAAAAATTTATAGAAGGAAAAAAAACAATTATAAGAAAAATTTATAGAAGGAAGAAAAACAATGGTGAAAAAATTGCCTACTGTGCTTGCAGGCCACAACTGCGCTTAATCGGTCCGGCCCGATCAAGCCGGGCGGCGAACGGCCGACCTTCGCCCAGCTGACGCCCTGCAAAGATGACCAACGGGCAGAGGCGGGCGGGCGGAATCGAGGAGTTCGAAACGGTGGTACGAACTTGGTATATAAGCAGGTCGCGGCGTGGTTCGGCGGGCGAGGTGGGACTAAACTTTAGTCCTCACCCCGCCGACCCTGCCCCAAGCACTGCCAAGACACTCAATGGGCGGCCAGTGCGCCGTTGCGCACAATCACTGGGCCATCGCGCACAGTCAAGACTTTTGTTTTGTTTTAAAGAAAAATAGTATTAAGTTTTTTAGTTATTTATGCCTGGCTTATAGTATACAGAAATTCTATAATTAATAAAAAACCATACGTAATATAGAATTGTTAACTATATTACTTATAATAATAACGAGTTGTTTATTTAAATTTATATGAAAAACTAATGAGTATTTTATAAGTAATTGCTAAAACAATAATGAATTTTTGATAATTAATTGATAATGAGTTTTTTGTAATGAATTTTGTAATAAGTTATTTGTGTAGATTAGTAATTACATTTTTAATATTTACGTAATGTTGATTAATGTCTAAAATATATTTAAAATATATGCAAAGTTTAGTACTGTAATGTGTTGCATTAACGGCTAAATGTGTTTACATAATAATAATGCGTTGTTTTGTTTAATTTATAAGTAAGAATAATGAGTTTTTATTACAATTTATAGGTAAACATAATCAGTATTTTTTTAACATTTTATGAGTTTTGTGTAAATGCCTAACATTTTGTAGCTTATTAAAAATTATTAATTAGTTTATTGATATAACTACTAATTTGGAAACGACCGTAAAAAACTGTACCTGACATAGAATTTTTTAAGTAGTTAAATTAAAAGCAATACTTAATACAGAATTTATTAAGTAATTATATTAAAAGAGTACTTTATAGGGAATTTATTTCGTGTTGAAAATATACATATGAAAAATTTACTATTGTTATTTCTGCGCGAATTGACAAGCTTATATTAAAAAATAAGATAGTAATAATGTCAGTTGACTTTAGTTAAAGTCACATGACATTATTACTATCTATTTCAATAAATATCAGAAAGGCGGCTATATAAGGCAGTCCTGGCGTCCCTAGGCGCGCGAGGTGGGACAAAAAAGCGCCCCTTCCACCTCTCCCCGCGCCGTGAATCGTAGAAAAAAAAATATTGATGCAAAAAAAAGCCCACCTGTGCTTGCACGCTGCAACTGCGCTTAATCGGTCCGGCCCGATCAAGCCGGGTAGCGAAAGGGCCAGCCTTTCGGCCCAGCTACGGCCTGCAGCACATACCAACGGGGCAGAGGCGGGGCGGGGCGGGAATCAGAGGAGTTCGAAACGGTGGTAGGAGCTTGGTACATAAGTAGGTCGCGGCGTGGTTCGGCGGGCGAGGTGGGACTAAACTTTAGTCCTCACCCCGCCGACCCTGCCCCCGCACCGCACGCACACTCAATGGGCCGGCCCAGGCGCGCCGTTGCGCACAATCACTGGGCCATCGCGCACAGTCAAGACTTTTGTTTTGTTTTAAAGAAAAATAGTATTAAGTTTTTTAGTTATTTATGCCTGGCTTATAGTATACATAAATTCTATAATTAATAAAAAACCATACGTAATATAGAATTGTTAACTATATTACTTATAATAATAACGAGTTGTTTATTTAAATTTATACGAAAAACTAATGAGTATTTTATAAGTAATTGCTAAAACAATAATGATTTTTTTGATAATTAATTGATAATGAGTTTTTTTGTAATGAATTTTGTAATAAGTTATTTGTGTAGATTAGTAATTACATTTTTAATATTTATGTAATGTTAATTAATGTCTAAAATATATTTAAAATATATGCAAAGTTTAGTACTGTAATGTGTTGCATTAACGGCTAAATGTGTTTACATAATAATAATGCCTTGTTTTTTAATTTATAAGTAAGAATAATGAGTTTTTTATTACAACTTATAGGTAAAAATAATCAGTATTTTTTTAACATTTTATGAGTTTTGTGTAAATGCCTAACATTTTGCAGCTTATTAAAAATTATTAATTAGTTTATTGATATAACTACTAATTTGGAAACGACCGTTCATAAAAAACTGTACTTGACATAGAATTTTTTAAGTAGTTAAATTAAAAACAGTACCTAATACAGAATTTTCGGTGCGTTTCACGGAGTTAGGGTCCACCGGCTGAGTAAGAAAAGAGAACGCAGTTCGGCGCTGACATCGTTCATATCCGATCAGTGCCGGTTGCATGGGAGGTATGAGGTGGCACCCACGAAAAGTCACCCAAATTTGGGATGCAGTGGGCATGCCCATCTTAGGGCCCCACGCAAAAGTTTAACGAATCCGGACACCAAACGCACGTTGTGTCACGCCCGGTCAGTGTTTTCGGTGCGTTTCACGGAGAAAACCATAGGAAATTCATACGGTGCCGGAAAATTATGAAAACTTGCAGGCATGATGGCCCTGCCGAGGAGTGCGTGTGGAAAAAGTTAGGGGGTCCACCGGCTGAGTAAGAAAAGAGAACGCAGTTCGGGGCTGACATCGTTCATATCCGATCAGTGCCGGTTGCATGGGAGGTACGAGGTGGCACCCACGAAAAGTCACCCAAATTTGGGATGCAGTGGGCTTGCCCATCTTAGGGCTCCACGCAAAAGTTGAACGAATTCGCACACCAAACGCATGTTGCGTCACGCCCGGTCAGTGTTTTCGGTGCGTTTCACGCAGAAAACCATAGGAAATTCATACGGTGTCGGAAAATTATGAAAACTTGCAGGCATGATGGCCCTGCCGATGAGTGCGTGTGAAAAAAGTTAGGGTCCACCGGCTGAGTAAGAAAAGAGAACGCAGTTCGGGGCTGACATCGTTCATATCCGATCAGCGCCGGTTGTATGGGAGGTATGAGGTGGCACCCACGAAAAGTCACCCAAATTTGGGATGCAGTGGGCATGCCCATCTTAGGGCCCCACGCAAAAGTTGAACGAATTCGGACACCAAACGCACGTTGCGTCACGCCCGGTCAGTGTTTTCGGTGCGTTTCACGGAGAAAACCATAGGAAATTCATACGGTGCCGGAAAATTATGAAAACTTGCAGGCATGATGGCCCTGCCAATGAGTGCGTGTGGAAAAAGTTAGGGGTCCACCGGCTGAGTAAGAAAAGAGAACGCAATTCGGGGCTGACATCGTTCATATCCGATCAGTGCCGGTTGCATGGGAGGTATGAGGTGGCACCCACGAAAAGTCACCCAAATTTGGGATGCAGTGGGCATGCCCATCTTAGGGCCCCACGCAAAAGTTTAACGAATCCGGACACCAAACGCACGTTGTGTCACGCCCGGTCAGTGTTTTCGGTGCGTTTCACGGAGAAAACCATAGGAAATTCATACGGTGCCGGAAAATTATGAAAACTTGCAGGCATGATGGCCCTGCCGAGGAGTTTGTGGGGAAAATGTTAGGGGTCCACCGGCTGAGTAAGAAAAGAGAACGCAGTTCGGGGCTGACATCGTTCATATCCGATCAGTGTCATTTGCATGGGAGGTATGAGGTGGCACCCATGAAAAGTCAACCAAATTTGGGATGCAGTGGGCATGCCCATCTTAGGGCCCCACGCAAAAGTTGAATGAATTCGCACACCAAACGCACGTTGCGTCACGCCCGGTCAGTGTTTTCGGTGCGTTTCACGCAGAAAACCATAGGAAATTCATACGGTGCCGGAAAATTATGAAAACTTGCAGGCATGATGGCCCTGCCGATGAGTGCGTGTGGAAAAAGTTAGGGGTCCACCGGCTGAGTAAGAAAAGAGAACGCAGTTCGGGGCTGACATCGTTCATATCCGATCGATGCGGTTGCATGGGAGGTGCGAGTGGCACCCACGAAAAGTCACCCAAATTTGGGATGCGATGGGCATGCCCATCTTAGGGCCCCACGCAAAGTTGAACGATTAGCACACCAAACGCGACGCGTTGCGTCACGCCCGGTTAGTGTTTTCGGTGCATTTCACGGAGAAAACCATAGGAAATTCATACGGTGCCGGAAAATTATGAAAACTTGCAGGCATGATGGCCCTGCCGATGAGTGCGTGTGGAAAAAGTGTCGTGACGTTTGACGGAGTAGAAAAAAACCCGTAGTTGGGAACCCCTCCCCGGCAGACCGAGAGGTAGGTGGTTGCACTGGGGCTACGTGATGGCATGCATGCAATTGCACCAAAGTGTGCGTACATGTGGGCACGGCTAACGTAGGCCCCCACGCAAGGTTGGAACGAAAACGGACACAAAACGGAAGTTGCGTCATGTCCGGGCAGTGTTTTTGCGAATTTCGACCTGGAAAACACTAGAAAATGCGCCGAGCGCCAGAAAAATACAGTAATTGGCGTGGGTGCTGTGGATGGTGATGGCAACGTGTGGAAAAAGTGTTGTGACGTTTGACGGACTTAAGAAAAATCGTAGTTGGGAACCCCCCCGGCAGACCGAGAGGTAGCTGGTTGCACTGGGGCTACTTGATCGCATGCATGCAATTGCACCAAAGTGTGCGTACATGTGGGCACGACCAAAGTAGGCCCCCACGCAAGGTTGGAACGAAAACGGACACAAAATAGACGTTGCGTCACGTCCGGGCAGTGTTTTTGCGATTTTCGACCTGGAAAACCCTAGAAAATGCGCCGAGCGCCGGAAAAATTCACGAATTGGCGTGGGTGCTGTGGATGGTGATGACAACGTGTGGAAAAAGTTTCGTGACGTTTGACGGAGTAGAAAAAAAACCGTAGTTGGGAACCCCCTCCCCGGCAGATCAAGAGGTAGCTGGTTGCACTGGGGCTACTTGATCGCATGCATGCAATTGCACCAAAGTGTGCGTACATGTGGGCACGGCCAACGTAGGCCCCCACGCAAGGTTGGAACGAAAACGGACACAAAACAGATGTTGCGTCACGTTCGGGCAGTGTTTTTGCGGTTTTCGACCTGGAAAACCCTAGAAAATGCGCCGAGCGCCAGAAAAATTTGCAAATTGGCGTGGGTGCTGTGGATGGTGATGGCAACGTGTGGAAAAAGTGTCATGACGTTTGACGGAGTAGAAAAAAACCGTAGTTGGGAACCATATTTAAAAAAATTTGTTTTCCGTTTGAAGTTAAAAAAATAAACAAAATGACAAAATAAACATATTTAATACTGTAATGTGACTTTACCCACTACCGGGCAGTTCACTTCCAGACAGTGTACTGCCAGGCAGTTAAGTAAAGCCATATCACAATATAAGATATGACCATGCATGGACTACCGGAGGCGGCAATATAAACTGGTCTGGACATCCTTCAGCCGCCGAGGTGGGACTAAATTGGAATGGCTGCCGCACGCCAAGGTGAGATGTAGTGCGGGCCCTGACCGAATCTATGAGTTGGATCTGCGTGCCTCGGCCGGCACAATGAGAGTCTTGTGACGGCGCGTCGTGGGCGGCCCATTGACTCTGCGCGAGGTCTTGGGCGGGGTCGGCGAGGTGAGGACTAAAGTTTAGTCCCACCTCGCCCACCGACGACCTTGTGGCGCTTTATATACCGCCTCCCACCACCGTTTCAAACTCCTCGATTCCCACCCGCCCGCCTCTGCCCGTTGGTCTATGCAGCAGTCGAAGCTGGGCGAAGGTCGGCCCTTCGCCGCCCGGCTTGATCGGGCCGGACCGATTCACGTCAACAATGGCCTGCAACCACGGTTGGGCAGTTTTTTTTTGCATCACTATTTTTTTGCCTTCTATGAGTCACGGCGCGGGGGGAGGTGGGAGGGGCGCATCACTATTTTTTTTGCATCAGTATTTTTTGCATCACTTTATAGAAAAAAATAGTAAGTTCTTTATAATTAGTTACTATAACAATACTAAGTTTGGGGTCCACCGGCTAACGTTAAAATGGTTGCATTAAAAAATTGCATCAATAATTTCTAACGTTAAAAAAACATCAAAGATAATGGCTCTCTTGTTGAAGAGTATGCATGATCCATGTGAACCTTCACAAGGTCCTGCATATCCTCCAAATAGAGTCCCACAAACTGGGATGTTTGTGCATTGACCGAAAGAAAATTATATAAGGGAGTCAACGGCGCGCTGGCTTAGCGATGTGGTATTAAACTACAATGCATGTTTGTAATTAATGCATCGTGGGCCAGCTGGCGGTAGTTTTACGGGACGGGCCAAGTGGCCCACTATGGCGTGACCACGTCGACGACACCGTACGTGCGTGCATGGCATGGAAACCAAGCCGCCATTACCTCGCCCCAGGACCGCCTAGCCCCGCCGCCTCCACGGACGTCCTCACCCATCCCCGATCCGACGGTCGCACCGCCGTGGCCGTCCAAACTCCCTTCCCTACCGGCCTGACGGCGGCCATAATCCGTCATCTGCAGCGACTTGGATCTCGAGCCGGCCGTCTTTGTCTGGCAAATTCGCGCACCCTAAACCCATTCAATTCGGCATGTTCCTTAATATGACTCCGATCACATAGAGGCAGCCGAGTTTTGTTGAGACTCTCGCCGACAAAAAGCATGCACACCGAACCGTGGTCGATATGCCGCCACCGATGGGGACATATGCACGCCACTATGCTTCACGATGTCTGACGTTTAAATGGTTGAATGGCACTGTAAGTATGAGTTTGGTTTTAACAAAACTCTCATTTGTACTTCACAAGTTGATAGAATTTTTTTGTTTATGTATGCAGATAATGAATGCATATTGTAAACACCTACAACACCGTGATTTCTCTGACCGTTTCATATCAACAACGTGGTTCCCCAAATTTATGTTGGGTAGGGCTAGGGGAAAGACCAAGTCAATTAATGATTTAGATTCAGAACAAGTTACAAAGAAATCAAAAGTCCTCGCAAGAGTAATGGATGAGTATTTTAGACGGGACAAGGTATTCCTTTCATATTTATTTGTTTTTGTTAGTCATTACTATTTAATTGCACTAACATCATTTTATTATTATATAGGCGTATTTTCCTATGCACGTTAATGATAATCATTGGATAACCATAGTGATACACATCGTCAAGGAGGAGTTTCAAGTTCTTGACTCAAATTCTAGCAATTAGCCAAAGAATTCGCAATATGATTGCCAGCCTAGTACGCCATAATTTTCACACTCGCATTCAGAAAATTATTGAGTCATACATTAATTTCTGGTTTGTTAATTTGTTTCAGAGAGCTGAAATTTCTAAGGATATTATGGAGGCCAACTCTAATCTTGAATTAAAAAAAATTCTAGATGTATCATCGTGGCCAATTAATGAGTATAAAATGCCGAGACAACATGATGGGTAAGTTAAATGAGTACAAGAAAGTGCATGCTATATCCTAAACTGATCACACATGTTTATTGCAGAGTGTCTTGTGGACTTTTTGTGATGTGGTGCATAAAATACTGGGACGGAGATCGCTGGACACATGAATTTGACCAGCAAGAGATTAATGAGTCAAGGCCACGTATTGTCGTGGAAATCATTTTTTCTGAGGTCAACAGATTAGAGAAAGTGAAGATGAAAATTGTTAAAATCATGGAGAAGGAGTAGGTATTAGCATCGGTAGGGTTTTAGTCCCGTAGAAGATTTCCTTACCGTTGTTGGATACTTTGATCGACTGTAATGCGACATGGCACTGCGATAGATTTAGACAACTTTTCACGTTTTATTTATTGCTTTCGTGAGACACTGCACATTTAAATGCGTGTGGGCAAGTAATATTTTTTCTGTCCTAAAATGTATCAGTTTGCCTCTGCGATATTACATGTACTGTTGTTGTTGTTCCTACTCGCGGCGGTCATTTTTTTATTAAAAAATATGTCCGCCGTCCTGAGTTGGTGCGATGTGGATAAAACGTGCACAATTTCCCACGTCGATTCTGGTGGCAGCAGCGGCGCTGGATCCGACGAATATTCCAGCCCGTGCGGTGGCCGACAGCCGAGGCAGTGGCGGGCCCACGAAGTCCAGCTAGTGCGGGCTGGCGCCATTCGCCGTGCGGCATGCGTGGGTCTGCTGGCCCAGCAGCCGGCCGACCGACAGCCGCGCGCCCGCTGGCACACGTCACGTCCCGCCCCAGCCAGCGGGCACATGCAACGATCCCGAGGGCGATCTGTCGGCCATAAACGACGCGCGTCGGGCGCGTGGGCCCATCCTCTTCGTGTGCGGATACGGACGCTGACGCGTTGTGCCGAGTAGGTTTAGTCCCACCTCGCTCGCGGAGAGACGCGCCGACCGGTTTACATACCCGCGTCTTCGCCTTCTCACAAGCTCGCTACAGATAATTAACGAATGCCCTGCTGTGCGCCGTGGCCTCCCCGCTCGGCGGCCGAAAGGCCTCGCCGAAATATGTTAGTAGTTCTTGTCTGTCTTGGCTACTTGCGCCAAAGCCGGGCTTTTAAAAAAAATTGTCACATACATTAAATTTCAAAAATGTTCATAAGTTGACTAAGTCATGACAGCAGTAACACATTCATACAAATATAATATGTTTCACACATAATAATATAAATCGCATGTCTTCATATGAATCGCATGTCTCATAAAATTGAACAAGGTGACATAAACATTAACTCAAAGGCCATGTCTATTATTCTTAAAGAAAGAAACTGAAAGTGCTAATGACTTTCATCGAACAAGGTGGTTTAAACAATAAACTCAAAGTGCCATGTCTCTTATTCTTAAACAAATAAATTAAAATTGCCAGTGCCTTCAATTGATTATGAATACTTCATCTTTATGCCCGGTTCCTACATAACGAATTGTAAACAACTCATCAGACAATTGTCAAGAGAGAACCAAAAAATAATTAAAATAATGAAAAACTTACTTTTCATTCTCAGGGCAAGTTTGCCGTCTATGGCCCTCTGTCTTACAAATGCCACAAAGAGGACCGGGTTTTTTCTCAGAAAATGATTTTGGTCTTCCATTTTTGTAACATTTGGATCTTTCTTTGCCATACTGTCCTGCTCTCTGTTTAGGGCGCCCTTCGTGGAAACTTTCACGGGATCACCTATGACATCAACATGTTGTTCCGGCTCACGTGGATCCTCATGCACATTTCTTCTACTACCAATAGCATCATCATCAGGGACCTTTTTCTTCGCTATTATATTCTGCAGACACGCATCAACTCATCATAGACGAATGGATCATTTGAAGCAACATGAAAAGCTTCACTCTGTTATCTTGAGTTGACTATAGCGAGCATGCTTGCTGCCCTCGTCCAACCCCACCAAACAAGTCACTCTTTTCACTGCAGGTGCAGCCCACCTCTCGCAACTTTCGACATCCTCTTAAGGATGCAACACTTAGGTATTTTAGATATTTTGAGATGAACCAACACATACGTAATGTGTTTGCAAGGCAATCCTTTCCAAGCATTCGTCCCACAACTGCATCTATCGTATTCTCGAGTTTTCACTTCGATAATTCACGCCGAACTGAAATTTCCGGTTATTTCTCCATGTCACGATGAAAGTGTGGCAGTCAACTCCCACTAGCGTCTCAAAAATCTCAAGCTCACCCATCTTCTTCAGATCTTGTTGAAGAATATAAAAATTGGAATGGGTGAATACTTCGGCGGCATGCTTCTCAATATCCTTATATTACATGGATGATGGTGGCAATGACTGATTTGAAACACGGTCATCATGCGCCTCGTTCTCACGTAGTCGGACTATGCAATTCTCATAATGCACAACTAGGTCAACAATAGTCATACCGCCGTCCAAGTGCGGTGAAGACAAGAGTTAAGACTTTCACTCCTCGATTCTGCGCATACCCGAAAAAACCATCCGATGATATGATGCTGCCACGACTCCTTTTCCCGTACATCCCGCTCAGCCACTCTTCTGCTTTTATCGATCTTTCATTTACGGACGGAAGCGTGCCATCTCGTCTCAAAGTTGGTGGAGAGGTGGAGTAGTACAAGAGTGCCCCGAACTCACTTAGCGATTTGTAATTAAGGTGCTTCGCATGTTTTTTCTCGTGCCATGAGCAGAGACGGTGCAACACATCAACCAAAACCAACCGAATAGCTCGTATCATTGCAGCGTCCCCATCTGTGATGATTGACCTTGGCTTTTTCTGACAATTGGCCTTCAGGAATGTCTGGAGCAGCCACACGTACGTCGCTTCGGTCTCGTCGGACACAATGGCACAACCAAAAACTGTGGTGCAACGGTGATTGTTTACACCAACAAAGGGGATGAACAGCATACCATATCTGTTCATCTTATACGTGCTGTCGAACACCGTCACATATCCATACAATTGATAGTCCCGTCGCGACTGTGCATCGCACCAGAACATGCTCTTCAAACGGCCCTCCTTATCGAGCACGTACTCAAAGAAAAACTGTGGATCCTTCTCCTTTCTGCTCCTCATAATCCTGATTGCCGTGTTAGCATCACCCTTCGCAATCAACTTCATTTTTTCTCGGCAACATAGGTTGTACACGTCTCGTCTCAGAAACCCACACTTATCATATGAGCCATACCTGCTAATGAAGTTGTCAATGATGATATGCTTTCTGATCCCAGCTCCTTCCATCGCCAAGATCTCAGCTATCTGGTGATCTCCCATCACTCGATGTGACCGCAGAAATACCACCTCATCTGGTCTAGCCAACAAATGGCTGTGATCATCCATAAAAGCTGCCACGAACCAAACTCCAAGTCCTTTGTCCAACTTCACGACTAAATGTGCGCCACACTCTCAATGAGTCTCTGGTCTTAGCCTGCGGGTACGGCCCTCCGGGTTTAAAAATTTACTGAGACATTTTCCTGCCCTCGAGCAAACGTATCTCCTATACCGAACAATGGTTCAAAGTCCTTTTCCTCGTTTCACCTTATCTTTTCTGATACTGAATCCACAGTCTTTGGCGTGGTTATTATAGAACATGTGAGCCTCCCATTGTGATGCAAATGTCATACCCATAACCTTCAACTGTGTCTCCAGTATGACGTTGTGGATTTCAGCTTCCTCAAAGTCCATATTAGCTCCATCCTCATGCTCATATCCATCTTCACCACTCCAACCATCAAAGTTAGCCTACAATATTCCACATAAGCAAGTATAAGTTGTCATTACCAATTTTTATTATTCAATGACATCTTAAATTTTGGACCGAACTCGGCTTATGTTATCCCGAAAGATTCAACACCATGATTTTCCTCGTTCGACGTCAATATCCTCCTCAGCATAAAAAATCATATGCACGTGTAAGTACCATATGGTTCTTCATCCGACGAAAAGAATGTACACGACACTTACGTTTTCACTACAAGCACCCTCCTCCTTCTTTTCAAAATCCTCCTCAGGTAAATTATCGTACGACGACCAGGATTCATGGTCGCTGCCATCATCATCATCTTTACTATCACTACCATTCATACGATCAACACTATCGCTACCATCCCACTCACTCGTGTCCAAAAATAGATCCGTAAATCAAATTTCTTTATCCATTAAATGATCTCTCAATCAACACTGCAATATTATAATAAAAATTGATCTATCAATTTTAAATCAAATTAAATGTACTACGATCATACAGATGAGAAATTCTTATCTAACAAGTGATTGCACATAATTATTTACAGATTCAATTTTTTTGACAAACTAGAAGGCTTACATGGCATGCACGTGCACTTCGGCCGGCCTGGCGTGGTTGCGGACGGCGAGGATGTTCCTGGAGAGGTTGATCACGGATTTGCGGGCGTCGACGACGTCACGGAGTCGACATCACGTACGGCGGGCGACTCCAAGATCTGTCCGCGCCGGCCAGATCCCGGGTGAAGACGGGGAGAAGGCGGCGATCGGCCGAACGGGAAGACGTTGGAATTGGCAGCGTTATCACGGCTAGATCGGTGGGGAAAGGCGGCTATCGGCGGGTAAGGGCGGTGATCGGCGGGGCGGGGCGACGTTGGAATGGGCCGCGTGATCACCGCAGGTTGTGGGTTTTTTTTTCGCGCGACGGAGTGAAAGTGCAACTAATCCCCGGGTGGTTTTGGTAATTAATAACAACATATATATCATTGAACTAATAGTTACTTGAGAATCATTTCAGAAAGTTCACTGATATGGGTATGGCAAGGACTGAAGAAGTGGACCCCTCAAAATGCTAAGGCAAGCATTGGCAAAAGCTCAAGACTCCATTTTTGGTTTAGTGATCCAAGATCACATTGAGTCCATAGGAAAAGCCAATACTATTAAAAGGGGATGAGGTTATGATGATGATCTGGTTGCTCAAGTGCTTAGTGATACATCTCCTAAACTATCGAAGAACTTTCACGCCATATACACTCATAAGTAATCTCGGTCCCACCGATATTCCAAACTCACCACACCGAGATGAACCACCTCAGCCATAAAGCCAAACCCTAGAAAACTCGGATTTTCCGATTCGAACTCGGTCTCACCGAAATATGAGTTGCCAAGCTTCAGAACCTTCATCATCAAATCGGTGTCACCGAGATGATGAAGTCGGTCCCACCAAAACGGCATGCTCTTGTCTTTGCACGAATCGGACTAACCGAGATTGTATTTTCGGTCCACCGAAAATCCCAACGCTCACATTATTTGAACTTTCGGTCTCGCCGAGTTGTCAACTTCGTCCCACCAAGATTGCTCAAATGTGTGTAACGGTTGGATTTTGTGTGGAGGCTATAAATACCCTCCACCCCTCTTCATTCGTGGAGAGAGCCATCGAAAGAACTACCACTCCTACCTTACATTTACGAGAAGAGAACTACCTACCCTTGTGTTGAGATCAAGTTGCTCCACTCCCACCATATGAAGCTTGATCTCTAGTCTTCCCAAGTTGCTTTCCACTCAATCCTTTCTTCCACCACAGCCAAATCGGTGAGGAGAGTTGAGTGTTGGGGAGATTATCATTTGAAGCACAAGAGCAAGGAGTTCATCATCATCAACAACATCTATTACCTTTTGGAGGGTGGTGCCTCCTAGATTGGTTAGGTGTCGCTTGGGAGCCTCCGTCGAGATGTGGAGTTGAACCAAGAAGTTTGTAAGGGCAAGGAGATCGCCTACTTCGTGAAGATCTACCCCGAGTAAGGCTAGCCCTTCGTGGGCGTAGGCCATGATGGAATAGACAAGGTTGCTTCTTCGTGGACCCTTCGTGGGTGGAGCCCTCCGTGGACTCTCGCAGCCGTTACCCTCCGTGGGTTGAAGTCTCCATCAACGTGGAAGTACGATAGCACCACCTATCGGAACCACGAGAAAAATCACCGCGTCTCCAAAATTGTGTTTGCTCTTCTCCACCTCTCTTTACTACATGTGCAATTTACTTTCCGCTGCCTATACTCTAGAATTGCATGTGTAGGGTGATGCTTGACTTGATCATAATTGTGAATCTGCCAAAAACTGTTCTTTGTCAAAAGGCAGAATTTTTATATTGTCAAGTAGTCTAATCACCCCCCCTCTAGACATACTTTCGATCCTACAAGTGGTATCAGAGCTTTGGTCTCCATTGTATTGGTTTCCATTGCATTGGACTCCATAAGCTTGGTTTCACAACCTAGGAGAGTATGGCGTCTAGTGAGGGTAATTTTCATAGAGGTCCTTACTTTGATGGTACAAATTTTGCTAGTTGGAAGCATAAAATGAAAATGCATATTCTTGGTCATAACCCAGCCGCATGGGGCATTATTTGTGTTGGTATGCAAGGTGAATTCTTCGAGGAAGGAAAAGTTCCGGATCGCGGCTTCTAACGGAAGAATTGCGGATGTTGCAAAACAATGCTCAAGCTTGTGACATTCTCTTCAATGCCTTGTGTCCCGAGGAGTTCAACAAAATCAGCCGTCTTTAGAATGCAAAAGAGATTTGGGATACTTTGGTTGAAATGCACGAAGGTACCGAGTCCGTGAAGGAATCAAAGCAAGATGTTCTTCAAGGTCAACTTGACAAGTTCAAGATGAAGGAAGGTGAAGGAGTCGCTGAAATGTACTCTAGGCTTGCTCTCATCACAAATGAGATTGCCGGCTTAGGAAGCGAAGAAATGACCGACCGATTCATCATCAAGAAGATTCTCAGAGCTTTGGATGGAAAGTATGACACCGTGTGCACTTTGATCCAAATGATGCCAAACTACAAGAATCTCAAGCCAACCGAAGTCATTGGAAGAATTGTTGCTCATGAGATGAAACTTAAGGATAAGGAAGAGCTTCACAACAAGTCAAGTGGTGCTTACAAAGCTACAAGTGATGCTCCCACAACCTCAAGTGACATGTTAGTTTCCAATGAAGAGATAAGCCTAATGGTCAAGAACTTCAACAAATTCTACAAGAATAGAGGCAAAGAGAGAAGCTCAAAGTCAAGATCATATGATGAAAAGAGATCTTCTAGTCGTGATCGAAACTGCTACAATTGTGGAAGACCCGGACACTAATCAAATGAGTGTACGGCTCCCCACAAGAGAAGAGAAGAATCTCCAAGAAGAATAAGCTCACGAGATGAGTCACCTCGGAAAGAGAGAAGGAGTAGAGATGATCGTTATGAACGAAGACCCTCTCGGAGAAGCAAGGATTCGGAGAGGAAAGACAAGTCATCAAGGAGCTACACAAGAAGAAAACATCAAGCTCATGTAGGTGAATGGGTCTCCGGCTCCGACTCCGACAATCAATTCGAAGGAAGCTATCACTCCAACTCCGACTACAGTCAAGATGAAGGTGTTGCCGGTCTTGCTCTCGTATCCTCCAACTCCAACTCCTACGACTTATTTGATTCACCAAATGAGGGAATTGGAAGATGCTTCATGGCTAAAGGCCCCAAGGTATCACACCCTGAATTCATTGCCTTTGATAGTGATGAGGATGATTTGCTTGGTGAAGATGAGCTCTTACATGATAAATCCAATGAACCTAGTAACGATGAACATGCTAGTAGTCTTTATAGTCGAGAAGAGTCGAATGACAATGCTATGAAGGAGATTGAGCGTCTAACTAAAGAACTAAACACTATTAAGTTAGCTCATGAAACAACTCAAGAAGATCATAGAGAGCTCCTAAGATCTCATGAGAAGCTACGCTTCGAGAAGCTCACTCTAGAGCAAGAACATGAGTTTCTAAAAGCAATCAATGACGATCTTCGAAAGAAGAGTTCTTCATATCTTGACAAACGACTTATCTTGTCTAATTTTTTGCCACCCATTAAGACTAAGCATGACAAGCATAAGAAAAATTCTTTCTCTAGTAGTAACAATAACCATGCTAAATCCAATGTTGTTGCTTCTAGTAGTTCTCTTTATTCCACTAACAATGTTTCAAGCCAAGTTACACTTGAGCAAGAAAATAGTTTATTGAAAGGTATCATAGAGAAAGGTGTCTACAAGAGCCTTGCCGGAAGCAAGAACTTTAAGGAAATTGTTCGCAAGCAAGGAAGGCACCGGAAGAATCAAGGAATTGGTTTTGAGCGAAAGTTCAACGCCGAAGGTGTTGAATGGGAAGAAGGTCAATATCCTACTCCACAGTTTATTCCTCAAAAGGAGAAGTATGATCCTACTTCTTCCGATGTGGAACAAGCTCAAGATGACCTTCCACCACAAGACCACAAGCTAAAAGGCAAGGACAAGCTTCAAGAGGAGATTGATGCATTTGTTGAAGCACCTCAAGCCATGGTCAAGTGGGTTCCCAAGGAAACGTCAAGTTCTACTTCGTCAAGCTCAACTACAACCCCAAGGATTCCCATCAAGATGATGTGGATCCCGAAGAAGAAGAACTAGAAAGTTCTTGAGGGTGACTCCGCCAACATACTTCACTCACATTCATTTTGGCAAAAACTTGTGCAATCAACTTCCACATCGTGCACTAGTTCATGGAGTCACAAACCCTCTTGTTGGTAAGTCAAGGGACAAGGTAATCATTGCTTTCATGGACATCATCTATTGTGAACTTCAATCTATGTCCATGGATATCCTTGTTTGTTCCTTGTGGGACTAACCCATGTAGGTATTGAAAGTGCCCAATCCAAAGGATTGCTCCCAACTCTTGATGATCTTCATCAACATTGAGCATCCACATCTTCAACATCTACATGAAGTCTTCTCGACAACCCAAGGTTAGTTTGACCCTTTAAAAGGGTTCTCACATCTAGGGGAGCTTTGCTAAAAAAATTGAGCTAAAGCATCTTCAAATGATGTGAACACATCAATGCTTTATGTAAAAGTGGTAACCCCACTTGTGCTTAAGCGATGAGTATGACCTATGATCAAATGTTCTCATTTGGCTCCTAAGTCAATATACTCATATAAAGATGACCTAGTCATCGACAAATTGTGTGATAGTAGCTAGAGTTTTGATTGTGCATGTTTGACACATATTTCATTTGCTATCTTATTGTGTGAGCATGTTGGATGCATGATTTTATCCATTCAAGGACATCCATTTGTTGTTTTGGTCGTTTTGATTTTTCTGACCAAATGGATGGACAAGAATGCCTAAGTACCTCCCCTAGCTATCTATGCTTACTTGTCTCAAATTCTATTCATGCTTACATCACAAATTTTGAACTAGTCATTTTCGGACCCTCCGGGTGAGGAGCACTCGGAGCCACCGATCCGTCAAGGGCTATCTTCCAAAACCTTCTAATTGATTTCGGTCAGACCAACTCACTCAAACTCGGTCGAACCGAAAGCATTTAGACTGATCTAGGTTTTCACCTCGGTGAAACCGAGTTGTGATTTTCGGCGTGATCAAGTGCATAATCGCCTAGCAGTTATCCATCTCGGTGCCACCGAAGTTTTACAACTCGGTCCCACCGACAATAAGGGGTATATATACTCGAGGGCCGCGCTGATTCCTCCTTCAAATGTTTCGCCCCACACCCTTGCCGCCGTCGCCTTGGTCTCCGGATCGTCATTGTCGTGCTTTGTCGCCCTCGCCTCGGTCTCCGTCGCCGTCAACGGACATCTCCTCCGAGCCGTTGCCGCCGTAGAAAAACTCCACCAAGTTAGGGTGAGTTTTGATCCCACTCGTGCTCCCATGTCCGATTCAATGCACGTTTGGATTGCCTAGAATCTTGCCACGATTGAAATCCTCCTGTACATCAGATTAGTTCGTTTGAACTAGATTCGAGTAAAAGTTTTAGGGTTAGGTTTCCGCCGAACGCATCTCGGTGAGACCGATTTTATAGTTTCGGTATGACCGATTTGGCCTATGGCCATTGCCTTTACACCTTCGGTCCAACCGAAGTTGTGCACATCGGTGTGACGAAATGAAATTTCTGTGAAACCCTAGTGTTTTCGGCGGATCGAAACCCACTTCGTCCAACCGAAAGTGGTGTGCTAAGCTCTGTTTTACACTTCGGATTCACGAATCTTAAACTCGGTCGACCAAAATGTCTTCTGTGAAAACCTAATACTAGAATTTGAACTCATTTTTTGCAAAAACTTCGCATTTTGTGATGACTCTTCTTCTCTGCCTACACCTTATCTATTCACGGGTTGTCACCATGTCGATGCCGAGTGTGATCGAACAGGTCAGAGACACCCATTGCAGATATTCCAGAGGCAGGCACTAGTCCTGATCCTAGCAGCTCATCAGATGATGGTGAGAGGAGTACACCAAGTGGCTTGCCTCCTGCAGCCACTAGAGCTAGAAAGAAGAGGAATTCAGATGATGAAGATTCAGATTTTGTTGTTGAGGAAGAGGTGACCTCAAAGCCTAAGAGGAAGGTTGTTGCCAAAGAGCAACAAGGTCAACAAACTAAGAAGGGCACCAGCAAAGTCAAGCAGTCAACTGTTGCCAAGAAGCTGAATTTGGGAGAGGCAACTGCAAGCAAAATGAAGAAAACCTCCAAGAGAAAGAGATTAGTGCATGATGATGCAGCAGAAGAGGATGAGGATGAGGAAGCACCCCAGCCTACTCCTCAGAAGCAGAAGCTCATGGGTGATGCCATTAAGGCTGGAGCCACGTCAAAGCCCAAGAAATCTGCTCCAGCTAAAGGCAGCTCCAAAGAAAGCCTCGCCGCCAAGCCCAAGAAGACCGTCGAAACATTCCAGCGTTCAAAAGAACAAGGATGATGTGCCACCAATGAGTCGGATGGTGAAGGACCAGTTTTGCTGAAACTTTGTCAAAAACTGCCACTACATAATGATGCTCATCCTCAAGCCGAGGATATGAAGGCAAGGAAAGATAGAGGTCTCGGGCTATGGAGACAAACCGACCCATATGCCGTGAGGAGAAGAACTGCTTTGAGATCCCAGATTTCACACCGAGAGCAACAGACTTCTATGAGACCGTCTTGATGGATAAGAAGCCCATAGTCGCAGACACAAGATATGTTGATTTGGAAGTACATTGACAAATAAGAGCACAGAGACTTCTTTCCACATGTGCATGAAAGCTTCACCGCATGTGGTGTTGCAGACTTTGTAGGTCGAAATTGACCAGGTTGGAACGATGAGATGATAATTCAATTCTATGCCATGACTCATTTCTACCCCGATGGAAAGATTGTATGGATGATGAAGGTCAAAGATTTTCTTCTTCTGTTGAAGAATGGGCAGAAATTCTGAATGCTCCAAAGGCAACGAGAAGATGATATTGATGTATATGGGATTCCAAAGAAGAATCATGAATCCATGAAGAACATGTACAAAGAGGTTCCAAAAAGGATTTGGGAATCTGGAAGCTCGGCTCGATCTACTATCTCCGTGCAGGCTTACCTACCACTAATACCATATTGAGGCATACCTTGATGCCCAAATCTGGAGATCATCGCATGATCAGAGGATACTCTATCAACATGCTGCACATACTTGATGAGAAAGCACCTTTCAAGGTGATGGACTTGATGGTAGAGACCATTAAGAGGACTGCAATGACGAGAAAAGGTCATGTGGATTTGCCCATGATTGGATGCTTATCAATGCCAAGTTTGGCACGGGCACATTCTTGTTGGATAGAGAACATTTACCGCTGCAGCCAGAGCATGAGGACAATGTTGTTGTGATGAATGAGGAGGATCCAACATCTGTTGAAGGTCAAGCCAAGATCGAAGCTGCTAAGAAAGCCAAAGTCGACAAGGAAGCAAAGCAGCAAGAGCAGCAGAGCTAAACCAAAGAGTTTCGAGAGCAAATTCTTGAAGCTACTCAAAGGATTGAGCAACGCCTGCCAGCATTGTGCAGTCTCGGAGAGCTTAGAGAGGATTGTTGAGGACAAGATCCACGCTCTGGATGTGAAGTCGATCAAGTGCAAGTGACTGTCAACAAGCTCGAGGCAGACATTGAGGAAGCAAAGCGGGAGAAGGAAGAGCTTATGCGTGAGATGCAGGATGACTTAGTCCAGGATTTTTAGCAACAATCTGCTCCGGTTCCCACAGACCCGATCACCGCTATTCCATGGATCGACACCAGGACTACAACTTCAAAGACTCCCCACAGTTCCAAAGAAGCTACTCTAACTCCAGCTCCAAAGACCACTCCTCCAAAGACAGACATCACCAAGTCTTCGCCGATCTTTGTCATATCCACTCCGACATCAACCTGACGGGAGCCGCCAAAGAGAGTCCCCAAAGGCGCTTAGCTCTATGCTTTTTCGAACTTTTGGTAACTTGTTGCCAAAGGGGAGAAATTGTATAGATCATAGGACTTCGAGAGAGAGTGATGTTGTCTTTGCGCTTTTGCTCTTTCGTTCTTTTGCGGTTTCTTTGAGATACTTTTGGTTTTCGAGACATTCAAAGTGTTTGATACTACGCTTGATTCTACCTTAATGAGTGCTTGGTCGTACTATGCCTTAATGTGTGCTTAATGCTTATCATATGCCATTCATATCTTGTATGACCATTTACTCATGTCTTGGTGATTGGGTGCATGCTGTTCATTCTTATCATTTTGTGCGCTCCACCAAGATGTATGTGACATGGAAGAGTGACCCATGATCCTAATCGATTGTGCATTTGCATTCAAATGCAAATCTTAAATAATGCACAAATTTAGGGGGAGCTCTTGCTTATCACATACTTCTCAAAGCGACGATATCATTCATTGATTATATCCTTTGTCGAAGCTTTGATCTATATGTTGTCATCAATTACCAAAAAGGGGGAGATTGAAAGTGCAACTAATCCCCGGGTGGTTTTGGTAATTAATAACAACATATATATCATTGAACTAATAGTTACTTGAGAATCATTTCGTAAAGTTCAAAGGATATGGGTATGGCAAGGATCAAGAAGTGGACACCTCAAAATGCTAAGGCAAGCATTGGCAAAAGCTCAAGACTCCATTTTTGGTTTAGTGATCCAAGATCACATTGAGTCCATAGGAAAAGCCAATACTATTAAAAGGGATGAGGTTATGATGATGATCTGTTGCTCAAGTGCTTAGTGATACATCTCCTAAACTATCAAGAACTTTCACCGCCATATACACTCATAAGTAATCTCGGTCCCACCGATATTCCAAACTCAGTCACACCGAGATGAACCACCTCAGCCATAAAGCCAAACCCTAGAAAACTCGGATTTTCCGATTCTGAACTCGGTCTCACCGAAATATGAGTTGCCAAGCTTCTGTAACCTTCTGTCATCAAATCGGTGTCACCGAGATGATGAAGTCGGTCCCACCAAAACTGGCATGCTCTTGTCTTTGCACGAATCGGACTAACCGAGATTGTATTTTCGGTCCCACCGAAAATCCCAACGTTCACATTATTTGAACTTTCGGTCTCACCGAGTTGTCAACTTCGGTCCCACCGAGATTGCTCAAATGTGTGTAACGGTTGGATTTTGTGTGGAGGCTATAAATACCCTCCACCCCTCTTCATTCGTGGAGAGAGCCATCGAAAGAACTACCACTCCTACCTTACATTTCGAGAAGAGAACTACCTACCCTTGTGTTGAGATCAAGTTGCTCCACTCCCACCATATGAAGCTTGATCTCTAGCCTTCCCAAGTTGCTTTCCACTCAATCCTTTCTTCCACCACAGCCAAATCAGTGAGGAGAGTTGAGTGTTGGGGAGATTATCATTTGAAGCACAAGAGCAAGGAGTTCATCATCATCAACAACATCTATTACCTTTTGGAGGGTGGTGCCTCCTAGATTGGTTAGGTGTCGCTTGGGAGCCTCCACGAGATGTGGAGTTGAACCAAGAAGTTTGTAAGGGCAAGGAGATCGCCTACTTCGTGAAGATCTACCCCGAGTAAGGCTAGCCCTCCGTGGGCGTGAGGCCATGATGGAATAGACAAGGTTGCTTCTTCGTGGACCCTTCGTGGGTGGAGCCCTCCGTGGACTCTCGCAGCCGTTACCCTCCTCCGTGGGTTGAAGTCTCCATCAACGTGGAAGTACGATAGCACCACCTATCGGAACCACGAGAAAAATCACCGTGTCTCCAAAATTGCGTTTGCTCTTCTCCACCTCTCTTTACTACATGTGCAATTTACTTTCCGCTGCCTATACTCTAGAATTGCATGTGTAGGGTGATGCTTGACTTGATCATAATTGTGAATCTGCCAAAAACTGTTCTTTGTCAAAAGGCAGAATTTTTATATTGTCAAGTAGTCTAATCACCCCCCCTCTAGACATACTTTCGATCCTACACGGAGAGAGGGTAGTTGCGAGCCGGCCGTATCGGCTCGAGCCGTCGCTTCGGCTCTACTCAGATGGGCACGCCAGATACTGGCGCGGATACGTTAAGCACCGATGCCCAAAATGCCCTTATACGTTAAGCGCGCGGGGGGGGGGGGGTGTACCGAAGCAGATCTCTTAACAGAGAGCATACAGCATAACATAAGCAGCACAATCAGCTTGTTACATTAATTTGGAAATATTGGAAGTTGTGGGAATTTTTGCACATGATGGCAATGTTTCATGAGTAAAAGTCATATGGATCGAGCACAACGCTCGGACATTTGACAACTCGCCGAGCACGGCCGCGCACGTGTGCACTGGCATTGTGGCTGAAGCCAACTTATGGATTAGAGCTGGCGCTGTGGGGTTGCCATCCTTCCGCAGATAAAGGGCTAAGGGCAACTCCAACGCACTGATCCAAACGGATGATGTTTTTGTCCGCTTTTTGTTCGTTTGGGTCGGTCTCCCGCTCGACATCCGCCCTCTTTGATTTGGGTCGGCATTGTGCCCAACGTGTGCGGCGACTCCGACAGCAATATCCGAGGAAACACGAATGAGAGGTGCTGGCCGCGGCCATGGCGACGATGACGAGCCCGTGCTGGCCAGGGTTTAACCCTAGGTAGAAGTGGGCCTTCCTCGTTGCCGCCGTGACGCGGGCGTTGGTGTCCTCCTGTTGCGCGGCGGTGGCGAGGGCGGCGGCGGCCACTGCTTCGTCCCTTGCGTCCGCCGCGTGCCTTCGTCCCTTCCTCTTGACCGACTGCACGGCCCGCTCCTCCGGCGTCAGCTTCTTCTTGGGCGGAGCGGGGGTCTTGCGAGGGGCGCGGGGCTTGCCTTTGCTGAAGGGGGCAGAGGTGAGGCCGAACGAGGCGAGGCCGGCGGCAGCATCGAGCGTGTCCTCCATGGCGAGCGACCGGGAGCGCGTGGGCGGGAGAGTTTTTGTGAAATTGAAGGGAATGGTGGATGCTTAGCCACCGACTGCCGGGCCATGGGGAGTAATTGTTGCGCGGCGCGCGCGTCCATCTCGTGTCTGCACCGACGCATATGAGGCTCAAAATTAGGCCGGGAATGGGTTGGCAGGCGGACGAAAAGCAGACACGAGTACGTTTGGGTCGGCACGTTGCGCTGACTTTTTTGTCCGCCGCGACCCAAACGGACGCGCGCAGACGAAATGGGTCGGCGCGATAGAGTTGCTCTGAGTAGGATAGAAGGCACCTAGTCGTTACCACTAGTGCATTGCCGTTGTCCCAAACCCCGTGTAAAGTTGTGTAAACTCGTATATTGCTTGATTGGATACAGCCGGATTACAATGTTTATATAGTGCATAGGATAACCGACCTAGGTTAAACTAACTTGGAGTACAAGTCTAATACGAGTCCTACTCGTATACTCTAACATCCCCCCGCAGTGTCAACAGGAGGCTCGATGACGTTGAGACTGGATCGAATATCTGTAAATGGCGCGGTTGCAAGCCCCTTGGTGAAGATATCAGCGAACTATGCCGTGGTAGGAACATGAAGAACACGGACTTGTCCCAAAGCAACTTTCTCACGAACAAAGTGAATGTCGATCTCAATATGCTTGGTGCGCCGATGCTGCATTTGGATTGCCTCGACATATAGACTGCAGAAATATTATCACAAGAAACCACCGTGGCTCGATGAAGAGGTCGATGAAGTTCCTCTAGTAATTGGCGCAACCAAACTGTCTCCATAATCGCATGTGCAACAGTCCTGTACTCTGCCTCAGCCGATTTAACGAGAGACCGTAAGTCGGCGCCGAGGACCAAGAAATAAGATTGTTACCAAGGTAAACACAAGATCCTCAAAGTGGATTGACGAGTGTCCGGACAACCAGCCCAACAAGATCCGAATAAGCTGTCAATGATGCAGGTGAAGATGAATTTATGTGAAGACCGTGATCGAGAGTTCCTTTGACATACCGAAGGATTCGTTTGACATGATTATGATGTGGGACACGAGGATCATGCATAAAAAACAGGCTTGTTGTACAGCATAGGATAGTTCTGGACGAGTAAGTGTGAGATACTGAAGAGCACCAATTAAACTACGATAAAGTGTGGGATCAGAAAAAGTTTCACCATCGGAGGAGAGTTTAGAATTGGTATCTACAAAAAGTGCGAGAGGTTGACAATCTAACATACCGTCCTTGTTTAAAAGTTCAATAGAATACCGACGTTGAGAAAGAAAAAGACCCTTATGATCACGCAGACAAAGAATACCCAAAAATGATGGAGAGAACCTAAATCAGTCATGGAAAATTCGTCTTTGGAGAAGTGAGATAATGTGTTGAAGAAAGTCAAGAGAAGAGGTCAGTAAGAACAATATCATCTACATAAAGAAGAAGATAGGCAACGTGGCTGTTAGAATGATAAACAAAAAGGGAATAGTCTGAACGAGAAGGAGAAAAACCTATAGTTTGAAGGAAGGTAGAGAAGCGTTGAAACCATGCACGGGGAGCTTGTTTAAGGCCATAGAGAGATTTTTGAAGAAGACAAACATGATTGGGAGATGTAGAATCCTCGAAACCTAAGGGTTGTTGACAATATACAGTTTCATGAAGAGAGCCGTGAAGAAAAGCATTTTTAACGTCTAATTGATGGATTGGCCATGTTGATGAGACCACTATGCTAAGAATAGTTCGAATAGTGCTAGGTTTTACGACAGGAGAAAACGTTTCATCATAATCTATACCGTGTTGTTGAGAGAAGCCACGACAAACCCAACGAGCTTTATACCTAGAAAGACTACCGTCCGAGTTAAATTTTTGACGAAAGACCCATTTACCAGAGATAATATTTGCATTAGGAGGACGGGGAAACAGATGCCAGGTGTTGTTGGAGAGAAGAGCATTGTATTCATCACGCATGGCAGCGGCCCAGTTAGGATCGAGAAGAGCAGATTTGTAAGTTTTAGGAATAGGAGAGAGATTAGTGGCAACATGCAAATTAAGCTTCTTAATTGGTTGAGAAAAACCTGATTTGGCACGGGTGCGCATAGTGTGGTCATTGATAGGAGAAGGAATAGGGGCGTCATTGGGTGGTAGAATAGGTGGTGACGGAGAGGGAGAGTTGTCCGGCGCAGCGGAGGGTGCGGACATGGGCGAGTCTGCCATGGCAGAGAGTGGCGTGGCGACGGCGGGAGATGGGGGTGATGGGGGCGCTGCCGCGGCAGGAAAAATCGGCAAATCCGCTGCCGCGGTAGAGGTCGGCGTGGTGACAGGAGAAGATGGAGGCGCTGCCGTGGCAGGATTATTAGGTATGAGATGAGTAAAAAGAGGGGATTTAGAGGGAGAATGAGATGGTTTGGATGCAGATTTAGGTTTGTTGTCTATTGAGGTAATAGAGAAAGGAAAAACCGTTTCATCGAAAGTTACATGACGAGATATATGTACGCCACTGAAACAGGATCAAGGCACCTATAGCCTTTGTGTTCATCGAGTATCCTCTGAAAACACACTAAGAGATCGTGGGGACAGCTTATTAGGTGTTGTGGCCTAGATATTGGGAAAGCAAAGACAACCAAGACTCAGAGCTCATTATAGTTAGGGTGAGAAAGAAAAAGAGAGTAAAAGGGGGTCGTTTTAGGATTTACACTGGATGGGTGAATATTCAAAAGATAAGTGGCAGTACGCAGTGCTTCAGCCCAGAAATTGGGTGGCATGGATGCCTGGATAAGAAGTGTTCTAATAATATCATTGATTGTGCGAAGAGAGCTTCAGCTTTGCCATTTTGTGGTGAGGTGTATGGACATGAGAACCGAAGAAGAATGCCGTGTTTGAGGAAAAGGTTTCAATTTGCAATATTATTAAATTCTTTACCATTATCACATTGTATAAAACGAATAGGAAGAAGGAAATGAGTAGCTACATAACGTTGAAAGTTAGTAAAAAATAGTATGTGCGTCAGATTTATTTCTTAGAGGAAAAGTCCATATAAAATGTGTGTAATCATCTAGAATAACAAGATAATATTTAAAACCAGAAATGCTTAAAATTGGAGAGGTCCATAGATCACAATGAAGAAGCTCAAAGGGAAACGTACTAGAAGAGCTAGAAGAACTAAAAGGTAACCTAACATGTTTTCCTTGTTGACATGAAATACATAGAAAGGAATTATGAGGTTCTTTATTACATGGAATAGAAAAATCACTAAGTATGGACGACAGTGTGGCACTATTGGGATGACCTAAACGCTAATGCCAAAGATCCACCGTAGCAAGCATGGTAGAAGGAAGCGCAGCAGTGGGAGCATCGTGGATGGAGTAGAGGTCGTCGGAGCTATCGAAGCGTGCGATCTCCGTCTTGGTGTTGAAATCCTTCACAGAGAGACCAAAGGGATCAAACTCGACAGAGACATGATTATCAGTAGTGAAGCGACGAACAGAAATTAAATTTTTGATGAGTGCTGGTGCAACTAAGACATCACTAAGAAGAAGTGGCTTGGTGGTAGATGGGAGTTGAGTGTGACCAACACATGAAATAGGAGTGGAGGAACCATCACTAAGCTGCTATAGAAGAAAAATAGGATGGAGTGCAATTTGACAAAGATATTATTGGATGAAGACATATGACTAGATGCACCAGAATCAAAGATCCAAGCAGTACCTGTGTTACCTTGTGCAGCAAAATTGTTCATGGCCTAGAGAAACGCAGCTTGATCCCAGCTCGTGACGTTGGTAGAGGGCGGCGCTGGTGGTGGTGCAGGTGCGGGCGTAGGTGGTGTTGCCACATACGTGGGGAGCTGCATCGGCTGGTAGTAGACTCCTGAATGATCAGTATGGTAGACTGGAGTTGACGTGGGAGCACCGTACTGTGTAGGTGAGGCAGCAGCAAAAGGAGCCATAGTGGGGGCAGCATAATAGGCCTGAGCAGGAGGACGAACGCCGAGAAAACCAGGAGTGCCAGTGTGTGGGCACATCCCCGGCTGCCATGCACCTGAATATGCGGGAGGAGCGCCGACGGGAGAGGGTGCAGACCACGGCATGGACCACGCCTGGACCAGACCTGTCCATGGATCATGAGGGGGACGCCGGGCTGGAGAGGTCGATGTTGATGTCGAGGCACCAGTGGGAGGAGCGGGAGGCGGTGCTGCAGGTCGAGGCGCCGGGGTAGGCCGCGGGGGGAAGTACATGGGGTTCTTCCCACGGTAGTTCGGACTCGGGCGCCATCCAGGGGGTGGGTGCACGGGAGGTGGTGGTGCCGCCGGGGCTGCCACGGCAGAGTTTTGGCCAGTTTGCGCTGCCGCGGCAGGAGGGTGAAGAGGCCGTGGCGAGGCAGCAAAGACCTGGGGCCGAGATTCCTTGCGCGCAATCGCGCCGGCGGCGGACTGAAGTAGGGAGCGCACCTCGGCAAAGGAGGGATAAGGCCGTATGAGAGGTATGAAGGCGGCTTGCGTCCTGAACTCATCACCGAGCCCTTGGAGTAAGATGTTGACGAGCTGACGATCATCCATGCGATCACCCAACTCACGAAGCTCATCGGCCATCGTCTGAAGGCGCTGACAGTAGTTGCTGACAGAAGATGCTCCCTGGACGGTGTTGCGAATCTCGGTGTTGAGGGTGTTGATGCGGGCGTCGGCATTGTCCTGGAAGAGATGACGAAGAGCAGCCTAGAGAGCGGCTGCGGTAGAGGCCTCGCGGAAGACAAGATTGAAGATCTCGGTAGACACGCGCGTGTAGATCCATTGGATGATGGAGAGATCATCTTTGACCCAGGGAGGATCATCGAGGCGCGGAACGGAGTCGGCGGCGATGTGGGCGCGCAGATTGCAGCGGCCAAGGTGTATGTTGAAGAGGTGGCACCAATGGTAGTAATTGTGGGCTGCAAGGTCTAGGGTAATTGGGATAAGTGAGGTAACATCTGAGATTGTATCGGCTAAAGAAATTGTAGTGGGGATTGTAGGGGCTAGGGTTAGAGAGGTAGAGGAAGCTGTTTGGGTGGGGGGTGGAGCAGCGGCCATGGCGGTGCGCCACTCGAAGTAGCCGCGCGGCGGCGGCGGCCGAGGTGGGACGGCCATGCCCTAGGACCAAATAGCTGATACCATGTAAAGTTGTGTAAACTCGTATATTGCTTGATTGGATACAGCCGGATTACAATGTTTATATAGTGCATAGGATAACCGACCTAGGTTAAACTAACTTGGAGTACAAGTCTAATACGAGTCCTACTCGTATACTCTAACACCCCGCTTTGGGTCTGTAACACCTTTGTAAATCCTTCCCGTTCGAATATATCGACACGCAAATCTTTTGCGTGTTCACACAAAAAAGAAGAAGTAAAAGCCGCATGCTTCTCCTTTGGAGTTTGTAATTCTCATTAGCATTTTAATATAGCACAGTTCCACTGGATTGTACTTACTTCTTAAGCTAGTCAGCTCCCAATATAATGTCATATCCCTTTAACTGTAACAATTTAAATTCATTTTGGAATTTTTCTCCTAGACACTGTAAGAGCAATCATGGCAAATAAATTGACTCCACAGCACACGTCCACTGGCCACCAGCACTTACATTTTTCTGCAAGGAGTAGGCTTGCAACTAGCAAGGGAATTTAGCTGCAAATTCAGGGATGATGAAAGTGGAAGGGCTACAACTATCTATCAGTGCAGTAGCAGTGTTGGTTCGTGGTTCCTAAGTTGAACATTAATGGTGAATGTGTTCTTTTGAGGTCCAATACCCAACATAGCATGCATGGAGATCTGCAGCACCTCATCTTCATGTTGCGCTTGAAATTCAGCTAGATCTTTCTCACTTTCAATGATGTAAATTAATTCTGAATTATCAGGAGTTTGCACTTCCATGGACTGCACCCTATTTTCCCGACTTAAGATTTGGGGATGTCAAAGTTTACTTGCCTTTTAAATGCAAAAGGAGTAAAGGTTGGTCTTTTAGGAGGAGCTGCACCTTTCATTCTTGATGCCATCCACATGGAATTTTGTACTGGTAAATGTTTTGGTTTCTGACATTCTAAGTGAGCTTTGATGTAATCAGATAAGCCTGCCATGGAACTAGTCACAAAATAGTCATCTGGAAGTGATGTAGGGGGTTGTCCCTTCCCATCATGTTCAATTTCCTTTCAAGTTTTTCAATGTACCGGGCCATTGTTCCTGTCTGAAACAGGGCATGGAAAGATCTCACACTCTCAGTAACTAAAATTTAAGAGAACTTGTTCCCTGAATACCTACAGAACATGTGCCATGGAAGTGTCTGAACATTGTAACCAGTTCCTCTCCATCACTGTACTGATATGCCTTTCAGATAGGACATTGTAAATTCAGTTCTTTGGTTTAGAGGTGTCCTAGCAGTGTCTAAATATCAAACTCATTGTCTTGTTTCTGACGATTGCTTGCACCAGCACCAGTCTGTTGTTGAGCACAGATAGGATATCTGTATGGAATCCTATGTTAGGATATCTGCCCCACGTCTCCCGCCCCTAGCCCCTCCTTCCCTCCTTCCTCCCGCCGTCGCCGGTGTGCTGTGCCGGCCCTTGGCCGGGCGGCCTCGGTGGCGGCGGGCCGCTATCCTTTCCCCTCCTGGTCTTGCCTGACGCGGGACAACCTTGGCCCAGGTGGTGCTCCTCGGCGGCGACGGTCTGGCGCGGCGGCGGGACTTCCCTGATGCAGCGCGGGTGGCCAAGGTGGTGGTGGCGCTGCCGTTGGTGGCTGGGCGGCGATGGCGGTGCTCTGGCCCTCCAGGTCCAGATCTGGGCTGTAGCGACCCGACCTCAGATGGTCAAGTCTCTGTGCTCCCGTGTCATCCCTGGATCTGTAATGCTGACACACACAGTACTTGAAGGATTTATAACAGAGTAGCAATCACACACTTATTACATCGAATGTCTCAACAAAGAACTTATTACAATAATATGGCTTAAGGCCATCTAATGCGATAACAGCGGAAGGCTTGGAAGATAAAGTGAGTCCATCAACTCCAACGACATAGCTGAGCTGCACAGCAACGACCTATGAACCTTACTCCTCGTCTGAAAAGTCTGCAACATAGTACGTTGCAGCCCGAGAACGGGTCAGCACATGGAATATGCTGGCAATGTAACACAAAAGAGCAATAACAGAATAATGCTACCACTACATGCATATTTGGCTGGTGGAAAGCTCTATGGTTACAATTTTGCGAAAAGCCAAATTTTCCCTACTACAAAGGAATCAATTTTAATTTAACTATCATGGTGGATGAAACATCATTTGAGAAGGTAACCCCAACTCAATGATCCCAATTAAAATAGTTAACATCCCAGCAAGATTAATTAAGAGTGTTGAGATACATGCGAATACTGAAGTACTAGATACTCAGAATTGTCCATAACCGGGGACACGGCTAACCATGATTAGATTGTACACTCTGCAGAGGTTTGCGACTTTTTCCCAAGAAGACTCGATCGCCTCCGTTGATTTCTCGCACTACATGGTGTTTGAGAGACGGATGACCGAGACACGCCTTTTCGTAAACATTAACTCTCTACTCCGGCAGACCATACCAAACCTACAAACCCACTACCTGCTGATCCACCTCTTCAAGAGCTTCACGTAACTTACTCAACTATGCTAGAGCCCATAATAGCTTGCGGCTACACACGGAAGTTTCTAGCATGAATAGACTCAGTTCCCTTTGAGCCTGGATGGCGGTCCATAGGAAAATCACACGGTAACCCCGGGATTTCCAAAATAAACAGTAATCACCGGATACCCTGTGCCTCAATCAACCCAGATGTGTATTAAAGTTGCCACCTTAAGTAAACCATTAATTAACAATCTCACATCTGTCATGGAAATCACTCAAACCCAATCCACGTCTGCGAGCATAGCATGGCAAAATAAGCATAACGTAGAAGTAACTCCCAAGGGTTTGATAATAAACAGGGCAATAGGTTCTACCTTAGCAACTACTTCCCAACCCACAAGTTAAAGGCATCCTAGTCATGCAATGTTTGAGGATTGAAACTAATGCATAAAAACTAGGTATGAAAAGAGTATGATCAATGTGTTACTTGCCTTGCTGACGATCCGTGAATCCTAGAGACTCGTAGTAACACGCTTCGCACTTCGGGAATTCTATCGCAAGCAAACAATAACATACATAAGCAACAATCAAAGATGCACAAGTAGAACTCCAAATAAAAGAGTTTGACCGGTGAGTTCAACTTAAGAACTCCGGTTTACAGAAAGAATCAAATCAAACGGAGCAACGAAACTCAAACGGCAAAAGAAACAAGATCCTTTAACTAATCTGAGCTAAGTTCAAATTTTACAGAGATAAAAACTTTTTTGAGTTGATTATACGGAAAGAGGGTTTCGAGATGAAACTCCAGGCGCTTGAATCCCCTGATTCCGATAAACGAGCGAAAAGATAAACAGGTTCGAACATCGGGTCAGAAATCGCGATCAGAATAATCGCGAAATAAATCCGATAAAAAGAAAAACGACGAACGGCTAAATGAATGAACGTTCGTTAGCAGAAACTAAACGGTGAACACGTTCGTTAGAACAAACGGTCGAGCGAACGTTCGCTAAGTAAATAAACCGAAGAAATAAAAACCGATCTATATAAAAAAACGATCTAGGGTTTTCTTCAAAACCGGCGGCGGGTCGGGTACCTCCGGGGCTTGGCGAGGGGCGGCGGGTCGGGCGGGCAGCGGCGGCGGGAGATCATGGCGGGCGGCTCGGGCAGAGCGCGGCGGCAGCTCTCGGCTCGGTTCGGGCTCGGTGGTGGCGGGTGGTGGCGGGTGGTGGTGAGGCATGGGCGGCGGTATTTAAGGAGGGGGGCTACTCGGCTTGGGAAGGAGGCGCCGGGAGGAGTCCGGCTTGGACTCCTCGGCGTCCGTCTGGGCGCACGGCGGCGCATGGGAGGCGGCGGCGGTGCGGCTGCCGGCTGGGTGGGCCTGGCCCGGTCGGCGGGTTTAAAAAACATTCCACTAATAGGAAATTCCTAGAAAAATAAATAAAAATCTAAAAATTCCTAAACAAGTTTTCTCCATCTAAATAAAATATTTAGAACAAGATGAACTTTTCTTGGCCCCTAAAATGCAATTTTCAAAACATGCAAATTTTTCTAGGGCAAATAAAAATCCCGAATAAACTCAAATAAAATCCAAAAATAATTTTAACATTTTTCCTCCGATATTTCAATTGTTTTGGAGAAGTCATATTATCTCCCCTCATTTTTTTATTCTAAAATGAAATATTTTCTGGAGAGAAAATAATTAAAATCAAACCCTCGTCTTCACTATTTGATAAAAATTTCAAATATGAAAATTGGAAAATCCCCAACTCTCTCCGAAGGTCCTTGAGTTGCTTAGGATTTCGAAGATTGCAAACGAAAAAGCAATAAAATATGATATGCATGGATGACCTATGTATAACATGCCAAATTGGAAATTTGGGATGTTACAAACCTACCCCCTTAAGATGAATCTCGCCCTCGAGATTCGGGTTGGCTAGAAAATAGGTGCGGATGGTCCTTGCGAATATCCTCTTCTCGCTCCCAGGTGGCTTCCTCCTCGGTATGATGACTCCACTGAACTTTGCAAAACTTGATCACCTTGTTACGCGTGACTCGACTATCAAACTCAAGAAACTTTACTGGCTTGTCCTCATAGGTCAGATTTTTATCCAGCTGAATCGCCTCCAAAGGTACTGTATCATTCAATGGTATATCGGCCAACTCAGCACGACACTTCTTCAGCTGTGATACGTGAAACACATCGTGAACTCCTGACAATCCTTCAGGTAACTCCAGCTTGTAGGCAACTTCTCCCATCCGTTCCAAAATACGATACGGTCCTACAAATCTCGGGGCTAACTTTCCCTTAACTCCAAAACGTTTTACTCCCCTCAAGGGTGATACTCGTAAATAAGCTCTATCTCCAATTTCTAGGTTACTTCCTTGCGTTTTGAATCTGCATAACTCTTCTGTCTGGACTGAGAGATCTTTAGTCTGTCTTTGATCAGTTTAACCTTCTCTTCTGATTCCTTGATCAAATCTGGTCCAAACAATTGACGGTCTCCTACCTCATCCCACATCAATGGTGTTCTACACCTGCGTCCATACAAAGCTTTGAACGATGCCATCTTCAAACTGGCCTGGTAGCTGTTGTTATAAGAGAACTCTGCGTACGGCAAATTGTCATCCCAACTAGATCCATAATCTAGCGCATAGGCTCTTAGCATGTCCTCTAGAATCTGATTGACTCTTTCAGTCTGTCCATCTGTCTGAGAGTAAAAAGCGGTACTGAATTCCAATCAGGTACCCAAAGTCTGGTGTAACTGATGCCAAAACTTTGAAGTAAACTGGGTTCCTCTATCTGATACGATGCTCCTCGGAACTCCATGTAAACATACGATCCTGGTCATATATATCTTGGCCAACTTTGCACTTGTATGCGTTGTTTTCACCGGGATGAAGTGAGCTACTTTAGTCAACCGATCCACTACTACCCATATAGAGTCATATCCTGCCTTGGTTCTGGGTAATCCGGTAATAAAGTCCATACCAAGTTTGTCCCACTTCCATTCGGGTATTGGCATAGGCTGTAACAGTCCTGCTGGCTTCTGATGCTCTGCCTTCACTCTCTGACATACATCACATACGGCTACATACTCGGCAATATCCTTCTTCATTCCAGTCCACCAGAAATGTTCCTTCAAGTCCAGATACATCTTGGTGTTTCCGGGGTGAATCGAGTATGGTGAGTCATGCCTCCTGAAGTATCAACTTCCTGATCTCCGAATTGCTGGGCACATAAATCCGGTCCTCAAACCACAAGGTATCGTGCTCATCCTCGCGAAAACCTTTGGCTTTACCTTCGCCCATCCTCTCTCTTATCTCAGCAATCTCTTTGTCCTCCTTCTGAGCTTGTCGAATCTTGTCCAACAACGTCGACTGAACCTCCATTGCTACAAGAAAACCTCTTGGAACAATCTCCAACCGAAGTTCCATGATCTCCGCAGCTAACTCTTTTGGCATTCCTTTGCTCACAAGAACATTAGCATAACTCTTCCGGCTCAAAGCGTCTGCTACGACATTGGCTTTTCTTGGATTAATCCTTTATAAGTTACAACCATCTCCTCTGTCTGAGGTTCAACTCCTTCTGTGTGAAAATGTACTTCAAGCTCTTATGATCCATGTACACATCACAACGGTTTCCAGTAAGATAATGTCTCCAGGTCTTTAGCGCATGCACTACGGCTGCTAACTCCAGATCATGTGTGGCATAGTTCAACTCGTGTGGCTTCAGTTGTCGTGAGGCATACGAAACAACTTTTCCCTCCTGCATAAGCACACAACCAAGTCCCAAGCGAGAGGCGTCACAATACACTTGAAACTCCTTATGTATATCTGGCAAGGTCAGCACTGGGGCTGTAGTCAATCGCTCCTTCAGCTCTTGAAAACTTGTCTCGCACTCCTCCGTCCATTTGAACTTAGTATCCTTCTTTAACAATTCAGTCATTGGTTTAGCAATCTTGGAAAAAAATTCAATGAATCTCCGATAATATCCTGCCACCCAAGGAAATCATGGATCTCGCCAACTCAAGTGGGTGCCAACCATTCAAAGGACCGATCAACCTTCTCGATCCACTGCTATACCCTCTCCGGATATAACATGCCCAAGAAATCCAACTTCTTTCAACCAAAACTCGCACTTGCTGAATTTGGCGTATAAGTGGTGTTCCCTGAGTTTCTCGAGAACCAAACGCAAGTGTTCCGCATGCTCCTCTTCGTTCTTCGAGTATATCATAATATCATCAGTAAATACCACAACAAACTTGTCCAAATACTCCATGAACACCTTGTTCATCATACTCATGAAATAGGCAGGGGCGTTAGTCAGTCGAAATGACATGACCGTATACTCATATAATCCATACTGTGTGGTAAACGCTGTCTTGGGTATATCCTTCTCTCGGATCTTCAACTGATGGTATCCCGGTCGTAGATCAATCTTTGAAAACACCTTAGCTCCTTGTAACTGATCAAACAGATCATTAATCATCGGTAAGGGATACTTGTTCTTTATCATTACTTCATTCAGAGCTCGGTAATCAACAACCATCCTCAGGGATTTATCCTTCTTCTCCACCAAAAGTACTGGGGCTCCCCAAGGTGATGAGCTTCTACAAATGTAACCTTTCTCCAACAACTCATTAATCTGCTTCTTAATTTCCTCCAGGTCATTTGCTGGCATCCGATAGGGTCTCTTGGATATCGGCCCCAGCACTGCAATAGCTCTATCAAAACTCGATGTCTCTATCCGTGGCATACCGGTAACTCTTCGGGAAACATCCGAAAATCCTTTACTATGTGTACTTCCTCCCGCATAACTCCCGTGAGGGCGCTTATAGCTCCTCCTAGGCACATGCCTAGATACATACTTAATCCTTTTCCCTCCGGGTGGTAAGATAAATTGACTTACTAGCACACCAATACTTCCTCCATACTTTGACATCCAGTCCATACCTAATATCACATCCAATCCTTGCGACTCCAAGATAATTAGGTCAGACGGAAATACATGTGTGCCAATGATTAGGGGTATCTGGGTGCACCATCTGCTAGCCATGTACTCTGCTCCCGGCGAGCTCACTAAAAGGGGTGTCCTAAGGGTTTGGGTTGGTAACTTAAACTTTTCCACAAATCCCCTTGATATGTATGAATGCGATGCACCAGTATCGAAAAGAACAATTGCGGTAAATGACTGAACCAAAAACTTACCTATTATCGCGTCCGGCTGCTCTTCAACTTCCTCCACGTTAACGTGATTCACTTGTCCTTTGTTGAATGGATTGGGCTTCTTCCCTGCGCTCCCATTTCCATTTCCATTCTTTCCTTCAGAGCAGTCATTGGCATAGTGCCCTGTCTTCCCGCACTTGTAGCAAACAACTTGGCTTAAGTCCCTCTTTGAGGGTGTAGATGGGTTAGAGCAGTTCTGATTGTTGTTGGCTCCATTCCCATTCCCGTTCTTCACATCATTATGGTCATGCGATCCTCCTCCAGCATGGTTATGACCTCCATGGTTATGAACAAGTCCTCCCGAGTTCAGGGTTAAGCGAGGCTTCTGGTGAGCTCCTGAGTTGTATTTCCCTTGTCCATACTTCCTCTTACGATTATCAATCTGCTGCTGCTTTCCTTCAATCATTAGGGCCTTATCTACCAACTCCTGATAGTTGTTGAAGGTTGCTACCATCAACTGCATACTCATCTCATCATTCAGCCCTTCCATAAACTTCTCTTGCTTCGCGGCATATGTGGCCATATCATCAGGGGCATAACGTGATAACTTGCTAAACTCATCCACGTACTGGCCAACAGTACGGTTCCCCTGGCGTAGATTGCGAAACTCACGCTTCTTCATCTGCATAGCTCCAGTCGAGACATGGGCAGTGCGAAAAGCCTGCTGAAACTGAGCCCATGTGACAGTGTTGATATGATAGGTGGCTGTGAAATTCTCCCACCATGCTGCTGCAGGTCCATCCAGTTTGTGTGGGGCAAAACGCACCTTCTCAGCATCTGTGCATCCTGCGGTGGCTAACTCCCTTCCAATACGACGTAGCCAATCTTCTGCAACTATTGGCTCGATGCTACTGGAGAACACCGGCGGCTGTAACCTTAAGAAACGGGCGAGGTTATCCACTGGCGGCGGGTTGTTGTTGGCATTGTTCTTATTGGCATTGCCTTGGTTCTGAACTAGCAATTGCATCAAGGCATTCTGCTGCTGGATCAACTGGGTGATCTCCGGTGGGAAAACAAAATCGGGGTCTCTTCTCGGAGGCATCTGATGGGTTTTGATGGAAGAGATTAGAATAGAAAAAGATGTAGGGGAGAAACACTACCCATATGTATATGAGGCAAACACAAGCATTCATTCAATCAATCAAGCAAGGGCATACAAAACGGTCTAGGACTATCGCAAAAGTGCTCACTACTACTAGTTACATGGGGGAATACTATTATTATATGGTGGTCATCTAGAAATTTTGATCGGTGGAAGACTCCATGATGTCTGCTCCAGTTTCATCTTTGTAGTCATCATCACTTGAATCTGAATCGGTGTTGTCGATGATGATGTAGTTGTCCGGACGATATGGGGTCTTCTCTTGGAACTGGTCCTCCCAAGAAAATTCCGATCTTCTCGACTAGGTCTTCATTCTTCTCCAATAGGGTCTTGATTTCCTCCTCATATCCATCGCATGTAAACTTGAGTTCTTCCTCCAGCTCGATGATCCTAGTTTTCGCCTTCTTCAACTCGATCATGTCTGCGCACATCTAGTTCTCCCGACGTCGAATGTGCTGGTTTTTCTCCTGGATAAAGGCTGCGACAGATCTATCCTTCCTGGTGCTCATCATCTCCCATTGTTCATCTCGGCGCCCACATATTTAATAGGTGGTATCCTCAAGTTCCTTATTGTAGATTTCTCCAATGCGTCCCATGGTAATATGAGCTGCCATACTCTTGCCAAGGCTCCAAGTGGGTGCTTCGAAAGAAAACTCTATGGGTTTAGAATTTGGCGAGAACGTTCTTCCGAACTCGTGCTTTGAATCATCCAGCGCTCTTCTTCCGGTAGAGTGGCGTTGGACGTCCCAGTGAAGCTTGGTATTCCAATATTCAAGTACCTAGTGACTTCCTTCAAGTGGCGTCCAAAAGGTGTGTCTTCATCCGGTTGTGCAAACTTGTTCTTCTTCTCCTTCATCCTAAAGAGTGGAAAAAGAAGAGGAGTCAGAAATGAGAAGAGAAGTGTGACCTATGGTTTATCTTAGTGGTCGTGTCCTACACTCAGCGTGTGCTCTGATACCATCTTGTAGCGACCCGACCTCAGATGGTCAAGTCTCTGTGCTCTCGTGTCATCCCTGGATCGGTAATGCTGACACACACAGTACTCGAAGGATTTATAACAGAGTAGCAATCACACACTTATTACATCGAATGTCTCAACAGAGAACTTATTACAATAATATGGCTTAAGGCCATCTAATGCGATAACAGCGGAAGGCTTGGAAGATAAAGTGAGTCCATCAACTCCAACGACATAGCTGAGCTGCACGGCAACGACCTACGAACCTTACTCCTCGTCTGAAAAGTCTGCAACATAATACGTTGCAGCCCGAGAATGGGTCAGCACATGGAATATGTTGGCAATGTAACACAAAAGAGCAATAACAGAATAATGCTACCACTACATGCATATTTGGCTGGTGGAAAGCTCTATGGTTACAATTTTGCGAAAAGCCAAGTTTTCCCTACTACAAAGGAATCAGTTTTAATTTAACTATCATGGTGGATGAAACATCATTTGAGAAGGTAACCCCAACTCAATGATCCCAATTAAAATAGTTAACATCCCAGCAAGATTAATTAAGAGTGTTGAGATACATGCGAATACTCAAGTACTAGATACTCAAAATTGTCCATAACCGGGGACACGGCTAACCATGATTAGATTGTACACTCTGCAGAGGTTTGCGCACTTTTTCCCGCAAGACTCGATCGCCTCCGTTGATTTCTCGCACTACATGGTGTTTGAGAGACGGATGACCGAGACACGCCTTCGTAAACATTAACTCTCTACTCCGGGCAGACCATACCAAACCTACAAACCCACTACCTGTTGATCCACCTCTTCAAGAGCTTCACGTAACTTACTCAACTATGCTAGAGCCCATAATAGCTTGCGGCTGCACACGGAAGTTTCTAGCATGAATAGACTCAGTTTCCTTTGAGCCTGGGTGGCGGTCCATAGGAAAATCACACGGTAACCCCGGGATTTCCAAAAATAAAACAGGCAATCACTGGATACCCCAGGTGCCTCAATCAACCCAGATGTGTATTAAAGTTTCCACCTTAAGTAAACCATTAATTAACAATCTCACATCTATCATGGAAATCACTCAAACCCAATCCACATCTACGAGCTTAGCATGGCAAAATAAGCATAACGTAGAAGTAACTCCCAAGGGTTTGATAATAAACAGGGCAATAGGTTCTACCTTAGCAACTACTTCCCAACCCACAAGTTAAAGGCATCATAGTCATGCAATGTTTGAGGATTGAAACTAATGCATAAAAACTGGGTATGAAAAGAGTATGATCAATGTGTTACTTTCCTTGCTGATGATCCGTGAATCCTAGAGACTCGTAGTAACACGCTTCGCACTCCGGGAATTCTATCGCAAGCAAACAATAACATACATAAGCAACAATCAAAGATGCACAAGTAGAACTCCAAATAAAAGAGTTTGACCGGAGAGTTCAACTTAAGAACTCCAGTTTGCAAAAAGAATCAAATCAAACGGAGCAACGAAACTCAAACGGCAAAAGAAACAAGATCCGTTAACCAATCTGAGCTAGGGTCAAATTTTACAGAGATAAAAACTTGTTTGAGTTGATTATTCGGAAAGAGGGTTTCGAGATGAAACTCCAGGCGCTTGAATCGCCCGATTCCGATAAACGAGCGAAAAGATAAACATGTTCGAACATCGGGTCAGAAATCGCGATCAGAATAATCGCGGAATAAATCCGATAGAAAGAAAAACGACGAACGGCTAAACGAACGAACGTTCGTTAGCAGAAACTAAATGGTGAACACGTTCGTTAGAACGAACGGTCGAGCGAACGTTCGCTAAGTAAATAAACCGAAGAAATAAAAACCGATCTATATAAAAAACGATCTAGGGTTTTCTTCAAAAAAACCGAAGGGTTTTTCTTAAAAAAAACCGGCGACGGGGCGGGTACCTCCGGCGAGGTCGTCTGGCGGGGCTTGGCGAGGGGCGGCGGGTCGGGCGGGCAGCGGCGGCGCGGAGACGGCGGCGGCGGCGCTCGGCTCGGTTCGGGCTCGATGATGGCGGGTGGTGGCGGGGTGGTGGTGGCGGGCGGCGGTATTTAAGGAGGGGCTGCTCTCGCTTGGGAAGGGGCGCCAGGAGGAGTACAGCTCGGACTCCTCGGTGTCCGTCTTGCGCACGGCGGCGCGCTCGGGGGAGGCGGCGGCGATGCGGGCTGGCCTGGCTGGGACGCTGGCCCAGTCGGGCGCGGTGTTTTTTTTATAAAAACATTCCGCCGAATAGAAAATTCCTAGAAAAATAAATAAAAATCTAAAAATTCCAAAACAAGTTTTCTCCATCTAAATAAAATATTTAGAACAAGATGAACTTTTCTTGGCCCCTAAAATGCAATTTTTAAAACATGCAAATTTTTCTAGGGCAAATAAAAATCCCGAATAAACTCAAATAAAATCCAAAAATAATTTTAACATTTTTCCTCCGATATTACAATTGTTTTGGAGAAGTCATATTGCTTAGGATTTCGAGGATTGCAAACGAAAAGGCAATAAAATATGATATGCATGGATGACCTATGTATAACATGCCAAATTGGAAATTTGGGATGTTACATGGGCCCTTCGGGCCCGATCTGGGTTAGGGCGGGTCTGCCTCGTGGCCTCTGTTGGCCTGGTGAGCGGCTCGCGACGGAGATGGCATCGGTGACACCACATTGCTGCAGCGTGGCGATGGGAGCTTCACAGGCCTGTATGTGTCTGGCCGAGCTTATGGGTTGTTAGAGGGTAGCGGCGGCGGTGGCCTACGTGTAACAGCACGGCGACGGGGACTTTACGAGCCTCCCAGGCTCGACCGGGCCTTTTGCCTGGTGTGTCCCTGCTGCTGTGTCCGGTCGACACCCGCCGTTGACAGTGGAGGACGTCCTCCAGGTGGCCACGTTGCTGCCGCCCTCCGGTTCCAATGGCTCGGTGTGCTCTTGTCGTCGCGTCCGGATGGCTACCGTATATGACGGTGGAGGTTGTTCCCTCCAGCGTGGTTGTGATCCTGTCGGACCTTGTCTACGGCTGCTTCGTCTCGGGCTGACTGGCCTTGCTACGTTGGCCATGGTGAGACGACGATGGTGACTGCAAGGCCGTGGTGGTGTATGTTGGTTGATGGCATGTTTGGTGGAGAGCCTCTCATTGTTCGGGTGGTGGGGTTTTAGGGGTCGGGAGAAATCCATGTCATTTTGACATCCACACGGTGACATTTTCTAGTGTCATGCCTCCTTCCTGAAGGGCGTTGGGTGTACCTCTTCTCAACCCTCAGAGCGTACCGGGGGAAACCCTAGGACCTGTCCAGGCAGCAGTGTTGTCGTCGTCACTGTCCTTCTTGGAGGTGCTGTTTGGTACACGATGAATCAGAGTGCTAGGATCATGGTGGGAATACTTCAGAGAGGACGCAGCGGCTACGAGTCATTTTTGTTTCATTGATCCGCCAGTGTTGGCATTGTTTTCTCTGTCTTTTCTTTTGGGCATAGTTGTGCTGTTTGCCCCAGCAATGGATCTCATGTTGTATCGTGTGGTTGCTATATTAATATAGCGGGGCGAAAGCCTATTTCGAGAGAGACTATAGTAGTAACAACTCCTCGAGCTCTGACAGTATTAGGTGGATCCTGGTTAATGTCCCAGGAGAGAGTACAACAGTTCTTGTTTGGTTTACATTTTCAGGAGTGCAAGGTAGGACTGGGGTCATAACTTCTTTTTCTGCGAAAAAACTTTCCCTATTCATATTTAATCATGGCAGTACAACGAACACCAGAAATAATAAAAAACACGTCTTTCGTTTAAGGACATCCACAGGAGACATACCATGAAGCAGTATACCTAACCATAATAAATAGATAACATCATCCACCTAGTTTAAATAATGGGCATGCTCCAAGATAAACTAATAAGAATAGGGGGACAAAAGGCTCACAAACTGACTGTAGGAACTCCAACATTGTGATAGGAAAAAAATTATTGTCCAAAAAAATTATGTGCTAATGCATAAATAATATGTGTGAGATGGACGTGTGGGTCGAAGTGACGGTGAGCTACTCCCTTGCATGCATATCCTTACTCTGAATACCTGAAATCCAAATAAAACCAACAAGGAAAACATAAGAGTAAGTAAAGAATACTCAACCAAGTACACGGTAGAGCCAAAAACATTGACAAAGGAATAATATCTGAAGGTAATTATAAACATAAACTGAACTCTGATACTGATGCACAACTGAAATGAATCTGATTCATCAGGCCGAACACCTTTAGTGTCAATCTCACCCCAGAGTAGACACATTTGACATTTCTCACTGGTCATATCCGGAATAGTCAACCTATGTCCTATCTGATACACTGATACATGCATGAACACGAAGATGATATATTCCAAAGAAAAGCATTGAAGAACAATTGAAGGCAAATATAAACAGAGGCAACCCATCATGCACTTGCCTTGGATGAACATTGAAATAGAAGAACTATTGTTGGCGCTTGAAGCTCTGAAATCTATGGGTAAAACCTTTGTTTAGAAACTATCCTACAAGGGAAAAGCTCAGAAGATCACGCATACACTCAACACTGTCCTTGGGTGGCGTAACTTGCAAATATATGAGCTCCTCCATGCATAACTCTCATAACCCAGTTTTATGAAAACAGAAGGCATAACTCCTTGTTCTGTTCTTTTTCAGCTATAATCAGATTGATGGATGTCTAAGTTGTACAGGCATTAGCCTTAGCCGACCTACAGGGTGTTGTAGTACTAACCCAAACACACCAATTAAAAGGTTTTGTGCTGCTCCTCTAATTCTTGGATAATAGGGAAAGTACTAACGGTGGAGCTCCAATTGGAGAGATTCAAGTCCAGCCAGCTTAATGCCTAAACATGGAAGTACAGGAATTAGGCCTACTCGTACTAGTACAAACAAATGTGCAAATATACTTTAATCAACTCCCTGTTTTGTTTGTACACCAAAACTAGTTCTGTCCTCCTAGTAGTTGACTGCACCATCTAGCCAACTGAACCAATGTGCTAGCCTTAGATCAACAATAAGGTTTGCACGTGTTGGAGTTGTTGTAGTTGGAAGTTCTGGTGTGGTCCGGAGGTTCTGGGATCTCCAGGGACTTGTCCTTTCTTCTTCTTCATTCTCTTCTAAGCTTCCATGTTGGATGGTGTACTCATGTTGTGCTCGCATTCCTCCTCCTCGTCATCCATGAAGCTCCACTCCAAACTATACATGCGCGATGGAGAGTTAAGTAGTATACCATCCAAGAAGGTATCAAGTTGACACATGTAAAGGAGATGATTCACCTTTATGTATATGAAGTAGATGTTGCACGTGTCACTTTACAAAGGGTCTCTTGACATGGTGATGTCCGTAGAATGCTCCACATCATCCCCCCCCCCCCCCCGAGGAAAGATCCGTCCTCGGATCAAAAACTAAATCACTATGCAAAAGAGATAGCGTCGCCATGTAGAAGTGGATGATCACCAAGCACTCGTCATCTTGAAGCTCGAAATGGGCACTATACAATGTTGCACTGTCTCGTAATTCCTTTAAAAGGAGCAAATAAAACGAACACTTGGAAAAAAATGTGGTTAGCGTTAGTGAACAACCAATGAGAATCCCAATGTTCTTGAAACAATATTCACAAGTGGTTAGCGTTTGTGAACAATGTTCTTGGAGATCTATTTGATGTAATGACTTTTTGCGGTGTGTTTGTTGGGATATGAGGAATTGTGAGTTTATGATCAGATCTATCCATGAATATTATTTGAGTTTTCTCTGAACTCTTTTATGCATGATTGTTATAGCTTCATATTTCTCTCCGATCTATTGATTTGGTTTGGCCAACTAGATTGATTTATCTTGCAACGGGAGAGGTGCTTTGTAGTGGGTTCGATCTTGCGGTGCTCAATCCTAGTGATAGAAAGGGACATGCCACGTATTGTATCGTTGCTATTAAGGGTAAAAATATGGGTTTTGTTCATACATGAGTTTATTTCATCTACATCATGTCATCTTTCTTAAGGCGCTACTCCGTTCATTATAAACTTAATACTCTAGATGCATGCTGGATAGCGGTTGATGTGTGGAGTAATAGAAGTAGATGCAGAATCGTTTCAGTCTACTTGTCTCGGACGTGATGGCTATTACATGATCATTGCCTTGGATATCATCTTAATTATTTATTTTATTTTGCATTTTTGTTTGATATATCTATCTATCACCATACAATTTAATCTTGCAAGTAACCGCTGAGGGATTGACAACCCCTTGTTCGTGTTGGGTGTAAGGATTTGTTATCTTGTGTGTTAGGTATTGCCAACGAGGTGTTGTGTGGTTCTCCTACTGGATTGATAACATTGGTTCTTAACTGAGGAAAATACTTATCTCTACCGTACTACATCATCCTCTCCTATTCGAGGAAATCCCAACGCAGCTCACAAGTAGCAAAGAGTAATTGTCTTCACCAAGCAAAGTCTTTAGCAACCAAGAGTCGTTGTGGTTCGGGAAAAAGTCTGTTGGGGGTTTGAAGATCGCCGAAAAGTATCTACTATGAGTGAAATCAATTGGAGTTTGATCAACTCCGAGTCGAAGGAGAACATGGCAGAGAGACATTTTCTCCTATGTTCAATCACAATTCCCTCAGCCAGACATAGTCCTTTGGCGGAAGGGCGAACTGGTCTACCAAAGTCTGATGTTGCCATTGAGCACCATTGGCTCACTTTACTCTCCTGCAATACATTCTACAGTTACATTCGTGCTCTGTGATAATAGTTTATCAAATCATTTATCTATCGCCCTCGCATTGTTTGTCTCATTTGCTCTGTTTACTTATTGTTCGGTGTCGCCATTGTCTCACAACCATTAGTATTTCCTTCGTAGTTCTTTTACTGTTTTTCTTTCATGCTACTACATCTGATTATGTATTGCTTAACGTTCATCATAGTTAAATCTGTGATATACTATGCTCGAACTATTATTGCTTTCTACCTTGAAAGATTTTTTTCGTCAATAGGGTACTTGCTTAGTTTCTGATCTACCGAAACTTTTCCATTGTTGGGTTTGGGCTTGATTCAAAACATACGCAAGAATTTTTGAATCTCCCATTCACCCCTCCTTTGGTCGATATACTCTCTGTCCTAACAGTTCTCTCTCTGTTTTCTTCACTATTTTGCGGCTCTGTTTTCTGATTGAACATCATTTATTATATATACGGAGATGCATAACTTCAATCGGGCTGAAATTTTCACATGATTTTCCCATGATATTAGCTTCCTTGCGCCTGAAGGATACCTCTAACCAACCTCCGAGGAGGCCACAAGTTCTCCTGGCACTCCCCTTGATCTTGTGAAGACCATGGACCCCCTGGCATTGAGGACCCCTTGGCATTGATTCTTGCACCAAAATTTCACATATATTCCAAAACAATCTTCGTAAAATTTCATTGTGTTTGGACTTCGTTTGATATGGATTTTCTGCAAAACAAAAAACATGCAATAAATAGGAACTAGCACTGGGCACTAGATTAATATGTTAGTCCATGAAAATAGTATAAATTGTCGGCAAAAATATGTGGAAGTAGTAGGATAATGGCATGAAACAATAAAAAATTATAGATACATCGGAGAAGCGTATCAGCATCCCCAAGCTTAATTCCTACTCATCCTCGAGTAGGTAGATGGTAAAACAAAGATAAATTTTGATATGGAATGCTACGTGGCACAATCTTGATCAAATAATATATGGCATGAATATTGGGATACGAGTGATTCGAGGCAATAATATATCAATTTGATATTAAAATAATAATACACATGAATACTAGCAAACAATCATGCCCTTCAAAATAAAGATGCTAAAGAACATTATCCCTACCCACTAATCATGTAAGCATGGCATAGCTCGGTCTTCCTAACATAAAGTATACATCATGAATATCCTAGTGCCAAACCAAGCAATCGTATCATACTTTTTCTCGCTTCAGCCTTTTCAACTTCACTCAATAAATGGCAAAGATAATGATGGTTGGGGTTTATAAGGGAAGACAAGAAGTGGAGAAAGTCTCACATCAACTAGGCGGATCGTTAGGCAATGGAGAGGCCTTACAGTTGATATCAATGCGAGGAGTAAGGATTGGCATGCAATGGATGCACTAGAACTATAAGTGTATGAAAGCTCTATATATGAAACTAAGTAGGTGTCCATCCAACTTACTTGCTCATGAAGACGTCGAGCATTTGAGGAAGCTCGTCATTGTGATATGCAAGCCAAGTACTATAATGTAAAAATCCCACTAGTATATGAAAGTGAGAAATTGTGGAGACTCCCTATATGAAGAAGCTACTTTGAAGCAGAAGTGTGGTAAAAGCATAGTAGTGTGCCCCCTCTCTCATTTTCTCTCATTTTTTGTTTTCTTTTTCTTTTTTATGGGATGTTTTTGGCCACTTTTTTTCATTTTTTATCCTCACTAGTAGGGTCGAAACCCTAATAATGATGATCATCACACTTTTATTTACTTACAACTCGATAAATTGAAAGAATATGGCTATATATGAAAGCCTCTGGTAGTGTACCAGGATGTGCAATGATCTAGCGTAACATGTATAACAATGATGAATAGTGGCTTTGCCACAAAATATTATGTCAGCTCTATATGATCATGCAAAGCAATATGACAATGAGTGCTCAAGTCATGTGAATAGTGATGGTGGAAGTTGCATGGCAATATATCTCGGAATGGCTATGGAAATGCCATAATAGGCAGGTATGGTGGCTGTTTTGAGGAAGGATATATAAGGCTTATGTGTGATAGAGCGTGTCATATCATGGGATTTGGATGCACCGGTGAAGTTTGCACCAAGTCTCGATGTGAGAATGGGCAATTAAAGCATGGTACCAGAGAGGCTACTAAATATGGATGGGTGGAAGTGCTTATAGTCCACGAACCCACATTAGTCATACATAACTCAAGTATTTATTGTGAAAGCCCATTTTCCCTCGAAGGGAAGTATTACTCGCATGCCCATGCCCCTAGGAGGGAGGTTGGAAGGAGTTAACCATCACGTGTCCCTGATTTGGACAACACAAAGGATATTGCTCAAGGATAAATTACCCTCCAACTTCCTAGATATGCCCAAACCGACACTTTCATGAATAGAGAATCACAAATCTTACACAGATATTCTTAGTAAACCAATATTATCCAGTAGTACACCCACATATTACCACCTCAATATCGCAAAACTATTGCAAGGAATTAAACATATCATATTCGATGATCTACAAGTTTTATGTAGGTTTTTTTATGACTAACCATGTGAATAACCAATTCATGTCAACTCTCTAAATAGATATAAGTGAAGCATGGTTGTTTAATTCTTTCTACAAAAGACCCGTCCACACTCTAATAAATATAAGTGAAGCAAAAGAGCATTCTACAAATAACGGTTTTCCAAATGAAGAGAAATGAGCAGCCAAACTTCAAAAGATATGCATGAAGCTCAAGAAGCATTATATAAATCAACCAAGGACTATCTCATATCATCATGGTGCATCACTAAAATAAAAATAAAAGGCACATGACACTCCAAGAATTTACGCATATCATGTGAACAAAACAAAAACCAAGACATACCCATAATTGTCGAGGAACAAAGTTGGGATGCCTTTTGGGGCATCCCCAAGCTTAGATGCTTGAGTCACCTTGAATAATTACTTGGGGTGCCTTGGGCATCCCCAAGCTTGAACTCTTACCTCTCCTTATTCTTCTCATATCAATGTCTCCTCGGCCTTCGAACACTTCAGCCACACAAAACTTAACCAAACTTTTATTAGAGGGGTTAGTACATTTAACATCAAATCCCATCATATCTTGCTGTAACAATATTTATAATTCTAAGCTAACATTAACTCTATATTCTAATACTATTCTAATGCTCACATAACAATGGGGCTTGGCAAAATTGCAAGCATAAGCAGATAAGGAAACTATAACAACAATATGTGAAAATAGGACAGTCTGTAAAGATGTAGCTGAAACATATATACTGTTGTTACTCCAAAATTCTGAAAAATTAGGTCCTAACAAAAACTTTACATAGCACTACTGCGTACATAATTCAGTATTTCAACATTCCAGTAAAATATGAAAATTAAAACACCACAACAGAAGTTATTGTTTCTGCACAACACATATCACACAAGCAATTTAAACACCCTAAAGGTAAATCTTGGCACATTATTTTATAATATAATGAATCTGTACAAGGGGATAATTATTTTTGTTGAAAAATTCATGTGATTAAGGTTCATAATGTTTCCATGTGCATGAACTAAGTTCAAGGCTAGCCCTCACTTCCACATTGCTCATTTGTCTCACTTCCACCTTTCTTTTTCACAAATTTTAAGGTTCCCCTCTATATTTTTTGTTTCTGACAATTTAATAAGCACATAGTAGAATAAAATACTCTCTAAAACTTTCGGGTTGTCTCCGAGGCAGCACTTTCTTTAAAGCCATTAAACTAGGCATACAGTGCTCAAGTAATTTATCCACCCGGATCCTAAGGTGTATCAAAGCCAATTTTAATTAACAATGATTTATAATTTAGTAGTGAGCATAAAGCAACACATATCATATAATAAAGAAGTCTAATTGTCTTTGTTAGGGCATATCTCTCGCTAATGGTTTTGGTGATTGTTGATGAAAGTGCAACTAATCCCCGGGTGGTTTTGGTAATTAATAACAACATATATATCATTGAACTAATTATTCCTTGAGAATGTTTCAGAAAGTTCAGTGATATGGGTATGGCAATGACTGATGATGTGGACCCCTCAAAATGCTAAGGAAAACATTGGCAAAAGCTCAAGACTCCATTTTTGGTTTAGTGATCCAAGATCACATTGAGTCCATAGGAAAGCCAATACTATTAAAAGGGGATGAGGTTATGATGATGATCTGGTTGCTCAAAGTGCTTAATGATTTATCTCTCAAACTATCAGCAATCTTTCATTCCAACATAAACCCATAAGTAATCTCGGTCCCACCGATTCCATAAACTCACCACCCCGAGATGAACCACCTCACCATATAGCCAAACCCTAGTAATTTCGGATTTTCGATTCCAAACTCGGTCATACCGAAATTGGTGTTGCCAAGCTTCAGAACATTCAGACTCAAATCGGTGTCACCGAGATGAGAAAGTCGGTCCCACCGAGATTGGCAAACCCTAGACTTTGGAAGAATCGGACTAACCGAGATTGTATTTTCGGTCCCACCGAAAATCCCAACGTTCACAAGATTTGAACTTTCGGTCTCACCGAGTTGTCAACTTCGGTCTGACCGAGATTGGTCAAATGTGTGTAACGGTTGGATTTTGTGTGGAGGCTATAAATACCCTCCACCTCCTCTTCATTCGTGGAGAGAGCCATCGAAAGAACTACCACTCCTACCTTACATTTCGAGAAGAAAACTACCTACCCTTGTGTTGAGATCAAGTTGCTCCACTCCCACCATATGAAACTTGATTTCTAGCCTTCCCAAGTTGCTTTCCACTCAATCCCTTCCTCCACCACAGCCAAATCAGTGAGGAGAGTTGAGTGTTGGGGAGATTATCATTTGAAGCACAAGAGCAAGGAGTTCATCATCACCAACACCATCTATTACCTTTTGGAGGGTGGTGCCTCCTAGATTGGTTAGGTGTCACTTGGGAGCCTCCACAAAGATGTGGAGTTGAACCAAGAAGTTTGTAAGGGCAAGGAGATCGCCTACTTCGTGAAGATCTACCCCGAGTAAGGCTAGTCCTCCGTGGGCGTAGCCATGATGGCATAGACAAGGTTGCTTCTTCATGGACCCTTCGTGGGTGGAGCCCTCCGTGGACTCTCGCAGCCGTTACCCTCCGTGGGTTGAAGTCTCCATCAACGTGGATTGACGATAGCACCACCTATCGGAACCACGAGAAAAATCTCCGTGTCTCCAAATTATGTTTGCTCTTCTCCACCTCTTATTTACTACATGTGCAATTTACTTTCCGCTGCCACTCATCAGAATTGCATGTGTAGGGTGATACTTGACTTGCTCATCATTGTGAACTTGCTAAAAACTTGTCCTAATCAAAGGCTAAACTTTTAAGTTGTCAAGTAGTCTAATCACCCCCCCTCTAGACATACTTCCGATCCTACAGTTGACAATGCTATTTGCGGACTAACCGTGTGCATTGAGCATTTTAGATATTCTGACATATGTCACAAGTTGGTTTTATTCCCCTTGTTGGAAGAAAGAGTGAAGATTGTTTTCCGACGTCTCTTTTCAGTTCAGTGAGTGGCGGGAAATCCATACTATTAAGAGGGGATCTACTTTGGAAAGGTTTGGGTGGAATCAACACGTACACAACCCCATATGCACTCACTTACCCTTCCCGCAAAATGGAGGATCCATCTATTGTTGGTTGGGCACTTTTTCAGCACCCAGGTGGTAGTACTGCTCTGGTCCATGGTAGTACCACTTAGACGGCACTTTCACGAACTGTGCCGCTCCTACTTCCGCTTAGAAAATTACCTTCTATTGCCCTCTACTTTTTTAGCAGTAGTAACACGGTAGTAGCATGGTACTACCACTTACGTGGTACTTCTGACTAGTGCCGCTTCACTGCCACTGATCCCTCTGTATCTGGTGTCTTTTAGCGGTAGTAACATGGTAGTACCACCTTGCGATACTTCTACCTGCTACTACCGCCGCTACTTCCACTTATTTTTGCAGGATGCTCAAGCTGTCGCTGCCCATTCTACTCTTGTGGTACTTGAATGCCTAAACACTGTAGTACCGCTTCATGCGGTACTTTCGCTCTGGCACCTTTGATACCGCTGTTCCTCTGTGCCTATGATCTGAAGCAGTTGTACCACTCAGATGGATGGCAGTACTGCTCCGGTGGCACTACCGCTCTAGTACTAGCTATACTCACAAGCTATGGCAGGAACTTCTACTCTATGCGGTCGTATGGCTCCCTGGAGCGGTAGTACCGCTTGAGTGCAGATTGTGAACATCATAATGGTTGGATATTTCCCCACTATATAAAGGGGGTCTCCTTCCCCAAGAAGACCTACCTCTTATCCCCTTTGCTCCATTGTTGACCCAAAGCTCATTTTTGGCTGATCTCTCTCCCTGTCTATGCCATTGGAGACAAGGGTTTGGAGGAGAGGGCTTGATCGGGCAAAAATGAGGAAGAACCGCCGAGGGATTGACAACCCCTTGTTCGCGTTGGGTGCAAGTATTTGTTATTTTGTGTGCATGTACTGCTAAATAGGTGTTGCGTGGTTCTCCTACTGGATTGGTAGATGAGGGAGTCCTGGTTTCGGGGGTCCTCAGGTGTCCGGCCCAAGATGAGGGCCAGGCTGAATGGGCTGTGATGAAGCAGAAGGCCGTCCTCCGTGTTCGGGCAGGATTCGTATGTGCGTGGACGGCAAGATTAGAGTTCGGATGTATTGTTTCCTTCCCTTATGAACCGACTTTGTACAAACCCTAGGCCCTCCGGTGTGTATATAAACCGAAGGGTTTAGTCCGTAGAGGCTATCATCATAACATTCATAGGCTAGACAAGGTAGGGTTTAGCCATTACGATCTTGAGGTAGATCAACTCTTGTAACCCCTATACCCATTGAATACAATCAAGCAGGACGTAGGGTTTTACCTCCTTTAAGAGGGCTTGAACCTGGGTAAACATTGTGTCCCTTCGTTCATTGTTACCATTGATCCTTAGACGCACAACTTGGGCCCCCTACCCGAGATCTGCCGGTTTTGACACCGACATTGGTGCTTTCATTGAGAGCTCTGTTGTGTAGTCTCAAAAAAGCGTTCTATGGCTCGCCTAGTCATCAACAACAATATCACCTCTGGAAGGAGCCTAACTCTTGGGCAGACCCTCCAGCTCGGCGGTTTCATCATAGGCACTCGTACGGTCGTCAAGCCTACAACACCCCCTATGACCGCCGAAACACCGTCTTCACATCGGTCTCGAGTACTCCGAAAAGATGGATCTGACAGACATCTCATCCTTAAACGAGCTGCTAGATCGCATCACCACCCTTGGGGGTTTCAACAGATTATGGTCGGATCGGGCTTAAGCCCGACAAGAGGGAAATTTATCGCCCATCGATCACCCACCTGGTAGCAGTCGTCGAGGAACGAGCCGAGGATATCTCTCCCCCTATGTTGAGAACCAAATATGTTCAGCTCTCTGAACCTCTCGAGCCGGATACTCTTCCTTCAGACGGGACTCCAAGTCCCCCGAACTTTGGCTCAAATGTAGGATCGGGGGAGCACTTGGATCTCCCCGGACCCGAACTGGTCGCTTCGGAGATTTTGCAAGCTCCAAGCATAGATGTGGGTCGGGATTCAAATTTAAACCCACCCACCCACCACATTCAATACTATCCAAGCAACTCAGGCCCTCGAGACATATATGACCTGATGTATATACGGGAGCAACCTCAGGAAACGGTCCATCACTTTTGGGCCAGATTCCTACTTGTTAAAAGCAAGATCAAAGATTGCTGCGACGACGATGAAGTCTCGGTCTTCCATCGCAAATGTACCGACGAGGGAATACTGAATGCCCTCGACCGTCATCACATACAGAGCTTCACAGAACTATCACAGGTAGTGCAAAAGTACCGCGCGATGGAAAGCACATGGAAGGCCCAGAAAACTCAACTAGAGTGCGGCCCGGACTAAACGGATGCACCCTAGCGGGGCATCCGATCACTAGTCTCTCGGCAGAAAAAATAAACCCTTTACAGGATATAGGTCCGTTCTTGACGAACTCCTTGTCAAGCCCTGTCCGATACATGCGACTCCACGCACAGACCCAACCCATAGCAGCATGTTGGGTACTACGGCAGGTAGCAAAGAGTGGAGAGGCCATCCTCGCCACCATCCCTCTAGAGAAATACTCCCCAGAGAGGAATGATTTTAATGTCCTCATGGTCTTCGAGACCTTTTCTTCAAATAATTGGCAAAAAATGGCACTCCGCGACCTCGCCGAAGTCCACCAAGTTACCGCACTGAGCCCATGGAACGACGCGGCAATAGCCTTCACCGCCGAAGACTAACCGAAGGCTCGGTCAGTCCGGGCACCCGCTGCCTTAGTCCTAAACCCCATTGTGGACGGCTTTCGTCTTACCAAAGTGCTCATAGACAGCGGCAGTGGGCTTAACCTCATCTATGAAGACACGCTCGACAAAATGCAGATTGATAAAACACGCATTGAGCAAAGCAACACCACCTTTCGAGGCATCATCCCCAGTCGAGAAGCATGATGCTTGATACGTCTCTAACGCATATATAATTTTTGATGTATTCATGCCATGTTTATAATATTTTCACATGATTTTGCTATGATTTGGTTAGAACTAACCCGGACTGATGTTGTTTTCAGCAGAACTACCGTGGTGTTGTATTTGTGCCAAAATAGAAGTTCTCAGAATGCGCTAAAAATCACAGGAGTTTTTTTCTAGAAAATATAAAAAATACTGGAACGAAGAGTTAACGCAGGGGAGGCCCGTGGGCCCCACAAGGGTGGAGGACGCGCCCCTGTGCCTCGTGGACTCTCCGTGGGTCCCCCTAACTTGTTCTCGATGCCAACCTCTCCTATAAATACAGAAACCTCCAGAAAATAACCTAGATCGGGAGTTCCGCCGCCGCAAGCCTCTGTAGCCACCAAAAACAATCAGGACCTTGTTTCGGCACCCTGCCGGAGGGGGGATCCATCACCGGTGGCCATCTTCATCATCCCGATGCTCTCCATGACGAGGAGGGAGTAGTTCACCCTCGGGGCCGAGGGTATGTACCAATAGCTATGTGTTTGATCTCTCTCTCTCTCTCTCTCTCTCTCTCTCTCGTGTTCTTGATATGGCACAATCTTGATGTACCGCGAGCTTTGCTGTTATAGTTGGATCTTATGATGCTTCTCCCCCTCTATATTCTTGTAATGGATTGAGTTTTCCCTTTGAAGTTATCTTATCTGATTGAGTCTTTAAGGATTTGAGAACACTTGATGTATGTCTTGCGTGGGATACCCGTGGTGACAATGGGGTATTCTATTGATCCAGTTGATGTATGTTTTGGTGATCAACTTGCGGGTTCCGTGACCTTGGGAATCTATGCATAGGGATTGGCACACGTTTTCGTCTTGACTCTCCGGTAGAAACTTTGGGGCACTCTTTGAAGTACTTTGTGTTGGTCTGAATAGATGAATCTGAGATTGTGTGATGCATATCGTATAATCATACTGCGTGGATACTTGTGGTGACATTGGAGTATCTAGGTGACATTAGGGTTTTGGTTGATTTGTGTCTTAAGGTGTTATTTTACTACGAACTCTAGGGCTGTTTGTGACACTTATAGGAATAGCCCAATGGATTGATCGGAAAGAATAACTTTGAGGTGGTTTCATACCCTACGATAATCTGTTCATTTGTTCTCTGCTATTAGTAACTTTGGAGTGACTCTTTGTTTCACGTTGAGGAATTTTTATTTGATCTAATTATGTTATCCTTGTTGAGAGAATTTGCACTAGTGAAAGTTTGAACCCTAGGCCTTGTTTCGAAGCATTGAATACCGTTTATGCTCACTTTTGTTACTTGCTACCTTGCTGTTTTTATAATTTCAGATTACAAAAACCTTTATCTACCATCCATATTGCACTTGTATCACCATCTCTTCACCAAACTAGTGCACCTATACAATTTACTATTGTATTGGGTGTGTTGGGGACACAAGAGACTCTTTGTTATTTGGTTTCAGGGTTGTTTGAGAGAGACCATATTCATCCTACACCTCCCACGGATTGATAAACCTTAGGTCATCCACTTGAGGGAAATTTGCTACTGGCCTACAAACCTCTGCACTTGGAGGCCCAACAACGTCTACAGGAAGAAGGTTGCGTAGTAGACATCAATCTCTTTTCTAGCGCCGTTGCCGATGAGGTTAGTGCATGAAAGTATATCTTTAGATCTTGCAATCGGATCTTGTAGTTTCTTGTTTTATCACTAGTTTAGTCTATAAAAGAAAACTACAAAAAATGGATTTGAGGTTGCCTCATATGCTTTATCTTTTTAATGTCTTTCATGAAAACGATGGAAAGGAAAATTGTGCCCAAGTGCTAGAAGAAGAATGCATTAAAATGTTTGGCACTAAATCTTTGAATGATGAGCATGATTGCAATGTTGTTAGTATGAATTCCTTAAATATCCATGATGCTAATGATATGCAAAGCCACAAGCTCGGGGATGCTATGTTTTATGAAGATGATATTTTTAGTCCCCCTAGTTTGGATGAGCAAATTTATTATGATGATAGCATGCCTCCTATTTATGATGATTATGTTGATGAAAGTGGGTTTGGAAGAGTATCAATTTTAGGAAGTAGTGATCCCACTATTTTGGAGGGTGTTGAATCTTACTGTGATAATTATGAAAGTGGATTTGGAGAGGTCATGACTTTATTTAGGGATGAATCCACTATTTCGAAAGAGGTTCCAATTGATTATGAGAACAAAGTTGCTATCTATGATGATTATTGCGATGACATGTATCCTATAAAGAATAATGATAACCATGAAACTTGTCATCTTGATTTTAATTTTCAATTGGATTATGCCTCACATGATAGTTATTTTGTTGAGTTTGCTCCCACTACTATTCATGAGAAGAAATTTGCTTATGTGGAGAGTAATACAATTTCTATGCTTGTGGCTCATGAAAAGAATGCTCCATGATAGTTATATTGTTGAATTCATTCTTTATGCTACTGAAAATTATTATGAGGGGGTAATATATGCTTGTAGGAGTTGCAATAGTATCAAGTTTCCTCTCCATGTGTTGAAAATCTTGAAGCTATGCTTGTTTTGCTTTCCTATGCTAGTTGATTATTGTTCCCATAAGTTGTTTGCTCACAAAATCCCTATGCATAGGAAGTGGGTTAGGCTTAAATGTTCTAGTCATATTCTTCATGATGCCCTCTTTATGTTTCAATTCTTATCTTTTATGTGAGCATCATTGAAATCATCATGCCTAGCTAAAAAGGCATTAAAGAAAAACGCTTGTTGGGAGACAACCCAATATTTACCCATACAGTTTGTATGTTTTCACATGATTATGCTACTTTATTAATCATGTTTTATAGCTTTTGTTTCGATAAATTTCCAAGTAGAACTTTTGGGAAGACTTGGGTGAAAGTTAATGCGATCTTGCTGTAAAAAAAAAGAAATTGTGCACTCACGAGAATAATTGTCATTTTTAACATAAGAGTGATTTTAAGTTGATTCTTTTTGCAGAATATTAATAGACAAATTACTCACGTCCACCAATTTATTTCATAATTTTTGGAGTTACAAAAGTATTGAGAGTTACATATTACTACAGACTGTTCTGTTTTTGACAGATTCTGTTTTCTATGTATTGTTTGCTTATTTTGATGAATCTATGAGTAGTATCGGAGGGTATGAACCATGGAGAAGTTTGAATACAGTATATATAACACCAATATAAATTTAGAATGAGTTCATAACTGTACCTAAGTGGTGATTTTATTTTCTTATACTAACGGAGCTTACGAGTTTTCTATTGAGTTTTGTGTTGTGAAGTTTTCAAGTTTTGGGTAAAAATTCGATGGACTATGGAATAAAGAGTGGCAAGAGCCTAAGCTTGGGGATTCCCAAGGCACGCCAAGGTAATATTCAAGGACAACCAAGAGCCTAAGCTTGGGGATGCCCCGGATGGCATCCCCTCTTTCGTCTTCGTTCATTGGTAACTTTACTTGGAGCTATATTTTTATTCACCACATGATATGTGTTTTGCTTGGAGCGTCATTTCATTTTATTTTGTTTTGCTTGATGTTTGAATAATATCCCAAGATCTGAAATTCTTAAATGTTAGAGTCTTCACATAGTTGCATAATATTTGACTACTCATTGTGCTTCACTTGTATCTTTCGGAGTAGTTTGTTGTTTGCTCTAGTGCTTCACTTATATCTTTTTAGAGCACGGTGGTGGTTTTATTTTGAAGAAATTGATGAACTCTCATGCTTGATTTATATTATTTTGAGAGTCTTAAACAGCATGGTAATTTTCTTGGGTTATAAAACTAGTCCCAATATGATGGGCATCCAAGAGAGATATAATAAAAACCTTCATATGAAGTGCATTGAATACTATGAGAAGTTTGATCCCTTATGATTGTTTTGAGATATGAAGATGGTGATATTAGAGTCATGCTAATGGATTAATTGTGAAATTGAGAGATACTTGTGTTAAAGTTTGTGATTCCCGTAGCATGCACGTATGGAGAACCGTTATGTGATGAAGTTGGAGCATGATTTATTTATTGATTGTCTTCCTTATGAGTGGCGGTCGGGGACGAGCGATGGTCTTTTCCTACCAATCTATCCCCCTAGGAGCATGCGCGTAGTACTTTGTTTTGATAGCTAATAGATTTTTGCAATAAGTATGTGAGTTCTTTATGACTAATGTTGAGTCCATGGATTATACGCACTGTCACCCTTCCACCATTGCTAGCCTCTCTTGTTTCGCGGAACTTTCGCCGACACCATACACCCACCATATACCTTCCTCAAAACAGCCACCATACCTACCTATTATGGCATGTCCATAGCCATTCCTAGATATATTGCCATGCAACTTTCCACCATTCCGTTTATTATGACACGCTCCATCATTGTCATATTGCTTTGCATGATCATGTAGTTGGCATTATATTTGTCGCAAAGCCACCATTCATAATTCTTTCATACATGTCACTCTTGATTCATTGCATATCCCGGTACATCGCCGGAGACATTCATATAGAGTCATATTTTGTTCTAAGTATCGAGTTGTAATTCTTGATTGTAAGTAAATAAAAGTGTGATGATCATCATTATTAGAGCATTGTCTCAGTGAGGAAAGGATGATGGAGACTATGATTCCCCCACAAGTTGGAATGAAACTCCGGACGAAAAAAAGAGGCCATAAAAAAGAGAGAAGGCCCAAATAAAAATAAATAAAAAGATGAGAGAAAAAGAGAGAAGGGGCAATGCTACTATCCTTTTACCACAATTGTGCTTCAAAGTAGAACCATGATCTTCATGATAGAGAGTCTCCTATGTTGTCACTTTCATATACTAGTGGGAATTTTCATTATAGAACTTGCCTTATATATTCCAATGATGGGCTTCCTCAAAATTCCATAAGTCTTCGTGAGCAAGCAAGTTGGATGCACACCCACTTAGTTTCTTTTTGAGCTTTCATACACTTATAGCTCTAGTGCATCCGTTGCATGGCAATCCCTACTCACTCACATTGATATCTATTGATGGGCATCTCCATAGCCCGTTGATATGCCTAGTTGATGTGAGACTATCTTCTCCTTTTTGCTATCTCCACAACTACCATTCTATTCCACCTATAGTGCTATATCCATTGCTCACGCTCATGTATTGCGTGAAGATTGAAAAGGTTTGAGAACATCAAAAGTATGAAACAATTGCTTGGATTGTTATAGGGGTTGTGCGTGATTTAAATATTTTGTGTGATGAAGATAGAGCATAGCCAGACTATGATTTTGTAGGGATAGCTTTCTTTGGCCATGTTATTTTGAGAAGACATGATTGCTTTGTTAGTATACTTGAAGTATTATTATTTTTATGTCAATATTAAAATTTTGTTTTGAATCTTATGGATCTGAATATTCTTGCCACTGTAGAGAAGATTACATTGATAGATATGTTAGGTAGCTTTCCACATCAAAAATTTTGTTTTTATCATTTACCTACTCGAGGACGAGCAGGAACTAAGCTTGGGATGCTGATACGTCTCCAATGTATCTATAATTTTTATGTATTCATGCCATGTTTATAATATTTTTACATGATTTTGGTATGATTTGGTTAGAACCAACCCGGACTGACACTGTTTTCAGCCAAACTACCGTGGTGTTGTTTTTGTGCAAAAATAGAAGTTCTCGGAATGCGCTGAAAATCAATGGAGATTTTTTCTGGAAATATAAAAAATACTGGAACGAAGAGTTACCAGAGGGGAGGCTCATGGCCCCCACAAGGGTGGAGGGTGCGCCCCATCCCTCGTGGACTCTCCGTGGGTCCCCCTAACTTGTTCTCGACGCCAACCTCTCCTATAAATATAGAAAGCTCCAGAAAATAACCTAGATCGGGAGTTCCGCCGCCGCAAGCTCTGTAGCCACCAAAAACCAATCAGGACCCTGTTCCGGCACCCTGCCGGAGGGGGGATCCATCACCTGTGGCCATCTTCAGCATCCCGGCGCTCTTCATGACGAGGAGGGAGCAGTTCACCCTCGGGAATGAGGGTCTGTGCCAGTAGCTATGTGTTTGATCTCTCTCTCTCTCTCTCTCTCTCTCTCTCTCTCGTGTTCTTGATATGGCACGATATTGATGTACCGCAAGCTTTGCTATTATAGTTGGATCTTATGATGCTTCTCCCCCTCTATATTCTTGTAATGGATTGAGTTTTCCCTTTGAAGTTATCTTATTGGATTGAGTCTTTAAGGATTTGAGAACACTTGATGTATGTCTTGCGTGGGATACCCGTGGTGACAATGGGGTATTCTATTGATCCAGTTGATGTATGTTTTGGTGATCAATTTGCGGGTTTCGTGGCCTTGGGAATCTATTAATAGGGGTTGGCACACGTTTTCGTCTTGACTGTACGATAGAAATTTTGGGCACTCTTTGAAGTACTTTGTGTTGGTCTGAATAGATGAATCTGAGATTGTGTGATGAATATCGTATAATCATACCCTGCGGATACATGTGGTGACATTGGAGTATCTAGGTGACATTAGGGTTTTGGTTGATTTGTGTCTTAAGGTGTTATTTTACTACGAACTCTAGGGCTGTTTGTGACACTTATAGGAATAGCCCAACGGATTGATCAGAAAGAATAACTTTGAGGTGGTTTCGTACCCTACAATAATCTCTTCAGTTGTTCTCCACTATTAGTGACATTGGAGTGACTCTTTGTTGCACGATGAGGGATTGTTATTTGATCTAGTTATGTTATCCTTGTTGAGAGAACTTGCACTAGTGAAAGTATGAACCCTAGGCCTTGTTTCGAAGCATTGCAATACCGTTTACACTCACTTTTGTTACTTGCTACCTTGCTGTTTTTATAATTTCAGATTACAAAAACCTTTATCTACCATCCATATTGCACTTGTATCACCATCTCTTCCCAAACTAGTGCACCTATAAAATTTACCATTCTATTGGGTGTGTTGGGGACACAAGAGACTCTTTGTTATTTGGTTGCAGGGTTGTTTGAGAGAGACCATCTTCATCCTATGCCTCCCACGGATTGATAAACCTTAGGTCATCCACTTGAGGGAAATTTGCTACTGTCCTACAAACCTCTGCACTTGGAGGCCCAACAACATCTACAAGAAGAAGGTTGCATAGTAGACATCAACTCGGGGAGAATTAAATTGGATGTGGTATTCGGCACGCCCGAAAACTACAGGTCCGAAGAGTTGCTCTTTCATGTGGTCCCCTTCAACAATGGGTATGACGCCATCCTTGGATGGGACGCCTTCTCATGCTTCCAGGCTATATTCCATTACGGGTATATGAAGCTTAAAATGCCCGGACCCAACGAAATCATCACAATCTTGAGCGACCAGGACAAAGCACTCTGTGCAGAAAACAAAACTGCATCCTTGGCCCTTGAGGCATTATCCGAAGCCCTAGCAACCGAAGAACTAACCACCCTACGGTCCACTATGGACAAGGACGATGTGATCCTCGATAAGAGACCTAAATCCACCTCTTTCAAGCCAGCAGAGGAAATAGCTAAATTTCGAGTGCTCCTGACGGACCCCAACAACACAACGTCTATCGGAGCAAAGCTGGATCCGACAGTGGACGCCGCTTTACGCACATTCTTGTGTGAAAATTGGGATATTTTCGCCTGGCACCCTTCAGACATGCCCGACATCCCACGCGGGCTGGCCGAACATAGCCTAAACATAATTAAGGGGTTTAAACCCGTGAAGCATACACTATGGCGATTTTCCGAACCCATGCATCAAGCCATGGGAGAAGAGCTAGCCAAACTGCTACAAGCCTGGTTTATTAGGGAAATTAAACATCTGGATTGATTAGCCAACTTGGTCATGGTACCAAAGAAGGACAAATGCTAGCGCCTCTGCGTCGACTTCAAACACCTCAATAAGGCCTGCCTGAAAGATCCTTTCCCGTTGCCCCGCATTGACGAGATCGTCGATGTGACTGCAGGACACTATTCATTGTGTTTCCTTGACGCCTATTCCGGATACCATCAGATTAAAATGAAGGAATCGGATCAAGCCACAACAGCGTTCATCACCCCGTATGGCACTTTCAGTTTCAACACTATATCACTACAAAAAAATACACTTCCGTGATGATACGTGTTTGTCACAGTAGGTCATGTTTTCTGTCATGCATGTACATCCATGACGATTTTATGACAGAATCAAGATAGTCATACCTGTGCTGTCGTAGAAGTGTTCCATGACATTACCAAAATTATCATCACGGAAGTGTCCACTTCCATGACGATAAATCGCACGTCACAGAAGTGCTTTCGTCAAGGTTTACCGACACATGGCATCCACCGTAACGGAACGCCGTTAAGCTATCGGGCCCGTTTTTGGATCCGATAACCCGTTAACAGCCAGGACCAATGGGGATTTTCAACATGTAAAATCATCATTGGCTGGGGGAAGCACGTGTCAGCTCTGCGTTGGCACAGGTGTCACTCATCCAATGGGCGAGATGCGCCTATGATATGTTGACACGTGGACCGGCCCAAAAGTGGCCCATAAAGTTTAAATGGGCCGGCCCAACTAAAGGCCCACAAGATTTTGCAGACCATAATGGG